>CM067495.1:13883908-14012628 GCA_034552555.1 Semaprochilodus insignis
TAAGTGCCACTTAAATATATAACATTGTGACCTTAACCATCCTTATTTATTTATTTATTTATTTATTTATTTATTTATTTGCTTATTTATTTGCTTATTTATTTGCTTATTTTTCCTTTTATTATAATTATTATTATTTTCATTTATATTAATGAGTTGCTTTCGTTTCGTTGCTTCTGCTTGTTGTTTCTCTTTTCCTCTCGGTTTGGGTGGAGAGGGCGTGGTTTGTTTTTAGATTAATGTACAGTATGTTGGGTGTTTGTATGTAGCCTATTGAATAAGCAGCGTTACCATATGTGTTAGACTGTGACATTCAAACTACATTCATGGAAAAACAAACAAGCAAACAAACAAACAAACAAACAAAACAAACAAACAAAACAAGTTAAGAGTCTGACTGCACTTTTTTGGTGGTGTTTATTTATATTGGATATAGTCTGTGCTGAAATTAGAGATAGGCTTTTACGGGAGGAGTCTGTCCTCATCAGCCCTCAGCCTAGAACTGAGCCTAGTCCTTAGCTTAATGCTTAAAAAACACCAACAACACAGAGGCTGTGTTCCTGAGCATTTCTTAACAGTAGAGCAAATGAAGAATCTTTTGCCTACACACTTGGAAAATATGCTTCTGGGTAGAACTATGAGCACTTAAAGAACCATTAGCACGGTGTTGTGCATGGTAAAATGCTTCTTCGAGGGAACGCTGGCTGTTAAGACTTCTAGGACCCACACCGCAAAAGGTGTTTTGTTGGTCCAAAATACTTCATTCATTATTAGAAATAGACAAAATTATTTTTACTAGTAGGCGGCCATTTTTGTTGCCACATCAAATGGGTGTCCGCTTAACATCTCATCTAACTCTTAATATACCGTCTCATTCAGCCGTTTGAGTGTAACATCAATCAAGAGAAAGGCTTTTTCAACTGCCTTATTTTCCATAGGACTGTCTCAATCATATGACATCATCACAGTGCGACAATGGAGGCCTACTAGTAGAGGAACCTTCCCACATACTTTATATGGCGCATTTGAATAGTACTGGACAGGTACACTATTTTAAGGCAGCCCTAACAGTCAGGGATCTCTTTCAGACTGATGGAGAATATGTTGTATTTGGTTCTATATGGAATCCATTTGAAAATGTCTCTATATAGCATCAAAGGAGTCTTCTATTGTTACAAGCTTGGCATCATAACTATAGCAGAACTCTTTTTTTGGTGACCATACAGAACCATATACAACACACTCTCCATCAATCACCATGAGACAGATCATTTAAGTATGCAAATGGTTCTTTGAGAGTGTTCATGGTTCTATATACATTTGCTAAAGAGCCCTTGAAGAACCATGCCTTGTAAGTGTGTATACAGCAGTGTCCTTCATGGTGGAGCCTATGGGATGATATGACGTATTATTACTGAGATGGAGGGACTTCCTGATGGACCAAATATGACATCCTGAGTCTGATCTTTTCTTTCGTTGTTGTTGTTTTGTTTTCCACTTGGGTGTTTACGTGTCTCTCTGTTGGAAATGTTTTATTTGTGTACTCATTACCGCACTGAGAACAGATTACAATACGTTATTTTATAGTGGAAGGGAAAAAAATATCTGCTATCCAAAGAAATTCTCGTCTTTTTCAGGGTCGTGCCCTTAATTGCTTTATGCACATATTTTGTAGTAGAGTCGCTGTGACAGCTGGTTTTTAACAAAGGCATTTTTTCATATTTTACTGGTGAGTTGTTTTTTGGAAATAAAACAATGATAAGAGAAACTGCCAGTCTGTCTTATGGTCTTCTCCTCTTTGCACACCAGAAACCATGCTGACATTGACCACCGTGCACTCATCTGATCTTGTAGCTTCTATAGATATCCAATAAAGCTTCAACAGCTGGAAAATAACCAGCAAAACTGACAATAGCCGGTGTGCTGGGTGACCATAGGCTCATGCTATTTCTGACCAGTTCCGCTTTATAAACAGAGAAATGGAAACAATGTGGACCGAAAGTGGTGGTCACTCAACGTGTACAGCTCAGGAGTGTGATTTCTACCCGGCAAGTGTTTGCTCCTCGTCTTCCCTCTTGGCTGAAAGGCCGTTTCCCCAGAGAGGGGGCAGGTGTTACTCCAGACGAGCCAAGACAACCAAATTACTGGCCGTCTGGCACCTCCCGTGGGAAACACACACACACACACACACACACACACACACACACACACACACACACACTGAAGAAAGATGGAAACGTATGTGTAGGAAAGAGCATTATATCACTTACATAATCTCTATTCTAAATAGAAACTGAAGGGCCATTTTGGATGGGGATAAAGCCATAATGATAATAACCCAGTTATTACAGTGTAATAGGCTTTCTTGGTGTTTTTGTTGTTTAGCATTAAAGTGCATGCATATTTTATGCAGATTATGCAACATCAATGTAAGCATGTGGGTGTCGACCTGAGGGAAACAGCCATTAAACTGTCAGTAGCCCTGTTCTGGCCCAAGACCTCACCTTATACGAACGCCCAAGCAAAAGTCAAAGCTATTAGCATTATGGATGAGGTTAGATTAAGCCTACAACACCCACTTCCATTGACACCGTTCAGGCTGTAATTATCTTTCGCTTAATAGCTGTCTCCTCCGTCGCCTTTTCATTCACAACTTTGCACTCACGTGAAAGCTCAGATACTTCCGCGGAGTGCCAGCACTAAAGTGGCCCTTTTCTTTGATTCAGTAGCCAAATTCTTTTGTGGCTCTTTGTTTTGTGACAAGACGCTCGCTCACTTGCTCACTCCCTTGCTCAATCACTCACACGAGCACACAAGACCACCAAAGAGGATTTGAGAGCGCTGTGCTAATCCAAGGCTTTACAGGCTTTTAACAGGGCAGTTATAGATATAGATTAAGTGTTCTTAGAGGACTGATTGTCATTTTCTTGGGCAGCACCTCTGCAGAGTTCTACATCAGGGGTCCCTAGTATGCCCACAAAGCGGAGGTGTGGCCGCAGGTTTTCATTCCAATCAAGCAGATTGTTTGATCGATTGGCTTCAGTCTTTAAATAATTGATCTGTTTTTGGAGTTGCGCTCCTGCTTACCACATCAGCCCCCAGCTAGAAATGGCTTGTTCTACAAACATTCTGAGAATATGCAATGTGATGTTCCAGTAATGCTTTCAGCTGGACGTTTTCTGTTGGTTGCCAGAGTGTTCTTTCTAAAGGTAGGAGAACGTTCTCTGAAAACATTCTGTCATCTCAGGTCTCAGTAACATCCATAAAACATTTCCGAATGTTGCGCTGGAAATGAATTCTTCTTTTGTTGTCATGTAACACAATCTGTGGCCCAGACAACATCTTCAAAACATCCTCTGAACGTTGCAGTCTTAGTTAACTAGTCTTAGTTAATGTCTTAGTTAACATGTTACCTTATAGGAACATTATCCGAAGTTATAAACATCTTTAAAACGTTCTTTGAGCATCAGCTTAAAACATTTTCTTTAAAGCTTTATTAGAACTTGTAGGTAACTTGCTAACTGAGCCATGATCTGGAACCATCATGTAATGAGATTAATGCTGAGTATACCCTATCAAAACCTTGTGTATATATATATATATATATATATCATTCAAACATTCAAAATCTCCAGCCCCCTTCACACTGCCCGAATCAACCAAAAAAATGGCCCAAAATTACTTGGAACAAATATCTAGTGCATTAACACACATTAAAAATCAAGCGCAGCTTCACCTTCTCCTGTGAAGTTGCCCTGTCAGAGTTTGGACAGCAGTGATATTGTGTTTTGCTTGAGATGATTCTTAATATTCACGTACAGAGAACACCATATGGCCCACTTTGTTCATTAAGGGCAGAAAGCCTTCCCGAAAGAAAACATCAACAAGCATAATCACATAGTCCATTGCAAAGTAGAGGTGTTCACATTACTTCTACACCTGAGAGCTTTTCATTTCCCTTGCAAATGTGGAAGTTTAAAAATCTGTGAAGTCCTTTGCCAGAGGAAAACCAATGGCAGCTCGTTTACAGAAAAGAAGAAAGGCTATTTTGGAGATGAAGTAGAGTTGTTAACTTTCTGGTGAAGGCGACCGTATTATTAGCCCTTACTGTCCTGCTATGTTAGACATACTTCATGTTATTTAAAAAGGTCCTGTGAACAGTACTAATAGTCTTGCTGGTCAACAGAAAGGAAATCACTAGCATAACTTGCTTAAATGTGCAATAATCCAGAACAGGCCATTCATTACTGATTATCATTTCTTGTTTGTTAGCTACAGTGCAGTTGGCCAGTGCAACACACTGAGAACTGAACAATACATGTTTGATGTACCTGGTTAAATAAAGTCTTACAAAAGTGCTTGGTGTTTGTTAACATGCAGTTTTGCTTGATTTCTACACCTGAAAGAAGCAATGTGTAAGATGTCAAATTCATACTCCAAATATATCCCCAGAAATACACACTCCCTCCACCTCCCCCCTCAGTTCTTACTAGTGTAGAAGAAGCCTTTCAGAATAAAACTTCACCCAGTTACTCGCCAAGAGCGTCTCCGGTGGTAGGAAGCAGTGCCAATGTTAACTCTTGTTTTGCTTCTATCACTTCTTCTGTTTGCTGCTGAATGTGGTTTCTTGCCAAGAGTGAGTGGCGGACATTATAATGCTCGCTCGCCAAGAGCTTCAGCCATCATTGTAGTTACTCTTCCTATCACTGGCTGCCCATCTTTAAATCATGTAACCAGGAGTGAGAACTTTAACATGATTAGAATACGCAGTACTGCTACTTCTGCATCCTTTCATGTTGGACTCATGATGGCAGAGTCAACGCTACAGTGACTCACTATCACCTCTCGAGGTACAAAGTGGTATTACAAGACAGGATGGGTCTGGGCTAGCTGTTTAGCTATCCAACTTTATTGGATATCTCTACAACACAATACGTATTCAACTTACTGTCAAAACTTTTATTTCTTCACATATTGGTCATAATTTTAGCTCATTCTGGAATGTTTTAAACTAAAAAGATTACTAATTACTTACTAATTATAGATACACACACACGTATTGATTTAGATTTAGATGGTTAACAACTAATCTACTGTAAGTAACTCGATCGCCACATGTCTACTACCTTTTAACTGTTACTGCTTTTATTTTTATTTGGCCATATGTGACTACCCCATACATTCACTCCCCTACTATCACGTCTCAATACCTCCCACCCCAAAGCTCCTGCCAGCTGTAGCCCTGCTGTGGGTAGTAACAGGCTGTCAGTGTGGCCAATGCGAGTCTGTGTGTGTGTGTGTGAGAAAGAGCCATATTGCTCCTCTTTTCACCATGGATTATGTAATGCCAAAGGCCTACAAGTGACCATATGTCAGAAAGTGTACAGACGGGCCCTTTTTGTCTCGGGGACCCTGCACTCTCTAATCATTCAGGTAGACTTTTGGGGGAAAAAGGAGAAACCTGAAATGGGACAACACTCACACACACACAAACCTTCCCTATTGTTCCAAGGAGGAGCATCTTGTCTTCTGGCTGGAGAAGAAAACATGACAACAAGCAGCCATATGTCCACAGGTCTCGAAAAAGCAGCATCTCAGAGTGAGTGGTGGAGGTAGTGGAGGTGGTGGAGGTGGGGAGGGTATGTGTGTTGGGGGGGGGTGTTAGTTAGTCTGCTCCTCTATTCCCCCCTTCTCCTCTCCCTCTCTCTCTCTGTACCTTCATTATAAGTGTGTTTGGTCCTCAATGCCTTCAACCCCCCCCCCTTCAGAGTACTCTCCACCCGCCCCTTTCCTCGTCCTCTTGATAGCCATCAGAGGTGTGTGTTGTTGTAGAGCGTGAGCGTGTGTGTGTGTGTTACGCCAGCAGCAAGACACAAAGGCAGATCCATGTGTTGAAATGTGGCCCCCGGGATGGACCACATTATGCCTGCCTACTTCACCAGCAGGGACCCAGGCTGGAGCTGGCTCACGGCCCTTTGTCTCCAAACAGATGGAAATAGACTGAGAGGGGCGAGAGCGCGAGAGAGAGAGAGAGGGCGAGAGAGAGAGAAGAAAGAGAATGTGAAAAAAAGAGAAGTCAGTCTGTTCTCATTAACTCGCATATTGAGAGAGAGGCGCTCACAATGCGATAGGCTCGGCCTTATTCAAGCTCACGCTCGGCCCATCTGTACACACTGGACCGGTCATACGGTGCATGCATGGATTAGCGCTTATATACGCACCAAATTCTGTCTCAAGTTCTTATTCCCTCCCAGCCATCCAGACACAGTAGTTTTTAGATCTGTTCAGGTCTGCATGCTGTAGGGCACAGTGTATATCTATAAGGCATAAATAAATAAATAACTAAATAAACCTCACCTACAAATTGTGCAGCAGCCCATATCTTAACATTTAACTCTCCATCCTGGTCCATATCTTTCCTGAGTTTGCCTGATCACAAGTCAGTTTTCAAACTAGAATTTCAAATCGCAATACTGAAAAAAAAAATCATTTTGAAATGTAAAATTCTGAAATTTAGAGGGGACATTTACTGAATGTTACAAGCCGTTTTTAAATTTTCAATCCATGATAGAACTAATTTTGATTATCAATGGAATTCTTGAAACTTCCGAATCTTTATGGATAAAAAGAGTGCAGGAGTAGTAACCGTGAGTAGGAGTGTTAGAATACAAGAACTGAGGTCCAAACCGCACTGCATGTACTGACTGCAGTTTCTACCTCAGTTCTAGCATAGATTTAACATTCTGACAATTGAATAAGTTTTACTCAACTTAAAAAATGACTTTGATTGAAAGAATCGTTCATTTTTAGTCCCTTTTTAGGTTGAATAATTCATTTGATTAGAATATTTTTTTAGGTTGGACCAACAAAACACATTTTACAGTGTGTTTATCCACATACTGTATCTAATGTGTCTCTTGTCTTAATACTGTACTTATTGTTTATCTATTTATTTAATCACTGCACTGAAGAAGTAGCCTGATAGTTGAATTGAATTGAATTGAATTGAATTGAATTGAACTGAAATGAAATAAGAGCCTAGTTCTCACCCTCCTATTAAAATGACACCATTTCTTGTAATTATCCATTTAAACAAACAAATAAAGACGTAAAAGGAACAAATATAGGATGTGCAAATCTGAAAAGGACTGGGCTCTAAAAACAAGACAGTGTTCTGATAGTCAGTGTATATGTGTGTACAGGCTGTTTAGTTTAGCTCTTATTTTTTCATGCCTTCTGATCCACAAAACTCATGCACTGATATCCTCACAGTGATGTACTATAACTCTGCGTTGGTTCAGCAGTGAACAGTGTTCCTGATGACTTTGTTAAACAGCAACAGTAACAGTTTCATTTTGGAGAATTAGCCCAAATAAGCGAGGACGGAAATGTTGACCAGGTCTTTGATCCAGCTCATCTTCAGCTCCTGAGGTGGTTAAAACTTAGCACAGGCGTTCTAATGAAATAGCACCTCCCCCTATCGGCCAGTAATGGTAATGCAGAGCGCACACTGTCTCTTAAAGGGCCAGTATCGACTGAAGTGGACTCTTGAGATAATAACTGTCTTGTGATGTCAAGATAACAAAAACTGTTTTCTTGAGATCACTGATTATTCTTCTTGTGATGTTATGATTAAGAAAGTTGTTTTCTTGAGATCGCAACTTATTTGTCTTTTTTTTCTCAAGATCACAACTTGTTTTTCTTGTGACATGAAGACAACAAAACTTACCTAGGAAAACAAATAAGTTTTGATCACAAAAAAAAAAAAAAAATGTTATCTTGACAACAGGTGACCATTATGGTCTCAAGATAACAGTCCAGATAATTATACCTACCTCATGTCCTCTCTGGACTTGTGTATTTATTCAACATTTTTCAGGCATATATTTAAAACATATTTATTCTTCCCCCGTAAGATCACTTATGACCTTTATATGTAACAAAAACCAGTCATAATAATTGTACATGATCATTTCCCAACCGATCTTTATACCACTGTTTTGTTGCTGTGACTTTAAGACTTAAGATATGTAAATTAATCTGTTTTGATCGGCTGTCTGATATAACACTACTTATAACTTCAGTGTGAATGAGCGGGGCTAATCTGCACTAGGTTGAAAGGGTGGTTTTAGTGGACTGGGCATTGAGCAGTACATTCAGAAACTATATACCATGTTTTTAAAGCATATCAAAGCACTTTAATTATTTAACTATACAATATTCAAAAATGAGGACATGTGCCCTTTAATCTCTCTTTCCAGGAACATTCCAAAGAAAAACAAGGATCTCCAAATCTCAACTTTACAGGAGAGGACAAGTCAATGGAACCAGACTTTTTTCAAGCCATTTCGGGCCATTTTTGTTGCTCCATTCATCATGAAATCGTCACACTATGTAAACGACAGCTGACATGTTCAAATGATGCATAAAAGTAAAAATAGACAAAACTGAAGATACATGTTTTTCTTTGAACAGCGATGATACATTAGCATATCATCTTGATCATAGTAAAATGTTCTGGGTGCTTGGTTTTCTACGTAGAGCTTTTGCACTACCTACATTTGACCACAAGGGGGAGGTGTTTTCTGATAATAAAAAGATGTCCATTGTGATAAAAGACTACATTGCGATTATTTATGTCCAGCCCTGTACGCCTTCCTCAGCAAAAAATATATTTGGTTGGCAAGACAGATGACACCAGGAAACGCAGGTGGCTTGTATGGAAAAGTCTGCAAATGTCCAACCAGTGAAGTGGGTATAGGTTACCTTACGTGATCAAACAGCTTCCCCCCCATTATTACCCAAGGTCTTCATTACCCTCTCTCCACAGAAGAGACTAGACTGATTAACTTGGCGGTGGTAATTCAAACGGCCCATCGTGTTTGTCTACCCCTTGGGGTTAGAAGAAAGGAAAGGTCATAGGTCGTGCACTCGGTTTGACCCCAACCCCCTTTAAATCCCAGACATAAATAACATGCAGGGGGCCCTTAGGAAGTGGCACAATCCCTGTTTCTGAAGCAGTCACACAGTCTGAAGAACTATTTATTAATGAGGTTAAAAATAGGAGGGTAATTAGTTATGCACGGGTGGTAAGTAAATAATTACGACATAATCCTTTTCTTCTATATGGTCCAGTGCTTTTGGGATGCAGGCAAAAGACCTCCTCGGTATAACAGACACTCTGTTCACTGAATAAACTTCATTTTCACTTGAATACAATATGAGCTTTAAATCATTATTATTCAGCCCACATTCATATTACCCCGGTAGAGACAAAAGGAGAAAGTGGATTGTTAAGCTGGCAGTAAGGCGTAGCGATCAATACAGAGATTACGCTGGAAGCCTGCTTGAAGCATTGAGGAAATGAGCGTCTTTTTTAATGCTGATCCAGGACCAGTATCCTTCCCCAATCTTTACCATGATTCATAAATGATAATATATGTTTAACTGGTCTCAGATCAGCATAAAAGAGCAGCCAATGGTATTCTGGGAGAGATAAAAGCAAACAGTCAGTTCCTGAGGCTCTATAACCTCCGAGGGCTCGAGAGATGCTGAGAGATAAAATTATTTACATTCCATTTTGACAGCCTGCTAGGCTCTGCCTTTGCCAGCATTGTGTTGTCTCACCCACTGAATCTGAATGTCTATACTGGTAATAACGAGAGATAAGATAAGACTAGAGGGATATATATACAGCATGGATGGATATATATATGTATATATATATATAGATATATATATATATATACACACAGGTACGGATATATACAATCATCATCAAAAAATAGCTGCACCCAGAAGGTCACAGGAATGAACCGTCAGGAATGAAACTCACGCTCGGCCGTGCATGTGACGTAAGCAAGGATGGGCGTTATCTGACCCAACAGCCTCGAATGCAGACATTCAGTGAGCAGTGATGCCCTCCATGAGTCATCCTGTTAGTGCCAGCGCCATAGGCAGACAGCTGCAAGATGCAGGACTACATGCACACCATTATTACAACTGCCCTTAACACTATGCCAACATCAACAGCGGGTCATCTTCAGTGACGAGTCCGGCTCTTGTCTTGGTGAAGACGACCAACGAATCTGTGTGTGGAGGCACCAAGATGAATGATTTGTTGTCACACGTCACATGTCCAGAAGGCCTGGTGTCACTCCACCTCCACTCCTACTGCAAAACCTGCAGGAACCTGTCTGAGAATATTGAAGCTGCATCGGATGGATTATCACAGAACACCATTAGGAACCTCTACAACTCCATGCCACGTCGTCTGGCATGTTGTGTTAGCCAACAGTATGGCCTGACGCCATACTGAGAGACACTACTTCTGTATGTGTAGCTCAATAAATATTGCCCATATCAGTGTAAATGTATCATCATTTATTGTTCCTGGTGACCTTTATCTTCCTTCCCAATAGCACTGCAGTCCGACACTTCCTTCTGGGTGCACAGAAGTACTAAACTCATTTTAAAGTTACATAAATGCAATTTAGTCTGGTTGCAATACATGAGTAGCCGGGCCACTGTAAAGTAGCTAAATTTGCTAGTTAGAAATACACTCACTGACCATGTCATTTTGGGTACATCTGTCTTAACTAATCGTATATGCTATTAGATTCACTTTATATATAGATGCACACTGTTGCTCTGCAATTACAGACTGTAGTTTATTTATTTTTGCATGACTTGTCAGCCTTTCATTAGCCCACTCATTAAAGGTCCCCACTGGACCACCACAGAGCAGGTATTATGTGGGTGGTGGATCATTCTCAGCACTGCAGTGACACAGACATGGTGGTGTGGAAGTGTGTGTTGTGCTGGTGTGAGTGGATCAGACACAGAAGTGCTGTTTGAGTGTTTAAACACTTGTCTACTCACTGTCCACTCTATTAGACACTCCTACCTTGCTGGTCCATGCAAAGTCTGAGAGAATAGCTCATCTGCTGCTGCACAGTTTGTGTTCATCATCCTCTACACCTTCATCAATGGTCACAGGACGCTGCCCACAGGAGCAGAACAAAGAAAGGTTAACTAACAGATGGACTACAGTCTGTAATTACAGAACTACAAAGTGAAACTGAATGGTAAGTGGACCTGATGACATGTACAAGGAGTGTAGATACAAGACACCTAATAAGGTAGTTTGTAGGGTTTGTAGTGTACGTCTGAGCAGTCATTTCAAAGGTTGACTCAAACGCCATCTAAGAAATTGCTGCCTTCACAAGAGGGTTTTGGCAGGACAGGCCAACCGCTTCACTGGGCATGCTGTATTCTTGCCAGCTCCTGCAGAGGCTGAAAGGGCATGTGTGGGAATTCCTGAAGCCCTGCCCCATTCACTGAGACCACCCACAGCCCTCAGTAGTCTGCACCCCTCAGTAGGCTGCCTACTTTTACAGTAGACTTGTTGAACACGGCAGAGAGAGAGAGAGAGAGAGTAGGGGAGAGAGAGAGAATCCTCAAGTCTATACTCTTGGCAGCTAGCCATCCTTTTGTTAAGCTGCGCTCCTGATGAACAGACGCATTGGATCCTCTTTAAAACCCCCTTACTGTTTTGTATGTGCCCGGATCAGGACATGTAGTATTGTTTGCCCTGTTTGTTTCTGTGGGCAAACAATATGGCACCCACATAGGCAGAATAATGACTTTCACGAAGAAAACTAATTTGCGCATAACTCTCTTTGACTGTGCAGCTGGGATATCATATGACTACATTGTTTGCATGACAAGCTCTCAATGGCTCTTCAGAGGCTTTCCATGTAGTATCAGCCACGCAGTGTTCAGAGGAAAAAGGAATATTTTAGGAATATGACTATAATCAAAGCTTCTTCTTAGTTTGACCTAAACTGTCTGATGGATTTACTGGGACGATTGTTTTTCCATATTGTCAGATATGGAAACTTACAATCATGCAAAAATACAACCAAACAAACCAAAGTAAACCACATCTAACTGGCTGTCAGCATGCCTCGAACCAAAACCCTAACTTCTTATTCATACCTCAAAGCTGACAGATATTTAAAAATTTTTTTTGCATGCTGTCCGTACAGAGCAATATGTAAGATGCTTAGGTTAAAACATTCCAAAATTAACTTAAATTATTAACTGAATATGAAAAAATAACAGTTTTGATGGTGTGGCAAACACGTTTATGTAGTGTGTCGCAGAGATATCTACTGAAGTTAGCATGCTAACCAGCTAGTCTCAGCCCTTTCCTGTTTTGTAATACCACATATAGATGATACACAACAATGAGTGACTGTAGTGTCAGTCGAATATGACAGGATGAAGAAGCAGCATTGCTCCGGTGTCACATTCTAACCTCTTTTCAATTATATTGAAGGAGTCTCCTGGTTAGATTGTTTGAGAGCAGGTAGCAAAGAAAGGAAGAGTAAACACAACAGCGGCTGAAGCTCTTGGCTAGTGACCATTCTAAGGACTGCCATCCGCTCTTGGCAAGACATCACATTCGGCAGTAAACAAAGCAGTCATATAAACGGAAGCTGTTTTCCACCACTGGAGAGTAAAGGGATGACATTTAATACGGAACTTGCAACATTTCTTTATAAATGGTTTAAAATGAATTTATAAATGGTTATTAATTATATCATAAACACTTTAGAATCATTAATAAGCAGTTACAAAACACAAACAGAAAACCAGCAATGGACTGCTGAAGCTCAGATTTTGATGTTACTTTGTCTTCTTCATCAGTCAGCATCGAACCTGTCGGTGTAACCACAAATACATGTTCATCAGATAGCACAGCTCCTTATAGTAATGTGCTAATACTGCTTATTCATACTTTGTAAAGTGTTTATGACAGACCTATTAACGTTAATATGCTAGTTTTACAAAATTCATAAGCCCTTCATAACGGTAGTCTTAATCCAAAGTAGTACCCATTTCTTCTAGGGTGGAAAGAACTGAAGAGGGAGGAGGAGAGACTGTGATATGTTGCCCCCTACAGTTTGGAGTATGAATTCGACAGGTTGCATCATCTTACACACCTTTAAAATACAGAATAATGAAAACAAGAGCAAAAACAACAAACAAGACATTGTTTATTTCACAATGTCACTAACCAGAATCCCTAACTTCTTATTCTGACAGACTTATAAGTGGGGGCTGCTGTGACTTGACATATAGATATATACACACTTTAGTGAGTGTTTTATTCATCCTAAGAAGGTGTTTATATAATTATTCTTTCCTCAGATGTGACAGATGAAAGGATCTATGATTTATGTTTGCCTTATCATCTGCTATAGGAATAGTCGCCCTTTAAACATTCACATTAATGCATCGGTCAGTTGTGCAACTCAACAATGCAGAAACACCAGCGTTATGAAATCTCTCTCTCTCTCTCTCTCTCTCTCTCTCTCTCACACACACACACACACACACACACACACACACACACACACACTCCCTCCCTCCCTCTACTGCCCCCCCTGTTATTTCTCTAATGTGTGGCGGCGACTCTCCGCAGCTGGCGCTCGGGAACGAAACCGGTGGCTCGGTTTGAGTGGCAACTGTACCTCAGGATTACTCTAACCTTCATGTCTCAGGTCCAGGGGGTCTCTGTGGGAATGCTGCTCCGGGGTGAAGGTGAGCTGCCGACTTATCCCTCTATTCAGGGGCTCTTATGGAGGAGGAGAGCTGTCCGCCCGGTAACACGGCAACGCTGCACTGAGGCGGCTGGCAGGCTAGCAGGCTACGTGAGTGAGGCTGTTCAGGCTATACAGGCTAGCTCTGAGTCCTGGGGTAAAAACATTACCGTCAGCTTCACACATCGCATTTCTCCTGCTTCGCTGACTCCCGATACTGCTATCCTACTCTCACTGGGCTGTTTAGGCTTTTCCAGAGCCGCAGTTTCGATAAGGTGGAGAATTCCCACAGATTAGCCCACCTTTATTTCTGTGTTTTGGCCACCAGCTAGTTAGTTAGCGACGGTTATGTTCAGAAGTGTTTACGCCAGATGTGATTTCTAGGTATCGTTTTTCGGACTTTGGTCCAGAAAGCTGACCAAAAAAAACCTTTAGGAAAAATAACAGAGTTAAGTGCAAGTTTTCCCAACTGTCATTCAGCTCCACCACCACTACTCCCTCTTCTTCTGGTAACTTGGTCTGCTTTAGGAAAACCCTGTGGGCTCTCCAAGTTAAAACACGCTGTTGGAGAAGGTTAATGACTGGTTCACTCTTTCGCCACAAAGCTGAAGTTATCGACTCTTATTCGAACTCAC
Organism: Semaprochilodus insignis; assembly: GCA_034552555.1. Lineage (NCBI taxonomy): Eukaryota > Metazoa > Chordata > Actinopteri > Characiformes > Prochilodontidae > Semaprochilodus > Semaprochilodus insignis. Next base: position 13,898,154 of record CM067495.1, read on the forward strand.
GGGTCCACCTTAAACGGGCCGGCGGTTACACTCCGGCGCCTGTATAGAATGTATGGAGCTGCAGCACCATTTAAGGTGGAATGCGAGTCAGAAGCTGGCGACTGGGGACAAGCCAACTTAAGTCTCCTTTTCTTGCTAGCGACCCTCGGTGTCCTCCGACTTTGGGCAGGGTTGTTTTGTTCCGAAGCCCCTCTGCCTGTACCGGTTAGTCCAGAGGCGTTTGCTCGTTATGGTGTCTGGTTTATGGGGCAGGGTTTGGCGCTTAAGGCCTTGAGGAGACCAGGGAGTTTCCTACGGCGTCCGCCATTTATCCGGGTGGTGGGGAGGCTACAGGTAGAGTTGGGAGTTGGCGAACAGGCTGTCAGACAGTGCAGGAGCAGGGGGGAGGTGACAGCTGAGGAGTTTTCAGCACTCCTGTTTAGTCAAAGACTAAACGTCAGGTGAGTTTTTGTTCTTTATTGAGGTGAGGTACTTCAGAGAGAGAGAGAGAGAGAGAGAGAGAGATGAGGTGAAGTGTCGAAACTGCATGCAAGGTTGGTGACGAGGATTCAGCACAGGTACAGTTTCACAGCCATTGTAATGGAGGTGGCACATCACCTCATGGTTCTTATTCAGTGTTGGTACTGAAACTGTGGAAAACTGTCTTTAAGCAATGTTTGATTGAGTTACCCTCCACCTGCCCTGCAAAATTACACCTGGGTGGCCATGCTCATGACGCAGTCTACAGTGGCGGTTCTAGAGTCTGCTGGGGTCCTAGGCCCATTCACTGGGGGCCCCTCCAACCAGCATTCATCACCATTATGTCATTAATGATCTCACTGCAACATAACTGTGAAATGTACACATTATTTCAGAAGTTCACATTACTGTTATCTTCAAAATATAAATATAAACAACATTAAAAATCTGTAGTTCGAAAATATGTAGACACTTTCGGCAGGGGTTTGGTTGCGGCCCACTGGCCTGGGACCCCCTAGTAGTCCCCTGCCTTTCCTAGTGGCAAGGGGTGTCTCTGCCGGTCTATGTCAGTGCAACCCTTTCTACAGAAACTTTCATTGGTGTTTTTTAGGGCCCCCAAACATGGACAAAACATTTTTGTGAATAAGAGTTTGGTGCAGTATGTAAACAGTATGTAAACAGTGTTACTGCTGGCACCGTGTCACAGTGGGTAGCGCTGTTGCCTCACAGCAAGGCGGGCCTGGGTTCGATTCCCAGCCAGGGCATATGGTGTCCCTGTGTGGAGTTTGCGTGTTCTCTGGTTTGCTCTTGCAGTCATGCAGAGACATGCAGTCAGGTGATTTGGAGATACTCAATTATCCCTAGGTTTGACTGTGCAAGTTAATATGTATGTCTGTGTGTCCTGCGATGGACTGCCGGCCTGTCCAGGGTGTTTCCTGCCCGTGACCCAGAAGGATAAAGCGGTTTAGAAGATGAGTGAGTGGTGATGAGTAAATGTTTCTAATGTTTAAAGTATAGTAACAGTGTTTATACTGTATGTGATCCACATATACACATACATAAAGCTAAATTAAAGGCCTGTTTTGGCTGTGATTTGTTTCTCAAATCAGATCTTTTGAGACAACTGTCCACATTGCTAAGGCTCCAAGCCTCTCTATATGGGTTGCTGTGTTAATGACATAGGTGTCAGAAATTCTGTATCTACGCTGATGACATGGATTTCAAACGTGGATGTGGAAGAGATGAAGGTGCAACATCTTGTCCTCCAAACAGTCGCTAATTGTTTTCTTCTGCGCTTCTGTCATTTTGGATTTGACATTGTCATTGTTTGTCACATTGTGAGTGATGTAGAAGGCACTTACAAATTCCAGGACTGATTTGAGGAAACATCGAACTGACGCATCCAAGTTGATCCAGATTGAGTCGCATTTCAAACCACTACCAAATGTGTTGACACAGTTCAGATTCCATATAGTTTTTGCTGTCCGGGCAAAAATCTGGATACAATCTGGACATGGCAAAAATCAGATTTGGGCAGACAGTCTGAAGAAGGCCTCATTAACTGTGTTGTAGTACGGTCTATAATGCCTAAACATGTCACCAGCAGTGCAGCGTTTACTTTGGAGGTGATCTGAATCAACCAGATTCTTTCATTGTATACAAATAGTAGGGTTTTCTAAAAATAAGCTATTTAAATTCCATAAGAAACTGTATTGTGTGTAAATCCTGGGATTTCAGGACATATTGTGTCCAGGAACATGTACAAATGTCCTGTACAAATGATAAAAGTCCAGGAAAATCCTGGAAAGGTGGTGACTTTAAGACGATCATCTGAAAGTAAGCTGTCATGCTCAAACTTCCCAGATGCTCAACCATCCCCAGATAAAGTAATCCACACTAATAGCTTGCGCTACGTCAGGTTAGGTTTATTACATGTTCGGAACAGGTTAATTCTTTTGTTTTGTTTTCTTTCTGATTCAGCGTTTTCTGTTGATTTTGGCCCCGAACACGTTGAAAGCTAATTTTGACATGTTTTGGCATTGTAGTTGTGTTTATTTACATTATGCAACAAGGTCCATAACACACTTGGGACCCGACCAGCTGGATCCCAGTGGTACGGTCAGTGCATGCACTGCTAAGCAGTGAGTTTGCCTGGTGAGTCCCTCGGGGCAGGCTGTGCCTTTTCTCAACCATGTTTGAGTGAAGTTTTCACCTCTAATATTTATCCTCTGATCAACCCCACTTTTAATCTCCTTTACTTAAAAGGCTGAATTCTTGATCTAAAGAGTCAGTTTGCCTCTGTTTTTCTCCCGTGTGTTGCACTTTGAAAAGGAACTGTTATGTTGAGAAAATGCTGAACATTGATATTCGCTTGTGTGGTAAAACACGCCCTGACACCAAAGGAAAAAAACGCTTGTCTCTTTAGGAGAGTAAGGGTTTCTCCCCTGCCGTTCAATGAATAATTCAACACCGTCAATTATATAGTTTTTGTCTGTGCCAGGAATCTGACGGCAAGGCAAACGTGTGATTATTACGCTTGGTGTACGCATGGGATTTGAAGGCCCACGCCTTCCTCCCCTACAGGAAAGTGAGTGTTACTCACCTGTCTCACAATACCGTGAATAGAATGTTTCTCATCTGTATCCTTTCGAGAATGCGGAAAATTAATTCATCTTTCAGTGATAATCAGCTCTCAGAGGAACGTGATCTATGGTGCGTGTCATCTTTATGTTAGGACGATCTACCAGTATTAGGCCTTTATTGTATCTTTCAATTCCTGGTGGAAGAACGTTTGTTGCTAGACGGGCGACTCGATCCTGGTCCTGGTAGGTTGTCATAGGTATCTGGAGCTGTGCTGACTGCAGTGCATCCCACAGCTGCTGGTAGGAGCGTGGGGGAGGATCCACAGAGCGAACATAACGATCAAAGTGGTCCCACAGATGCTCAGTTGGGTTCAAGTCTGGGGAATTAGGGAATCAGGGTAGTACTTGTACCCCCCCGGTGAAGACAATCAGCATGTATGGGTGTACGTGATCTCCAAGGATGGATTCATACATAAGTCGATTGAGAGTGCCTTCCACATGGATGAGTGGTCCCAGAGAACGCCACAAAAAGGTGACTTCCTTCATGAGCTGTGCGCTGCTGTCGTCGCGAGTAGGAAAAGGTCATAATATTGTGACTCGATTGTGTAGTAGTAGTAGTACTGTAATTAGAGTTTATTATGAGCGCCTTTGTGTATAGTCGTTTGGCTGTTGCCTAGCAGTGTTGCTCACTGGTTATTCTTCCTTTCGTGTGCTGCTTGTGGGCTTCCTACTAATATATCCGAGAGCTGATGAAGTTCTATCCTATTAATTCGGTTCACTTCATTTTACTGGTGGCCATGTGATTCATAAGGATACATTCATACACTTGCACAGCCTGCACTTTCTTGGTTTGGCTTGGGCGTGCTGTGGATTAGCTGCACTTAAAGGTGCTAAACAGGGTTCAGTGGAGTGTTGCAGTTGATAAATGTCTTTGGGTTCCCCGAAGAACCTTTTAGCGAAAAGGCTTTCTTTAAGTTGAGATTTAAGCATGAACCATACTTCATGCAAGGATGTGAACGCAGGCACTTTGAGCTGCACAGATAAGGTTTTGATATTATGATGCAATTCATAATGCAAAGCAAACACAGGTTGCATTCACAGCATATCAGAAAAAGGTGCTATAACAGTAACTCATGCTGCCAGTGTGTCAACGCAGGTGGACAGTTGAGTCTCATGCAAAAATGGTTTGTCTGCTCTGGTTTGTCTTGCTATTACCCTCTTGAGTACTGAGCATTTCGTCTGCTACAGTATCACAATGTGCGTTTGTACAAAAAGCCTGCACGTTTCCAGTGCATTGGCCAAGCATTAGGATCCACATATTTGCGTTGAGCATGTTGCTGCCCTCACCATGTGACGTTTGAAACCATCCATATAAGATGGATTTTCTATACCAAGCAGGTTTTTCCTAGAACCGTATATCTCAGACAAGAACCGCTTAGGTTCCTTTATTTTTAAGCATGTACATGTAGTTTTGAGTTATGTTCCTGGTAATCATTGCAGTTGTTTAACTTCCATATCACTGCAGACACTGTCATGAGCCTTAGGTAAAGAAATGCCGTACCTGTACCTTGGCATCTCAGTTGGATTTGCTTCTGACTGTTTTTTTCCTTTTTTCGCTCTTCCTTTTTCTTTGTCTGTGAATTTGGTCTCATGGACGCTCTGGAGCCAGGGATGTTGTAAGTTCTTGTTGGAAGCAAGCCAATGCCTTTTCTTTTGTGTCCCATAGTGATTTCTCTCTGACATTCTCCCCTTCTCTGCCTCTCCCTCTTTCTCGCTCTATCACTTTCTCGCTCCCTCACTTTCTTCCCACCTTTCTCCTTCTCTGTTGAGGTCTTGATTCCACATGTCCGGTTTAGCAGCACCCACAATGCTGGCGCCCAAACAGGAACTGGCCCCAAGTCAGTGGGAATTCCTCTCTGATTTCCCTCGCAGTGATTGGCATTCATTAACATGTTCTACTTTGGATCTGTCAAAGCCATCACCTCATTGTTCATCACGTAGGGGATTGTGAGGGCTGATCTCCTGGTAATTTAGCCTATGGTTCCGCGGTACGGGGGCAGAAAGATTCAAATCTGAGATTAGCTGTTGTAATGCAGTCCTGATTTGAATGTTCATGAATGGATTCTCATTGCTCGTGCTGCACATTCTCCCCAACTGCCAGCAGAATACCGAAGCACAGCGAATCAATTGCCTCCTCTCCCTTTGCGCTTTTCATCTCCTGTATAATACGAGGCTTGTGTCCTTTGTTTCTTTTGTTGTCATCCTGTTACCAGTGTTTCGCTCTGGGCAGGGGGACCGACAGTTGTTTTGTCTGTTTGTTTACTGAGTCGTTATGCATCTGCTTGATGAGACGTTGCTAATGATTGTAATGCAGATGATTTTCAGATCTTCCACCATTGTGGGCAGATTTGTTTGTTTTTGTTTTGTTTTGCTTTTTGTTCTCATTCTCTCCTCACAAGCTTTCCTAGTTCCTGAATATCCAGAGCTTGGCAGTTTAGCCGAGCAGGTAATGATAAAATGGCTAAAACATACTTTTATAATTTTGTATTAATGTTGTATAATGTTGTATTAATGTGGGTTTTTCACTGAGGGATGCTTTGGGTCCTGTCCTGGACGTTTAGACACGATTTGGAAGTAGTAGTTGTGCATTGTGGAAAATGTTCTCCAGTGAAGTCTCCTCAGACTCTCCCCTTTGAAAGACATGTGGAAGAGCTCCTTTGGAGTTCTGGAATGTTTTCATAATGGGTGTGGCAGCTGATTATGGGAGGATGTTTATGCGTGGAAAAAAGGAAGTGAAGGAACGGATATAAGAAAATAAACATGGAGTGCTGGGGATAAGCCTGGCACGTGTCCAGTGAATCTCACTGATCTCCACCACGATCTTGATGTTCACCATCTGATGTAACAGTTTGCTAAAATTTTATTTTGGATGGAAAAGTAATATAGAAATTCACTTCTACCAACATTCCAATACCCATGTGACATAAGCCGTGTGCATTCTGGTGCAATAGTAAACAAACTGTTTGAGCTGACAGTAAAGGAAGGTCTGCTCACATAGAACACTCACTGCTGATCTTGTTGCAGTTGGGCATGAAGGTCACTTTAAACATTCTTCCTTGATATATTCCCACCAGGAATACACTGATTTTAGCCTCTTTCTAAACACACACAGTCATAATCTTAACCACTTCCCCTAAATAGGTGGAGACATGAGGGCAAAATGGAGGCGATTAAGTCGATTAAGCTGCCGAAGGTTGTATATGTTGACTCTGTTTGAATGTATATAATAGCAATGTAAAAACACTAATATGGTGATGACTTTAAAAACAGACTTTGTAAAACAGGCAAAAGAGAGACTGTATTATTCTACCATGTACAGTGTGATTAGCCGAGCTGCTAGTACCAGTGTGTTATTTTGAATTAAACAACTTTATTTAAACTGTCTGTAGACAGAACTGTCTGTAGGGGCTGCATTCCACGTATTGTGAATTGAGCGTTTTTATACTGTGCAAGGCAAGGACGGGATTTCTAAACTCGCACTGTATATATCTGGGGACATTCGTCTACCGTTTGATCAACCAGCCAACAAGATTGTAACAAGTTGAAACTTAAGTTCCTGGCATGCGTTAACTTCAGTAGTCTCGGATGTGATTCTTTCTGTCACACTGTGCTACAGAGACTGCTGTTAAGACAGATGAGGAGGGGGGATCAAAACTATGAAATGTGCTTTACTTACAGCTGTTCTTACGTGGAACAAAACCTGTTGTTCTCCACTGCAGTGCTGCTTGATCCAAGGTAACTAATGTAACACTTCTAGCTAATGCTTGTAATTTAAGGCCCAATCCCATTTCTTATTTTTACCCCTACCCCTTGTTTTCGAGTGTAACCCTCTCCCTTGAAACTGAGTTAGAAGGGGTAGTGGTTGAAATCTTCTTTCCCATATGAAATGGGACAACGCTTGAAGAACCGGATACGTCATCAGTTCTTGTCAGCGACTTTTACGTAAACAGACGAAAAGCATGGGGGCTCACGATTCATTCACAACTTCAGTTTTACACATCATTCAATCTAACGAGTCACCCAATGAAAAGAGCACAAACAAAAAACTACATTACTACATTAACAGGCTACTAGCGGTGCTCTGTAGGCGACCCTTCTAGTCAATCTTAAATGGAAATTTTGCTAGGTAGCGACCAAGACATCAGCGTATTACTAGCGATTTTTATCGTGTGTTATGAAGGAAAGGGCCATAAAACGCTATTACAATGGTTATCTTACAATACAGTGGCTTTTTAACAGAGAAAATACTTTATTTATGGGTCTTTTTGGTCGCTCATGCAGCCATCTAGCTGAGGATTCGCATTGCATTCTGGGAAGTTTCTCATAACACTCCATCTGGAGTGTGCCTCTGAAAAATCTCTGTTTGAAGGGTCATATAGCACTAACACTTCGCCCTACCCCTCCATCTCAACAACAATCGGGACTACCCTACCCCTAGACATGAACACACAAAACAGACGGGTAGGGCTAAGTATTAGGGGCAAGGGGTGAAATGGGATTGGGCGTAAATCAGCCGGATTTCAGCGATTTTACTGTAAAGGTACATTACACTCATTTACACTAGCAGCTACTTCATTCTAAGTAATTCGTTATGTTATTGGAACTGCACTCATACTGTCGGAAACAAATCATATCGATGCATCTCTGAGGTTTGTTAAATAGCAAGGTTTAGTCACATTCCATTATTCTGCTGTTATTCTTTTGCTTTGTTTTCCATTGGTTTTAAGGAAGAAGGCCTCGCTGTTGGTCGCAGACTGTGACTGTTTAAACCAAAACCTGATAGCATTTTCATCGTAAAGTCCCTTTTGTCATCCTTACTCTGTCTCTGACCTTACACCTCCTCCCACATCTGGTTGACCCTATTAAGCCCTGATGGATTCCATCGTCTTTTACCTTTTGTAAGAGGATTAGTTTTAACTGATGATGATGGCAGCTGAACAGACATCTCTTTATGCTTTACAGCCAAAAATGTAACCACCTCTCACCTCCTCCTGATTGACTGAGAAGCTCGAGGGCAAAGCGTGGCAGTTTGAAGTTCATGTCATGCTGCAGGTCATGTAAGCTTAACATTTGTCATGCTCACCTTTTCACGATTTTGAAAGTTTTGAGTCATAAGCTTTTGAGTCGTGGATTACAGAACGACTGAAGTACTCTATGCAGCAAATCATCAGTTATGTTTTACGTGCTGGAGGCTTAGGTTCATATAGGGAAGTGGTTTCACGAGGGCCACCACTAACCGACTAGTGGTTTCTTAATCGAGTCTGGGCACTGAGGCTCCCTATAATTGCACATTTATTGGACTTGAATAACATATTGCTCGAACTCTCAATACCAGTATAAAGAAGACACAATATAAACATGCTTAAGACACTCAAGCTACACTGTACGTCTTTAAGGATTATCATATTATCTTCGATAGGGATTAAGGTTGCAGGTATTAGTTATTTTAGTAACCCAGTGTTCTGCTGATTATGCCATTGGTTAATAGAGTAAATGGGTTAGAAATGCTTTCATTTCAGTAGTAAATATACAGTACTAAAGTAACACTGTGCTTAAAATGAATGACTAGTTGGTTTGCTATGTTAGAAAAATCAAGTTTTTATTGCTTACGTTACATCCAATAATATTATCTGTCAGAACTAAACCCATTTAAGTGCTATATTACTTTCTGGGTTCATGTACATTTCTTTACTGTGTTGAAGGGTTGCCCTACACCTGCTGACGCTACTCACTACACTCAAGTAAATATACCTGCTTTATCAGAATTGTGTATTTTAGGCTCCAGTTGGTATTTACATTACCTCATGTTTTGCCTTGTGTGGTATTTTGTGTATCACTATGAGGGGAGTGAAATGATTTACGTCCTTATCTATCCATTGCATACGGTATAATTACCATACATTCTGCACTGGCCTTCATCTAAACCAACGATCATGTTGATTTGAGTGAAACGTTAACATTACCTTGTGTTGGGTCTGCTAAGCCATTGACATTGTGTTGTAATGGTACAGCTGGTTTGGCTTTACAGTAGACACAGTGTACAGAGTTTTCAGGTCTTTTTTGGACTTGAAATGATCCCAAACTTTGGGCACGTTGTGTTGTTTTCTCTGGGCTGTCTCTTCTGTTCACCCCTCACAATTCTCTATTTCCATTTTGCAATCAGTGCCATCAGATCACATCTTCTTCATATCACAAGCCCATGCAGTAAGCATGCTGTGCGACAGCAATAATCATCCATGCAAAACATAGTGAGCTGTGTATAGTTAACAAGGTTTATACGCAGCTTTGATGCAAAGAATTAGCTCCGATGATGTTTAGTGATTGAGTTCCCCAAGTTTCTCGAGGAATCCTTTCAGCCCTAATGGAGATCCATTGCTGGGGCTGTTTGGGGAGGTTGCTTCGATTTAAACATGTGCATCCCCTGGATCCTGCAGACCTTTTCTGCTTTCCATAACTCTGTATGTCTGTTCAGTTAGGAGACTAGACACTGAATCCAGAACCAGAAGAGACACTTGTCACATTGGGGTTTGGGTTTCATGTTCTAAATAATGTGACTAAAAGCTCGCTTTCCTCAGGGCTAGAAAAGCTGGCCATCCAAAGTGAAACACTATGCTCTTGAATTGAATGACTTTTTGATCTGACTACATTTAATATTTCCATGTGACTGCCCTCAGCCCTCGTCACACGTAAAAATTCATCCTTTTTGATTTGCTTCATTCAAATCCTCCATTCTAATCGACACACTGCTCTGTTTCAGTTCTGAGCGCTTTGTAAAGACAAAATCTCTCCTAAAGTTGAATCATTTGAGAGGCATGCCGGCCGTGCTTGGTAAGAGAACTTCCTCCAGTCTGCCTAGTTCATTCTTCTTTTCCTCCCTTTTTTGTTTATCTCTTGGAATGCTCTTTCTTGAGAAGGTCAGTGAGACCAGACGAAAAAAACTTCAATTGGTAAGTGCGTCTGTTTTTATTCAGCCGTTCTGACCTGTGTATATTAAACTCCCTGTGTAATTGAGTGTGGGTAAGTGTAAGGGAGACATTTGATACGGGTGCTTGGGTGCCGGTATGAGAGGCACTCAACTCTATCACTGGACACTTAAGGCTTGCACGCACCCCTGTAGGTCACGGCAAGAAAGGCTAGCTCTTTTACTAGACAGTTGTGCTGGAGCCAGCGGGGTCTGGGTGCCGTGTTACAGCAGCTAGGGGTCAAGTGTTTTGCGCTGGAGCATGACGGCAGTATTCAGCAGATGGGCAGTTAACCTACTACTGTTTTTTTTTCTTTGTTCCTTTTTTTAATTTATGAAGAGGCAAGAGGTTTTAATAAGCTTCTTTTATGAGCAAGAATTTTTAAGCTCACATTTCTCTGATTTTGAAAATTTTTAGCCTTGTGTATAGTAGTATAGTATCAGTAAGTAGCCATGAAAATTCTGCTTTGTCAAGTTGTTTTTGAAAACCTATTTTTTGGACCTAATTGTAGACCAATTACTTAAATGTTCTTGCTATAAAGAAAAAGCAACTCGCTGATGGTTGTTACATTTTCTCCTTTTTGAGTATATAACCTCATATTCAAGTTGGGACAGTATGTAAAACGCAAAAACGTTTATTTCTTTGCAGACAGTATGAAGATATCCTATTTTTTTTCTGGTCAACTTTAATTTGTTTATATACTTCTACTGCTGGATTTCATCGCATTTTAAAAAAGTTGGGATGGTAAAGCATTTGTGTCCATTTCTTGGCTTAAAAGACATTTTGACGCTGAGGATGCCAAGCAATGAAGTGTTTGAGACGTTATTTTGTCCCATTCTTCCTGCAAACACATTTTAAGGTGTGTGACTGTACAGGGATATCGTTGTCACATTTTTCATTTCAACTTTCTCCACACATTGTCTAATGGGGACAGGTCAGGACTGCAGGCAGGCCAGTGCAGTACTCCTACCCTCTTCGAGCCATGCCTTTGTAATATGTACAGCATGTGGTTTTGCATTGTTTTGGATTGAATGGGTATCACTGGAAAAGACGTCTTCTTAAGGCAGCGTATGTCGCTCTGAGATCTGAATGTACTTTTCTACATCAATGCTGCATCACAGAAGTGTAAATGACCTTTGCCAAGGCCAGTGACACGCTGACCCCATACCATGACAGAGCCTGGCTTTTGGATTTGTTGCTGATCACAGTCTCCTTTTCTGTTGTTGAACCGGAGCATACAGTATCTCTTCCAAAAGATACTTGCCAGAGTAATTCCTGGCCCATTTGGTTACGTCAGCTATTGTTGAATGACAGTTCTTTATGCAGTGCCATCTGAGGGACCAGAGATCATGGCTGTTTAGTGTAGGCCTGCACCCTTGAAGCACCGAAATCCCTCCCAATTTCATGAAGTGTTTAATGATATTAAGCATTGTAGAGGAAGTATGCAAATCTATTCCAGTCTTTTCTTCGAGGAACATTTGTTCTAAAACATTTTAATAATTTATTTATTCAATAATAATTCTCATGCATTTGTTGACAAACTGGAGATCCTCTGTCCATCTTTACTCCTTAAAGCCTTTCTGTACTGCTTTTGTACCTGCTCATGATTACAGTCACCCACTGACATCACCTGTTTGAAATTGCATCATTATTTTTTTTCTTATCTCATGACGAGCCCTAAATTGACCCCATCCCAACTTGGAATGTGTTGCAGGCCTGAAATAATGCAGGAGTGGATGTGTATTAACAAATGAAATGAAGCTGATCTTCATATTGAAATGAAGTATTTGGTTCATACTGTCCATAATGAAATACAAGTATGTGTAAGAAACACCTTTTTTAATCAGCTTTTTCCAATGTTTCTGATTTGGGGTTGTAGTTTTTGAGGTTGAGCTTAAGGAAAAGTACAAAAAACAGGCAAGTCTTCCATCTGGTACGTAGTGGAAATGATGGCTTACAGCTTGTACGATGACAAAGATGCCATTAACAACGAAGCTGTTTCTGAGAGAAAAGGCTGGGAAAGCAGCATCCAGCTGTGTCAACGTGGAGACAAAAGGGCACATTCAAGTGACTAGTTTGTCTTGGATTGGCAGTTTGCAGAGGCATTGTTAAAATTGAGTTTCTTTGCCATGTGTAATTAACTTATTGGCTTGCTTCTCCCTTTCTATTGCAGTCTCATAAACTGAATTGCACTCGTTGCATTTAGAGATTCAGCAGTGAGTATTTATTGTTATTCATTGTTTCTTCTTCTTATAAGTTTACCAGATGCAGCTTTGGTCCAGCCTGCAAACACGTCTCCTTTAAGTCTGTACTTCAGAAGGCATCTTTCACATCTTGGAGTGTTTTGACGGTTGATGTCTTGCAGAATTTTCCATAATCACATTTTTTGAGAGCTTTTGTTTAGCAGACCTGCATGCAAAGGTGAACCTGTGTTTCTCATATTTCACTGGTTATATGAAGCACTTTCATACCATTATACACTTTCAAGAAAGTAGAAAGTATAGTATCAGTTCAAAGAAGGGATTTGTAAGATGACACAGCTTGGGGGAGAGGAAGGCAGCAGAGGAAGGCAGGTCACCAGACAATGCACAGTCTCTCTCCCCTTTATTTCCTACAACTCTAGAAGAAGCTTTGCAAGTTCTCCATCCTGACTCATGTTACTTCTTTCATTTGCTGCCGAACATGGCTTCTTGCTGAGAGGGGACAGCAGTGGAACTGGTGGTTGCTTGCAAAGAGTTTCAGCCATCACGTTTGCGTTTGTGTTTACTCTTCCTTCCATTGACTCCCTTCCTTAAGTGACCTAACCGGAAGCAGCACCTTTAACATGATTTACAAGAGATTAGAAAATGCCGTTTGGGCAGTGTTACTGCTTCATCCTCTGATGTTGGACTGGTTTGACTCTATGCTACAGTGTCACACTATCGACTCTTGAGGTACAATTTGGTGTGCTGAGCCAGGTCGGGCCGGGGCTAGCAGGTTAGCATGCTAACTGCAGTGGATATCTCTGCAACACAATGCATGGACGTCTTTGATGATCCGTCAAAACAGTTATTTCTTTGTGGACTAAGTCATTGGGCAGCTCATTCACCACTTGTTTTGTATCACTAGATCAGGTGTCACCCAGAGAAGAATGGTTTGTCTTTTATTCTCTCAGATTCCTTCCTTTCTTCTTTGCCATTGTACTGCTATAAAAATAGAACTGAATTTACTTGAAGGCTGTCTGTTTGGTTATTGTGAAGACGTTGCTTCTTCGTTTACCGTTTCACCTCAAAAAAACTTTTAATAGCAGCTGCATGTTAACCATCTGGTCTGTTAGATGAATCCCTGATCCTCAAATACCTCTCTCCTAATTTCAGTGCTGATCTGTTTCCGATCAGTTTCCACCAGTTTCCTCCAGTGAGTTAAAATGTCAAGCTGATCCAGAAACATTTCTCACAGACCTTTTAAAAACATGGCCTCTGATCTCACCATCTTTAGTCTGCTCCTCACCCATAAACCCTTCACTGCAGTTTAATTAACCGGCGTAAGGCTGCAAGTTACACAGATTGTGTGGAGGCAACTAGATTTACAGCACCTCACACACAGATTGCTTTCTCATTACAGAGAGCCCATTTCCACAGCCATAAAATCACCACAAAATGCAGATGAGCATCCGGACCAATTTTCAGACATGTTGGCGTTAACCTTAGAGTCAGAAAAATGAGTGTGAAATTTACTGGATTTAAATATTTTGACTCGGAAGGGGCTGTTTTAATCTCTTGTGGTCCAAGTTGTTATTAATGAGCTGCGTAAGTATTTGCATAATCTCTTGAAGTGCTGGAATGGCGGTATGTGGAGGGAGCAGTTGGAAAAAAATCTTTAACCTTACAGCAGATGCTTTTAGGTATTTAGCATATGCTTTTATTTATGCGCTATGTTTATTAGGTTACTTGTAGCCCAAAAATGTAACAGATGTTTTTATTTCACTCAGTAAATGTTGTGTATTCGTCCTGAACAGTCATGGTGCAGATGACATGATTCGGTGCGTGCAGATGTACAGAGAATATGTGGTGGCCTTTGATAACTGTAATGCAGAACCAAATTTCACAAGGACAAGTTACTGTAGCAAGTTACCAGCATGCCATGCTAAGCTTAGCACAAGCTGATTGGTGTCTGAGTCAGTCAGTCACACTTGGCAACTGAATGCAACTGACACACAGGAGCTTAAACACTTGCACTACTGCCTGTTCAAAATAAATGAGAAGAATCCTAACTGTATGCATTTTGGGGGGTGCAGGGAGGTTTGCTTTTTTTCCTGTTAAACCGAACTCACACCTAACCGTGACGTCCAAGCCATGGTTTGAACTGAACTGTGGCTTTTGTGTCGTGGTACACCAATATTTTGTATACTATAGTGCTGTATCTGAATACTGCCTGAACAGAGAGTCAATGTGTGATGCAAGTTGTTATCCACAGCACTATCTACCTGTTCCTGTCAGTAACTGCACTGCCAAATACCTTGGTCTGATGTTTACATAGTGTGAGAATTTCATGATGAATGTACCAACAGAAATGGCCCAAAATCGCTTGGAAAAAAAGTCTGGTTCTGTTGACTTACATTAAAATTAAACTAGGTTTTCGCCCTGTCCTGTAAAGTTGCCATTTTGGAGATACTTGTATAGTGACTGTGCATGTTCCAACTATTAATAAATAAGAATACAGTTGTTATAATATTGATACTTGATCCTGTGTGTTTAATTGCATTGTTTTATATAGATTGTCTGTCATACATACAGTCTGTTGTTTTTGCTCGGTGTGATTGGCAAGCTGCCTGTTAGGGCCACAAAATCGATTCTTTTGATAAATACATACCACCACAGTTGTGGTATTAGTGCACTAGTGCTATTGAATAAACAGCATTTTAACCATGTCACATTTTTGATATGCCAGTGTGTATTTTGTCCATACTGGGTCAGTATGTTGCAGTTGCAGTATGCTGTGTAGACTCAGCAGGTTAGTAAGAGAGAATATTCAGGTAGACTGCATGTGTACGAGTAGATGTTATCAACTCCGGTATATAAAAAGAAGCTTATCAATTTTCCGCTCTCTAGTTCTATGAAGTCTGCGTATATTATTCCATGTAACGTGTCTTGCTGTGGGGATTTGGGACTAAAGTGGTTGATGTGTGGAACAGAGCTTAGTGGAGTGCCTTGCTGCCACCCCACCCCCACCATGCACACTGTCCCTCGACACGCACCCATACACACGCATACACACACACACACACACAATCATACCGTCCCTCCGGATGGATGCAACCGATCCTCATTACTGTAATCTCTTTCAGGATCTATGCCTGCGGGCGTCACAGTGCAGCAGACACATGGAGCATGGAAAAAATAAGAACTTGGTGAAGGGAAATTATTTTGTGGACACTGTGAGATTCCCCTTTGAAATTCCACTGGTAAAAGCAAGCTGTCTCACTTTCACTTGTGTGCACACCACACACGCTCCTTACTGAGTAGGTGCACAGGCATTTTCTTCAAAGCACGCTCTGGGCATTTCTTTCTTTCTCCCTGAAAGCACAGCTAATCTCTGAGGGGGACGTACCGCCAGCAGTGGAGAACAGGGGATAAAGCAGAAACAGTAACTAGTGGGAGTCTGTGCAACCTTCCACTTTCTGTTTCTCTTTACCTCCTACTCCCTCCAGTTCTTTTATTCTATGCCGTCTCTCTCATTGCCTTTTTTAATTTACATTTCCTTCCTCAGTGTTTATCTTCATAATTTTCCTCAACTTTGTTCTGTCCTATTTACTGTTGTTGGATTGGACAAGCTTTACTGAACACTGCCAAAGCTTTCCATTCCACCTGAAGAGTAATCTTGGTGCTCTTACTTAACAGTAATGTAGTGTAGAGTTTACAGTTTTACAGGCTGTGTTAGCAAGCTGGAATACTAATTAACGCTAATCGAGTAATCGTTCTTATATCAAAATCACAATTTAAGAGAGTACGGTTTTCATATTGCAGTAGCTGCTGTTTTTCAGAACTGCCTGCATTATCAGCCATGTTATCTTAACCATGAAGAGCAAAAACTAAACCTAATAATACGGACCTTGTGAACCAAATGTAGATGAGTTAAAGCAAATGGAAACAACTTGTGCTGTGTGCTGTGTACATGACCAGAACCACAACTAATGGGCAGCCTATGTTCAAGCCTCAAGCCAGAAAATAGTATATATACTGGTCCTCTCAGTATTTTTATTTGGGTTGCAGTCGCAATATTAGTCGAGAAAAATCGAGAGTCTGCCACCATTTTAAGGCAGAACGAGTTGGGGAAAATGTTTATTTGCAATTTTTTAACCTAATAATGCGAAGGAGATTTAAAAGCAGTTATTTCTTATAATTTAATGTTCAGGCCTCTTTTTTAGCATAGAGGACCAGAATATGCAGAATATCAGCTTTTTTTGTACCGTGAAGCTTATGCACTGAGTACGTCAGACTGCTAGTTAGTTGTGATGGTTGTGGTGTTACATATTCAGAACATGGGGGTTTTGTTGCTTTTGGTTGGTATTCTGATTGGAATTTACCGACAGGCCGTTTACAAGCTCTGTGTCATTAGGCTAATTTTCTTCCATTATAAACTATAGACAACATTTTAGATAATACGTTATATAATGAAGAGTGCAGCAGTTGTGATTTGCAAATTTTGATGTAAAACAATCCTTCAGCCACACCCCATGGTGACGTTAGCTCCATTGCACAACAACAAAATCTGCACCCAGCCTATTCTAGCAGAGCAGCCTTGCACTAGCATTCAGAAAGCCTTTTGGAATTATTAAGGCATAAAAAAGCCTGAATGCTAAAATTCCTTTTTAGGCTGAAATGAGATTTCTGCCAGCATTATCCTTGTCCAACCTGGCTCTGAAGGAATGCATTTGTGGGCAGAGTGCGGATAGGTCAGTGAAGAATGAAGCACATTCATCTCTTCACCACTCACTCCCAGCTGCCTCCACATCTGTCTCACACTCTCTGCTCTCTGTGCACAATGAAGTCTGAGTCTCGTGGTTGCAGTCATCAGGCAATGCTCCTATGTGTCTTCTGTGTAAACAAGGCCAAACACGACAGCTCTTTAATCTGAGCTCCCAGCTTTCTTTGTTGTCTCCACACTGGGGTTACTGCATTGCCAAATCTTGACCATAGTTCAGCAGTTATCATGCCTGCTATTATTTGTGTAACAAGGTGATTAGTAAAAGTACCTAGTTTAATGATATTAGTATTAAACCACAAAGACTTATTTCTCCTTGTTAGTCCTGTCAGAGATAGCTAGGTTGAAATTAGAAGCATTAGAAGCATTAGAAGTATCATGAACCCCTTCTCAGAGAAAGAGTAGTACCAGACTATTTGTGTTGGGCAGGATACAAAATGTTATCATGCAATTAGCCCGAATCATTATTTATAGCAGAAGGAACAAGCACAGAACAGAAATGGTGACAGCCGGAGGACAGACCAAATTCTGTCATTCCCCTCACCGACATGTCATTTTCTGCATTTAGGGGACAGAATGAGTCACGCCAAGTGTGTACTGGAGCTATGATAGGACTATGACAGCAGTTTCAGCCAAAGGATATCCAGACAGTTCAGCATGTGAACTGCTTCCTGATTTTTGACTTTCAATCAAATCTGTATCAGCAGGGCATAAATAACACCCATAAAACCCTTAGATATTACTGTGTTTTGCTGGTGATAATAAACACACTATTTTGGTATGAATTGTTCTTGTATATTTATTCCTGCTTGTAAGTAAAAGAGGAGATATTTAATTATGATATTTTTCAGAAAGGGAAACCGTTCTTTACGTTTTTCCAAATGTTGTCATTTCTTGACATCAAAACAAATGGAAACAAGAGCAGAGGAGACTTGAACCTTTCAATACACAATGTAATTGGAGTAAAAATATGATGCATTGTGTTGCTACATATTTAGTGATGTATGTTACTGTATAATTATTTTTCAGTGGTGTAGCACAATGACCGTAATTACTCTGGGTTTCAGTGTCATTACAGTATCATTTTAGTGCATCTGGTGAGCTTAACTTTCATCAAATTAAAGAACATAATACGGCCGGTCATTAAAAGTCTCTGTATATGTGGTCAGTTTTGTGACCATATTAATGTAGTAAGAAAGTATGGAATTGTTACGCAGACTTGAGGCAATTTTGTCCGGGACCATGGTGTCTGTAGTTGCTCTGCCTGATGCCCTCTGTGCATGGTCATTTTGCCTGATGTCCAGTTGTTTGAGAGCTTAGATGTGTTTTTCCTGAGACCCAAAGCTGTTTTGTCTGATGTCTGAAGCTGTGCTCTGAAGATGTCCTAAGACAAGGTTTCTCAACCTGTGGGCTGTGGACCGCCTAGTGGTCCAGCTGGAGGCAGTAGTTTGTAGTGGGCTGGAATTGTCATATATAACCATTTTGGTGTTATAGTAAGTATATATTACAATAAATATATTTATATTAGTGTACAAATGTACAAATACAAACGTCACAGTAAAGAGCTAACTAAACATCTTCAGTTTAAGACAACATAGCTGCTGGCCAGCCACTGGTGGAGAGGCTTCTTGGGGTGCTTTTTTAAATTTGGACATATCATAATTTTTCTTAAACCAAATTTTTTGAAGATACTGTATTTCTCAACATTGATTTTAGTGTTCTGGTGGGCCGTTATGCTTTGTAGTTATTATCAGGTGGCCCTTGGGGCGGAAAAGGTTGGGAACCCCTATCTTAAAACGTACGCTGTAACATTGGTGGCTTTTCCCAGGTTTCATGATATCTGCCTGTTGCAGCCACCCCCAGTGTTAAAAAGCTCAGTCATGTTTGTGTGTGGGAGTCCTGGTGTCTTCTTATGTGTGGCATGAAATGCATAAATAAATGAAGAATTTCTTTTTCTCCATCAACTGCAGGTTCATGATTTTTATTGTCCGTAACTGGAGGCGGTTAATTTGGTAACAACCCAATCTGACATTCCAGTCACGCTGATTCAGGTTCAACTCCAGACTCAGACTGTATATCTGACAGAGAGGAGCTTGGATCTGTCTGACTCAAGCAGCGGGCTAATAGACACATACGCGTGCACACGCGGTAAAACACTGCACACCTCAGTGTTTCGACAAGGCCCAGCTTGTTAGTTCCTGCCTGAACCGTTCATATTCGGCTGTAGCCTGCACATCAGACTGAAACTAATGGCATGTATCATACCATCTAGGAGCGGATTCTATAATTTATTCCTGTCTGGCGTCCTCCATTTCTGTCCTCTCCATAAACTGAGACTCATTAGACTGCTTTAAAGTGACAGCTGAACATCCTCAAAGATCCTTTAACTTGTTTCAGGTCTCTCTCCCTTTCTCTCTCACTCTCCTGGTTAATTGGCTCGGCGGATCCCCTTTGAAAAAAGAGAAATGATCATAATTTGAGCACATGCCCCATGCAGGCACATCGGGGAGAAGCCTTTGGTAATGCACCTCAGGCCAAAAAAGGTTCGCACCCCACCCCGTGCTTACACACCCAGAAACGAGCATGTACACAGAGAGCTCACGCAGATTCAGCCATCTCTAAATCACTCACTTTCAGCCTGTTCAGCAGAAATGAATCAGGTGTAACTCCTTCTACTCAGATTATCACTACAAAATCAAGCAAAAAATAGCCCATGCTAATACAGCACGACGGTTATGTGCTGTTCTTAATGCAGCTAAATGGTTTGACATGGTCTAAGCAACATGAGACACAATCCACTGTTATCCACTCCTCACACGAATGCACTATAATAAGGATGGGGGCGCAACATTTGCTGTAATGGCTTAAAATTGAACCCCTTGTCACTTTCCCATGGACAGAAATAGCGGTAGATTAGTAGAGCATCTGTGAAGAGTGCCTGAAGTGCAAAAGGTGCCCATAAAGGTCCCAGAAAGGTTCTTTGCTGCACTATAATGATTTGATGCTATAGATTAACCGCTTTTAGCTTCTTACAGAACCTTTTGATGGTCTTTGACAGTGCCCCTATCTAGGGCTGAAAGGTAAATCGTTTTATTTCGAAATCGCAATCTGAAAGAGTGTAATTGTCCAATCGTAGGAGTTGCAGTTATTATTATAGCCTATGTTTTCAATTATCTCTTCTTCTCAAAGGTAGACAGTAATAACACAGAGCTTGTAAACCAACTATAGATGTTTTTGAATCATCAAAATAACCCATGTGCTGTGTACATCAACACAACCCTAATTAACAGGCAGTATGTCTGGCGGGTTAACAGGCTGCGTTAAAGCCTCAAGCCAAAACCGGTGGACACTTTAGTCTTTATAGACTAGAAAAGAGCCGACTCTCAGTGTGTGGAAAATGATCACACATTTACTTCGCAGTTGTAACACTGGCCAGAAAAATTGCAATTAGATATTTCGCCCATATCGTTCAGCTCCACCCCTATCATAACAAAACACATGCTTCTTTTTTGAGCAGTCACATCAAGCAATACAAGGGAACTTGTTCCATTGACAGTAATACATGGCCAAGCCATCACACTGTCTCCAGATGAGGTGGATCATAAGCAGTTCTTTCCCTCCCCCATATCCTTCTGGTCCCATCTTTCTGGTACAAGTTGATCTTTGCTTCATCTGCCCATAAGATACTGGACCAGATGTTTTTTGGCAAACTCTAATTTGGTCACTCTAATGTTGGTTTGCTTTTTGTGCTAAACCCTTCTATATTTACTTTGACTTTACTTTACTTTGACACAGAGAGTTTGACCCCCTTGTAGTGTTCTTGATTTGAGCTGCTGTGAAGGGCTTTTCTCTACTGATGAACGGTTGTTTTCCATCTTCTGGGCCTTCATGTTTCCAAGCTGGCTAGTGCATTCTGTCTTTTGAAGTAGTTGGTTGGCGTGTCTAATGTGTTTGCTGTCTCTCTGATGTTTTAATGATAGCTTGTTTCACTGGCAGTGAAGGCCTTTGGACTTCATATTAAGAGTTAGAATCAATAGAATCTAAATGTCACATTTGAAATCAAATCTAGGCCTTTTATCTGCTCACAGGTAAGTGAAATAATGAGGGAATAACTCACACATGATCGTGGAACAGCTGAGCACCCAACTGTCCAGTTAATTCTTTAGCACCTAAAATTATATTTTTCTATGCATAAAAATGGTTGTAAACCCTACACAGTTTAGCCAAACATACACTCAAATGAAAGCTGAGCTCATATTTTAAAACTGAGCTCATGTTTAAAAGCAAAAAAGTGAGTTAACAAGACAAACAAGAGTTAACTCAGACATTGCTTTCCTTCATTAGAGACGTACTTGGCGAGTAAAGTGATGGAGTTTGGTTGCAGCATTTCTCTGGAGGTGGACACGGCCCTTTCGTTTGGAGTAGGTTGCGTCATCTTGCACATTGCTCATTTTAGAGAGACAGGGCAGATATTTAGCAGCTAGCTCTGTTGCAGCATTTTTGCTAACTAGTTTAACTTCTCTAGGTGATGTTTGCTAGGTTCAGAAACAGGGAATATGCATTTTGCTGGCAAACTAACATCGTGGCACTTCATCCACTGAGGAGAAAAGAGCTGTAGAAGATGGCGAGTCACCGTTAGAATCCATTTTTGTGTCAGTTTGCTGTAGTGTAGTTCATCTGCAGAGTTTATTGCCAATATCCATTCTGACCAGTTTACCCTCAAATGAAAGCTGAGCTCATACTGAATTTAATTTTTGGGCTTATATCATTTAAGGTAAACTCCAGTATTCTGTGCTAGACAGCTAAAATAACACTATCGTTGTCTATGTCCAAATATTTATGTACCTAAGTGTATCTAACTCAAAGAAACTGCAGTTTGTTTGCATAAACGTTTGACTCTTTGTCTTAAAGAGGACCCCATTTATTTGATCTAAAACTACAAACTAGAAATTTGAGATCAGCCTCATCTTGTCATACTCAGACAGAGTCACTCTCTCCAAAATCCTCTTAGTGCCGCCCTCCGTATGGTAGCAGATGGAATGAGTGTGTTCCAATTTTAGCTTGGCTCTGGCTCTCGTCGCCATTGATCTCCATGAAACCTCAGGACAGCACTTAGGAACCATCACTCTTGACATGCACTATTTCTTTCTCTCTGGTGAAGTGTCGATGTGATCTGTTAGTGAAGTCAATAAGTTGATGGTGACATTGTCTGAGCTTGTCAGAATGACTGTAAGGCTTGTGTTTGTTTTGTTATGATCGTCTCCTTATGGAGAGGTTTTTATGGCTATATATAGCCGCAGTGATCGTATAGCTTCCACAATCTGATTCCAGACATCTGGGTCCACTACAGTTTCACTGTAGAAATGACTGGAGTTGAAACGGAGTGGTTTGGGCCTGAATGCCCAAATGTCTGAATGCCTGTCTCAGTTATTCGTCTGATACTCCTCTTCAAACAGCAGAGCTGTTAACAGAAATGTTTGACGATGCGAGACGAAGGTGGTTTTGTTGTTGAAAATGGATATGGGACAAGTAAGGCTGTTCCATATCCTGTCCCCAGCAGAACCACATACTTCCATTTCAGGCTTTTTGGAAAAACCTTTTTGAAATGTTTAAAACTGAAGGAGAAGGGAAAATGAACATAACCTAAAAAGATGCTATTGGATCAGGCTGACTCCAGCCCGTCAGTGTCAAAGGATGCTCATGGTTACTCGAGTGCTTTGTTAACCATTCAAGGTGCCATTACAAATGCTAAAATCTGAATATTCATTACGTTTCGTTATGTGAAAAACATAGAAAAATACGAACCTTGTGGCACTTAATCTGATGAGGTGCTGTAGAAGATGGCGAGTTTGCGTTAGCATCCATTGTTGTATCAGTTAGCCGTAGTGTTAGTTAATCTGAAAGGTTTATCGTCAATACGCATTTGACACAAAACCCTACACTCAATGAAAAGAGTAGTTGCACAAATAGTTGTACCACGAAGGAATCAACCGACAGGAATGAAACTTGGTGCGTAGGTTTGACATTGTGAGACATGCGAATGATTCAAGTTTCACGCTCCGGCCATACATACATTAACCCCACGTCAACATCGCCAAAGACTGCAATGGTGTCGTGACAGACTGTCATGGAGTGACTCAGAATGACAGCGGGTCATCTTCAGTGACTTGGTGAAGATGACCAACAAATGTGTGTATGGAGGCCCCGTGGTCAGCACCAAGATAAACGGTTTGTTGTCGTGCATCACACATCCAGAAGTCCTGGTGTACCTCCACCTCTGCTCCTACCGCAAAATCTGCAGGAACTGTGTGAGAATATTCAATCTGCATGGGATGGATTATCACAGGACACCATTAGGAACCTCTACAACTCCATGCTGTGACGTCTGACACACTGCGATACACTTCTTCTGTATGTGTATCTCAATAAATGTTGCCCATATCAGTCTAAATTGATCACCATTTATTGTTGGTGACCTTTATCTTCCTTCCCGTTAGCACCGCAATCCGACGCTTCCTGTTGTTTGACGATGAGTGTACATGGCTGTTTTTGCATAATAAAACAAGTTTTCTCTGCATGTTGCTGACTGTGTTTGAATTTTTAGCCTTTTGATACCAGCCTTGAGGCAAAGTGAATATCCAGATACTTTTTAAGTTAATAGTCAGCTGGTGTATCTGAAATGTTTCATTTTCTCTACTCATAATTTCAATAGGTTAATTATACATACAGACAAATAATGCTATTAACTAACACCCCCTCATGGCAGTGGTATCACATATTGCTTGCATTTGAAAGCTCTCCTGTGTTTTGATGCTGGGCATGCATGTTGGTCGTACGTTTGTTTGCTTGGAAACGAAAGCAAGTCATGGGCTAATAAAAGCAAACAAAACTGAACTCCTTCTCTCTCTTTGCAGATTGATGCTTGATGGCTGGGAGCCCCCAGGCTCGCGTCCAAGATTGACACTCGACAGAGCACAGTCTCCGCCAATCTGCTCAGCGAGCTTCGTCTCCTGCCAGATAAGACCGCCCACAAGCTCCCACTACGTCTGCCCGTTCCTAAGCCCAGCAACCTCCAAAACGCCCTCAGCCAATCGCTGGGGCAGGATAGCGTCGTCATGGACACTGAGTCCACCTACTCCGGCTATTCCTACCACTCTGGCCGGTCGAGAGGGTCCCACAGGCATGGGTAAGACCCCGATTCCCCAGAACTGTTCAGAACATGATGTTTTGTGGCAAAATATCAAATTGACACTTTTCCCCGTAACCCAGATGTAGCCGATCAGGCGAGATGTGTAAACAAAGATTGTTTATGTGATTTCTATCACCGTATGACATGCCCGTACTTATGTAGGTAGCGTTCACGCTGCGTTATTTTTTGCTACGGTAAAAAATAGGTTCTTGCTTGCTTTTGAGACTCAAACTCTTTCAGTGTCTTGTTTCCTCCGCTTCTCTCTTCTTCTCATGCTCTCTCTCCTTTCATTGTTTGGGTTATTTGTCTGTCAGTAGGGGAACTGCTCTGACTGACAGGTTCAGGAAGGTAGTTGGAGACGGGTGCTGAAGGGCCCTGGATACTGATCTCGAGCTCCCTCTCTCTCTCTCTCTCTCTCTCTCTCTCTCTCTCTCTCTCTCTCTCACCATCTCTTTCTCTTTCTCACACTCTGTCTCTGCCAAGTCCTGCTTTCCGTCCAGTTTCTTCACACTTCTCTGCCTGGCATCTACTTTAGCTCTCAAGCAGACGGGCAGAAGCCTGTGGTCCATTTTCTCTCCCTCTCACTACACAGTATATAGTTTGTTAGTTGTAATCGAGGTGTTGACCTTTACAGCACTGGTTACAGCACTGATACCGTCCAGCCCAGTAACTAATTGTAGTGTTTTTACTGAGTGCTTTGAGCCTCCTGACCAAACCTCAGATGATTCACATGAGTTCTGGTGGACTTACACAAGTGTTCACTACTCTACAATACAGTGTTAATACATTTTTGCTGTTCAAAAAAATGTGTCCAAAATGGTGTCATTACAGGAAAGAGCAAAAAGATTAGTTTTATTGTAAGTTAACACACATGTAAGGTAATCTTGACACAAAGTACAATACAGCTGCTCTGCTCAAATGCATGTGAGGTTTACAAACAACACATTGTGCAAACCTTCCCTCTCTTTCATATTTATTTATTTGTTTGACTGTTTATTGATTGTGGTGGAGGTGTGCTTATATTTCGAATGGCGTATTCCGAGAACACAGTGGTGTTCACATTACATCATGAACAAGTCAATTCTTTGAGCCAACTCTGTTAGATGTACTTAGGGAGCCAGTTCAAACGAAGAAGAGCCATTTCCAGTGTAGTTTATTTGTTTATTTATGGTTTTTTTTTATTTTTATTTTTGTAAATTCAGACAAAACAAGAGGATAGTTCTTATGACGCTCAAAATCCCCCAGATCTCCTTCGAACATTCTGGCTCTGGCCTCTCATTATCCCCAACACCTGCTGCTTGTTGTGTTACTTTGTTTGTGTTTTGGCTGGGTGTTGTAAGCCCTGTTGGGGCAGGATTAGTTTTCCTTGGGGAGGTGGGGTAAGGCCAGTTTACCTCAGGACGTCTCTGATGTCCTGTAATGACCAATAGGATAAGAAATCTCATGGTTAACTACTTTATAGGGCCACCTTCACTCTGTATGTATATGGTCAACTAATACTAAGTAATATTTATAGCCTATTTATAGCAAGTATTATTTATTATTATTACACTCATCATCAAAAGACTAGTAGTTGTACCCAGAAAGAATCAACCGACAGGAATGAAACTTGGTGGGTAGGTTTGACATCGTGAGACATGCAAATGCAAAAGTTTCATGCTTGTAACATGATGTAATGTGAGCAAGGATGAGCCTTATCACTGTACCTGACTCATCCAACAGCCATTGTGGACACTCAGCGAGTAGTGATGCCCTTCATGAGTCATTCTGTTGGTGGCAGCACCATTAGCAGCCGGCTGCATGACGCAGGACTACATGCATGCAGACGGTTACGACGATTGCCCTTAACACCATATCAGCGTTACCAAAGACTGCAATGGTGTCGTGGAGTTTGTGGACTGTCATGGAGTGACTCAGAATGGCAGCAGGTCATCTTCAGTGACGAGTCCTGCTTTTGTATTGGTGGAGACGTCCAACAAATCCGTTTGTGGAGGCACCATGGTCAGCACCAGTATGAACGGTTTGATGTCACGCATCACACATCCAGAAGGCCTGGTGTCACTCCACCTACCGCAACATCTACAGGAACTGTAGCTGCATGGGATGGATTATTATTAGCAACCATAGTGATTCCATACTGAGAGACACTATATGAATAAATATTGCCCAGTCTAAATTTATCATAATTTATTGTTCCTAGTAAGCTTTATCTTCCTTCTCAATAGCATTACAATCCAACACTTCTTCTGGGTGCAGCTGTTCTTTTGATGATGAGTGTAGTGTAGTCCTAGTCCAGTTTTGCATTGTTGGTGGTGGTTTTGTTGGTTTTGTTGGTACTCTACAATGATTAAAGAAAGAGTCCAGTTGTCAGTTACCTCACTTGGAGTCATTACACTCAGCTTGTCTCACCTTATCTCGGGACTAGATCGAGCCTGATGGGTGTTGAGAATGAGACCGAAAGACTGAAAGGGTTCATTTACAGTCTCCAGACTGGACTCGAATCCTACAACACTACCAGAATGCCTATCACTTGTCACCACAGCACATATACCTCTGTTTCTCTCTCTTTTTCTCACTCTACTTCTCTAGCAGCTGCACTCCTTCAGCTCTCGTCTGTTTCTCTCTCTCGCTCTCCATACCTCATTCCCCTTCAGCACTTTGTCTCTGGCTGTTGAATGTATTGAAGTGTGGAAGACAGAATCTTTCGCTGTAGCTCTCTGTTCACTTCCCCTCAGAGACCCCTCAGTCTCAGATGTGTTTCATGATATATAGCAAAAGATCAAAAGCAGCAGGAAATATCAAGGAAGTCTCTCTAGACTCTAAGAATTCACTCTTAACTCTGCGCTGCCCTGTCACTCAGGGAACATACACTTCGTAGCAGAGACTAAAGGAATTTAAGAGGCTTTAAATCTACCTTTTTTCACAAGCCTGCCATGAGTATAATGGGTTCCTTTGGGGCTTGTTCCTAAGTGACTACTGCTACAGGAACGTTCACACACTAGCTCTCTCTCTCTCTCTCTCTCTCTCTCTCTCTCTCTCTCTCTCTCTTCTTGGCACTTTCTAATGCTGAAGTCATGAGTCACAGTTCTGTGCTACTATCTGAGTAGAACATGAAGCGGTTTGCTTTTGAAACCTGAAACTGGTTTTCCTGGTTTCACCTTGTTAAAGTTACTCTGCCAGATGATTATAAACAACCACAAACATCTGAGTGAAAAAAAAAACTTTATTATATCAGTGTTTCTACCTCATGTTAACGCAACATGTTAACTTAACATGTTAAGTTTTCAGTTACTCCCAACAGTAAGTTCAGTGTTACAGGGTTCTGATTTTGTGTGAATTATTTCTCACTCTAGGCTCTTTGGAGCCAGAAACTGTTTAAAAGGACAAATTTGGTACTTTTAAATGATGACATGCTTTTAGTAAGAACAGGAGGAGACTTTGTATGAGCGTTTGTAGCTTTTTATGAAAAGTTATAAAAGAAATTGTACATGCAGTATTTTGCATGTTAGTTTTTCTTGCCAACAGGAAAAAGTCAGAAGTACAGACTCAAACCTGTTGATGCAGAATGTAAATCGATTATAAACGTAATTCATTGCTCAACTCTGTATACAGCGTCAGGAAACAGGGTATTGTACAGGTGTATTTTTGTCCCCCAAGGTATAAACAATGTAAAAGTACAGCAGTGTCATTAGGTTCCAACTATACAACTTAAATGAGTTTTAACGGTACACGGTGTTCACTTTCCCAAGAGAAAAATAAAATAAATGCTAAAGATAAAGTGACAGTAACAGCGTTTGTGCCCTGAAATGTACTATAGATTTTTGAATAGTGTGGCAAAATAGTTCCGGAGATATGATCTGATGATCGTTGACTGAGTCTTTCAAATAGTACGTCATACTAATGATATACATAGGCTCAGTGGGGCCACTAAACCAGAATTGTTTTAATTTAGCCACAGAGCTAGCAGAGCCAGAAAGAATGAATTCCATGTACATTTGTATATGTATATTCTTTATACAGAACACAGAGCAGTTTATTTTCTCCTCCTGCATGGATTTTCCCACGTAACTATGATGTGACAGCACTGTTTGGATTTTGTAAGTTCAGCAAATAGATGAACTGTTACAAATTCTAGAGTTAGTTAGCCTACTTTGCTGTCAGGAGGACCTGAACGTTGGAAAACACTGCTGTTAAATGTACACTTTTTGGTTTGATGTAAAGTTAGCCTATATTATACCAAAATTTATGCTGTGGTCTTTAGATTTACAGTGTATTTCAGAAAGATCGGACTAACACCAGGTTGTTGTATGAATGTTTTAACAATTTTAGCATTAGGATTGGAATGCTTGTTTCTGCATATAGAGGGAAGTCGTAGATCTTTTATTTGAGATGATGAATAGGAATAATGGTATCAACACGGTACCATGCTCATTTATTTGTACTGTTCCACCATCTCATAGCACCATGTAACGTAAGCCTAGTGTACACTTCTGCACTAATGAACAGACAACACACCCTGGCAGTAAATAAGGGACTCGCACTCAGAAGTGGTGCTGACTCTGTGCAGTCGGATGCCAAGTCGTTGGGCACTTTAAGCATTCTTCCTTGTCATATTTCCACCAGACATACACTGCACAAATTTAACACATTTTTAAACACACACCAACACAGTCACACCCACTTTCTATACATGAGTGAGCACACACAGGATAATAAAACATAGTGACGTTTAAGCAGAGTCATTGTAATGAAACAGCTTTATTATAAATTGTTCATAGGCAGAGCTGTCTCCAGAGGCTGTGTTTTGTGTGGAAATGACAGTTGACTGGAAGGTTTTTGTACAGTGTGGGCATGTGCTATAAATTTTAGGCTTTTCCTATGCGTGTGTTTAAACATTCTCTGTGGGTCACCAAAGAACAAGGCTTCTAAAAATCATGTATCCTTGGTTTTAGAGGACATTCAACTACAGCTCAACCAGTCAATCAAAAGAAAACTCGACAAGTAAACTCTTTGGATGCCTCAGATGTGATTCCTGCTCTCACTTTGGTACGGAGAGTGTTTTTGGAGAAGAGAGACAAATGTGAGCTAATATAATATGAAACATACTGACTGGAGTTATCTCTACAAGGCACATTACACTCATTTACACTAGCAACTACCACAGCAAGTACTTTAATCTGTGGGGTTTTTTTTATGATAATGGAAATAGTACTATTCATATTATTTATTTGTAGATCTATTTGTCTATTTTTCTCAAAGAATTAAACATTTAAAATCATTTGTTAATACAGATTTGATTTTTGACTTTAAAGAGACTGAAAGGGCATGGATTTTTATTTATTTATTTATTTATTTATTTATTTGTAACCAAGGGGATGGCGTTGTCTTGCAGTGCTTTAAAACAGCAATATTTTATGCTGTTCTGTGAAAATTTCTGCATTTTTTTTTCTGTAAAAAATAATTAGACAGAAATTCCATGGCAACCCATTTGTTTTGCACTTGGTCAGGAGCACCTTCTGACATCTGACAAACATGGAAGACATTACTGAGTGGCAGTCCTACACATTCTCTTCCTATGTCTAATAGCTTTACTGAGTTTTCACGAAACCTCTATCATGCCACTTATCAGCTGTTGCCAAATAGATATAATGGTTGTAACACTCCCCTTGTGCTGGAAGGTTTTTGAAAACACATATCTAAAGTAACGTTACTTTGCTGTACTTTTTTCCTAACGGTGTAAAAGAGTAGTAGAACACTGTGTAATTGTCATAGCTTATGACAAAATCCACTGGCATAAATCTGCACAACCCCTATTGATATGTAGCCCCATGCACGTCCAAACTGTCCTCTACTTATTGCATTCTAGGTCCCACATATCCACTCATTCATGTGGAAAATTGGGCCTTTTGATTTGCCTAATTCTAATTATCTGGTACCACTCTTGATTTACTCAGGGAACTGAATGAATTAAACAACCCCATGCCAAAAGCACTAATCCTTTGCTGGCAAGGGGGGCTTAAAGTTCCCCAAAATATGTTCTCCCTTTCAACTCTGGATTAGACTCTGGTGTGTCCTCCAGCCTCTTCTGTGAGGGTTAGCTCACTCTCAGTAAGGGAATACTAGACTATATGGGATTATGTGTGCATGTGTGTTCATGCCTCACATATCTACCTTTCTGCTCTGCTACCTGTAATTGCTCTGTAATTGCTTGTCATGTTACAGTATGTTCGTGATAGTTTGCCTTATGTGCCATAGCTTTCCTCCTCCACCCTCATCATCTTGGTAAATGTAAAGAGAAGGAAACTGTCCACCTGACCTGAATATCAAAGTTACCCACTGGAATTGAATATTGAATTTTGCCATTTCATTTTTATGTTGGAATGTCAGCAGCATGCCGCTCTCTGGAATTGATAGGCCGGATTCAGGTTAGTCGATTTCACGATTTATTGGGGTGGGGTGTCAGAGGGGTGCTTTTCCATTCAAAGCTGGAATTAGTGACCAAAGTGATAATGGATGGCCCCTAAACACCTTCTTGATTCCTTTCTTTGTATTATCTTTATTTGGGTGTGTATTAAAATGATCACTGGTGTAATTACTCTGTTAGAGCAAGTGGACCGATACTGTGACTCCTTGTTAGTAAGCGGACCAAGACCCTCTGAGGTGGTTGTTCTTGGTCCACTTTCAAATAAACTCTGGGGCGGAATGAACCAAATGAATGCAGAATCAACTGAAACCATCTATACATACCTGAATGAAACATTGTTTTCTTTCTGAAGGCCTTCTTTGGTATGTTCGCTAGACAAATTTCAAAGTTGGCTTCTTGTGGTTTATTAAGGGGTCTTTACCCAGCTTGTGCGCAATGGGGCAACAGGTGGTGGGCCCCTCGGGTCTAGTTACACACGGTATACAAAAACTTGAAACCTTAATTTGTAACGAATCAGTTGGCTTCAGCACGTTGTCTTTCGAATTTCCCATTCCACCTTAAACAATGCCTTTTATTCTGGTGCCTGTAACTGCTGCACCATTTAAGGTGGAATGAAGAATGAAAACAAGAAGCCAGTTTCAGCCTCACTCGTGCCTTTTAGTTTAACCACTGAGCTTGAGAAGAGTTTGTTCGCCCATACCATGTGTGATATATCTACTGTAGCACCTTCACTATGAGCCATGTGTCGGCTCACCACAAGCACATTTGTCCAGATAACGTAACTAGCCAAGTTAAAACAGGCAGCGAGAGATGTGTAAAGGCAGTGAACACAACAAACTCAAAAACCTAATCATGGAATCCAAAAACATACTGCCACAGCGGCCATAAATGTTCTCGTGGTCTGTTCAAGTCATACCTAAAGTACTGAAGTAACCATAAGTACTGAAGTAACCATATGTACTGAAGTAACCATAAGTACTGAAGTAGCTGTTTGCTTTGAAGCTGGCACAAAGCCTGTTTCAGTCTTTGCCATAGAAGAGCATTATAAAGATATAAACAAAAATATAATTAAAACTCATGAGCTCAGTTAGTCCAGAGAACTATACAGTAAACTCAGCGGTTATTATCCCAGTAACTGACACATGACACTTTTACTGTCATAAAATCTCACAAATCAATTTTGAATTTTGTTTCTGATGTTTGCTAAGCTAGCCAGAATAAAAACATGCATAGACTTTCTGAGATTCCAAGATTCTTTATTTAAAAAGAACTTGACTTTTGACTTGACTTCACTAAAAATTACTGTTTGTAAAAAGAGTATATTAGTGGATGCATGTAAATTACAGTTATAAAACTTTTTTCCACTAATTTTAGTGCACAATTTCTGTTTATTTTCTTTGCGTAACGTATCGGACAACCTATTTTTTTATGTTCATTTCGGCAAGTAAACCATAATTGTGCCGTAATATGTACAGAAGTGAGTTGTCTGTTGATGTGTTTTCACTTTTAAAAAATCAACAAAATGTAATTTGACCACAGAGTGTAGACCAGTAGTAATCCAAAATATGCATCATCATCATCATCATCATGCAAACTTACCATTGCCTATTTATCGGGAAGCTAAATTTGCAGCAATCACGTTTTTTTTTTTTTTTTTTTTTTGGATTTGTAATCAAATATAATCAGTTAATCGTGCCATCGCTAGTTGCTAAATGTGTTTTTCCCCGGTAGACATATGTTCCAGGTTACAGTGAGAATTAAAGTACAGCTGATAGTATTCAACTCTGAAGCCTTTTGTAGGCCTTTTCCTACCTTTCAGTATGAGCAGGTGATAAAAGAGGCAATAGGAAGCACTTAACTCTCCAGTAGCACCACCATTTGCTTTGACAGCGAGACACATAGTGAGGTCGAAATGGGCTGCTCATTCATTTATGAGCAGCAGACCAGAGAATGCCTCAAGAGCTGTTAGAGTATTTCAGCATAAATTAGCCGCTAATAGCTGTTTTCAGCGGACAGCGGTCTTGCGAAGGAGCTTGAGCTGGCATGAAAACTAACTACAGCTCAACCGTAGCAAGAGCAGACACAGAGACATGGACGTTCATTCAGTCCCTCACTGGGCAATGGATCTGTGACTGGCGAAGCTTGTAGAACTGGAAGCACTCAGAATGTTGGCTCGGAGTCTGCAAGGACTGGCAGGAAATCAGACCCCCTCAGGAGTCACATCCTCTTCACCCAAATACCTGCATTTGGAAGCGTCGCTGGAAGTCAACTGCCATTAATCAAACGAAGCGCACTCTCCTGCAGAATGCAAAATGAGGTAGCCCTGTTTAAGTGCCAGTTTGTCTGCTACTCCTGCTAGTAAATGACTGTTGGCTCTCAGCAAGTAGTCTTGTTGAGTATGTGACTAGACATAGCAGGCTTCATATGTTCTTGGGCTGATAAGACATGCAACTCTGACTGATCTCAAACATTAAAGCTAAAAATCAAAGAGGCTCGATGTTCCCCTTACCCCAAATGTAGTCGATCAGCCAAGACATCTGTGGTGTCTGCAGTTCTTTAGTTTTGAACTGGAGCTACAAGGCTGCTACAGCTAACAAATATTAGAAGCCTGTGTACTCTAATTAGTACCCTTATTAGCATCATGTGAGACGCTTACCTTAATTATCACACGCTCGCCTCAAATCTCATGAAGTTGTTGATCTCGTACAGACTTGTGTATGTGGTTTCTGACTCTGTGTGATGCACTGTCTATTAAAATAGACAAAAACCTATGAACAAAGTTCTGGCCTCCAAAGGCTACTGCAACATATTGCAAGCATGTTACATACGTTTATTCATTTTATAGATATCAGTTTGTCATACAATGCCTGAAACCATATAAACAAGTCTGTTTGATATTACTGAAGAGCAGCGTTCTGTTTGCATCATGGTAATGGCTCGCTATAAGCTTATAGGACATTTGTGTCCTGTTAGCTATTTAATGTATGTTAGTGTCAGATTGAAGCATTGGTTTATGTAGTCCTTCCCAGGGCCCATAACTTGTTATATTGTTAGAATAACCAAATCCATATGCACGTATTCATATGAAATGCTCAAACTCAACTTGACACATTTATATCATGCAGTGTGTGCTAGACATTTAGATTTTGGTTCTGCTGCATTGTACTGCATTTTGTATATCATGAAATGTATTGATATTATACCCTACCACGGCTACTCATAGAAGGTTTTCCTTATTTTTAGCTTAACGCTTTACTTCAGAATAAAAGTGAAGACATCAAACTATAAAATAGCACTCATAGAATCATACAGTCACCTTACAAAAACCTCCAAAATGGAACTTTACAGGAGGAGAAAACAGCTTTCTTAACTTGCAGTGGAGGCGGATATAACAAGATTTTTTTTTTTTCTAGGTAATTTTGAACCAGTTCTGTTGTTCTATCCATCACGAATATTCACAACATTAAAGGGTAACTGGAGCTTTTAAATTGTGATAATTTTTTTGTGCAACTAAATATATATTAGAGGTGAGAGATATGGCAAAAATATAATATTGTGAAACATCAGGAGTATATGTGGTGAATCAGGAGATGTATTGTTTCAGACATCTCATCAGTTGGAACTGTTAAGTGTAACTGTTCAGTTGGTTGTGTCTAAACTTTTTTTTTGCAATTTTTGCAATATTGCCAACCGCTTCGTCTATGTGTACATATTGTCCACCCCGTCAGGCTTAATTTGTAAATGATGAGATCTCAGAACTCTGAGTAGTGATGAATCCAGTGGGTCTTGAGGTGCAGAGTTCCCCCACAAATCACGTGTTCTTAGGCACTGAAAGTTCTGTCTTATGTGCTTTTCCCAAAACAAACAGCTTTAAGTGCATGAGTAGTTATTGAGCACTTCATGTCACGGGAAACATCTCTATGGATTGTCGCGTGAATGTATTTGTTAAGTGAACTAGATGCCTATCTAGCTTATCTGTTCCTCAAATGTTGTTTTGTATGTACCCATATGGCTAGTGAGAGCACAAGAGACCCTCTGAAGAGACAACAGAGTTTATCAGCACTACATTTAGCTTTGACAAGCGCATACAAATGTTCAGTATTATTATTATTATTATTATTATTATTATTATTATTTCACTGCTCTATTGAAATCGGTACAGCTTAAATAGCTACAACTCAAGTACCTAACACAAAGCCTTGTGTTTGCCTAAGATAATCTCTCATTCTGGGCTCTCCATGCTGTAGCCCCTGGTACTGTTTCAGTAATTACACCAATATCTTTCTAATCTGGTTTTTATTGTCTATAATTTAGTTTCCCCTCTGATGCACTGTGTAATCTGTGATTTCAGGGCCAGAAAGTGAATCACTATCATTCTCCCAGCCAGGAATCTGCAAATGAATGATCATGGTAATGGTCATACACTGTTTGAAAGAAGTACAGAGATATTTCCCCAGCATACATCACTTATTTATACCTCCTTCATATCTGACTGATTCTAGGTTGTAAGAGTTTAGGCTTATAAACCTCTGTGGTGCTGCGTTACATTGCCAGGCTAGTTTAAAGTCATGAGAGTGTACTTTAGAATAACAGTGGCAGCTCCGGCACTAAATATTCTAAACATGAGAGCCAGGCACTGGTGTTCTCCTCTGAGGTTTTCTAGACGGAGCTCTTGATGCAAGAACTCTATTTTCCATGCTTCAGATAATTTGTGTTAACAGTTTGCAAGCACGGGAGTCAAGGGCCTGTTTTTTCTAATGTGTGTATGTGGCAAACTAGGGTAAATCAGAACTTCAAAACTATCATTCTGACTTAAGGATGTGTAAACAATACACCACACAATGTGTAAATGTCTCAGTGTATTTTACTAAATGAAGTTTAATTGCTTTTATTGCATATTAAACCAGTATTGGGCTTAGTTTGCCAGCGGTGGTCCTGGGGAACCCAAGTACTGCACATTTTAGTCTATTTCCCAGCTCTGAAGTACTATTTAAGATGTATAGGTTTAACCAGAGGAAGCCTAGCAATATAATTTGTAAGGGAGTTTAGTGGCTTATTCATATGGGATAAACTGCCTGTGTAATTTCTCCCAAATTGCCCCAGATATCCCAGATCAAAGTGCCATAACTCAAACACTCACTTCACCATTACAATTAGAATTAAATGGATCCAAACAAGTAGCAGGCTCCCTGCAAGAAGTACCTACAGCTATGTCGTTTAATTCTCCTTCTAATTAGCCAGTCAACAAGAAGTCTTTTAGATAACCGTACTCCTGTGTTGAATTTGAGGATGAAGGAACTGTGCCATTTTAGCAGTTAGCCTGGTTTGTCAGCCGCCAGCAGAGGTACCAGGATTAGTTATTACATTACTGTGACTGTTTACTGTTTTACATTACTGTGAATGCAATTACTGAAGGAGTTTGACAAATTATAGAAGGTCATTTCCTCCAGAATTATTACTTGACAGCCTTGTAACAACTACATAAATGACAGATTTGTACTGGATGGAAACCACAGATCTTACCTGTTATCAGTCAAACTACAGTACCTCCTCATGACAAACTAATCCACCTCTCATAGGGCTTAAGAGACACACTCGTACAAGCACACACGCTTGTAAATTAGCTGATTAGTTGGACCTAGTGGATTTCATGAGGCAAGCGTGCAGTCTACCAGCATGTAGTCAAAGCAGACTTTAAATTTTTCTTCAAACCAGATATTAGTTAGTTATTAATTAGAGTTGTTGTACCTCTGGATAGGGCTGTGATGGTATTCAGTTTTTAGCAGCATGAGCAGCATAACTGCACAGTTTGACAGTTTATCGCCAGTGGCCCCAACCCAACCCCCTACAAACACCGCCCCCGCGAATATGTTAGCATTAATAGTTGGCACTTCTGAAAATTCATCATTCACTTTGATTAATGTGGTGCGTGCGGTGAGTATATTTAGACGTGCATGACCACACATGGTGTTTTTTTTTTTTTTTTTTTTGCGTCAAATACTCAGCCTCAACACCATAGAGTTCCCAGTCCAGCAACACCCAAACATTCCAAACTATTGTTTTTAATGATGGTATGGACATCACACAAGCAAGCATATAGGCTCCATAGACTGTACTCACAGTTGCGCTGCTTTCTGTGTAAGGTTCATCCTTACTTTTCCTTCACAGCAAACTGCACAACAGGACCTCACAGTGTTAGTTTAGTGTAACAGAATAAACTAAAGACATTTTTGGTGCAGCTCTCAGGAGACCGAACGCCTTTCAGTCATAACCATTAATATATTGAGAACACTTTAATCTCAGTCTGGAGCACTATGGCAGATGATGTCCCAGTCAGCCTTTTAGATAAACAGGTCTCAGCTAATGTTACAGTCCAGTCTTCTTCAGTTCACTAACAGAGAGCTGTTAATAAAGTAGTAAACTTATGCTGAGCGTGATTAATGATGGTAAATCAAACTTCCACCAGCCAAAAAAAAAAAAATGGTGATGACGGTAATGAGTTCCACCCCACAGTAGACATCACATAATAGAAGTAATGTGGTTATTGTCACAGCCCTATCTCTGGATAGTGGATAATAACAGCTTGGTGTTTCATCTTTGTTGTTTATTCGACTGGGAAACATGCAAGATCTTCCTCTTCTGGATGTTTGTACACACAAACCATTAGCCTCCTATACCCTCCTTCTACTAATAGAAATATATGCAAATGTTTCTTTGGTGTTGGATGAGCTGTTAATGCCCCCAGTCGTGCATGAATTATTTGCATATAATGTAGCTAACTATGAATGAGCCCTTAGTCCACCAAAGTCCACTTTATCCAACCCTTAGTCCATCAAAGATTGGTAAATGTGCGTTTAACACAATTATTTCTAAATGTAAAAGACTACTGATGTCAGTACACATGTCAAATTTGGTAACTTGGATGAGTCTACAATTAGCCGTGCTTAAGTACCTGAAGTGATGTTCAGTATGTGAGGCACTGAATTAAAAGTAGTTTTTTAATAGCATTTCTAAATACTGACATTTTTGGCACATTGCTCACCTTTATTATGTATATCAGATTCAAACGAGTTGCATCTTTTGTTGCCAACCTAGACCAAACAGCCACATCTCCAAGTCCATGCTCCATTTGTGTAACTGGAACGAGATCCAGTTATTGTCCAAATAACGTGTCAGCGGTACAAGGAAGCAGGAGATGGAAACCACAGCATTTACAAGAGCTCCCTTCACATGGCTAGAGGTCACACGACCTCTTTTGAAAAGCTTTGTGCTAGTCAAAACTCCAGGATATCCTCAAGCTGCCTTTTTTCAGATTTGTATTAAGCACCAAAATTAGTTTCCTGACTGTGGGGATTTCCATATTTACTGACATGCGCAGCGCTTTGGTGAACATTCGCTTGAAACGAGCTGACACTCTGTTTATAGAAGAGGTTTACATTGTATGCAGTCACATGCCACTAGATTACAGGTTACATGTGCCAGCTTCTGACTTAAACACTCCTGATGGCAAACTACAAGCCAGCACACATCAAAATATAGGGCTGCATTATGAATACTCCAAAAAACGTTGGGTCTAAAACAAGGGACAGTCCACTGTCATCTTGCTGTCACATTGCATTATGCAGAATTGCTCATGCTTAAAACCAGAGAAGTTAAATTAGCATTTTTCTTTGTGTTAGATTTGACATGATGAAAGACAGTCTTGTTGCTAATAAATGCTTACACTGAACATGGCCAAAGGCAACTGGGCTCTGCCATCTCTTTGGTAGTGTACAGTTTCCACTCTCAAGATAATTGTACCCAACAGCTGCAGAATCTTTATCAAAGGTCGTTCAGAAGAGGCTGTTGGCCTCTTATCTTCACCTCATGCCTTTTAGATGGAAAACAGTAGGTTTGTGAAGAGTCAGCTGTTAGCAACCATGATAAATCAAGGTAAATAAGATAAAAATAAATAAAGGTTTATTTTACTTAATCTGTATTAGAGGGAAATCAAAAAAAAGTAGAGAGCTTCTTCTTGACGGACCCTCTGGTGTCCTGTTGCATATAGCTGACTGCATGCAAAACTCCATGGGTTCATTTGTTTTGTCACTGCTCTCTAATAAAATCTAGACATCTCGTAGATGTTCAAACTGAGAGCATATTGTGACTAGAGATCTTGTAGATGCACAGAATGAGAATGTATTGTGACTAGACATCTCATAGATGTTCAGAATGAGAACATATTGTGACTAGACATCTCATAGATGTTCAGAATGAGAACACATTGTGACTAGACATCTCGTAGATGTTCAGAATGAGAACATATTGTGACTAGACATCTCATAGATGCACAGAATGAGAACATATTGTGACTAGACATCTCGTAGATGCACAGAATGAGAACATATTGTGACTAGACATCTCGTAGATGTTCAGAATGAGAACATATTGTGACTAGACATCTCGTAGATGTTCGGAATGAGAACATGTTGTGACAATAAAAGAGCATCTGCCTGAAGTGCTATGTTTCCCACATATTGTGGATGATCTTAAAGTGTGTGGTATCATCTCTGTAACATGGTGAAACAGCACTTCAGACGAATGCTCTGTTATTGGGGCAGTATGTTCTCATTTTGAACAACTACAAGATGTCTGGATCTCAGTAGAGATGACACCACACACTTTCAGGTTATCCATAGCATGCGGGAAACATAGCACTTCAGACGAATGCCCTTTTATTGAGCACAGCAGCTGTGGACAAATCACCACAATAGCCACATACTTTCTGCACCTGGTGAACACACAGACCCACCATCCAGCCCCACAGTCCGGCGCAGCAAAGGTCAATAAACACACATATGCAGCTTTATGCTAACATGACTTACACGACCAATTCACTGAGTTAGAGTTGTTCTGCCGCTGCACATGGTCATGCCTCCCACTCATCCATGGCCGAACGAGCCAGTAGCTGGATGCTACAATATAACATTAGTGAGAAACTAAGTCACATATGAAAACTCCAGTAATACTTGCATCTTAATATCAGATAATAAATTGACCATTTCAAAATTCAGACTCGCCCTTGCCTTATAAATATCCAGTGTGGATAAGACCTAAATTAGTGGGCAGCAGTTACACAGACTACCTCACAGGCTTAGGGATCATCCAGTGATGGTGGCTTAGCACGTCTGGGTGAGCATATGGTGGGAGGTTACAGAGCAGGCCTAGGTGGTGGTGGATTAAACCCTGCTGGAGCCAAAGAGCCAAGGACAGGTATGAACTCAACCCTGTTTGTGTAGTTCATGCGTGCTTGAGAGTAAGTGTGGTTTAAGAAGAGGTCTGAGCAGTAAAGAGAAAGAAGGATGGACCTAGTAGTAAGCCAGTGGGATTAGGAGAGAAGGTGATGCTTAGACTACTCCCCTGCACAGTTTGCTGTCTGTCTGTCACGTGGTCACCAAAATGATGGGATTACATGTTGGCCTTCCTACCAAGGGGTCAAGAAAGGGTGATTGCAGAGTGAACAAGCTGAGTGGTCCCGCATGCTTGTCTTGCTTTATCTGGGTTGAACAGCTGCTTACAGTGCACATGTGTGTGTGCGTGTGCAGCAAGTAAATAAATAAATTAATAAATAAATAGTTGAAACGTCAGATCCTCAAGGTTTAGGATGGCCTTTGTGCACAGTGTAGTTTGTATTCTATTTGTGTATTTATGTTGCATATATGTATGAAAGGAAAACAATAAAATAATTTGTCTAGTGGTCAGTGATAACAAAAACGAGCCAGTGGAAAGCAGGCTACTGTAGTTGCTGCCTCAGCTATTTTCACTATCCGCTCATAGCCTGCTTTCACAAAAGCAAACATTCAAGTGCAGTGCATTCTCCCCCAGCAGCACCACCCACACTGTTGTGTACCTAAGGTAATGGTGAAGGTAAAAGTCATTGCTGTCATCCACCATTTAGCTTTCTGCAATTTATTCTATGACTAAAGGCACTTTTTAGGCTTTGATTGATTCTTTTCTAATGTCTGGCCCATAATACAGCATTTCAAACACTTAACAGATGTTAAAAATGTGGTCGACCCCACACATAATCACATTTTCACCCCTTGTTCGTAGTCATAACACACTATAAAACTTCTGCCCTGAATGAAACCCCACACACCTTCAGAATATCCACATGAACAAGAGTTCCAACCAAAGATTCTGATTCTCAGAACATCACGGGAGCTTATTGCGAGCTGATGCATGCTGGGATTTCTCCCAAAATACCAAACAAGATGGATGACAGGAAAGCGGTTGCTACATGGTACATTTTACAGCTCACTTTATATAGACACTGCTGTTGCCTCAACTCAACAAGTGTATTCTGTTTCTCTGTAGTCCGCGCAAGTTCAGTCTGGCAGTCATGCCTACCTCTTCTTCCGTACACAGCTCTTATTAGTTTACAGCCTTTCCAGCATGACTTCAGCATCACGCTTCACACCAGAGAACCATCGTCCAGCCCACACTACAGGATGCGGAGTACTATATTTTGAACATATTTGGACAGGGAATAGTTTGGAGAAGATTGGATTATAGACATCCCACGCAATATGGGAAAATGGTTGTTTAAAATGACCCTGGTATCAGGAGACCTCTTACAATGGTTGGAAGTAGCAAGTCGGCCTCAGAATTGGCCCCATTAACACAACAGGGTTAGACGGTAATAAGACATACCACAGTATTTAAAGATGGTGGCAGTATTTCAAAATGATGTTGGCATTTCACTTACAGCATGTCTGATTTCACATCTCGACTGTCAAACACGTTCCACCCATTTACGTTTTAGAGAGCCTTACTGATTGATGATTTGGGAGCTGATAAAAGAGAGGAAATTCAGAGCCAGTGAAAACTTCAGGAAGACTAAGCAGAAAAGTAGTGACTCATTTTTGGCTAACAGCCCGGCATATTTGGCTTTCAGTCTAACATCAATTGTATACCTTTGCGCTCACAGATTTCCTCTAAGCAGGTGTTTATAGCATCAATTAGCATGTTCGCTAGAACTATATATATGTATATAGTATATCGTATATAGTATAATATATATATGAGGCTGTTATGTCCTGCTAACTAAGTCAGATTAGCCAAAACCCCATAGTCTCATACATATGGTAAACACTAAGCTGTAATTTTTTAGCAGCACATTAGTTTTTTATCATTTATCATTTGACACCTATTTTAGCTGAACACCAGTTGGTCGAAAATCCAACCTGTACTGAGTTTTGAGGCACGGTTTGTGGCTGTAACCTGTGCGCTAAGCTAATATTAAGTTAACATTCAAAATTTTACCCTGGAAAGTAAATTGATAAAACTCCAAAAGGGGAGATGTGAAGTCATTAGAGATGCTGTCATCACTGAAACAGTGAAATTAAATATATACAAAGAACGAGTAACTAAATGGTAATCACTAAAATGTAAAGTGTAAATAGGTAAGAAGATTCAATATACAATCGTATACTCTCTAGAGAGAGTGAACTTAAATAAGCCTTTTGTCTGCCAGTGTACAGTTTCTATTAACTGGCTGAGTTTAACATAATGGAGAAAATAAAACGTTAACTGTGTCGTAACTTTTACACAGGCAAAGCTTGTCTGTAGATGTTGGGATTAAAAAGTTCTCACTGTTTATGTGAATTTCAGAGAGCGCAGTCGGGACAGACACAAGTCCCGCAGCAAGGACAGCAGCCGCTCAGAGAAGTCCGTCACCATCAACGCTCCACCCGCAGAGCCCTTGTTAACAGACCAGTCGATTCGTGGAGAGGAGATGCAGGTGAGCTTCATCACTGTGGGTCTGTACCTTACCATGTACATGTGTTACATACCATATGTGCTTGCAGTACCAAAAGTGGACTAACGAGGTGAGCTTATAGTTACTTTAACACTCATGTACAGGCTTAATGGTTAAATTAGGCATCCAGTCTGTTATGATGAAGATGGACAGGCCTGTTTAAAGGTCAGAGACCTTAAATTCTAGACCAAAATAGCCATTAAATACAGTATGTATACACACACACACACACACATATATATATATATATATATATATATATTTATATCTGCATGTGTGTTTAAATTACAAATATGCAAT
Source organism: Semaprochilodus insignis (assembly GCA_034552555.1). Taxonomy (NCBI): domain Eukaryota; kingdom Metazoa; phylum Chordata; class Actinopteri; order Characiformes; family Prochilodontidae; genus Semaprochilodus; species Semaprochilodus insignis. The sequence continues at coordinate 13,940,893 of CM067495.1, forward strand.
ATCTTATGTCTTCAGTAATATCTCCTGAAAAGTAAAGACCTTGTATTTAATGGCAGTTTTGAATGGAGGCAAAATAAACGAAGGGCAGTCTCTGACTTTGGAACTGTACTGTAGATTATCCCATGTAAGCACAGGAAGATACCAGCGCTCTGTGACTCTGAGACTCTGTTCAGTTTCTCAAACCTAACAAAGCGACACTCAGCATTTTACCATTACTTTTAAGCAACATTGAGACCACCGAAAGCCACAGTAGATACCGCACACGGTAGATAAAGCCACAGTAGATACACACACAGCATCAAAAGAGTTCAGCCAACTTTGTTTAGTTTTTCAGTTGTTACGTATTGTGTGGTCGAGGGCTGCCTAGATAATTAGTCAGGAGCATTCTGGGAAGTTGGTGGTAATGACATCACCTTTCTCTCTCTCTCTCTCTCTCTCTCTCTCTCTCTCTCTCTCTCTCTCTCTCTCTCTCTCTCTCTCTCTGACCTACTTGGCTGCTGTGGACGCTCACCAGTCATGTCTCTGCTTGAGAGTTCAAGTTTGTGCTGAAGTTAGTGACAGGCTCAGAGGCCTCTGTAATATTAATGTGTTTAGCTTTCCACTGATGCTGAACATTAGGCTCCTCTCAGTTATTTTTGTCACTGCGTGCTGTGTGGTTCTGCGAATGCTAATCATCTTGTGGATTGTGAATGCATTATCCGCGCGCACGTTCTGCATTCAAGATGAATAATAGCACTTTTTCTTCTCCGGTACTGACATTGGAACCTAGAGTGTCTGCTGGTACAGAACCTTTCTTTTAAAAGCTGTTTTTGTCTGAAGCTCGTCACTTAAGATGAACATCTAAGGGTGGGCTTTTAGGTACTCTGAGAGCTCAAACACTCCACAGGAGGAAATGCAGTGGAGTCCTGCAGTGTGAGATAACAGTTGAATGTCGTATAATCTTTAAAATATTTACTCAGATTTCAGAGTTTGTCAGTGTGCACTCGTGTTCCACAAGTTTGTGGAAAAGCTGCTGATGAGTAGATCAAATCCTCCTGAGGGACGTCTGAAGACGAGGCTCAGTGGAAGAGATGAGACCAAAAAAATTTTAACTGTTTGTACAAAGAAGGTTTAACTGATAACAAAAGCTAGAAAGCCAGTGTGGTCTCAGACTCAGATCCTACTGTACATAGACAAGATGATGTCATACCTCACGAGTCATCCTGTTAGTGCCAGCACCACTGGCAGACGGCTGCACGACGCAGGACTACATGCACGCAGACTGTTACGACGACTGCCCTTTACACCACGTCAACGTCGACAAAGACTGCAATAGTGTCGTGCCAGACTGTCATGGAGTGACTCAGAATGGCAGCTAATTTTTGACGTGGCTGCCAGGGGGCTCACTAAGCAGCTGCTTGTATTGCTTATTATGTAGAGCCAGCAATGCTCAGTATAAACGTGTGCTACTTCAGGCTAAATTTGTTGAATTGGGTCACGTATTTTATTTTTCTTCCAAAATCCAGTCCCATGTTTTTCTGCTGATATTGACCTGATGCCAGTCAAAAGTTATCAATAATTAATGTTTAAAATAATATAGCATGAGTGTGAAACAATTCAAATATACAGAGAAAATGAGAAATGAGACTCAAGTCCTGCCAAAACTACCAAAACACGGTTACCATCAGATAAACAGAACTTAAAGCTTTGATCTTTGAGAGAGAGGAGAAAAATAAAGTTCCACTCTTACTTCAGATCAAAAAACATCCACAGGTGTTTCTGTCCATCCTTCCACTGTGAGAAGACAACACAACACTGTGGGTCTGAAAGGATGTGTAGCTAGCAGTTACTACGAAAAGAGAATGATCAAAAATGAAGGAGATCTGCAAAGCTGCTGGTGGAATAATAGTGGAATCACCACCAGACCTCAACTAACTTCTAAGACAGAACTTGCTGGAGCCTATCCCAGCGTTCAGTGGTCGGAAGGCAGGTAACACCCTGGACAGGGTGCAAATTTGTCGCAGTTGCAGACTGAACTTTCATTAAACTCCCATAGCAGTTCTTCCAGATAAGAACAGAATCGCGGAAAAACTGATATCAGTTCCAGCGGTTGAGGTTTTTGTGTATATAAAGGGTGGTCTCAGATTTGTGTGCAGTACTGCACACACTGTTAATGAATGGTGTGCAGGTATAGGTGCGGGTGTTGTGTACGTGTGGCTGTAGTAACCCGAGTGCGGTTGTGCATGTGTGTGTGCTGGGGGTTTCCCTGAGGAGTCTGGAGTTTGCACACAGGAGTACAGTGTGTGTTTGAACACAGCTGTGGAACTCCTGCCTGGGACTCGTTCCAATACCCAAGGCCAATGCTAACGTGCTAACGCTTTAAGCCTGTCTCCAATAAGGATTGAATGTGTCGTGCCTGTTGATACTATATCACTGACAGTTATGAGTGAGAGTCAAGGACTCTGTTCGGAGAAACCTTTAACCCTTTGAGGTCCAGCGTTATTAATGCCACTTTGCCGTACTGTTTAACATTAACGTGCACTCAATTTAGTATTTACAGTTTCAGGTCCGCACTTCTGACTTTCTTCCTAGTTTCCTCTTTTTAGTAAAACAGGGTTCCGGCAGATCTCTAACAAGTCTTAAAACGAACCCTTATTTATATTAAAATGTCTTAAATAAAGTTCTAGGTAAAGCCCTAAAACAGGCCCTGAAACTTGAAGGGCATACCATATCTGAAAATGTCCTATTACTGTTAAAGGTATTCCATTAAAAAGTTTATAAACAGTGTTATAAAGAGTTATTGCAGACATACAGAACATACACAACCATATACAGAACACCAGCCAATAATGTTTAGCTAACAGTAGACCTAAATCTGCATGATTTAACTATTAAGATGTACACAAAGTCATTCAGGGCTGGATTTACCACCATGGATCTATTTTACAGTCTCCAAAAAGACACTGCAGTTCCAGGATGGATTACAAAGCTTCTGAAGGGATGTGATCACACGAGTCCTCGGCACATCATTAACCTTCCAGGCTAACTAACGCAGCGTTCCCCAGATTTATTCCTTTGTGTCTGACGTCCTTTGAGGTTGCGTACAATATCTTCGACCTGAGAGTGTTAATAACCATGACTTTCATATTCAGAACATTACCAATAAACTTCAGAACACATCCGGTCTTATTAGATACTAAATAAAGAGGCTGAATACGTGGTGTAAACACTGAGACCCGTGGTTCCTGTCACCTCTATAACAAACAATTTCAGCAGTGAATTACAGTGTTTGTGCATGACTTTGTTTGCATTTCAAGGATTGAATTATGCAAGAATGTATAAAATCTGTCTCATGATTCGTATGCATATGCTTTCTCTCGTGGGGGACTCTGCTCTCCTTTTTCTCTGTTTCTACTGAAGTGATTTGAAGGGGGGGTTGAGTTGGCGAAGTGTCTGTCCTCTATCAGTGTAAAAAAGAGCAAGTTGTGCTGGGTGCGCCAGACAGTCCAAACGAGATCTAGCTGACTCGCTACAACCCGCTGTGATGGTATAAATAGCATGTTGTGCTGATCATTTAGCAGCTTAGCAACTCATAACAGCAAACAGTGTCTCCCTGTATCTCTTGTCACTGTTGGGTGATGATGCGCTGGGCAGAAAGGACAGCTGTATCCAAAGTCATATTGAGCAGATGCAGTGGGACGCTGTGGGTGTAACTGGATTGTGCATTGGTAATTAACGCTCCTAATATAATGTAAGCAGAGTTCATCTGGAAGGCAATTTGATCAGAAGAATAGTTGGCTGGAACACATTTCTGTGCATGTGTGTGTGTGCCTGTGTGTGCTTGTGTGTGTGGTCACATGTTTGTGCCTGTGTGCGTCTGTGCCTGCTTGTTTGTGCCTGTGTGCGTGTGTGTGCTTGTGTGCGTCTGGGTGTGCTTGTGTGTGTGTGCGCCTGTGTGTGTGTGTGCATGTGTATACCTGTATGCGTCTGTGTGTGCTTGTGTGTATCGATTTGTTGATGTCACAGACGCAGGTTATGTGCCCGTAGATGTGTGAAAGTTGTCATGTTGTGTCTGTTTTGAACCAAAAGTGAACCGGAAGGCCGTGTGGGTCATATGCGCATGAATGGTTTTCTCTGCAGGGGTGAAGTCAGAGTTATTGCAAGCAGTAAAAACAGCTTGTTCTGAGGTTCTGTTTGGTGTCTTATTGGTGTCTCACTTGTAGCTCATCAGAACAATTTCTGTCAAAAATGTAGATTCTAAGTTTACAGTCAGTACCATGTTTGTGTTCTATCTGAAGCACCTAGGTCCATTGTCTAAGCTGAAAGGTCCAACCCGTTAGAGCAACATCAGGAGCGCCGTAGATATATGGGATACAGAAGTTAAGGTTAAATTCAATAAGGAATACATTCATATAGGTACTTTGGAGTGGACATCAAGGTTACGTCACTGGCAGTTGCACATTGCAGGTTGTGGAGGCAGACAAAACAGGAGTGGAGTACAACAGGCAAGCTCCGTGAAAGAATCACAGTAAATGTCTTGTTGTGCTGTTGAATAGGATTGGAAACAACAGATTAGCTTAATTTTTGTGGAATGGCATCATCAAAGACGCCCTTTGAGGCAAAGCACAGACATTTATGTTTGTATCTGATGTGTCTGTCTTTGCCATCTTGACATACAGACCAACCTTAAAAAGCGATGTAGCTGCAGCACAACCCTGACTTGTGATGATTAGCCTACATTGGAGCATAAATCTGATGTAAACGATAGATCTAGATAGTATTCCCATGTGCGATTCGTGAAGTGCATTCTGTATTAGCCTTACAGCTAACTGTATTAGCCCTACATTAGCCTTACAGCATGAAATGACTTGAAATACTATAACATTTTACAAACATCTAATAGCAGCAGCAGTAGTTCGACCGGGCAAAAAATTACCTGTGACTGAAATGTACCTAATAGTGTGTAATACCTCCACATGCACAAATAACAGCTATGATTTGATTTAGCATGGACTGGACAAGTTTCTGGATATAGGCCACATCAGTGTTCAGCCAGTCTTACATCAAAGAATTGTGCAGTGGGGCCGGATTTGCCACAGTTCTGACGAGAATTTGCTGTAGACTGGGATTTTAGCCACTGCTGGTAGATCCGTATAAACGTACGCTTCCTACAGATCCAGCTACTTCCTTCACACTATGACCTTTGGCACGCCCAAATGCAGTCACTCTTTTTTTACCAATCATTAACATCTGCTTTGTGAGCCATTTACCACACATGGAACGCGTCACTGCTCCGTACCCCCTCTTCTCAATCTATGAATCCCGTTGCCCACCCCGCAGGTATTTATAGCCCCATCATCCTCGTGCAGCGCCGTCTGCTGGCGCCTAAAGGTAATGCAACCACAACGCGCAACCACAATGCAACCACAACGCGCAGGATGGCTAATTTTATTGTCCGGTGGGCTTACATTCTGGTTTGAATTTGATAAGAGACTCTTGAGAAGAGCCAGAAGAGCACATTTAAACATGTAAACATAAACATGCGCAGAATGCAAATCAGATGTGAATATAATTATTTTCCTATTTGCATAATTAAACTGTAGACCAATATAACTAATAAACTATTATAGCAGTCTGACAGCAATAACTCTACACTTATTAGCATTAAGCCAAAGGCAAGCCACCTGGAACCTCAGCCCTATTCATTTGTTCTAATAGGCAGATTAGAAGGTTAAGCTGAGAATTTGTCTGTCTCGCTTCCAGAATTCCACTTTTTGTCGGAATACACGGTGCGTTGCATAATGCAGGATCACTGCTTCTGTATTTTGTTCCCTCAGAATTCTGTTTTCCTTCATCCTTCTTCCCCTCTGCTGTTCATTCGCTCATTCATTCATTCATTCCCATGGGTTTTCACTTTGCCATTGTAGTTCTATTCATAATTAATTTGCACAAGAAGAGCTCTCTCGCTCGCGCTCTCACTCGCTCTCTCCCGGTCTGTGGCTGGCTTGTTCAGACAGTGTCAAACGTTTTCTCCTTTTGTGTTGTGTTGTTCTGCTGCTGGCTGAGTAAGAAAGAGCGAGAGAGCGAGAGAGAGATGCTGTAACATACTCTGTTCTCTCAGTTGGAAGAAGTGGAGCTAAAGTGGAAGGGACTGGAGAAAGCCAGAGAGAGAAAGGCAGAGAGATACATAGACAGATAGAGAGTTAGTGCCTCAGGGGTCACCCTTAGATCCTTTCTTGTTATAATGGATGCGAGTATATCACGGGTGTCCACGAGACTTCTAATTGGTTGATTATGTTGTTTGTCCTCTCTCTCTCTGGGGGGCAGAATTGTTTGTTTAATGCATCCCTTCCCCACCCGCCCCACACACGCATTTCCTTCACAATTCAGACGTCCCATGTGACCTGCCCTCTCTCTCTCTCTCTCTCTGATGCCTCCACTGAAAGCCCTTACATTAAACCACAGTGCCCATGAGTATAGGACACAATGCATGATGGGTGATCTTTTTATTTATTTATTTTTATTCTGACACCAAAAGCAGCGAAGCCAGCGCTTTCATTCCACAGTACATTCGCTTCCCTCTCGGGTTCGTACACTCCAGGCTTCAGTTGCAAGGATATGGAGGAGCCAGTGTTAGAGAGCGAACCTGCAGAACAGGAGCAGAGCTCACCGCCCTCAGACCCACAGCAGGTAGGAAGGTCATTATTCTCTCAGTGTGAGCCACATGGCCTGTCAGGAAGCGCTGACCCCCAGCAAGAACGTTATGGCCATAAATTTAAAGCGGAAACGATTTTTTTGACAGGCCTGTCTTTGCATCAGCTGTAAGACACACTTAGATGCGTAGCATTTTTCCTGATCGCTAAAACTGCAATCCTGAAATTGTGACATTGGTGGGGGTGGGGTGCTTTGAATTGACTTGATTCAATGTGTACATCATTTCTGCAGTAATAAATAATTATGTCAGTGCAGTTGTCAAAAGTAGGTAAGCCAAAAGACAGAACTGTGTTGATGTAAGATATTTTATTCATGTGGAAATTATGTGCACATATGAATTGAGTGAATTCAGAGCATCACTTTTTTTTCAGCACAGCATGCTGCTTATCTCCATTTCCCCAGGAATGTCTACACTTTCAGCATGTGCTTGTTCTTGTTAGGAATGTGAACATGTTCCACTTTCTTTGATTTCCAGTTTAACCTGTGGATGTTGCACACATCACCAGTAATAATAAACACCTGATGTGATTCGATGTTAAAGGCTGTATACAGCATGATGTAGTATGTAAACGCTGTTAAGGTTTCAAAACGTAGTGTTCACCCCACCCCTCCAAAACCGGTCAGTGCAAGTACGCACAGTGGCATCACATTATTATGATCACTTGGCGGCGGTGGCAGCACATAGCTCATGAAGGAAGTCACATTTTTGTGGCATTCTCTGGGCCCACTCATCCATGGGCACTCTCAACCGATTCGGGTATGAATCCATCCTTGCAGATCACACGCACCCATACATGCTGATTATCCTCCCTGGGGTGGATGGGATCTTCCAACCAATGTCGGACATGTGGATGTCACACATGTCCGACATTGGTTGAAAGACCATGACCAAGACTTCCAAGTTCTACCCTAGCCCCCTGATTCCGCTGGCTTGAAATCAGTTGAGCATCTATGGGACCAACTCAATCGTCGTGTTCGCTCTATGGATCCTCCACAACGCTCATTCCAGCAGATGTGGGATGCACTGCAGTCAGCATGGCTCCAGATACCTGTGACAACCTACCGGGACCTTATAGAGTCAATCCCAGTCCGTCTAGCTGCTGTCCGTGGTGCACACGGCGCTTACTCTGGATGTTATGAAACTAAGCTGCACAAACTAAGCTGAATTTTTTTGTTTTTGAGCTGTGCATATATCTATCCAATCGTCCTGCACCAGTTTAGCTCCACACATTCACACTGAAGTTATATGGAGTGTTTCAGCAGGGACTGCTTTCTGAACTAGATGAGAACACAGGACAGCCAATACAGAAGAGAGCTCATTTACATGTATCCGCCTTGAAGGCAGAGGAATGAAAACAGCCTGTTTAAGTTTAAGGTGTAAAGAGAGGTTAGAAATTGAATATGGCTGTGTTTAGTACATAAAGCCGCTCAAATGTTATAAGTGAATCTTAAATAATACGATGATAAATAAGTGAAAAAAGGAAAATACATTAAACATAGCTCGTTATATCAAGCTGAGAAGTTCTGTCTGGTTTGTACAGCCTTGTTTTGTTGAAAGAAGAAGCATATTTTTCTTCTTTTTGCTGTGTGAAAGCAAACGGAGGAAAGTAGTACAGTCCAATACGGACTCTAGGAATTCATTGTGTAGCTAACAGTGTCTGGCTTTGAAAGACATGCAGTCTTTTAAGCAAGTGTAACACCTTAAACCTCTGTTGCAGGATTGTTATTGGCAGGTTTAATTTAGTCTTCCTGCACAGTTCATGGTTTAATAAGACACTTCATACTGCCAGTATTAAGTGCTAATAAGTCAGCTTCGCTGCCTGTTGGAGGAGGCATCATTATGGAGCTTTGTTGTTCTCTGCAGCCTACATTTTCTGCTCCATTCTTCCTTCTTTGTGCTATATATAAGGCAATATTCTTCCATCTGAGAGCACCTACATCCATTCTCCTCCATTCTTTTTGTACTCCCATGAGTTTGTAGAGTGCCTCAGCAGCAGCTCTAAGCAGAAAGGTCCAATCCATTTGAGCACCTTCCGGAGCTTGGTCGTGTTGCAGGGCATGTATGGCGCTTATCCTGAGGTCACTATATTATGAGGCAGCACATGCGTGTATGTTTCATATGTAGATGTTTACTTGCTTTCTTTTTGCCTGTTTCCTTTTCTCAGTAGCGGTAACAGTTGTCTTTCACGTGGAATGATGGACAGAAACAACTGTAATTTTTGTCAGATCTGAAACAAAGGGGAGTTTGATTTTCTACTCTCTACTGTTTATCTGATAGTGGTAGTATTTGTGGTCTACCAGATCTCTCTCCTCCGATGTTCCCTTTCCTTAGGCAAGTGGATTATTTTATATCTGATCTCGCCTTACGTAGTGCTGAGATGTGTATATAATGAGTGTAGGACATGTGTTTGTTGCCACGTCCTGACACTGTATAAAAACATCAGTGTTTGTATGTCTTGATAAAGCTCATTGGAGCATGTAATCTGCATTATAAAGCAAATGGCAAGCTACATCTGCTTTGTTGTATGTTTTGTGTGTGTGTGTGTGTGCACATGTGCGCGCGAGTGTGTGTGTGTGTGTGTGTGTGTGTGTGTGTGTGATTTGTGAGCTCTTACTGTAACACGACTCTCTTCCTGCTCTTCCTGTAGCTCTGTGTTGACCCCCAGCACGTTCAGCTTTTACAGCTTTACTCATAGCAATGCAAGAGAAACACATTGTGTTGACTGTAAGGGTTTCCATACTACTGTGCATCATATTCCACAGAAAGGACAATTACACAGGCCGTGGTCCGACCTGGCTTTGAGTGTGTGCCTATGAACTGTCACTAGCCTGTCACTGTATCTTGCACATATACCAATTGGCAGCACATCATGACCACCCACTTAATATGCTGTCAGTCATTCATGTGCCACTTATACAACACTGACCCGCACAGACGTGATGCCCTGTGGTATCCAGGGAATTTGAAGGCCAGGGCAACACCTGGAAACTTCCTCCAACAACAGCGTGTGCAGTGTGGCAAGGCACTGCACAAAAAGACCACTGGCAACAGGGAATACCATTGTTGTACTTAGTCCACAACAATGTTTAGGTAGGTGACACTTATCAAAATGACGTCCACACTGTGCCCCAGCAAAACATTGCCCAGAGCATCAAACTCCCAAACCAGCTTGCTCCATAGTGCATCCTGGTGGCATAATAGGTAAGCAACACACACCTGGCCAGGTTGTAAAAGAATATAGGACTCATTGGGCCAGACGACCTTGTTCCATTGCGCCAGCGTCCAGTTCTGTCAAAGGAGTAAAATCGTAGAATCCTTCTACAGTGGACAGGAGTTAGCACAGGCACTCTGACCAGTTTGCAGCTATGCAGCCCCATGTGCAGCAGGTTCCCATGCTCTTGTTGTCCTCAAGTGTCCATGAGCCTTGGACACCCAACAATTTGTTGCCAGTTGGTGGTTTATGTTGGTGAGCCAGTGTTAATAGACACTCATCACTCCTGACCAGGAGCACCCTCAGGCCTTACCATTCCAGAGGTACTCAGACACAGTCGTCTTGTCATAACAAATCTGGCTCTTGTCAAAGTCATTCCGGTCTTCATACGTGCCAGTTTCTCCTGCATGTGTCACGTTGTCTGCAAGAACCGACTGTTGCTTGTCTAATATATTTTCCAGACCTTTATGTCCACTATTATTATTATTATTATTATTATTATTATTATTAATTAGATTCATCTGTGAGTGGGAGTAATGTTGTAGTTTATGGGTGTACATTCTTTGTATCTAGTTATTATCCTAATAGTTCTGAGACATAATGCAGGTTACAGAGATCGACTGCTACAAAACGAATAGCAGGGTGCGTGTGTGTTCCAGCATATAAGCAGATAAATTTATGGTCATGTTTTGAAAGCACGTCTTGCCTTTTTAGATTGATTAGTTTTAGGAGCAGTGGTCAGAGTGCCACTCTAGGCTCTGCTGGAGACCCATTATTCTTCTTTGTGGTCTAACTTGTCCTCTGTGTACTGCTGGGCAGTTTGTGGCCTGTGGGTCCGAGCTATAGATCGCCACTGATGTTAAGTAGATTGAGTAGATATTGGTGGTGCAGTGGGCTAGTGCTATCGCCTCACAGCAAGAAAGGTCTGGGTTTGATTCCTGGACAGGGCTAGGAAAAGTGTTCCCAAGCATTCTATGCCTTCACCCCCACCAACAAAAAACAAGACACTGAATTATGAATATTGCTCAGTACATGCTGGGTTATGTGAGAGTAGATCTACTATTAACTGTCCACTACTTCACCACTGTAGTGAAACACCAGCTACTCAGTGTAGCTAACTACTGTCAAAGCCATTGGAGCTTGTTGGTTTCCTTACAGACAACAACAGTGCAGACCCGGGGGACGCTGCGACTGTAATGGCAACCCTACAAAACACAGACAAAGCTGTCAGTTCTGATTCAGCATTAAAACTCCTGATTGGTTTAGATTTAGACTTTCTCTAAGTGTGAGAAACTGACCCTAAGAGTGAAACGACAGTGCTGCCCCTGATTATGGTGGTGTGTTATGTCCATCCTGGGCTCTTCTCATGTGTCATGATGATGAAAAGCCAAACCCTCTGTTCTGTCTGTTCTCCCTTTATTCTTTCTCACCAGCACCCCCGCCCCCTCCCCACCTCACTCTCTCTCTCTATCTCTCTCTCTCTCTTTCCTTCCTTCCGATGTCACTCTGCTGCCCTCAGGCTAGACATGGAGCTCTGCCAACTCGGCACATTACACCTCCATCTCACTCTCCCTGACGTCATTTCAGTATCAGGCGCACACATCCATATAGCATGATGCAGTCCTTTTGTACAGGAGTGTTTTTTTAGGAGGACACACACAGGGATGGCAGGAAGTGCGGTCAGCCCTCTGTAAGTGCATGCGAGGCTGGCGCTGAGTGCTGTGTTATGACTGCTATTTGGGAGGCATTATCTGTGTTATTTTAGCGGTCACTCTGGACCCGCGACCTTTATTCCTTTGTCTTAACCTGTTGCTCAGTGTTGAACAGGCCTGACCGGGGCAGCCCTTTATTTTAGCTGTCTCTGTCTCTCATTAGAGCACTATGTAGCTTCTAAATGGTCTTACTGGGCCTGTGGCACTTAACCAGGTTATCCTGGTAACAGCTCCCAGTGATGGTGAAAACTCATTTACAGCTGGTTTAAAAAGCTGTTCTTCATTTAGTGGAGTGTTTTATGTTAACCACAGCAAGATATGAACATAACTGAGCTTTTAAGCGTGGATGGTGTGGTATCTTGAATTAATACCACGTTGTACCCCATGTACTGTTAATGTAGATGTAGATGTAGAAACATGGCTGTGCTAAACATGCTCGGGGGATAAGCAGATACCATGTCGGTCAGGAAGGTGCACAGACATTTTGAGGTGCTGTTGCCTGAAAAAGGGCAACCCCTCCCCCCACCCTTCCGATTTTAGGTGTCACTCATCGTCATGTACCTGAATGGTGGAAAATGTGGTCATTTAACTAACCACAAGACTCTGCTCAGTCCTGCTTCGGAAAGGGAGACTGAAATAGAGGTTCTGATTGGTCCTGCTTCTAAATTGGAGACTCAGATTGGTCCTGCTGCTGAAATGGAGGTTCTAATTAGTCCTGCTTCTAAATTGGAGACTCGGATTGGTTCTGCTTTTGAAACAGAGGTTCTGATTGGTCCTGCTTTTGAAATAGAGGTTCTGATTGGTCATGTTGCTGAAATGGAGGTTCTGATTGGTCCTGCTGCTGAAATGGAGGTTCTAATTGGTCTTGCTGCTAAATAGAGGTTCTGGTTGTTCCTGCTGCTGTAATGGAGAATCTTATTGGTCCTGCTGCTAAATGGAGGTTCTAATTGGTCCTGCTGCTGTAATGGAGGTTCTGCTTGGTTCTGCTGCTGTAATGGAGAATCTTATTGGTCCTGCTGCTGAAATGGAGAAATTTATTGGTCCTGCTGCTGAAATGGAGAAATTTATAGGTCCTGCTGTTGAAATGGAGGTTCTGATTGGTCCTGCTGCTGAAATTGAGATGTATCTGTTTGCGTCAGTCCTCCATGCAGTTTAGAGAAAGCAGAGGTTTTTTATGTACATTGTATGAACCCATGTTTCCAGTGCAAGCTTAATACAGTTACTTTATGCCACCCAGGACCCCTTTTTGTACAGTCAGCCTTCCCATAGATTTAAGTCCTGTCGTGTTCTGCTCCAGGAAGGCACAGGGTGAGGGTAGAGATGTAAAGCCATTGGACTGTCGTAAACAAAGCTTTGGTATCAAAAGTGCTTACAATGAAAAGCAACTAATAACAAAGGAAAACCGATAGACCTAATAGAAAACAAGAAAACAAATCCCAACACACGTTATCTCAGTGTTTGCTCCTGCGTCTGAGACAGGCACACAATTACCGGATGAGAAGGTAAAGCAAAGGAAAAATTACACCCTCCTTCATCCCGGATTAACTGTTTATCACAGTTGTTTTCCACATGGTTAGCCCAATAAGAGGCTTTGTTAGCAGCGCAGGCCTTGCATGCTGTATCAGGAGGGGTGCTAATAGCAGTGTTTTTGAGTTTAATTCAATTAAAAGGTCCCTACAGAAGCCACATCTGGGTAAATGAGTCGGATTTCACTTCATCTGCCTTGAAATGGAATTGACTTCCGCCCAACAAGCTGAACAGTTTGCTTGTGGGCTAAACAAGCTCCAGGCTTCCCTTTGTGTCTTAATCACATACAAACAAACAAATATGCATAACACATTGTATTATTAATGCCACTTCACACGAGATCAGTGCCCCTCTTAACCAGCCTGCGACTGTATCCTCCCTAATGCGTTTCGGTGTTTATCTCAGAGCGACAGTGTTAGCCTGAGGTGCTAACCACTTGAGTGGTTGTGATTTTTCCCTCCGTTTTTCTCCTGCTGCTGCGACTTGACCTGAGAAAGAGAGGCTGTGTTTATTTTGCGCTCTGTGAGGAGGAAAAACAAACAGCTATAGAACTGGCTCGGTAGACAGGCGAGGTTGACTGGGCTGCGCTACGGTTTGCAGCCATTCTGCTCGCTGTGGTTACGTTTGTTTGTGTGTTTTGAATCTTGATAAGGCTCTTAAAAACAGATTTATCAACCTTCCATGCAAAATAGAAGGAGGAACATGGAAGAGGGCTTCTGTTATGAGGCCGGGTTAGGTTATTAATATGTCTAGACATCGGTCCAATTTCAGGTGTAAAAGAAGAAGAAGAAAGCCTCTCGCTTAACCTAGATTTTCTGTTTGGATGTAATCTGAGTTATGTGCTTTGTGCTTTTCAAATTGGACTATATACACTCATCATCAAAAGAATAGTTGCACCCAGAAGGAGTCAACCAACAGGAATGAAACTTGGTGGGTAGGTTTGACATCGTCAGACATGAGTTTCAAGTTTTGCGCTCGGCCATGTATGTGACGGAAGCAAGGATGGGCCTCATTGCTGTATCTGACTGACCCAACAGCCACAATTGCGGACGCTTAGCGAGCAGTGATACCGTTCATGAGTCATCCTGTTAGTGCCAGCACCATTTGCAGGCGGCTGCACAATGCAGGACTACATGCACACAGACCGTTACAAAGACTGCCCTTAACACCACGTCAACATCACCAAAGACTGCAGTGGTGCTGTGCCAGACTGTCATGGAGTGACTCAGAATAACAGCGGGTCATTTTCAGTGACAAGTCCCACTTTTGTCTTGGTGGAGACGACCAGCAAATCCGTCTGTGGACAGACCGTGGTGGGTGCCAAGATGAACGATCTGTCGTCATGCGTCCAGAAGGCCTGGGGTCATTCCACCTCCAACCCTTCTGCAAAATCTGCAGGAACTATGTGTGAATATTGAAGCTGCATGGGATGGATTATCACAGGACACCATTAGGAACCTCTGTAACTCCATGCCGAAATGTCTGGCATGTTGCGTTAGCAAACATGGCAGCCTGATGGCATACTGAGAGACACTACTCTGTATACTTCTGTAAGTGTAGGTCAGTAAATATTGCCCATATCAGTCTAAATGTATCATCATTTATTGTTCCTGGTGACCTTTATCTTCCTTCCCAAAAGCATTGCAATCCAACAGTTCCTTTTGGGTGCAACTAATCTTTTGTCGATGAGTATATAATGAGTTCCATGACCGTTTACATTAACATCTTTAGACACAGCTTTTAGTATTAACTGAAGTGAGGTTTTGATTTGATTTTGAGGTGATTGAACTCAGGTTACAGTTCTTGTAACAGTGCTTTTTTGTGGCTATTTTTTAGTGGCTAAGTTGTCTGCTGACCAGCTAAGGTCCTTAGCTGCTGTGTTGTGTCTGTTGTATAATTTCAAAGCTCCAGTAACTTGTTTTACTTTTGTCAAGTTTCATGAACAGTCCAATATAAATATATATTCCAGGGATAAAAATCTTGTTACATTAACTTCCAGTACAGTTGGAACATTTTTTTCTGCTGCTGTTACTATTTTAAAGATGTTTTTTATATGGTCCTTTTGCAGGTTTTTTTTCCTAGCAGGTTTTTGAAACTTTTCATTTTATTGTATATTTGTTTTCAGATGTTTTTGTTAGTTAATACCTCTAGTGGTTTTCAAATGTAGGCATACAGTGTAATGTCCTTTGACTTTGTACTGTAGGTATAACGTTTTCCAACAAAGTCCAAACTGCAACGAATGTGGACGTTATTAATTTTTAGTGTTTTTGTTTTATGCTTTCTGATGCATGAAGTTTTGTTTGTCATATGCAGTTATGTGTGTGAAGTTGAATGGGTATCTGCACTGCAGTTATATCCAGTAACAAAAAACAAATGTGTCTGAGTGCTTTCACTCTATCACCACTCTTAATGAATTACTCTTATTGAAGTAGGAATGTTTTTGTCTCTAGGATGACAACTGGGGTGAGACCACCACGGCCGTCACTGGTACCTCCGAGCACTCGCTCTCACAGGAGGACATCGTCCGCATCAGCAAGGACCTGGATGACAGTGTTGGTCTCGACTGCAAGCGCTACCTGTCTGTCTCCCTGTCCATCATCCTGGGCCTGCTGGTGCTCCTCACGCCACTGGCCTTCCTCGTGCTGCCCCACCTGCTGTGGCCAGACAAGCTGCGAGGGTGCGGCACGGCCTGCGAGGGCCTGTTCATCTCCGTAGCCTTCAAGCTGCTCATTTTGTTGTTAGCAGTGTGGGCGCTGTTCTTCCGGCCACCCAGAGCGGGCATGCCTCGGGTCTTTGTGTTCCGCGCCCTGCTGGCCACGCTGGTGTTCCTGTTCGTGCTCTCCTACTGGCTTTTCTATGGAGTGCGCATCTTGGACACACAGGTGAGGCTCCAGAAGGTTGTGAGAGTGAAAAGTTGATGTGAGGCCTTTTCGAAACTGAATGAGTTCTTAAGGTAAATAGGGATTAAGGGAAAATAGAAGTGTCATTTACTCCAATCATAAGCTTAACACATGTTTAAGCTTGAATATCTTTGGCAGCAACTTATTGTGTGGCCTTTCATAAACCATGTTACCATTGGAAGATGGTGTTTAGTCTTCCTTTATTTGTTTTCAGCTTAGGAATTTCACTGTTTCTCACAACTTTGTTTACGTGCATCATTTAAGAGAAATAGGTAAGAATTGTTCACAGGGGTGATGTTGGTAACCAGACATCCAAAGTGTTTAATGTCTCTGATAACTTTTTCAGAGGCAGCTAATAAATAATATGTTAACTGATGCCTGAAACGTTGTTTTGTGTTTTTGACAGGGGACCTATAATACTCATTTTCAGGATAATGCTCGTGTTCAGGACTTTATTGTTGGGGTTTACTAGAAGAGATTTACATACATCAGCACATTTCTTTCCTCATTCTTTATATCTATATTCTCTCCGTCTGAAACGCTCATGTGTCTTTAAGCCCCCGCCTTCCGATAAGCCCAGTTTGTTTTGATTAGTCAGCTCACCCACTCTGTTCTGGTTGATCAGCAGAGTGGCTCCTGCTATGAGTTCTGCCCCGACACCGCTGTGGATATTTTTACAATGGCATCGGCTCTGCCGTTTGAACCAGAGTCAGTTTAAGCCTAAATAAGGTAGAGCAAGTTGGTAGACCTGATCCACCCTTGCAGGCTACACTGGAGCAGGGCGTTACAGAGGGGTACGTTTTTAGTGTTTTAACTCTCTGGGTGTTGTGTGAGGGTGTGCCTAGCTTGCCGGTAGGTGGAGAATAAGGACTGTGTTATGAGATCATGTCACCCTGCAACAGATAAAGGGCCTGAAATTCCAGCGAAGCGTTTCAGGCAGCTGAGAAAAGTGGTTTCTGTAGGACACAGTTTCTCCCTGTGGCATGTACTGTGGGCTTTGTAACTTGGCAGAGTAAATGCCAGAGGGAGTAACTCATAATAGGTCCCCTTTCAAAGGTTTGGCCTAAAATATGTATTTCTTAAAATCCATCCCTTGCGGAGTGGTACATGAAGGGTGTCGTGAGGCAAAATTACACCCGAAGAAAAGTATTTCACTGTTATCATGTGTAGCAGTTAAAAACTCTATATGTTTTACAGAATATGTTGTAGAGAATGTCACCTCCTGTCACCAGCACTGTAAAATAAAAAAGTCTGAGTATGTGAGTTTCACTGCCTTGAACCATTTCACATCAAACCACTCTAAATTAATAAGTTCAACATCTCAGTGACTGAATTATGCAGGAACGTTGTAAAAGCAATGTAATCTTTTAAGCTGTGACAGATCAAATTTTTAGGAGTAGTGTGAACATGCTAAAACTGAATTTGAGACACTGTTCTGAACAGCTGTAGAACTATAGAATAGCTGATTTGAGACACTTTTCAAAATGTGGTCTTAGACAAGTAGCAATGTGACCATAATGAAAATGATAAGATCAAAATTTGTGTTTTTTCACATGCACACTTCGCTGTTGTCTTCAGCCGGTGTCAGTAGCAGGTCAGCTGCATCTAGGGCTGAACGATTTGGAAAGAATATTTAAATTGCAATTATTTTCTGGGAACTGAAGTCCAGGCCTGTTATTTGGTCAGTAAGAAGCGAGCCTTTCTCAGTTGGCTGTGGTTGTGATGTTACAGCAAATAGTTTTGCTTCCTCTGATTGGTCTAACTCATCTACAGGCAGTTTACAAGCTCAGATATCATGTTAACGTTCCCCATATAAGACGCGGTTTTGATAAAATAGCCTATAATTGAAATTGTAGCTCCTGAGATTTGAATATTGCGATTCAATGTGAAATCGATTCATCTTTCAGCACTAGCCGCATCTGTCCTGGGGAAAAAAGTGGGATGACCACAGTGGCTATAGTAAACTGAGGGAGTTTCACTTTCTCGCTGTAATCACAAACAGCTGACAAGCTGCCAGCGGCCCTCCACAACAAACAGTCACTGTGATCAAGGGCTTGTGCTGCAAGTACGGTCATTGCAACACTGCTGCTGTGATATTATGTTGTTGATGCTATTTCTTATCTACATAAGTGGATTATAATGTTAATAGTTATTGAATAATTCATACTGCCCATTGAAAGAAAAGCCTTATTAAAATTAATAGCTGAATAATCCTGCAGGTTAAGGGAGTTAATCTAAGACTAAGATTAAACTGGACCTGTAAAAACATCGTTATTAAACCCATTAAACCTTCTATTTACTGTAACACGTCTCCTCTCTTAACCTGTCTGTTCTCCAGGATGAGGACTATCAGGGCATCGTTCAGTATGCAGTGTCCCTGGTGGACGCTCTCCTCTTCATTCACTACCTGGCCATAGTGCTGCTGGAGCTGAGACAGCTGCAGCCCTGCTTCTCCGTCTGCGTCACCCGCTCCACGGATGGAGAGACACGACATTACAACCTGGGACAGCTCAGGTAAGCCATGGGGTTGAGCAATAGGGGACGGACGCTTACAACATGTTTTTTTATATTATTTGTTTATACTGTTGCTTTATTGACATTGCTGAACTGCAGAGGTCAACTGGGTTCAAATCCCAGACTTACCAGGGTCGATTTGGTTGTGCCCTTAGGCAAGTCACATAACCCCTGCTGCCCCGGGCAGTGCCGCTCTGTTGATGACACTGTGCTGCTTCCTGGCTGCTGGGCATAGTCAAGCAGCAAAATGACAAATCTCCCCTGTAGGATCAATAAAGAACATAACAGAATGTTATTCAGCCAACACACAGATATAATAATTCATTTTTACTGGCCAGTCACACCAAAGACCATGTCACTGAACCGTGAAAACAGTCTTGTTTGTCAGCGGTGGAACTGGTTTTAATTTCACATATTCAGATTTCTTTCTTCAGTGCCTTCAAATAGTGTGTGGGAAAAGCTAATATATATGGATTATCATTATCATACAAGACAGCTTTATTTTAGTTTTTGATTAAAATTATTGTGTTACATTCATTTCTGTGAACTGCTGCAACATCTCTGACAGCATAACGGCCTTCTACAAATTACATAGAACGTGGCGTTCATCAGGGTCCAGTCGTTTTTACATAGCCAGTAGATAGCCATTAAATGATGGGTATAGCAAGTACATGATGGGCAAGTTTTTAGAATGGCCTCATTTTTTAATAGATGTTGATTTTTCAGAAGAAAGTCTGACTAATTTTAATTGTTGAACTTGATTAACTAAATAATTCCACAGCAGTCATCTATGTATTTTGGTCTCATGACTGCACCGGAATTTTCATGGTAATATTGCTAAACTTTTCTTTCTGGGATCAATTCCACTGGGCCCCGCTAACAGGGGATTGGTTTCCAGACTGCCAACTTTTTTCACTGCTCATGAGTTTTCATGTCTCCACGTTGATGTTAGAATTCCTTAACTTTGCTGTTTATTTTGAATATTTGGACCAGTCATTATAAGAGCTGTAAATTTGAAGGCATACAAAGCTCAGATGATTAATCGCTGTTGTTTGTATGACAGGTCATCATTAGGTTTCATGATGGGACATGGAGACAGGTGGGAGTGGGTGATATACCTTAGTACATTTTCACAATACACGGACTGCATCACGATACTGACAGAATGCACCAGCAGTGCCACATTACAAAGAAGCTTATTCAGTGTTTCACAAACTGCCCTGCACTAAATCCATTTAACCAGTGCTAATTATGCTCTCTTTGTAATGAAACAAACAGTCCGTCAGTGTCCATCAAGTACTGATGATGTCCACGATAAGCTCAGAAAAAACATGTTGTGGGATGATGTGATGTCATTTATCACAATAACGATAAACATCATCACACTGCCCGTCTCTACTGACAGCCCTATTTCTGTCTAGATCTTTTGGAAATGAATATGTGGACAGTATTGAGTGGGTTAGTGAGGAGACTTCAGATTAGAAAGAGGCAGCAGACAGAGAGAACCCAGAAGCGCTGGAGGGAAATACTGTGTTTTTCAGGTTGGTGTGTGGGCTTGTTGGTTTACCAATTTTTTGGCTCAGGCTGTAAGTGTCATGTTGACAAAGCACAGCCTCCTTTTGGGAGAGATCCAAAGCTTTCTGTGAAGTAGAGACTGAGGGATTTTAGATGATAAGAGCTTCACTTTTTTACTCATTATCTGGAAACGGTGCTGGAATTGCAGTGTCATGCTGATGCTTGTTAGGATCACAGCACAAGAACCCCAGCCTGCAGTTCAAGCCAGTGTTGTAGTGTTGTAGCATTTCCCCCCTAGGGGAGCGATCATTGCCAGAATGTTTGCTTTGTGTGCGCTCTCTCTGTGTGTGTCTCTCTCTCTCTCTCTCTCTCTCTCTCTGTTAAGGTTGCACAGTTGAGCTTAATTACTGTATCAAAAGAAAGACATCAATTAATACGCACCTTCTCAATGAATTAGCAGTGACTAATTGGCAATTTGCATGTTGATAGGACGTTTTAAGTGGTCCTGCTGCCCCATTATTGAACAAACAAAGCCTTGAAGCATGTGCCAATTTATGTACATTTCCCCCCCTTAGTCTGCTGGTCGGCCTGTTTTCAGTAATATTCCGTATGCAGTAATAATAAGAAATGAGTTTGGCTGCAGGTGGAAGTGTGTATGTGTTCCAGGTGTGTATGTGTATCATTTCTCAAATTATTCCCACAATGAAGTCATGCCCAGTTCTGCCTACTGGCTAGGTCATCCCAATCACATGATGCTACCCAGCCAGAAGGGTGAATGCTAGCACTTGAGTCCACTGAGACATGTGTAGTGCCAGTTTGTATTTCTATTGTATATCAAACTGCTGCTAACAGCACTGCTGGACGGCTCAGTATACTTGGAGGAGAACTACCAGCTCTGTTACTCAGCTAACCTGTGTTGGCTAGCATCACACTGAGTGAAAGTGAAGGGGGGATCCAAACCCCCTCCCCCAAAGAGAGTGAAGCCAGTTGTGCTCTTTTAGACTCCTTTTAATGAAATTTGACCACTCTGAAGCCCATGTGTATATGATTGTAACTTGTTATTAGTCCTGTGCAATTTTAAATCTTTTGGATGATGTGTAGGACACTAGGAAGAAGGCTGTTTAGCATTGGGAATTGGGTATTAAAAAGCCAGGGTCCTGCATATTTTGTGTATGTCATGTTCACTTTAATAGTCTGTGTAGTTTTGTACCAAAAATAGGAATCATTCGTTTTTACATATCATTTGTAACCTTTATTTGTCCCCCAAGATTTTTGAGCCTTTAAGATGATTCTGCTGTTCTTCCACAAAACATTCAAAGCTGACAAACACCTTAGAACTGTAGTGGGAATGGCCAGAGCTACACATACATATACACATAGATACAGCTCTGGAAAAATTTAAGAGACCACCTCAAAATCAGATCAGTTTCTCAGTTTTACAGTTTCTGGGTTTGTGTTTGACCAAAATGAGCAGTTTTGTTTTATTCTATACACTACGGGAACCATGTCTCCCAAATTCCAGATCAAATATTGTGTTTCAGATCTGTTTATTTAGAAAATGACTAATGACTCCTCCAGAAGCCTGTTTTTTTAACCATGTTCATTGCGCATTTCACCCCAGCCACCGCTCACCATTGTTTCTATAGGTCACTTGAGGTCATCTTACGGTGGTTAAGTGACATTCGGATGAGGTGGCGCTCATCACGGTCAGTGGAGAGTGGTTTTCGCCCTCTGCCAGTCTGTAGCTGTGTTGTCCTATGTGTTTGCTGCTTGACCTTGTTCTTATGAACCAGACGCTCACCGTATCTGTCAGTAAAGCTAGAACCGAATCTTCTGTTCCTCACTAAGAACCTGCTGTACATGTGGAGATGCTGATTTAAGAAGAAACTGGAGAGGTCTCTTATTTATTTTCAGAGCTGTATATGTGGAAATATGTAAATGGCCTGGTTTTGGTGATGTCACACTTAAACAGGTGTCACAATCCAGCAGTTTCCATATATTGTCTGGATACGTTTGAAACTTTATCATGGAAAACTAAACTTCCATACAATAAGCTTTTTTATATAAAATACATATCCAGAATACTTTATGTTTCATAAATGGACAGGAAATTTAATGTAAATAGATCATTGTGATATATTATTTATCACTGAATCATTTCTAGTAGAATTCTTGAAATATCAGAACATCTACAAATAAGTTTTAGCATTTATTATTGAAATTATTTCTAAAAAATTATTTAACTCCAATTTTTAAATTCACATGTATATGAAACAACAAATTGCATGTGATTCTAGTGTAAATATGATATAGTAACACATGGCCCAGAAACTGTGCTTTGATGCCACAATATGTGCTCATAATGCACCTGCAATAAACAATCAGGTTATTAAGGCTGCAGCTTATTGCAGACTTAGGCACAATAAAGTGAAAGGTTCAAACGGTGCAGTCAAGTACTAAAGCAGTCAACAAGTTCAAGACAAAAGACAAATAGAAGTTCCATGAGGAAGAGATCGCAGTGTTCAGACATTATGATGTTATCAAAGCATTCTAGCATAATTCTGCTCCAGCATCAAGTCACGTTTTAGTTGT
This sequence comes from Semaprochilodus insignis, assembly GCA_034552555.1. Classification (NCBI taxonomy): domain Eukaryota; kingdom Metazoa; phylum Chordata; class Actinopteri; order Characiformes; family Prochilodontidae; genus Semaprochilodus; species Semaprochilodus insignis. The sequence continues at coordinate 13,963,558 of CM067495.1, forward strand.
ACATCTTTCCCTGAGACCTGAAATAGCATTCCTCCACTGGGAGAAATTCCTTTAGAATCTGTTTGAGGCCTCTGCATGTTTCCCTCGTTCCTTCACTTTTCTGTTCCTGTCTTCAAATAAACTTGCTAACTACTCAGGCTAAATGACCCAGATCTCCAAGCATGAGAAGCTTTGGATCCATAAATCTACTCTTAGTCTCTAACGGCACTAACATTTGTGCTAATGTTGCTGTTATTTATATAGAAACAGTCCTGGAGGGCAGAAGAGCCCAGCTTTTCGAGCAGATCCCGTAGAGGGGCTCCCCTCCTGGGCTGCACTCTGTCATCATTAGCAGGGCGGTGTGGAGCTCACACTCCCGTGTCTCCGGCTTGCCGTCTGCCCTGGCGGCTGCTGTGTTATCATAATTACGCGTCTCCCTGGACCCTCCGGCCTGTTTGTCTTCATTCCTGGGCCTTGGCCCTTATGTCTCTCTCCTCCTCTTTTTTGCTGATCCAAGCTCTACCTACCTCCTAAACCATTAGCCGGACCTGAGTAGCTCAACCGCTAATGTGACTAATAATCAATAGAAACTAATAGCAGCCCATTAGCATTATCGATCATTATGCTAATTGGTGACTACTAGGTGTCTTTTCTTGTACAGTGTAGCTGTTAAGAGAGATGAGGACTACATAGAACATTATGAGAGAAATGTCTGCTGTTCAACACAGTGACATAGCCAGAATTTCATTTTAGGAGGAGCCTAGTTACAGTTTGGTGGGGCCAGCCAGCGTGCATACTGCCGCAGAGACATCGCTGTAGAAAGGTTGACAGGTAGTGGCCTACTTCATTGTAGCTAAGACGGCAGTACCACAACAGGGAAAGACTAATTAACCTGCTACTTTTAACCTTTGTAGTTTTACACCAGCTCTATATTGAGACATGAAACAATGTTTTTTTTTTCTCTAGCATAAATTCTGCATACGTGCTTTCAGCCAAACTGAGCCTCAAAAAGTATGTCAGCTTCCAAAGGTGGTTTTGGTTTTGTGAAGCCCTCGTAAGCCCTGGGAGCATAAAGTATTGAACATTTTGTGTAATTCTGAACATGGCTGTTATGTTGAACATCCAGCAAAGTGTAAATGGATAAAAGCATATAGAAATATCATAGAAATATGATTTAAAAAAAAAACGTCATTTGGTTTTCTGATGTAGGATAAGGAATTTTGGACATTTTATACTGTAAAAACCTGTGGCTGCATTTCAATTTACATGTACAGAAGTAGAGAAATAGCAGATGATCACACGTTACTACTAACGCTCACTCACAAGCTTTTTGGTTTTATGTTGACATGGCAACACGCACAGCCTTGAGACAGAGAGGCTGTGTATTCTAGCTTTCTACTTTGAAATAAGGATTTGGGATTCACCAAGTTACAGCTCTGCAGGATTACTGAGGGAGTTTTGATATTTCAAGTCTTCATATAGTCGTACATGTACATACAGTCTTACATATACGTGTAGTCATAGATGTACAAGCCCACAGATGAAGAGTTTGCTAATCATTCAAATGTTCCAGCAGTCACATTGACGGTGGTGACTGTATAGCTGGTTTCTTATGTTTCCAGCAGAGTTAAAATGATAGCCATGATTACAGATTATGGTGAAAACCTAGTTACTCGCATTGTAGCCGCAGCCTCTGTTCTTCATCTCAGAGCGGAGGTAGAGCAGGTTCAGCTCCAGCCTTCAGACTAAGGGTTTTAGTATATCCTAAAGCTAAATTTCTGAGTGAAGTTACTGACACCGCTGTGTCTATGATTCTCTAAAACACTTATCCACTTTTTATGTGATGATACCTTAAAGACAGCAAGGCTATTATCTACTGTACTGCTGGACAAGCATCCAGGGAAGGCACATTCACAGAATGCTGGTATAATGGTAGCTGGCTGATGAAGCTCAGACATACACAATGGATGAATGAAGGGATAGATGCATAGTCAAGATGCTAACTTAGTTAGCTTTAGCTTGCTAGACTCAAAGAGAAGGAAGAGCAAAAGGAAATGCTTACAGAAGTGCTACCCACGATTAGGACCATCCAGTTCACATGGTGAGGAGAGAGATACATGGTGAAATCACGAGATATGTATTAAGCTTATGGAAGGCGTTCATACTTTGTATGTGTATGTTGGGGCCCAGAGGAACAAGATGAACTTTATTCGAGAGAAAACAGAGATTTAGGATCTCTGGGGCTTTAAAACTGGTAAGGCCCACGGTCAGTGGTGGCATGCAGCTATGTAAATGTTGCCATTGCGACACTGAAAATTGATAATGACCAGATGAGAGCTTTTGTGTTTTTATTGATATAGGGTAAAACAGTGTAAGACCTCAGCATGCTTAGGTTTCTTCTAAAACAATATTGAACATTGTGAGACAAATATCTAAATCAGTCTCAGATCACCTACTTATACTCAGTTCATAAAGCTTCCAGTGGAGGAATAAGATAAATCTGTTATATATCATTAGGCAAATTTAGAGCTCCACAGACTGAAGAACTAAAGACAAGAGCTGCCACAGCTACCAGGAACACCATTCAGCAGCAATTAGGTTTCGTCTTGATTCACTCCACTGTGAATCTCCACTGAATAATTAATCCAAGAGGGGGATGTACATGGAAGGAAGGAACGTGGAACCTCAGTCAAAAAGTTATTCCATTAAAGCTGAAAGAATCTTGACTATCATGAGTGGCCTCTTATTCAGTCATACCATAAATAAGATGACCAGATTGACCCATTTTATCTCTATGTTATCTCTCTCTCTCTTTCTCCTGCCCACAGGGTACATTGGTGCTGTGTGTGTAAGTGTACGCGCGTTGGTGAAAATAGGAGGCACATGCTCCAGGCACATGCTGTGTTTGTCAGAATTAAGTTAGTGGCTCTTAAAGCATGACACAAGCTTCCGGGTGGGGCATCTGGCCCGACACCGAAGCCACTCTCCCAGACAGGCCAAATACAGCTATGAGAAACTGTCAAATATAAGGAATCAGCTGCTCACTCGTATATAATGTTCTGTTTCTTTCAGTCCTCTGTCTGCTGCATCTGTGTGGCTCTTTCAGTTACAGCTTTTCCCTGCACTTCTGAAAGAACTGAAAAACGATGGATTTAAAACTCACAGATCTGAATTCCATAATTAAATGTTAGAAATATGTGACTATATGGGATGCGGGCAGGCAGCTATTGAGCATTATGGCTCAGTGACATCGCTGCAGTGAGAGACAAATACATTATGGCTAAAAAGATTTTTGAATATAAAACACATGATTGTTTCCTTGCATTTAACTGGCTAGCGTTAGCTGCTATAAGAACTGATAGAATGCCACAGTGATATCTGGCTGATTCTGGTTCTACATTTTACAGCAGTAGGAACAACACGATAGCACAGCATGCATTAAACAAATGGGTAAAGGTTTAAATGTTCTTGTTGCTTTTTCACACTATTAAACTTCATGTTCATTTCCCACCGTCGAGCACTACTGCCTGCTAGCTAGGTAGGTGGCCTGTAGTAGGTAACTCAGCTCAAGCTAATTCTCTGATTGCTTGTTGCCTTTGGACAAAGTGTCTTTCAGTGCCTTTTTGCATTTAGTCATGTAAACATTCCCCTCCCACTGGTGTAAAGTTTTGATTTAAGTTGATGAAAGATTTAATGGTTACAAGGCAATCATAACAGAAAAGAGGTCAGTGGTATGGCTTGGCAAATTAATGTTTAGTACGACCAGGTATGTGAGCTAACATGGTACATTCAGGTTGGAATTCAGGTAGACTTTAACAGTACACTGTTGTATGTAAAAGTTTTAAACAAATGAAATGATGTTTTGTTGACTTCATGAGTGAAAGTGAGTTAACACATCCTCTACATATATATAATCTAAATAAAACTAAGAATACTAAATGTGCTTTAACGTTTGCAGGTTACGTTACATTTTATGTTTTTTACCCAGTATGCTCAGTAAATTCAGATTACAAATTTGCAGGGGTCTGCTTCCGCCTGCAGTCCGGTACAAGAGTAAATAACATCCAAAATGTAACGTAAGCTTTTCACAAATAAATTATCTTCTCCTGAAGTAATCATGACTGGAGATGACAGCCATATTTCAGACTTGCTATTTTCTGCATGTACTGGATTGGTTAACCGAAAAATAAATTGACCATTTTCCAGGGCCGCCCTAACATGTGCATTTGCATATCATCACTGTCTAAAGAAAAATGGATCTCCATTTTTGTCCATTTTTACCTTCATGCATCATTTGAACTCAGCAGCTGCCGTTTATATTGTGCGAAAATTTCATGATGATCGGACCAACAGAAATGGCCCAGAATTGCATAGACAAAAGTCTGGTTCCATTGACTTACATTAAAGTTAAACTAGGTTTTTGCCCTCTCCTGTAAAGTTGGCACTTTGGAAATAATTGTTTTCCTTTGGACAGTGATGATATGTGTAACTTTTGAAGGAAAACAGCAGCTCTCGTTTCTTTCACTTTGCACAGTTATCTGGTGTGTATGCACGGTCAGCCAGAGATCTGTGTAAACTCGCTTTTCAGGTTCGGAACAAATTACACAGACTTCCAGCTTAATTTACAAATGCCCTTTGACTGAAAAACTCACTGAAGTGTTCTGCATGAGCATAAACGACTGCCCATCCGCCTCTATTGTTACATGTGAGTTTTCAGTATAGGGGTAAAAGTACAGAGAAAAGCATGTTAAAGTTATTCTCCATGGTAACTGACCGTCCAATACAGTCGTGACAGCTGGAGATTTGGTTGAAAAATGCTGAAGTATTTCATTAAACATTGTGAAAGGGATGCTCTCAGTAGCCAGTGCAGTCTGCTGTCTTGGTATGTGGCCAAGTGTGTTGCTTTCTGTTTGAGTGTCCATGAAGCAGCTATGTTTAGTCTGTTTAGGCTCTGGCTGGGACACAAGCCTCGTTTTAATAGGCGAATGGAATTCAGTTCAATTGGACAGGATTACATCAGTATTTCCTGAACTGTGAGTTATTGTCTCTGTGCCCCCAGATTCCTTTAGGTGTTTACAGTAGATAAGTAGCTTCATATTAGTGTTGCATAGTATACCGATACTAGAAGGGTATCAGCTTGTGATTTCTCATGTGAGATTGGGCTGCTGCACCGAATGTAATGCATGCACTGCATGGCAGCCCTGAGTCACACAACAACATGTTCATGATTTAAGATGAACTCTAGGTCCAGCGAAAACAAGTAAATAATTCAACAGCAGTCATGTGGCAGACTCTGTCACAGAGAGAGTGATCCGCATACAGAAAGATCTAAAAAGCCCCGTTTGGAAAGGCTTCAGAGCAAAACTGGAAGGTCAGTAGACGGAAAAAACTGTGGAACCTGAAGATGAAGTTGTAACGAAGCTATGGATGCTACAGTTAGCCCACATTTCCTGCATAGCAGTCTCAGGGCACATCTCAAAAATATACATCCACTTCAGTTCAGGTTCACTTTCCCGCCGAATAAATCATGGCCGCGCGTTTACGCAACACTGGCAGAAAAGCAGACACACAGAGCCGAGATTTGGACCTTTTTAACTTTCTGTAATTGTAGTTTTGTTTGGTGCTGATTGTTTGGTCTTGCTGCTCCTCGTGAAGGGAAACATGAATTTGAAGAGCATTCTTGAATGGTTGGAACCTCAGTGATGTTTGGCAGTCCTATAGTCAGCCGTTCCAGGCATGTAGGATAAGCAGACTTGTAAAACAAAGTATTATTTCTCCTATACAGCCCACGGTCAGAGCAACCTCACAGACACAACAAGCTCCAGAAAGCATGCTTAAAACCTGCATAGACCGATGGACCCAACACGTCCAAGCATCTCAGCAAACACATGCTGACTTGTACAAAGATTTCAGTGATCGACAGGTTAGCGAATGTGATAGATAATATAATTACATCAGACTCTCAAATATAAGTAAACAAGTGTCTTCATACCAGTAACATTTACTTCATCCAAAGTGCTAAAAATCAGGCCATCACAAGTACATAGATGAACAACAAATATTATCACCCAATAGAGAGATAAAATAGTAGCCTATAAACTATGATAGTGTATATTTAGGGTATTGGGGGTACTGCTATTTCAATTAATTATCAGCATTTGTGGTACATAAATCCATGCAGTTTGTGTAAGGGGAAAAATCTTAATGTTACCGAACGTTGTGATGCATTATCAATTATCACAGTATAGTATGATGTATTGCTATTTGTAGTCATTTTGCCCACTATATGAAGCGGTCAGAAGATGTGACAGTTTCTTGTGGAAATGAGCAGAAGATGCTGAATCATGGGGCGTTACTCCCCAGACAGATAAATAAATAAATAAACCGGTTGCGCTGTGTGCTCTGATATTTAATCTGTCTGTTATGTCCACAGCGAGAGAGGAGAGTGAAGCACTGTCTGAATTATTGAGAGAGACTGCCTCAGAGATTAGCAGTGTTTTGACAGTTTGACATTTCTAGTCAATTTCACCCTGACCTTCGTTTTCTTTCTTTTAGCTCCATCAGTTAGTACCCTGCTGTTGCTGAGTTCTAGAGATGTTTCAGGGAATGTTCATAATGCCTGCATTGCTAACAGTGATTCAAAAGCAGCTGAGGAAAATGTCATCAATTTGTTCTGCTTGTTTGGTTAATTGTGAAACATGGCAGCATTGTTCATGGTGAGCTGTTTTTGTTTATTTATTTATTTATTGGCCTCTAAAGCTATTTTTTTTGTCTTTTTCCCATCCCTTTCTTCCAGTATCCAGAGGGCAGCTGTAGCCGTATTGGAGAACTACTACAGAGATTTCCCTGTACACAACCCAGCACTACTCACTGCCTCCAAGTCTCGCGCTGCCAAACACCTGGCCGGTCTCAAGGTCTACAACGTGGATGGTGAGTGAACAACCTCAAAGGTAGAGGCTCCTTTCAAGGGGATCTAAATATTAGAGCCTTTATCATGATATAACAGATGTTTTCTTGAACAAACAATGTTTGTTATTCTGTAATAACGATATTAATAAACTGAAATCTTCAGAAAAGAACATTGGTTTGCCAAGATAATTACTGAAACACAAGTTATCAAAAAATGAATGAAAATAATTCGTTATCATAATGGGAATCCATAACCCTTTAGATCTTCTGTAGACAGTGGCTATTCGGTCTCTTCTAGTCAGCGAGCGAGGAGGTGACCATGTTTTAGATTCAGGATAGGTTCTTAGAAGTTTGTAAGCCACTCAAAAATATGGGCTGTATGTACCTGCTAAACCCGTCCCACTATCCAGCACGCTGTCGTTTATTTTCATATATACAGTTCAGAGCTGGCTAGCTAGTGGTCCAGTGCAGGAAAAAAATATTTGGACTGAGCCAGGGAACTGAAACCTTCATTATGGCCTTAAATTACAGCAGACAGTAATAAACACATCCTCAGTAGTCCTACCTCTAGCTGTTGGTCGAGATATCACTGTGTAACATTAAGAACAGTGCACTGACAAACAACAAATGCATCAAAGTGCACATGCTTTTATAGATAGAGGTGAATTTATCAGTTTATCATATTTTGTTTAATATCTGCTGCAGCCCTATTTGTTGATCTTGCTAGCTAAATTAGCATCATAGCTCCAGTACAAAACTAAATATTCAAACCTCAGACACCCATCAAGTCTTAGCTGACCTACTACATTTGAGGGAACCTTTCTACCTTGTACCAAACTGTTCTTTAAGATGTTCTGATTTTATTCTAGCACATGCCTTTGCACATTACACTTATTATCTCTTCAGCTTTAGTTCTAAAGTATTAGTAAGAGACGTGTCTAGCTTCGCTTTTGGAGGTCTCCACTTGGTTCCAACACCAATCTAACATGTCATCCAGCTAATCAGGAGCTTCTCAGGATTAGAGCCAGGTGTGAAATCTCCTGAAACACAAATCTCCAGGGGCACGGTTGAGCAGCCCTGTTTGGAGTATACGACTGCATGTTGTTTCCAGTATCAGTTCTGTTGTTCAGATTTTCCTGTGTACCTTTTCTTGTTTCTTGTGTTCCTGCTTCTAAAAGATGTCTTCAAAGCTAAGCTGAAAGCTTACCTTTTGGATAGTAAGTGAAATGATACGCTATGTTGGCACATTCCTCCTGACTGCTGAACACACTGCTTCTTGTTAAAAGTTGGGACTGAGTAATTCACCTCACAAAACCTCATAGGAACGACACCTCACAGGAATGCGCTAGGGCTGGGCGATACAGACAAAGATGCTATTGTGATGTATTTCTTCTCTCCCACTTGATATCAATAACTTTTAGTGTTTATTAATACATTTCCAGATCATCAACTTGAAGTCTGAGTATAATTAGAGGATTTCTGCATTCTGTCCTTTTTGTCACCAGTGGGTCACTGTCATAAAATCATTGAATATGTAAGTGTCATGATCACTGCGCAAATGAAAAAAAAAATCTGTCGTTTAGTAGATTTCTTGGAGCTCTCTGCAGTTGTAAAAAGTTTTCTATTTTAAAGTTTCTTGATATTTTGTCATTACTTTAGTGTGCCCACATATGTGTTTCTTATTACCAATATTAATAAAAAATTATATCATAACAGTTAATATATATATTTCTAATGTAATATGTTTCCATATATGTTTCTAATGTAACTCTAAGGAAGTAAGTAAAAAGACAAAACTCAATGGCTGTGATTGTGTTGTGGTAATTCAATAAAATTGCAAAACTCTAGATTCTACAAAATAATTGTTTTAATAATTAGCATTAATTAATCTAGTCAAACAACAGTATCCACATTGTGAAAAGAAACATTAGGGAAAAATTATTATTATATTTGCTGATTTATCTTCAAATCTTACTATGTTGAGGTAATGAAAATTTTGTTGCTTAAAATGGGAAAATGTTCAGATCTGTTTAACATCTGTAAAATTATTCTTAAAATCTCTCTTTTTAATTATTTAACCAGGCATCGCAGTTTTTATATGCAAAAAATAAATATTCAGTTTTAGTTATTTTAATTTTTCAAGTTGGCTTCCAGTATTTTTCCTTGTGGTAAGAATACCCATCTCTTGTTCCAAGATATTTTCCTATCATTATTGTTTTATCGCCCAGACCTACACCCACTATTGTTGCTTGTTCTGTTCTGTTTTTTTGTTTTCTCAAGGGGTCTTTAAAAACAGTGACTTTACACTTTTTGATAAAGCATGTCGTTTTACTGGCTGAATTTTTACAGAGCTTTTCTAAAGCAGAATTCATTCAATCACCGTCCAAAGGCACCCTTTACCTGTTGCATGAATCACTTTGGGTTGAATCAGCTGAACAAACTGAGTAGTTCACACAGGAAGAAGTCCTTATATCGATAGTCCTTGTTTTAAAATCTGATTGCAGAGTCACATTCAGAGCTGAAGAATACTAGGTATTTGCACATATGACTGCACACATCAACTGATTTCCATGTTAATATAGAGTATAGAGTTATTAAAACCATAGACCTCTAAAGTCTGTAGTAGGCATCATGCCCATATTATTAACTCCTATGTAAGGAAGATTCTCTATGCAGTACAGTTAATGACGTTTCATTGCTACCTTGTCCTGTGGTAAGCAAAAATGTCCCAAACCCTCTGCAAGTCTCTGTATCCTCTGAATTACAAGGTTGAATATGAACATTACTACTTTCCAGTGAGCATGTTCAGTTGGCATCATAAGACTTCTGTGCAACTAATTGCATGATATGAGTTGCATGCAATACAACTTCCATGCAACTTCACAGTTACAAAGCAATTCAGAGTTACACTCCAATTACTCTACTAGTTAATGAAATTAGCTGCACACATTTCTTTGATTCACCATACGCAAGGAACAATTGACATATTTGCAGCATGAATATTTATAGCCAGCACTGGCTTTCTGTTTTTGCCATATTTATGTATCTGTTTGTGGTGCTTTACTCTGTGCTTTACTTTAAAGTCTGATTTGTGTGCTTGCGACAAATAAGGATGAATTAGCTGTTATGGTTGCAAGTTAGTTAATGTCTTGCACATTCTGTCCTAGAAACACAGCAAGAGCCGAAGGGGAGCTCCCCTTCAGTCTCAAAGAAATTAGTGGACATCAAGAGAGGAGAATATGAACATGGCTAAATCCTAATTACGGCAGAATAAACACTAGAACAAGCAGACATTTAAAAAGCTGTTAGCGTTAGCTGGCTGTTTATCAGTACTGTTCAGGAAACTGGCAAAATGAAATCGGTTGTTCGGAATTATGTTATTTGGTAGGACCATGTGACGTGTTGTCTGTGTTTTGAATGTCTGTTTTGGTAAAAATTTAGGTTACATTGAGTTGAGATGCATTCAGGCATTTGAAACTGTTGAGAACTACATGAAACTAAATTGTGTGTCATAAAGCGATAGCAGCCATTTTTCTAGAACTCCATTCATTTTTAGCACAGGTAAAAACAGCTGAATGCTGTTGTCCGTTATGTTTCTTGGAAGCCACGAGCTAATTCAGTGCATATATGAACAATTATTGCTTTTATTATTAATAATCAGTTGAATGATTTGTTCATCATATATTACTTCATTTCTCCGTCAATTTATAGAAGCCGTAAAGCCATGGGTTGAAGTGGTTTTACCATGGTGAGGGGGTTTACTCCACTTCATATAGCTGCTTCCTATAGTTTATTATTATTGCGGTGTAGACGTCCTTAAGGAACCCTGCTATGAAGACGCTGCACATATGGGTGGGGGCCCAGAGAGGCGATCATACAAACGCACTGAATAATTTAGCATCCATGAGTGGTGCAGCTTTTTTTTGCCTGAGAAAGTGTCTTTTTTCTTCCTGCAGATTTGCCGTTGCTCTCTTACGGAGTTTAAACGTCTCCCCTGTGCCTGCACATGGGACTGAGCCAAAGGCATGAATTATTCTCCTGTAAGAATGTACCTGTTTAGTATGTCTGACAGGTTTTACCTCCCTTTTTTGCTGATTTGACATTCTACTCTGTATCTCTCCTATGGCCTCGTGTCTGCGGTCCTCTTTCTTTGAGTCCCTCATTCATACTTTCTCCCGCAGTCTTCAGCTTGACGGCTATTCAGATGTTTTCCCCTGTTGTTCTTCACATTTAACAAACCAGTGACTCCATGCGGTGCTTTTTTCTCCTAAAACGGCCCAGTGAGGGAAAACTGAGCTAAACTCAATGATTTCTGACGCCTTTGGAACCGAAGCGGAATGCTGACGAGGGCGGCATCTATGCAGTTTCAAATCCTGGTGCTTTGTAGGCTGGCTGCAGGCATCCCCAGCCACCTGACGGCTTTTGTGTGCTTCTTCTCTCTGAGTTTCACACTCACTCTCTCTGTCTTGCTCTCTCTCTTTTTCTCTTTCTTTCTCTCTCTCACTGGCTGAGGGAGACAGCAGTAGTGATGAATCAATAGACTTGCTGCTCTGATGCTTCGGCTCCAAAGCTGGCCCTGGGGAAGCAGACATCCACTGCCTGAGGAAGAGTCTCTCTCTCTCTCTCTCTCTCTCTCCATCTCTCTCAAGCATTCTCCACTCGGTCAGACTTATATGCTAGCAGCATGGCAAAGCCAGAAGGATAGGGGACATCTTCCCGTGTCATTTTGAGTTGAAAGCATCTTCACAGTCATGTGTACATTTTGGCCCAATATAAAGGGCTTTAAAGTTGTTGTCATAAAAGAAAAACTTTGCATTAGAAGAACAAAGGAATACGTACTTCCACAATGGTGTCACAATATTCTGTGGAGTCAGATTTTCCTATTTAACGACTAGGAACCCCCCCCCCCCCACCCCTTCCGATGATGTGTCTTGAGATTGGGAGTAATTTACAGAATCAGTTGTTTCAGGAAAACAGAACCGCAGAAATGTTCAGAGCCCTTACAAAACCAAGCCCTCTCAAAAGTGGAGTCGAGTCATTAAACGAATCCTGGGCCCAGCTCGTCCATCACTTATTCACGATGCCCAGCCCTCTTTTAACATACATTAACATCAGCTTCAGGAAGCCACAGACCCTGCTGCATATTAATGGACCCTTAATCAGCATGCACAAAACAATATCTTTGATGTTGGAAAGGATGTTTATGAGGACGGACGCTTGGCACCGCCTCAAGACACTAGGTACCAGGGAGAAGTGGAATTGGAATAGCTGAATATTAATGACTCGTCATGTGGGCGAGGGAAAGAACTTGGGGAGCTTGTTTTAGACTTTTAGATTTGCAGGTCGTTTCGTCATGAATGTTTGAACTTAAGGAAGGCGACCGTAGTTCCAGAATGAGTCTGCTGGGCTTGTTGGACCTTTTTTGTTGCTATTCTTTGCCTACGCTTGTCTGTATATCGCAATTTGAACTTATTCACATACAGGGAAATGCCTGCAACAACACTTGTATGCAGTTAGTGCCTAATGCTCTGCAGTAATCCTATATCTACTCTCTCTTGTTCACTGATCAAACAAAAGCTCACTCGCTCACTCACTCATCTTCTAAATTGCTTAATCCTTCTGGGTTGCGGTAGCTGCTGGAGCCTATACCACGTTCAATGGGCGTAAACGCAGGAAACACCCTGGACAGGCCTTCAACCCGTCGCAGGGCAGGCAGACAGACAGACACATTCTCTCACACCTAGGAGCAATTTAGCATCTCTAATTCACCTGACTACTTGTCTTTGGACTGTGTGAGGAAACCAGAGCATCCAGAGGAAAGCCACCCAGACATGGGGAGAAGATGCAAACTCCATGTAGAAAGGACCCCGGATGCCCCAGCCCTCAAACAAAAGCTCATTAGGGCCAATTTAGGTGTTGCCCCTCCATTGTAGCCCCCCTGAGACCTGTCCAAGATCTTTCACACTACAAGGATGACGCTACAGAAGAGAGAGGGCTCTACATCAGGCCAGGCCAGTGGTCTGCATGATGTTTTTACAGAGGGTACAACTTACCTCGACCACTTAATATCAGGCTTTACAAATATCCAACTTGGATTATTACAGCTTGCTTTTAGTTTTTAATCTGCAGGGATATTTGTCTTCACCTTTAATGTTCAGTCTTAGAAGTTTCAAGTGATCCGAAGAGCCTTCAGTGATATTGAGGTCTGAACTCTGGAGTAGCCAGTCCATTGTCCTCAGAACCGTAGCAGCTTTGTTTCTTCTTTTTCGTACATTTCCTTTTCTCAGTAATGGCTTGACAGCTAGACATCCATTCAGACCCTTGGCCTTGAATTGTCTTTTCACAAAGGAAGGATGAACTGAAACAGCTGTGGATGTTTTAAGATCCGAAGCAAACGAGGAGCTTGGTTTTCTTCTATAAGTATTGTTTATTGGATGGTGACCTGTTTGGTGGTCTACCAGGTCTTGCATGGTTGTTAGGAGTCCTGTTTCCTCTAATGAAGATTTATGAGCCTGCTGTTCTAATGTCAACAAGTCAACAGTGTTACTGTTCTTCATTGTAGCTAGCCTAATGGCATGTTACCTTTATGTATTGTCGTGTCGTGTTAAAAGATTGAGGTTTCATAACTTGTTTTTTAATTCAAATAGGAACTGAATATTTGCTAATGTTGCCCTGTGTTCAGGTCCTGGAGGCAATAACGCAGCAGCAGCAGGTATCGCCCAGTCGCAGTCCCGCGCCATGATCGCTGCTGCCGCCCGTCGAAGGGACACCAGCCACAATGAGCTTTACTACGAGGAGGCAGAACACGAGAGACGCGTCCGGAAACGCAGAGCCAGGTGAGAGAGCTAGATTAAGTGGGCAGTAATTAAACGCTGCAGTTAATTAAAATTCCGAGAGCAAGTTGTTGTGAAAATAAACCAGCCAGTGGGAATTCATTCAACGTAAATGCAGGTTTACAAAGGAATTTCATTAAGGGGGTAGAGCAATCAGATAAACACAGACAAATGGCTGAAACAGACAATTATCATGGAAGATACCTCACTAAATCTCTCTAATTAGTTGTATAAATAAAAGCTGGCCAAAGAAAAGCTAAAAAGACTGTGATAGTAGCTTCTAACTTTGTCTTCCATGTTTTAATGAATGTGCTAATATGCACAAGGGGACCTGATCCTCTTCAATAAGAAAGGTTTAGACTATTTCCTGTTGACAGTTTCGTCTGAGTAAGCAGACCCACAGCCAGGGAGTCAGCTCTCCCATTTGCTCCATTTAAGGGCCACATGTTTTATATGTAACCCAGTCATTTCATTATAATGAATCCGAAAACCACAAAGCCATAACCAGGCAGAATTTGGTGACCTGCTAACTGGAACCAAGTGACTTTCCGCCATTCCATGGTATTGATATCCTGTATCCATGTCTGGGATAAGGTAGCCTTCATGTACAGTTACATTACACTACCATTTTATTTATTTAGCAGATGCTCTTATTTAAAGTGCCTTAACCATAAGGCAAATACCTGTACAATCCAAGCATGCAGCTAAAACAAGGGTGCTTATATAAAAATGAAATGTCATGGTAAATATCTAAATTTCTGATCGTGATTCGTGATGTTTTCATGATATTAGATTAAGGGAAAAACACAGTGTTTTAGATAGTACTGTGTATGTGCATACAAGTAGTGTTTGTCATTTGTAATGTCATTTGTTATGCATTGGTAGTTTTACATGTTTTCCATCTGCAGAAAATGAAAATCAGAAAATGAGATTTTGACAATGTGTTTATATGCACACTGGTAATCAGATAACTTCAGGTCTATATGAGTTGCTTTGCAGCTGGCCAGTAAACTAACAGAAGATGAAACGACGTAACGTCATGCGTCTATTTCCACTACCATGACAAAGCCTCGATCCCAGGGGTACCCAAGTTGTTACTCAGTGTCACTTGGACACATCCTCCTTCTGTAATACCTTGTAGCTCTGTCCAGAGAGGATAGGAGTCAAACGTTTTGAAAGCCATTCTTAAAATCTCAAACAAAACACCCCCTTCCTTTCCAGGCTGGTGGTCGCAGTAGAGGAGGCATTCACGCACATCCGCCGTATCCAGGAGGAGGAGCAGAAGAAGTCGCCGGGGGACGTGATGGATCCACGCGAGGCGGCACAGGCCATCTTCCCTTCCATGGCTCGTGCACTGCAGAAGTACCTGCGCACCACCCGTCAGCAGCACTGCCACAGCATGGAGAGCATCCAGCAGCATCTGGCCTTCTGCATCACACACAACATGACGCCCAAGGTAAAAACTCAGAAAGCACGGACAAAATTCCGATTTCATGGCTTCTTTTAGCTATATGATGTGTAAAGGTGTCCAGCACCCATTCTGATAAGCAACTTTAAGGTGCATCCATTGCTGGATGTTTGTGATGCAGAACTGATCATCCAACATCAGTACCACTTCTCAATAATGCTCCCGTGGCTGATTTCAATCAGTTCCTCACAGCAGTGTTCTAATATAAAGTGTTGAGTTTAAGAATAAATGTTTTGCAGGCTTCTTGCATACAGGATGCTGTGTTTCTAAGTGTGTATAGGTCTAGTCATATCATAATTATGCACTGTTTATACTGTGAAAACTTTTAAGTTTTGAAGAAGTCTAAGTGAGCTAGTAAATAAAGCTTGCAAGTCGATGGGTTTTAAATACTGTGGCTGGGTTTTGTCTGCTCGGCTCAAAGGCGGTCTGCTTTTCTGTTTACTATAGGTCATGAAAATTCAGCTATTTAGTGAAAAGTAGGAACCCAATCTTTTGGAGCAGCCCAGGCTCGGATGTGAACAGACACTTGTGACACTCTTGTCTAGCAATAAACATAGCGAGAGACTAATGTGGTAAAATGTGGGCGGCACCCTTCCCCTTGTCCCGTGTTCTGAACACATGTGGTTAATACAAAGTATGTGCAGAGCCATAGTGTACTTTTATCAGTTTCTATAAATAACAGTTTGTCATACAGTGTCAGAAACCACATGAACAAGTCTCTGAGATTACGTAACATCCTGATGTGGTTTGAAGCTAGTGTAATGTGTCAGCTATGTAATTTCAACCATTCTTGTGAGTTGCGTCTGCTGCAGCGCAAAACTAAAGAAGCAGTCGCTCAACACGCTTTGGGTGATCAGTTTTGGGTAATAGGGAAAAAAATTGTGTACATTTGACGTTTATTGAGCTACTCCTTGTTACCAGCTTGAATGATTGCCACTTAGAACTGTGTTATTACACTTGCAAGCATGTTGTCCTGTGCACTGAATTAACTGAAGCGAGCACTGTCAGATTTAATTCAGATTAGTTAACAAGTTAGTTATGAAGCTGCCATCATCTATTAGAGGACCATAGCTGAGCCAGTCCATGAGTCTGCCAGTGGTGGTGAGAGATTTTCTTCTGCTTGTTCTGCGGCAGGCGTTTCTGGAGAGCTACCTGATGCCAGGCCCAACGCTGCAGTACGGCCGCGAGCGCTGGCTGGCCCGCCAGTGGACCCTCATCAGCGAGGCCTCTGTGACCAGCGGCCTGAAGGAGGGCACAGTATTTCTTCTCAAGTGCATAGACTTTAGCTTGGTGGTCACCACCAAGAAGATCCCCTACATCAAGCTCTCTGAGGAGTTCATTGACCCAAAGTCCCACAAGTTCGTCTTGCGGCTACAGTCGGAGACTTCGGTGTAGGCATGGTATCTGTTTTGGTTTTTTTCCCCTCTTTTTTTCTCTTTCAGTCGCTCACAAGCTAATTTTTTTGGTTGGAATTTCTAATTTTTGGGTTGGCATTTTTTATGTAATATATACATATGAATCTATATATCACATATTTGAAAAAAGATTTCTTTTTTGCTTCTTTATTTTATTTTATTATTTTTATTTTTTATTTTTTTGTTTGCCGGATCGGCGAGACACGCTAGCAGGATGCAACATGCTAACGTTCCAGTCATACAAAGTGTACTAAGACATGCAAATGTACCTGGAGAGAATGTAGTACACAAGACTCTACATCCATTTTTTAAAGCCCAGGAACTTTACAGAGGAGAGGAAGGAGATGGATGCCCTCGTACCTGTCCTGCGGACCACTCAAAATGGTGGAAGGACCCATTCTCAAAGGAGGAGACAATACCTCGTTTCTCTTTTCTCACAGCTCAGACTTGAACATGTCCAGGCAAACGCACTGTGAATCGAACCCAAGCCCTCTGGACTGGATTTCTCTACTTGTTCGTCACATGTTTCTGTGGAAGTGGAGACCTGCACCACTTTGCGCTCCCAGGCCACTATACTCTCTCTCTCACTCTCTCTCTCTGCAGCAGAGGTTGTTATAGCAACGGGGCTTTTGCTCCACAGGGTTGGCAAACATGACACACGGTCCGAGTGATGACCTTTTTTTCTACTGTAAGCGCGTACGAGCTCTACTGGTGCTTCTTTTTTCCATCGACACGTTTGCTCTGGTCTTTTTGCTGATGATATACAATGTAATCATGTTTTCTATTGACCTCATATTGTTTTTCAGATGTGAGGTGTCACTGTGTATGTGATGCAGTACATTCACAGGGGTTATGTTCAGCTGGACGCCAGGTCATTGCATCAAACCGACAGTTTTGCTTTTACAGTTCTTGGATTGATTTTATACTCTCTTTGGAAGCTACATGGTTTGGACAGCTTCGGAATTTTTTAGCTTTCTCTTCATAAAAGACCCTGGCGGAAATTTTCAAGCCACTCAAGGTCATCACTGCTTTGATTATTCAGTATAAAGCAAAGACCAAACACAAACAGCCTGGCTTTCCTGTGTCACAAATATCTTGTTACTTACTGTGTACTGAAAAGGTCAATCACCGCCACTTTCCAACATATCGCTGCCAGTGCCATCAGCTAGCTATTCATCTATAGCGTTTTGAACGAGGGGACAGTTTACTAACAAACAGTGAACTGAGTTTGTGTCATTATTTTGTAGTTCATTAGCATCAAATTAGCTTTTTCTATATGGGAAAAATGAATGCTGCTTTTGGAAATTACACACATTCTGCTCTTTGGTTCGCTGGCACCTTCCACAGGCTATTTGTTGTCCTCTTTCCCGCAGTTATCACTGTGTTATTTGAATAATGAGGTCATTAAGTAGCCAAAATAGAAATATTACTACGTACAGTTGTACGCAAAAGCTGGTCAAATTATATTTTCGTGATTGTCTAAGTGAAAACAAGTTAACACATCCTCTAGAGAGAACACACTTCTGCACGTTTTACTGAGCGGTTACTGTGTAATTGGAAGAAAACAAAATGTTATGGCATGTAGCAAATAGAAAAGAAACAAGTCTGTTCTCTATAAAGTTGTGTTAACTTGTTTTCACTTGGTGCTCATTTGGTGCTTTTGGTCTTTTAACTGACCGTATAAACCTGGAAACCTCTCCAAAATACCCTGCACGAACAGTCAAGCCTTATTATTTGGTGTGGTTGTGAAGTGGTTTTGGCAGTAGTGGGCTACCCTTTGAATAGCGGGTTTTGGTATACAGTAGTGTTAATAGCGTGCAGTTATAGTAGTAGCCGTATGTTCGTGATTTCAACTTGTGATGTCCGTTAACTTTTCCACTTTTCCACCGCGTGATACCAGCTTGACTCGACTCTACTCACCTATTTCAGGGCTTCCTTTAGGCAAACCTGGTAGCTGGTACTTTGGTCGTGGTCCCCAGCAAACTGATACCAAAATATGAAGTAAAAACGCTGCAGACTGCTGATTGGTCAGAGAGAATGATCACTTTCATATTAAACTCATATGCTAACGCTAGCTACTAGATTAGCATACTGTCTCGTGTCCCCTTCGAGCAACCAGAGTTATTTAATTGTCTGAACTCTGATGTAGTACTTCCCAGACTCTCGTTTCTTTTTTGTTTGTTTTGGTTTTTTTGTGTCTTTTGTGTTGCTGCTATTCAGCCTCTTCTCCTTCATGTCATGGCAGTTTCATGCGGCATCACATGGCTAACAAGGTAGCCGTACTATTGCATACAGCATAATTTTTGTCATAAGTGGTCTCGGACTGCTGAGTCATGGTTTTCTATGCATATGTGAGCATGTCAAACACAGTTTTCACTGTCGTTATGCACAACCAAACGTGGAACGTTTTGGCGCTGATGTACTGCTTTACCATGACTTCAAAAGTGGCTCAGCCAATCAGATCTGTGTATAATGAACTATATAGTGAACTGCTTCATGATGAACTACCTAGCCGCTACCACCCATAATTCAGCATTAACCAGGTGGGTGGGCTTGAGTTTAACAAGAAGTGCTCTGAGATCTGAAGAATGCTGGAGAATCACCTTTATTGTGTACCCAGAAAAAACACTGAGGTCATTTGCCGCCGATTCCTTTTTTAGCAGAACTGAGTTAAAGCGTAAACAACCGTATGTGGAAAAGCCTCTTAGCTTGTAGGATTTAAGTAGCTGTGTTTGCATTTTGGCTACTTGATGTCCTCATAATTCCGATCCTGGTGGCATTGTGCCAAGAAACGTACGCAGGACAAAACTTTGGAACACATTGAACACCATTATTTGTTCCCATAGAGAAAAACAGCTTAGACACCTAATTCATAATGACACATGACCCTTGAGGCCTATGCGCAAGGATTCTGTCTCATGACTGCAAGAATGAGCCAGACTCCTTATCAGATCACAAGTCAGCATTTACACCCTGAATTCATCTTTATTCTGTCTCTGAGCATATGAACAGTCTCATGGTTACATGTTTCATATATAAATATGTCTTCACAGGAAGTTTGAGCAAATATAAGATGAGTGGCAAGCGGAAAACTAGCATGGAAGTGAGCAAGAACTTGCTTTGCTGGATTGTTTGTTGTTGTTTTTGCTTACTTCATCCTCTAAAGGCACGGATCTTGGAGAATTCCAGCTGAACGTGGGCACATTTTTATCAGCAGGAACGAGAGTTTGTGGCTCTCTTTCCACTACTGGTCTGTATGCTAACTCTATGGCCAAAGTTAATGATATAAACCCTTTAAGGGGTTATTAAGAAAACGTGGTAGTCATGATAATGTGGTCACCAAGAAAGCACTTACAATGCACTGAGACGCTGGTAGAGGACATGAGTAGAGGCTAACCGTCATGAGCTTCATGTGTTGCGAAAGAGTTCTATCACCAAAGCTTTGAGAGACGAGTAAGCCTTGGTGAGGGGTCAGTGGAATGACCCTTTGCTTTATCAGTGATGAATGAAAAAGAAGTTGCAAGTCCATTTGTCATAATTTGCACAACATGTTTCTGTTTTCCTCAGATGCAAACCATTTTATATCCTCACACATCACTTAGAACCCTAAGAGAAAATAAATGTTAAAAATGATAAAAATGCAATTTTCCGGGCAAGATTAATGTGCAACGGTGAAACAACACAATGCATGTAGTCATGCATTCAAATCAGCCTTGTCGATTGAAACAGAACCTCTAGGACGAGTCACTGAATGTGCTAGCCCTCCTGATTGGAGATAAAGCATTGAATAACAGTCGAGTCACATTATTATGACCACTTCCTACTTTCAGCAGCAGCAGCACGTAGCTCATGAAGGAACTCACGTTTTTCTGACTTTCTCTGGGTCCACTCATCCATGTGGAAGGCACTCTCAACCGATTTGGGTATGAATTCATCCTTGCAGATCACGTACACCCGTACACTTCCCTGCGGCAGATGGGATCTTCCAGCAAGACAATGCGACGACATGTCATTGTGTCTGCAGTCTGCAGTCAGCATGGCTCCAGATACCTCTTACAACCTACCAGGACCTTACTGAGTCACTCCCGCTGGGTGGTCATAATAATGTGACTCGGCTGTCTAGATGTTAAGGATAACTACAAAGATGGTCATTTTTCCAGTGCAGCATTTTTCTGCCATCAGGTTAAACCATGCAAATGTTATTAATCTTACCTTTCATTAACAGAAGATATTCCTCCTTCAACGGCATTCAGATGGCTTTTTATGACAGTGATGATGATGATGATAACTGGTGTGTACTTTACGTTATATGAACCTCTCTCACAATGTGACCGTGCCTCTGTTTTTACACAGTGTGTTTGTATTTATACTGTATATGTGCATAATTAAGTCATTCCTGCTTTAAAGAGAAAAAAAAAGAAAAAAAAAATCCGTTTTAACTCACACTTTTCACCTGTCGCTCTGAAAGGCCAACATTTATATACCTAATGTTACGTTGTAATAAATGCGTTGCAAAAAAGTTCACAACACGAGACATTTGTATGAAATAAACATTTGTATGAACATTCCTGGGGCTTTGGAATTCTCTTTTTTCCCCCCAAATTAAATGTACATTTCCATTCAAAGAAATTTGTAAATGAGTCCTGGCGTTTGAAAGCCTCAGCACTCTTGTTGGTGTCCTCAAACTTTCATGAATTTGAATCTGTTAATTTATTCTATTGACCTTTTTTCTTTCGATGAACAGACTAACTGAAGATGTCAGTGCTTTCGTTTAAATGTTTATGCCACACCATCCAAATCAAAATGTAGCCATTGTTGCTGTTGAAAACATGCTTACTCACATCTCTGGGTGTAATGATTCAGTGAATTGAATTTGGAGGTGTCTCAACTGAATCCGCTTGTCAGTACAGCGAAAGCAAGGAGTGCCTGAAATTGTGCTTTACATTTGTGTGTTAATGTTTCCATTATAACATTATAACAGTACAGTACTTGCAACAGCAGCTGTTATTGTGCCTCAGGTAGCCACAAGCAGACACACTAACCACAACCCTGCTGGTCTCTTTCATGTTTTTTTATGTTTTCGTTCATCAGCATTCTTTATATCATACAACATCAGTACATCATACAAAGACGTGCCCCCCTCAGTATATAATGTGATTACTGCTTTGGTTTAAAGCCATTCAAAATTTTTAAAAGGGTGAGACGAAATTATTGAGGGCAGGCAGTTTTTTGTTAGCTGGTGAATACAGAAGTACGGAAACTGGAGCTATTGTTAACTAGTAACTGAGTTGAAGTCTTTATGATAGAGAGAATGAATTACCCAAATGACAAAAGTGATTCAGATCAGGAACAGAATGGCTTTTTTATTGTTCACATGCGATTGATTCAGGTTTCATACTCGACAGCACATGTGACGTAAGCAAGGACGGGTCATCTTCAGTGGCGAGTCCCGCTTTTGTCTTGGTGGAGACGACCAACAAATCCATGGGTGGAGGCACCAAGGTAAGCGCCAAGATGAACGGTTTGTTGTTACTCATCCCACGTCCAGAAGACCTGGTGTTACTCCCCCTCCACCCCTACCCCAAAATCTGCAGGAGCTGTGTGAGAGTATTGAAGCTGCTTGGGATGGATTATCACAGGACACCATTAGGAACCTCTACAACTCCATACCGAGACGTCTGGCATGCTGCATTAGCAAACATGGTGGCCCGACGCCATACTGAGAGGCACTACTTCTGTATGTGTAGCTCAATAAATATTGTTCATATCAGTCTAAATTTATCATCATTTATTGTTCCTGGTGACCTTTATCTTCCTTCCCAATAGCACTGCAATCCCACACTTCCTTTTGGGCTTTTTAACGATGAGGGTATTTATTAGCCTGTAGATGTCCAGACTGTTTGTCAGCGCTCGGATTCCCAGTGGTTAAATGGCTGAATAATGTTTGCTGAGTTTTGTAGACATTTTGTAGATGTTGCTGAGGGATATAACGTTGTGCTACAGAGTACTGCACAACAGGCTCTAGCTATAGGCTGGAATTAAACATTGCTCTATGTATGTAGCTATTGATGACCTTCCTGCTCTCTTGCCCGGTGCTGAGCAGCGGTTTTCTCTGCTTCTGGTTCAGTAAAAGAGCATTTGTTTGAAGTGCTGTTACCTGCATCGTACCTTCACTTATGCTTTTAATATTAACAAGAATATTTGATATTAAGGTTATGATATTAATCAGTATATTTGATATTAATGAGTATATTTACATTAACTTCTTGTAGCTTTAACCTTCCTGCACACACTGTGTGTTAGTGCTATTTGTGTGACTCAGTTTAATAAACCTGCCATACTGGATTAGTATTCGAGCTTTGGTTAGGGTGGGCTGCTCCCAAAGGTCTCATCAAACATGCCAGGTTGCCCTCGTCACTCAGTGAGTCATGTGTCTGGCTTTTGACCTTCATGTCATAAATACCCGAGAGAGGCTTTTTATGGGAAAGCAACGGCAAGTCTGGGTGAGTGGTGAAGACTGAAGTTCATTACCTTGGATGAATCACTTTTTTTTTTTTTCGTTCCTCTGAAGTGTCTTTAGCCTTAGTGTGTACTGGGGTTGAGTTGGCGGTAAGGGTTTGTGGGGATGCTGAAAGAAGTAAAAGGACATTCTGGCCTATTAAAAGCCTCAGTTTGACTAACTATGAGTGTTCTTTCTCTACAATCGCTGTGGAGTCAACCAGTCCGGCCTGCTAGCCCAGCTGCTGAGCTATAGGCTAACAAATACAACCAAGCTAGCATTAGTCAAACTCTGATCTCAGTCATTAAACATTACGTTACCCAACTATTGGGAATCATTATGAGACTCAGGAAATCCTGACTACTAGTGGCTGATATAGAGGTTAAGAAGTACATCTTTGATACTAGCTAGTAGTATATATGTATTGTAAGTGATATAGAACTTAATTTTAGGTTCATTTTCAGAGTTAACTTTATTTAAAAGTTAAGGAAGAGAAGGAAGGGGTTATGGAGGTGAATGTATCACCTTAAGGTGGAAAACACACACATTTTCCATATAAATGAAGGAGTGGGGTGGGCACTAGTCTCTGCAAAGGTGGGATGACGATTAATATTTTCTGTAATAAAAGGCCATCACACTTTCCTGCAGCCAAAGGCTGTTTGCTTCACAATAAACATGGCTAAAACCATATGAAAACAGCATAGCTTGCAACACTAGAAAGGAAGGTTGAGGCTATTTTCTATTTTCTATTTTCAAAAGACAGCATACATGTGATGTTTGTCATTAATGAGCTCTATCTAATAACCTACATACATTTAAATACTAACGCCACAGCATCTGCAGTCCCCTAAAGGTTAACCTACAATGTTCCAGAGGCCAGGTTCAGTGTGGATGCCCTCATTTTCCTACTATCAATCCCTGGCAGAGGCCTAATTAGCCTTTAGAATCCTGTATGGAAGCCACCCTGACACACGCACATTTGTCACCTCTACACAAAGCCGTTCACAGCCTCTGCTCTCCTATTTTCAGAAACCAAGTTAATCGCTGGACGCTTCCAGTCCGTCTCCTGGGAGACTGCCTGCATTGGTGGCACAGATTTTAGCCAGGCTTCCAGTGTCTGTTGTGTGGGGATGCCCCCTTCACCCACTCGTTATGCATAACGCAAGCTAATGATGCTAAATAATTGAAACGGGTGTGAATAATTCAGGGCCAGGGGCACAGAGGTGCTGTGCAGAGAAGGAGAGGGAGAGGGAGAGAGAGCTGACCTTACGTTAATGAGGGAGCCAGAATCTGGACATGGGAGGTGACACACATACTCGGTCTGACACTAATAATAATCAGTTCCATGCTCGGCTCACTGCATAAGCAAACTCTGCAGACTGAAGTTCTCTGAGGGACTAAACAGCATATTAGGCTTTATTTACTTCACACGGTTGAAGTGGGAAAAGCACCCAAAAGTTGTGGCACACAGTTGTTGGAACTAAACAGCCCCCCCCACCCTCTTCCTCCACTCCCCGGCGCCTGTCCGAACAGCTGTATTCCAACACCATCTGAAGATCCTGGTCACTGAAAAACATTTAAATGAACCCTTATTATGCACTTATGACAGGTCTTGTAACGTGTGTATGTACTGTGTAGCTTTCTAGGTGTCAGCACTGACTCCTGTATCTGTAAAGGGGAATTCCACCACTTGTTGTTTCAGTCTCTGAGGAGTAAACAAAGTCAGTGGTTTGATGTGAAATGGTCCGTTCGAGAGAAAATTACTGAGTCAGAATTGTTCACAGTGGGGGTGATAGGAACCAGATGTCTGAGGAGTTTCTGTTACATGGAATGATTGCAGATATGTTGCCTGATATTTGAGGCGTTCGTACATTAGTTCTGGTGTTGGCTTAAAACAAGTTTTCTAAAGGCTGTTCATGGTGGGGGGATATATGATATATGCAGCTCCCCAAAAACAGTTTCTCAGATTTACCACTTTTTTCTATCATCAGCATTACATATACAAACGTGTGCGTTCTCTGGTGGCTATATTTGTGGTGTAGACATTGCGACCCCTGGATCCCACCCACTGTAAAGAAGTTTGAGTCAGTAAGTTTCTCTACATTTAACCTATAAATTTTAAAGTTCTGCTGCTGGTCTATAAAGTTCTAAATAATCTAGCACCTGCTTACATCACAGAACGTCTCTCTGTTTATGTTCCAGCTTGTGATCTCATAGATCTACAGAAAATGATCTTCTGCAAATACTGTCTGTAAAATACAGGAAAGGAAACATGGAGAGACTCTTTCAGTTACTCTGCTTCTAAACTGGAATTCAGTTTCAGCTTCTATTAGACAGTTCAGTGCACACAGTCTCTTTAACTCAGCGTTTCATTAAAACTTCATTATTGTGGTATTTATAAATTCGATTTGTGTCTTTAGCTCAGTACAACATATCATTTCTGCTATTACTGATGTCGGCTGTCTGTAAAGCAGTTTGAGCTGCCAATAGTATAAAAGGTGCTCTATAAATAAAAAATATTATTATTTCACTTTAAACCACCCTGAATGACTGACCTATAACCCAAATTGTAATTGTAATGACGCAGTGGTAAAAATGCAGTACCCACAAGAGGCTGAGTAAAGATGGACAGAGGAGTTAGTTCATGTCAGCAAAAGCATGAAAAAAATATTGAAATGTTTAAAAACAAAGTTCTTCAAACAAAGACTGGGAAGGGTATACACATTCCTCCCTCTACAGTGGGAAATATCTTTGGTTTATACTGTCTGCAATGAAATGAAAGTCAAAATGTAAGAGAAATGAAAGTAAATGTAAGAAACACTGCAGTCTTTTTATTTGGTTGTGTGTTTGTACCACTTGTTTATGCGGAAATGTTGGAAAATTGGTGGAATTTAACTTTAAGGATATTGTTCTAAGCATACAGCAAGGTGCTTGTGTAAGTCACTCTCAATAATCACATCTGCCAAGAATGTCAATGTAAAGGTAAAAAATATGTGTAACAATTCAGTCTTCACTGGGAATCAGATCACATTTCTTTTCTCAGTCTTGGCTTTCTTTTTCCTAATTCCCTTTTTCAACTGAATTAGCTTGAATTGCTTTTAATAAACTTTTCGTTTCATTCGTTTAATGTGTACTCGTAAAAAAGATTCTCAGTTTCAATAAAAAAAGTTATACATTCTGACTAATATCATTTCTGTAAGTTTCATTTAAATGTTGACATTAGAACCACATTAAAACGGTTTCCTGTATTTGTCTGTTTAAGTTGGTTGTAGGAAACTGTTGTATCTAGGAGTCTGGACTGGAGAGTGGCCTCTAATCTGTAAGCCGTGCATTCAGATCTCACCCACAGGACTAAATCATAGCTTGCTGAGTTCTGTTCAGCCTAAGTTGCTTTCAGTAGCCTCTTATTACCAGCATGATTGAGCACAATAATGAATTATGTCTACTTAATAAAACAACAGAATGCAAATGTCGCCACAGAGTCCAGAGTTTAATCACCATTATTATTCATAACCGTCTCAGAACAAGTACAAGACCTGCTACATCTTGCTCACCAAGCCGCTAAAATAGATGAATTCTTATAGAAATATGTGGAGGATATTCTACTGAAACACACCAGTGGATCCACACCAGTGGACTTTCACTTTGTCTAAAAGCACCAGTAGGGTCATATTGTTATTGGCACATATGCTGATTACTGCATAATACATACAAAAAGGTTCAGTTGTACATGTTCTATACCTTCACCAATCAATCATCATCATTGTCATCATGCTCATCGTCATCATCCCTGTCATCATCATCATCATCGTCCTCGTTGCTGTCATCATCATCATCATTGTTGTCGTCGTCGCCGTCATCATCAACATCATCATCCTCAGTGTTCACCTTCCCTGAAAGTACGTCCTCGATCCAGTCCTCCAGCTCTTCAGCCGTGGGTAGAGCTTCATCATTGGGCATGTTCAACCACACACTGTCCGCCTGTTAAAAGTCACACATCCACTCACTTACCCTCATTATTCATGAAATAAAGCAGTGGGCTGGGGGGGGTCTACCTCTGGTCCTGGAGGGCCACAGTACTTAGCATTTAGCATTCTGCCTCATTTAAAGCACCCTATAACCTATAAAATGAAGGTTTAATTAACGCATTAATTAAACATGTTATTGTTATGCTCAATCAACTACTGAAAAAGGCATGGGAATGTCCCTGAACCTCAACAGTCATTAAGAATGCAAAGATGCATGAATATGCATAATTATGCTGTTAACATCTCCCTGCTGCCTCTTTTACAGTCAAAATACCAACAAAATCAAACACCTAGTACACATTTTAATCTAGATTTAATTAAAGCTGCACTATGTAAAATCGATCCATCATTTAGGATTATCCCAACCACATTTTGCCCCACAAAGTTCAAAATGGTTCACCACTGTCTTTTCCATGGCCGTGGGATATGTCTTTCCACATGGCTGTTCAGGAAATGAGAAGCTACACAATACATCAGTTAGGATTACTGCAAGACATTACTGCAAGACAGGAAGTCACTGCGATAATTATCCAATCAAAGCCTCTTATGTATTTGCTTATTTAAACCTAAATGGTGACTATTTCTGACAGGGAAAGTGTAGACTAAATAGAGTTGTGTGTTACAATTATCATTATTGTGTTACAATTACCAACATTCTGTAAAGTTTGTCCTACCGAACAACAGTTGCCACAAAGAACACATGTGGGTGGAGCATGTATAAGTCTATCATAGCAGTGTGCTGTAGTGCTGAAACTCACATCCGTCACGTTGACCACACCGATCTGAGGCCTGAAGAGGTCCACTTTAAAGGTCTTCTCCCAGTAAGCAGTCAGCTGTGTGGAGAGGTCAGACATTAGAGCTCTGGCAAGAGACTCTTGATTAGTCTGATGATGTCGTGACCAGTCTGAGGTCTTACCAAGGGGAAGTCATCAGGGTCGATCCACACTATGCTCAGATCAGGGTTCTTGGTGTTGTCTCTGGCCACCTCTTTCAAGATCTCCAGGAATTCATATCCATCTAAAAATTAACAGGTGCTCTATGAATCTCTGGCCTGGGTTATCTAGACTAGTAACCAGTCCAGCTGTCTCATAATAACCAGAAGAGTAGCAAACCTGGGTCCTCTTCCTCAGCGAAAGCCACAATGTGGATCCCGTCCATGTCATCCTCCTGTGAACCAGACAAAGAACACTTTATTATTAACTTCTTCTTCGATATAAAGAGGAGTTGTCTAAAAATCAAATGTACACAATTTGGAAGGTGGCTAAGATGTCTTCAAACCAGTTATTGCTTCTGTTTTTAGCTATACAATAAACGTGTGTTCATTTTTATGGAGAACAGTAACTTATGCATTGTTGGAAAAACATATTAAACAAGTAACATTTGTGTAGTTTTATGTACTTTTTATGTACATAATATAACAATTGTAGTTTTATGTAACAGTCATAATTCACTATTTTCTAAAACTTGCTTCATCCATATGAACAGGCTGTCATTGTAACGGTTTCTTTAAGACTGATATATGTAAATAAGCTCTGTTCTGATTGGCTGCCTTCATTCAAATCGCTGTCCTGGCTGTAACTTATAACCTTATTCCAACAGGAGAAGTTCAATAGCTGGAGGCTGAATAGGCAAATATACATAAAGCGCTGGTTTTTGTGACTTGACAAACACAGCAAATTCAAAATGGGCTGTTTTTAGGGTGTAGTTGAACTGTACAGGCTGGGGAGTGAACGGTAGATTTTGTTATTTTAACAGTGTTTATATGCTCTTCTATTTCACGTGCACCGTTTGATATATTCCAAACTCTGGAAAATTGGATTTTCCATGACATGAGGCACAGCACTAAGTGTTAAGGTGTGAGCTTCCATTACTTGCTAGCTACAATCGACTCAAAGCTCCAGTTTAACACTTCAGAAGCAAACCCCAGGGACCAAACATGTCTTGGTGTGTCGACAAGATACGCGGTAAGAAGTTCCTTTCATTTTTCTACAGACACTTCAAATTAAGGCCTACTCACCCACGTCTCGAACATATCCTCTGCGCGCAGCTTCCTCAGAGTCGGCCTGAATAAAAACAGCAATGTCAGCAAACAATCTCTCATGCTAGTAGATTTATATTTACAAGTCTACAGATGAAACCCGCCAGAATCGCGTTTGCCTCACCTTCGGTGCCGACTGACAAAGTCCACTATCTCGTCCTCTGAGTTGGGTTTGCTGGGTATGGTGACAGGCTCATCCATGAAGGGCTCATAGAAGTCCACTTCATTCATCTTAAGAGTCAGCTGCTTCGCCACCTGTAACAGAGCACAGTCCCACCACACACCTCGACACATTGCAGCCTTTATCCTTAATTAGGCGCTCTTAGCAAGCTTACGGCTAATTCACTTCAGTTCTGGAGAAGAGCCTAATTCAGTAGTTCTTCAATCTGCAGAGGAATGTAAGGAGCTGTTCTGGGAAGCTGCTTTTCACATTATCCCACTTGAATTGGAAATCTCATACCCTGGATATTTTGGTGTTCTCCCTGCTCTAATACACCTGATCCAACCAATTAGTCAATTTAACAAGCCCTTCTTGAGTTTCTGTGTTATGGTTTATTTGGATAGTCCCAGTAAGCTTGTACCTCTTCAAGTTTTCCACCACCAAGGCACTTAATACACCAAGCAAATACATCGTTATACCACAATATTACTAGGCAGTTCGTTATCCTGAACCCACTTGAAGACAATACGAATGGGCTTTCCTGTTAAAACCCACCCACTTCAATAACTAGCAGATTAGTTGGATCAGGTGTGATGGGACATGGAAATACTAAAAGGCCCAGGGATGGAAAACACTGTTCTAAATGAGCATAAGTTAACATGTCATCCGCAGAGAAAACATGGCTACACATTTTAAGGCAGGATACAGTTTATATGTTGTATTTAACATATTACAATAATAATAATAATAATAAAACCATCTAATGTGGCCTATGCAAAACCTATTGGTATGTATTATTTTTTCCCCAATATAATTAAGAGAAATTGTCATCTAAAAATAGTACAAAATGCCACATTTAAGGATGTGTTAACTTATAGATGACCTGTTCCAAATGGTACCCTAAACCCTGCAGTCCTCTTAGCACTTCATGGGTTGGCAATGACAATAACGGGCCAATATGCAAGGTAAGTCTTTGAGATTGTGACACTATTGAAAATAGTTTCCTAAGGTTCATAAAAGTGTCTTATCCTGGAAAGTGATGTTGTAGTGTGTGGAAGTTTCACATTATATGAAGGTTCTTTAAACAAAGGTTCTTCACATTTAGAAAAATAAATAAATAAATGAATAAAAAATTCACAAAATTGGTTCTTTAAATAATCATCCATTAGAAGGTACTTTAGGGAACTGTAAATGGTTCTTCTATAGCAGCGATCACCAAGCCAGGTCCTGGAGATCTGTTCCTGTTATTTTCACCTGTTTCAGATAGTTATTCTTGCACAAGATATTGTACGATGTTGGTCCTAGCAAATTGCAAGAGAAGAAGAGGGTGTTGCTGAGACTGCAGTGATGAGGGTCTTGCCAAAGGCTGCATTTCAGGATGGTGCTTGTGAGCTTTGAACCTCAAATTGACAAACGGGGCTGCCTACAGTAGGTAATGTTATGGGTCCATTCTAGCCTATGTATGTATTGTTCACATGTTCAGTTAACCAGTTCTCAGTAAGAATCTAAACGCACACAACTGGTAGTGATTTTCTTACGTTATGAGCTGAAGAGGCCTGTCTAAATTCAGCAGAAGTATAGCAGAGATGATAAAAGGTGCACAGCAACTGTGCCTTGCTGCCAATCAGGGGCCAAAAAAGGCCGTCTTTCTGACATTCTCCCTGTCAATACTGCATAAGTGTCCGTCTGTTGAGGCTTCTTTAGCCTTTTCTAATGTGAGTGCTCTACTTACCCCTTTGTCAAAGGTGGCAAAAAACTTCACATATGGTTGAAATCGCTCTGCGGCTCCCTGAAAGGCCTTGTAGTCTGAAAGAAAAGGGAAGGTTTAGAAGAAAACAGTGTGAAAGAGCAGCAGGCGGAGAACAAGAGAGACCGAGGCCCCCACATGCCCCCATCAAACACTTTAATAATGTGTGAAATTGCAAGGGAAGAACTGAACAGTAAAATCTTGAAGCGAAACGCTGTCGAACGGCTCTACAAGACGGTATCAGCAGGGCTGTGCCCCAACAATATGTGTCTGGAGGTCACGGCAGAGGCCTCTTCAATCTCCCTCTCTTGAAATGGGATTTTTAATAAAGGCTGGGGAGCAGTCATAAAAAGAGGAGGATAATACCTTTCTCCTTTCTATACCCTTCGTATTTGGGGGAAAGCACTATGATTGTTCTTGATCTATACAACAGAGTGGAAGACCTATTTATAGGCCGTTGAGTTGAGAAAGATGTATGGTTTGTTTTCTTCAAATTAGACCTCACAGGCTTCCATGAGAATGAGAGCTTAGCATAGCTAGAAGAACAATTTGGCAAAGATAAGGCTGTGGTTTAGCTCCACATGGACCAACCAAAGTCTGGTGAAAGAGTTTAGTGAAAAATCTAATTCAAATAGTTTTCTATGATTTCCATGATATGCCAATGCATGTTTAAAATTTGCTCCTTTAGTTTTGTTCTAAATCTGTGAGGCTAATTTACCTGAACAATGGGAGCTCACACCTCAGTTGTTAGCACTGTGAAAACTGCATGCCTAAAGTAGACCTGATAAAATTAGTGTAGATACTTTATTAAGTTGTCCGTCAGAATAAACATACATATGCAGTGCCCTATAAGGCGTCTTTACAATGGTTTAAACTTGATGTTCCTTATGGGAGCCCTTCCAAGTGTCCTTTATGCTGTCCCTACATGACAGTGTCTCAAAGGGTGCCTGTTCCTCTTCAGAAAATGGGATGCAGTGCTGCACAGGGTACTCCTACAGGTGAGATCAAGTGCCCAATTAGGTGCTCCTGCAATGGAGAAGTGGATTATCCTCTGGTGGATAAAACGTGATGAAGTGCTGTAAAGGTTGTCCATACATGCGTTAGAATGTGGGGAAGTTACTGGATCCACCTCCAGTGGACAAATCATCAGCCATGCCAGTGGCATCCCAAATGGGATCCTAAAAGCATGTTGGTTGTAAGGTATAAGAAAAAGTCATGGCCACTACCTGGGAACAACTTAGCTTTGAACCTCAAACCTGCAGTACAAAAACCTGAGTGTGACTCTGAGCTCACACTGCAAGTAAATGCAGTCACTAAAGTAGCTTTTTATCATTTTAGAACAAACGCTAAAGCCCTTTCTATCTCAGAGCGACAGAGAAACCTGTTCATGCTCTTGTTAAAGCAGAGTTGATCACTGTAATGGTCTTCTTATTGGGGTTCCTAAGAAAACAATCCATCTCCCCTTAACAAATGCATATCACATCTTAATTATCTGATTCTTACCCTATACTAAGTCATGGCCAAAACTCAGTCCCATGCCTTATTTAGTTGCGGCCGTGTATAATTTTTATTAAGAAGAGACGTCACCAGTTGGGCTCTGTACTAAACACTTGGCTCAAACTGCATCAAGTTCAGTCATTTTAAATATACTCACTTATGTGGTTTTTGACACTTCAAGGCATATAATTATCTATTAGAAGCCCTTTTTTCTCCAACACAAAAATAAAGAAGCAAGATTCAAACACCAAACACTGTGTGTTGAGGCATACTGCTGCTATGAATCAGCTGCCAGGTAAAAGACTCACGCTCTGAATCTCTGCCCTTGAAGTAGCCAATAAGGCGGATATCTTCATCCATTCTCTCAAAGGCCCGCAGCTCCATGGGGTTACTGATCAGCTCCACTGCATCCTCTAGCAGCTACGTACGCACACACACACACACACACACACACACACACACACACACACACACACACCTCCTTGTTTTTACACAATGTCAGAATGTACAATCTTACACACACACATACACACACACATTTATATGTATATATACACTGACTGACCACTTGTACGAGTGAATCAGAGACTCCAGTGCTGCTGGAGAATAATACCTGCTCTGTGGTGGTCCTGGGGGTTGTGACTATAGAAGAAAGAGTTTAGTGGCCCGTCAGTATAAACATATATTTGCAGTTCCCTATAAGGTGCCTTTACAATGGTTTAACTTGACGTTTATGGGAGCCCTTCCAAGTGCCCTTTATGCAGTCCCTACATGACAGTGTCCCAAAGGAGTACAGAAAATAGGTTGTAGTGCTATATAGGGTGCTCCTACAAGTGAGAGCCCAGTTAGGTGCTCCAGCAATGGAGAATTGCCCCTCCAGTGGATAAAACACAATGCAGTGCTGCAAAGGGTGTCCATACATTTGTGAGAATGTGGGGAAATTTCCTACTGGATCCACCCTCCAGTGGACAAAATGCGATGCCCCCACAATGGGATCCCTACAGAATCCCTACGGGTGCCTTTTTGATGAAAAGTACTCATGACGTGCCCTCTCGGATGCCCTTTCTCTGACTGAGAAAACAATGAAATTGACCTTGTAATGGAGAGAAAAACATCCCAGTGAAGAAAATGAGATGCAGTATTCTACAGTCCTCCCTATGATGTGCCCTCTAGGGCAGGCTTTCCCAAAGTGAGTGCCGTGACGACAGTCAAAGGGTGCCGCCAAATACTTTGAAAGAAGGCTCTCTGATCTCCTGCGGCTGTCAGCTGAGAGGGATATCCCAGTTTACCATGATGAGGTTTTTGGCATGCCAACAGGAGAATTCTGCCATGACTCCTCCACCCACCATCAGACTACTGAGTTTGCAAATCATAGCTTTCTCATTAACATTATCACGTCTGTGTGTCTGTGTCTGTGGAACAATAGTTTCCTCTGTGTTTTACTTTGAAGGTGTTTGTGAAATCAACACTTTAAAGGGTCTACAGTTCCCTGTGCATTTTTTATCATGGAGGTGCGGTCAGGCTTCTAATCTGCACTGCCTGATATCATAATGGTAATCTGGTCAAGGATGAAGACTAGGGATTGTGTGGACTAGTCGACTATTTGACTTTATTGTTTGGTAATGATACTTTACGCTATATGTTGACCAGTCACTCGTAACATGACAACATGGACAACTCGGAGAAGGCAACAGTTGAGGAGTCAACAGTTGATTTTGGGATCCGTATCTTCTTTCCTGAAGGCTAGCGAAGCACTCCAGACTTTGTTCTAACATTTCTCCGCTGATCTACAGAGATCAGATATTGATCATCTTCATCTCTAGTTTCCTGAAGACTACAATAAAAAGTCATGTGTTGTTGGAGAGTGGGCATAACACACTATAATCCTGTAAATCCTGGCTCTCTGGAACTCCACCACAGGTGAACGTCTCGCAAGGCCACTTAGAGTGTACTAAAGTCGGATACACATTGATGAGTTATTTTGTGGTCCATATCTTGGGTCCCTTGAAGCTTAGCAATACAATCTTGTGGGAAAGGGGATGTCATGATCCGTCTGTGGTATCTGACCTCACCACACATTTTTAAAGTAAAAATCACAGATTTTTATAGGTTTTTGCAGTGGTAGGGGTCATCCAGTAGGTGCTCTTTTTATTTTTTTGCCCCTGCCCTTCAAACTGCTGTTATACATACAGTATATATAATTTTTGTAGCATCAATACCTTGCATATTCAAAAATGCAAAAATGCAACTTTACTTTACAAAAAGTTATTGTAGCAAGATAAATTTTAGACCATATCTATTGGTGCACTGTTTTTGGGGGGAATTTTGGTTTTCTGCTCAATTTGAATTCACTAATTGTGCTTTACATTGTGTCAAAATTTCATGATAACAGTAAAAAAAAATAATTGCAATAAATGCAAATTCACCTCAACTTAGGTTGAAAGTAAAGACCGTTTTGCCCTCTTCTGTAAAGTTTCCATTGTGGAGGACCTTGTTATGTATGTTAGTTCATATGAGGAGAAATTCTTAACCTGAATGTGTTGGACCTGTTTTTCTGAGGCTTTACTGGAAAATAAAGACATGTTTTGTATGTAAATCTATGTGAACAACACATTCACACAACACATTCACAGACACTGTGTGGGTGTCCGCAGGGTATGTGTGGGAGAGAAACTGCTGTTATAAATGCCAGATCCAGAAATCTAAGATTTCCCAATACAAATAAGTTTGATATTTACTAAAAAACATAAAAATGATGATCTATGGATGACGCAGTCAGTGGGCAGGTAGTAGTGATCTAGCATTTGTGATTCTGCTCCATCCCCAATATACAATTAGGCCCCCTACTGGTAAAGACACAATCACATTACATCCACATTATATATCCTATAGAGGTCTATAGAAGATATTTACATGCATTAAGAATTTGTCGTGGTGTTTGGACACAACACATTCTGTGTAATTTACTTCCATGTATGAAAAAATACCGCACACATTTACACATGACATGTACACAAGTAATGTGTTATTGTGTTAATATGTCCTTATTCTACCTTTGTCTTGCTTTTTTGTTTGGCCATGTATGATGTTAGCGTTTAGGTTTAATGTGCCACACATGACCATTTAGCAATCTTACTCTTAAACAGGCTGCCTTACCGTGCCTGTAAGACCTATCTATGTAAATGAACTGTTTTTGTAGGCTGCTTTGTATTGTGCCTTATCTAAAAACAGCAGCCAGGCTGAAACACTCTCTATAACTTCAGTATAAAAGGCTAGAGCTAAACTGCTGTAAGCTAAATAGGTGGATATATGTAAATGTGACATCAAAAACATTTCATTCAGAATGAGCTGACTTTCCAGCTTAGTTTCCAGCGATGAACTGGAGAGTGAACAGTAGGTTTTGAAACTAACAGTGTTTAAATAGTAAGTTTACATATTACATTTACGTGAGTCTGATGCAATATACACTGTAGTATGCATGTCCAGTACAGCACAGCAAAACACCCTATACTCACATCCAGTAGGAACTCCACCAGCGTGTCTGCAGAGAGCTCTCCATCAAACTCAATCACACGCTCGTCCTTAAAGACATAAATGCTGCCCTCTTCCTCCAAACCTACAACGTTAAGAAAGCATTTGTGTGAGCTAAAGTGATGCATTTACATGATACAAACGTCTACAGGAATAAAATACATTTCATTAATACAGTCTAATTACTTACTCTTACTTGCCTGGAACTGTG
This sequence comes from Semaprochilodus insignis, assembly GCA_034552555.1. NCBI lineage: Eukaryota > Metazoa > Chordata > Actinopteri > Characiformes > Prochilodontidae > Semaprochilodus > Semaprochilodus insignis. The sequence goes on from CM067495.1 coordinate 13,999,873, forward strand.
CTGATGTGATGGATTGTATTTATATGAAAATGAGGTATGTATTTGAATCAATCAGAATCAGAATCAGAATCAGGTTTATTGGCCAAGTATGTGGACACACACAAGGAATTTGGTTTCAGCAGTTCGTGTTTCTCTAGTACTGTACCAATATACACATAACTGACTGACAGTCCACATATACACAATAAATACAGACATTGTACAATATACAATCTACAGAATATACACAATATACAAGCAATAAACAAACTATATATGGACAAATAATATACAGTTCACAAATTATCTACAAACAGTATAAGGCAGTAGTTTTGAGGTAGAGGCAGTAGTGTTGAAGGTAGAGACAGTAGTGTTGAAGGTAGAGACAGTAGTGTTGAGGTAGAGGCAGTAGTGTTGAAGGTAGAGACAGTAGTGTTGTGGTAGACACAGTATTGTTGAAGGTAGAGACAGTAGTGTTGAAGGTAGAGACAGTAGTGTTGTGGTAGAGGCAGTAGTGTTGAGGTAGAGACAGTAGTGTTGAGGTAGAGGCAGTAGTGTTGTGGTAGAGGCAGTAGCATTGAGGTAGAGACAGTAGTGTTGAAGGTAGAGACAGTAGTGTTATAGTAGAGACAGTAGTGTTGTGGTAGAGGCAGTAGTGTTGTGGTAGAGGCAGTAGTGTTGAGGTAGAGACAGTAGTGTTGAGGTAGAGACAGTAGTGTTATAGTAGAGACAGTAGTGTTGTGGTAGAGGCAGTAGTGTTGAAGGTAGAGACAGTAGTGTTGTGGTAGAGGCAGTAGTGATGAGGTAGAGGCAGTAGTGTTGTGGTAGAGACAGTAGTGTTGAGGTAGAGGCAGTAGTGTTGAGGTAGAGGCAGTAGTGTTGAGGTAGTGCAACAGTATTAGTATACATGAATGGGGAAACTGTAGAGTATAATCCGGCATGTGAGTGAAATCGGTGAACACTATGGAGGAATCAAGTAAATGTATGAATGTTTTCAGGGCATGTTCTTTGATAACCCGATAGATGTTCTACTACAGCACTGTGCTGTGCTTAGAGAGCACCTTCAACCTTACCATCACGATTTTATTCACATATAAAACAGTCATTTATTTGTCAGGAGATATTCCTGAAGAGACTAGACATAAAATGACCCACTTGCTTAAGGAAATTGCTATAAAAATATTCAAAGATTTCAAGAGACAAGCGCACAAAGACCTGGTAGACCAAAGCTGTCACCATCAGATAAACAGTACCTAAAGCTCAGCACTTAAAATAGACAAAAAAAAACCACCTGGAAATCAAATAAAGGCTGCTGGTGTTCCGGAACAGTGGACTAACCACCCTAGTGGAGATTTCTTCAGTCAAATTAAGTGGACACTTGAAATATTGAAAGTATTTGTATTATATTTAGTTGTTGGGCCTCTTTGTAATTTTCTGTTTTGTTTTTGTTTTGTTTTGTTTTTTTCTAACACTGATACAAAACTCGTACTTGATGGGAACTCAGCGAATGGTTGTTTCTAATGTTCGTACAGTCCTCTACATGGGAAAAGAATTTTTATTAAGAAAGAGTGTATTATTTTTAAATCACAGGGTCAAGGAGAGCCTTACCAAGCTTCCTGGCCACCTTGGCATCCCTATGAGAATCTACCATTCCGAAGCCAATGTCTCTGTCTTCCAGGATTTGGGCAGCAAGCTTTAAATTCAAGTAAGAAAGAAAAAGAAAACATTACACAGGAATAATACAGGCGTACACTCCGATATACTGACAAAGCAAGCACACACTTTGAAGTCATATGCAACAGAGTCGCCCCCTTTTTAAGGCTGTTCAAAGATCTTGCTTCATTCTTGGTTGATTGAGAGTGATAGTTGACTAATTTATTCATTTTCTTTTTTTTAATTTTGTTTATTTTACAAGCAGTATAGTGGAAGATTTATATAGGGCTACCACTTCAAAAACAAGAATGCATTCTCATGCTGAACTGTAACTGGAATGATTTTTTGAAGGGCAGTTTTGCTGTCCGTGATGAAGGCAGCCAAGGCAGCTGTCTTTGTGGAGAGGTGGGAATTGTTTTCACAGCAGGGGGCTGTCACTCCTCTCCTTTCAACACTCATTGCTCACAAGCAGCTCAACACAGAGTCACAACATTTCACACACAGAGAGGAAACAGTGTCCTAGTTAATATGATCACAGAGTTACAAGGAAATATTTGAATTTGTTAAAAACATGAGTAGATTTTCATACTGTCAGCAGAATGGCCACTAGGAGCATTCATGGCAGTCTTAATAAGGCAGAATAAAAGCTCCCATAAAGCTACAAAGTAACATGCCAGTGTTTTCGTATTAGTGTTGTGGTATACAAGCCCTGAAACCAGAAATGAACAGTTTCAACATTATTTGGTCTTGCTCAGTCCCGGGGTGAGGTGGTTTTGGAGATTGTTCTCCAGGCTAGCTAAATGCAATTCCTCTGTCTAAGGTAACTTAAAACTTTTCCTATTATTATTATTATTAATCAAATAATCTTTAAACACAATAAAACAGCATCTACAAGTTTACATAATTAAAGTCAAGGATCTAATTGATCCTTTACATGAGAGCTTAACTGCGTATTATGTGTTTGTTGATGTTCTTTGGTTCCAAAATTCAAACACCCCGTAAGGTCTGATGGAAATGTTATTATTTTGTTATATTTTTACTTAATAATAAAACCGGTTGTATGTTGTTTGGTTTATATTCAGATGACTTTATGTAGTGATTATGAATATGTTTTAAAAAAGAACAAAAAGACAAAAAACATAAATTAAAGTTTATTTCAAAAATTGCCATTAACTATACGTTTTTTACTTATATATTTTTTACAAAATACTTATATATACATATATGCTCAGTTTTAAATCGAGAATCAGAAAATAATTACTTAAATTACTTAAATTCACTCTTGCAATCATTTTCCATCGCTTGGAATCGGAAGTGCAGTTCTTCTGGAATTGAACAGTTCTAATATGCCATAAGTGGAAGCTAAAGACTGGAATAAAAGCTATAAGGCATGGCAAGCGTCATACTGACAGACTGCTTCTCCAGGGAGAATCAACGATACTGGATCAGTGATGCTTCATAAAGTATTGCTTCTTTGATGAGTACAAGCAAAGACACTAAAAGACAGCACTCTTATAGAACTGAGCGGAGCTGCAGCCTCTAGAGAGATTTCAGGTCTTTTTTCAGCCTGTAAATCAGGTCACTCCTTTAGCAAGTTATACGCCAATTATTCTTTTCACCCAGAAGACCTGGCATGTGCAAACTGTTCAAATTTATTCTCCAGCTCTCACGGCTTCACAGCATGTCCAGAGAACATCTCCTGAGCTTTCCATGATGGAGTTCACAGAAACGGATCATTTCACGCTCATCTGAGGCCACTTTTATGATCGTTTGACCAGCCTGCTATTCAGAGGAGGGACGTGTGCCCAATGACCATATAATGCAGGGACTAGGAATCAAAAGCTTATAAGTAGCACCAGACTGTCTCTGATATTCTTTTGATGTAATGCACAAGTAGCAATAGCATTACAGTACCAGTAACATGTTCAGACACAGCTACTTATAGAAGGTTTTCCTTATTTATAGCTTAATGACTTACTTTACAATAAAAGTCATCAAAAGACATCAAACAATAAAACAGCACTCATGGAATTATACAGCCACCTTACAAACATCAAAATGGAACTTTACAGGAGGATAAAATAGCTTTCTTAACTTGCAATGGAGAATGATATAACAAGGTTATTTCTACACAATTTTGGATCAATTCTATTGATCTGTCCATCACGAATATTCACTAAATTTAAAGGGTAACTAGAGCTTTTAAACTGTGCAAAAAGTATATGTGGTATACCCATCCCTCCTCACCTCCAGCACCATCTCCCTCATGTGGAACTGCTGCTGGAGCTCCCTGTCAGATGGCAGACGTTCATGGTAGAGCAGGCACAGCATGTCGTACTTCTTCAGCGCCTTTTTGTAGTTCCTCTCATTGATGTCCAGCACCCGGTCCTTGCCGTCAAAGCTGGGGAACTCCAGGCCTTCTTCCGCTGAGCTGCTGGACAGAATATTCAAGCTGGGAAACAGGAAAAGCCATAGAGGCAGCATGGTGGATCTGGAGAATTGGTCCAAGAAGAAGGCAAAGAAGCTAGATAACTGGAATAACAATGCAAAGTTCCTCGGGGGGCAGTAAGGCCTTCAGAAATGCGGAAATTCAGCTAGAAATCCTCGGAATTCATCATTCAGGAATGGCTGTGATTAAGCACTAGCATCAAATGTAAGGTTCTAGACCAGGATGAGGGATGTTGGGAGGGACCTGCTTTCACAGATAACTAGATAGGTCTGCCTTTCACAAGTGTGTCCATTCCCCTGTGTGAAGGACATTTTTAGGAGCCCCCTTGTTTCAGGGACAAATATAGATGATGTGCTGATGAAAACGAGGACATTAGGAACGCCACTGGGAATCACTCTGACACTTCATGTGGGAGAAGAAGACAATGGCTGAAGTATGAATATGAAATTTGGTGGCCTTCAAAACTTCCGCGTAGAAGATGCGCTGACAAGAACAGAGTGTGGAGTTCATCAAGGATCCCACCCAGACACAAATATGTGGGTCACACCATCAGAAGTAGATTTGATGACGACAGTCATATTTTGTTCTGAATATTTTCTTCACATAGCGTGTAGTATAATTGTAATATTTGCTTTGGAGGAACATAAAACATGTTTGTACTATAGCCCAAGCTTTTGCCTGACTCATTTTTCACTTAGCAGGGATGTGTGAAAATGTTTCACTGTTTAATGTCCACATGTCTGGATTTCTAAAGAAACATTTCACACGCTTTATTTCAAAACATTAAATACATATGCAGATGTGGCTTCCTTAAGCAATGCAACGCACTAAAGTGATGAAATTCTCCTTTCGAAGTGTGTCTGCAAAAAGTTTGAGCTACTAACAGGAAGTGCCTATCCATACAAGTGAAGGTTTGTCCCACTGTAAACTGATGTAATTTCTTTATTATTTATCATTTTATGAATCTACTGCACACAAAAAAGCAAACAGATAGGCTCATCAAATAGGCTAAAATAAACAAAATACATGATTTGAATGTTCTTCAAAAGTGTTTGGAGAAACTGCTTACCATTTATTTAATAGATGATATTCCTACAAGACTCTTGTTTAATTTTAAGAATAGTGTACTCTTTCAAAAACATATGGTGCATAATCACTGGCACCCCTGAAAAATATCTAATTAAAATCAATCAAATTTGTGTCTTTGAGGAAAAAATCTTTGTTTTTATTGTACCTACTCTCCAGGAACTTGTTTATTTCCTATTTCCCTGGGGTATAAGTATGAGGTTACACACATATAAAATAACACAGGGTGCATCCCAACTATACACTAAATACTAATCCTAACTAGTGTTTGAGTAAGTAGTATATATTACAGTTACGAATGTCGAAGTTGTCTATGGTGGCCAAGAAGTGCAAAACAAATTAACAGATTACATTTCAGAAAATAACATTCCAAAAATAAAAACAAATTTACAAACGAAAAAAAAAATGCATTCAAGAAAACAAAATTACAAAAGCAAAAACAATTTTACAAGACGTGAAAGACTTTTACCAGTACCGAAATAATTTTACAACCTTTTTCAAACAAATTCTGATGGAAAGGGTAGGTCTTTCTATGAGAATTAGTAGTTTCTAAAAGTGTTTCGGTACTGGTAAAAGTGTTTCGCGTCTTGTAAATTTGTTTTTGTTTTTGTAATTTTGTTTTCTTGAATGTAATTTTTTTTTTTCGTTTGTAATTTTGTTTTTTGAAATGTTAATTTGTTCTGCACTTCTCGGCCACTGTAAAAATCCACAATGGCTGTTTTCGAAATGGCATGCAACATACTACTCGCATAGTAAATCTGCCAAAAAGTAGTATGTAGTATGTAGTATGCAACCAAACTGTAAACCTGTAGTGAACTGAAGATCCCCAGATGGTGTACTACTCCAGTCAGAGTTTCTAGAGTACAGGTGGAGCTATCTTCATGATGTATTGCATCCCATCATGCACCGTGGCCTCACCAGCTCTCAGCCTGCTTCAGCCAGAGAAAATGGCGGCAGTTAACACTGGGGAGCGAAACACAGCCAACTCTGAGTATAAATGTGGGTGTAGTGATTGTAGTGGGGTATGTCTTCATCAGACTGAGCTTCAGAAAGTTCTAATATACAGGTCTAAAGTTTAATAAAAGATTAACTCACTTGCTAACAGCAAGGCTAAACAGATTTCAGGTGAACTGAGCAGTGTTAGCAGCAGCTAGCTCTAAAGAGGGGATACAGTAATAACAGCTCTGAGGTTAATATGAAGTAACTGGTCATGTGACTGTATTAGTATACTACACTGTAGGTCAGAACTTGTTACTGTACTGTATACTACACACAGGGGGCAGTATGCAGTATATGCAGTACGTACTACTGTAGTATGCAGTATGCGGTATAGTAGTCATCTGTCACAGCAGCCAGTAAAAATAAATGTATTCTAGTAAATAATGTATTTATTTATTTGCATTTTCTAAAAAAAATAATAAAGGAGCTGAAGCAGCCTTCAGAGTCCAGCTTGGTATGACGTAAGCTTCGTCACTTCCTGTTAGTAAGAAAGTAATCGACGCTAACACAGGGAATTATGGTGTACTATGTGAAAGGCACTGTCTTCATTAAACAGCCAGAGGAACCTCAGCAGGCAGAGATTTCAGAACACTGTATAAGCAGCATTTATGATATTTCAGACACCGCCATATATACACAGTAACGACACGAAACACAGCCAAGTTAAATAAAATCATTTACCAAGAAGAAAATTATAGTCTTGGAATGGTCTCTTTAAAATTAGGACAAGTGAGTGCCATTTTATTTCCGAACAAAATAAACTATATACAATGTAAATACAACACAAATGTCCTAATACGTTTTGGGCTGCTGTAGTACATATAGGGTATAGAAAATACATCTCGTGTGGTTTGTGTGCTCACACTGTGAGCATTGACTGAGATCAGGCAGACGGAACTAATCAACAGTCGAAGACGCGATCAAGTTTATCGGTCAGTCAGTCCCGACTAAGCGATGCAAAGAAAATGGAGCTGCTGTGGCTGTTCATGCCGCTTTCCCTTTTGCTCCTGACTGGAACTGAGTTTAGTCTGGCTGATAAAGGTAGGAACTTTGTACTGTCTCATATAAATGTTTGCAGTGTTGTATTAGAGTCAGTAATTTGGTTCGCGTTGCTTTCAAAGTGCTGAAACAGCAAAGAACCCATTCACTGGCATCCAGCGGTCGGCTTCCGTTACACAGGTTAGCATTAGCCACTTCTGTTTCTTGTAAACTTGCCTCGTTATTCGCTAATGAAATATCGCCGTTTTAAATAAGGCATAAATTGCGACTATATATCATTTAAACTTTTATGTGTTAACAGGAAGTGATAAACTGTTAGCAAAGACTTGCACTAGACAGGTTTCTCTCATGTAACTACTAATAGTGAAGCTGCAACACCACAAATCTGGAGTTGTTTATTGTCCCGCTTCATATTCGAATTTTCCGTTCCACCTTAAATGGCGCAGCAGACCCAGACTGGTATCTGTATATAACTCAGGTAACGGATCTGAAGCGCCATTTAAGGTGGAACGAAAAATACGAACCAGAACCCGGCGAATGGGAGGCCAACACAAGTCTCGTCCAACACCTGCCTTGGAACTTGTTTAGACCAAGCAACTAAACCCACAGACAGGTTAGCGAAACGACTAACGGTTAGTTTTCTGAAAGTCAAAAAGTTTAAGTGCTGTGTAGTGAAAGCCTTCAAGACATTTCCATTATCATCATCATGTTTCAGTAGTGCTAAAATACTAATATTAGAAACACGACCGCACCGAAATTTGAGTCTAAAAGTGCTGGAAATAAACGTTTCTGCGTTCATCACGAGTGCTTTTATTGTTATCATCGTTTTAGTCCACTTATGACGTGTTGACGATTTACCGGAAATATAATTGATATTTTCCATATGCAACTTTGGCTGTTGTTGTTACTGTGCCTTTACAATTGATATATGCAAATGCATTATTTTGTGCCTAGTTCAAAAAGCAATCTATGATGGTTGGGCTTCACTGCTGTTTGCTGAACAGATGCGTATATGCCAATGTGCTTGTTTTTGTGATGTCACAAAGACGTGTACACACTATTTTAAATCATTTTCTTAAAAAGAAAAAAAGGAAAGTTCAGTTTTTCTTTTCTTAGTGGCTCATTGCAATGATTTGAACAGGTTGTGGAAAATAAGAAACATTTTTCTTAAATAAGCAATGAATATTTGGAAACATTATGTAATGTACAGTTATTGTAGTAGTATCGTCACATGTAAGCCCAGTTGCAATGCCAAATCCCTTACTGCTTGCAGTCTAACGAAAGATTGTGTGTAAAAGTGTATAAAACAGCAAAACAACAAAATCTCCATTTTTCTCAATTCACTAGAAACACGGTGGCAGAAATATCTCAGTAAGATCGCTGAAGCAACCAAGAAGTACCAGCCATGCAGTCAGGAGAACTGCAGCTGCCACATCAGGTAAAATCTCTTTACAACGCCAGTTTGCTTTTCAGGTAGAAATATCTTGTATTTGTAGGAGAATTAACACCATTTTCATTGCAATTGTCGTTCTTAATCTGTCTTTCACTTCTTTGCCCTCTCATGATGCCAGCGTCCTGAAAGGCGACCTGCTGCAATTCAGAAATGGTATATCAAAGGAGTTGATGTCAGACGCAGTGCAGCGTGGTGTGGGGACACACTACCAGATCATTGGCCACAAGCTGTACCGAGAACAGAATTGCATGTTCCCAGCAAGGTAAGAGCAAGACAGTGGTCATATTTCTATGTGTATAATGTACTTAAGGAGTGTTAACAGTGCTGTGGTCCTCTATGTGTGCAGGTGCAGTGGAGTAGAGCATTTTATCCTGGAAGTGATTGACCGATTGCCTGATATGGAGATGGTCATTAATGTGCGTGATTACCCTCAGGTGCCTGGATGGTCTCAGCCACCGATGCCTGTTCTCTCCTTCAGCAAGGTTTGTAGTTCTGCTCACATACAAATGGATTTTTACCCACCAGCTTTCCTCTTTTATGTTTAATTCCCTCCTGCTAGCCATGTCTCCCCCAGCACACACTGCTACCACACTGGGAGGCTGAACGCTATCACATGCTTCCTCCAAGACATGTGAGGCCAGCCCCACATCTTGCAGCTTTAGGGTGTTGCATGAAAGTCCCAACACAAGCTAACAACAAAAATATCAATGCCTCTGAACTACCACGTTTCACAAAGTTTGCTGTTTGTATTTGGGGTAATGTGGTAAGGTTGCTAGTATTATAATGTCAGTTCAGTGTAAAGCCGTGTTGGCTTGCATGTAGCAATAGTCCTTAAGTTTGGGTCCTTAATGACCTTGTTATTCAGAGGATCAAGAGACCCGCACAGGGCTCCCAGATGGCTTTGAGCTAGGGATTAAACCTGTGATCTCCTGACTGTAGGACCACTGCTTACATAGTAGAGACATTCAGGGCTCACAATTTGCTGACCTGGCATTACATTTAATGAACTAAAGCAATGGTTTAGCTAAAACTCCAATTATCAAAGACATTTTTTGCAGTAAAATGTGCATGGAAAATGTAATTTATAAGATTTTTTAATTTATAAGAAGTTTCCTTTAGTGGATGTGTTAACTTTATCATTAACCTTGTAGCTCCAGTGCAAAGGGACAAGTCAAGACTTGACTGATCAACTTTTTTCAGTTAATGGGGTAACTGAGTAAAATAGATTTTACACAAAGCTGTTGATTTAAGACATGCTGATTCTCCTGTATGTTTCCAGACGCCAGACTACCGGGATATCATGTACCCTGCGTGGACATTTTGGGAGGGAGGTCCCGCAGTGTGGCCAATTTATCCCACTGGACTGGGTCGTTGGGACCTGATGAGGGATGACCTGAAAAAGTGAGTTTATCTGGTTGCTATAGTCAATAACTAAATATGTACAGTAGTAGCAGGTAAAATACAGATTTTGTACACAAACTGTTTAATGGATATCTCAGTGACACTAAAGTCTCTCTCTGTGTCTCTCACTCTCTCCGTCTTACTTTTAGATCTGCAGCTCGGTGGCCCTGGAAAAAGAAAAGTTCCAAAGGATTCTTCAGAGGCTCCAGGTGAGTCTAGTATTTGCTCTTTAGGCTTGCTTTTTGAAATGTAGTGAGATCATACATGCACTCTAACCTAGAAAGGCAGGACCTAGGTCTGTGTGGGTGTGTTATTTGTGAATGCGGCCCTGAATTCATTTGTTCCCAACCCAGGACCAGTTCAGAGAGAGACCCTTTAATCCTGCTGTCCAGAGAGGATCCTAATCTGGTGGACGCGGAATACACCAAGAACCAGGCCTGGAAGTCAGAGAAGGTCCGTTTACCTACCACTTACAGTACTTTTTGGTTTGAGTTTTAAGTGTGAAAATAGCTCAGATTTATTTTTTGGTCATATACAGTGACTGCACACTTATATACTATTGTTTATAATATCTTTGGAGAATCTGTACTTTTAGTTAAACTCAGTGATGATGTGCATTTTTACACTCTGGTTGACCTAGTTCACTTTTTTAATGTTCCTTCTCTCTTTTTCTCTTTTGTTTTTACAGGACACTCTGGGACGACCCCCAGCCAAAGAAATAGCCCTGGTTGACCACTGTGAATACAAGTAAGATCCTATTTCCTCTACAAATTATTCAGTGCCTATAAAGGCACTTGAGTGCAGTGGTCCAGTTTAAGGCTGTTTGCTAAATGCAAAGCCACTACAGTACACAACAGTCCTTCTGGACATTAGTGTGGAGCTGTTTAAGGAACCAATTATATTATCACCCAATCTTCCTGTTTCCTGCAGCACATATAGGCCAAGAACATTGTCAGGTTTCCTTTAATCGGTTCTGTTCAGACATTGCATCATTCCCACATGCAGTCCTGGTATTCTGCCAGGAAGCACAAGTTGATACATGCCATGAAGCTCTCATTAAACAGGCGGTGACATCCTCAGCCTGCATGTCAAAAAGTACCTTCTGAATTGTGTACAGCAAAAACGGTCCTGTAACTTTTCTTCTTTTGTAAAAACTAAAAAAAAGAAAATTAACATTTTGCCCTCTACAATAGTATATAATATATACACCTGTGATATTCACACTCACAAAACTAAAATTCAAGTCACTGAATTTACACAGTAATATATCTGCTAATGTATCTATTCTGTTTTGTTCTTGGTAAATTCCCAGCAATTGAACTATGTCATGTGGAAAGTAAAACGCTGTGTCAGTTTACCAATATTTTGATATCAGGATTTTCACACTTAACCCCTTCCTGCTTAAGTACCGTTAAATTCTCTGGTAAAAGTGCATGTGTAAAAGGGGCTTTTGCTCTGACACAAGATAAATGTGCTATTTAAAGATATGTCTTAAGAATCTTGTAGTATGGTAACATGCTACAGAAGACAAACAACAAAACAAAGAAAAACAAATGTTTTAATGTCTGTTCAATTAAAAACTTGTCATGAAACGTAAAGGACAGCTGGTGTGCTTATATTAGGGCCTGACCATGAAAACTTTGTGGCAGATACAGATACTGGTTTTGGGGGGCTAAAAATGATAACATTCCAAATAATATAATAATTGTATTATACTCCAGTAGACTGACATTACTGTAAGTTCTCTATTATCATGCTTCTTAAACTCATAACACATAAGGCGGAGCTACCCAGAATGCTTTGTGCTGTTGGTTTCTGTTAATGTTTTTGTGATACCTAATGTGATGTTTTGTCTTGAGATTCACTAGTTTAGTGTGTATTATATAGGTAAACAGAGAGTGCTTGATATTGTCTAAGGTTTTGTCTTATAACCGAGACACTGCAACAAAAATAAATCTGATTTTGTTTGTTGTATCACATGTACAGTGTTGTTGTTAAACTGCCAGGTAATGGCTTTTTCTCATTTTTGTCAAAGGGCAGACAGTGCTAATGATGCCTGTTATTCCTGCCAGTTTTCTGTCTGGTGCATTTTCGCCCTTGTTCCAAAACCAAGCTAGTGCTAGACATTTCAAGTTTGGCCTGGGCGAATGTGTCACTGTTAGCTGAAACTCTAAGAGGTCTCCAGCACTGGTGCAGCTGTTGTCCAGACCTCGGTTTTGTGAGGCTCTTGTCAACCTCTAGTGTGAAGGTCAAGATTTTCTGTTTGAGGAGGTGGAGACCTTTTATCATCCATTGTTCAAGTATAGCCATGAATAAATTTTATACTCAATTTATACTCAAGACAATATTTAATGTAGCTTCTCAAAGAGGTGTTTGTTTGCTTGTTTGTTTGTTTATTGCAAAAAAAAATAATGACTAACTGTATTATATCCCTAAGATTAGAAATGGAATAATGGAGGTAATAACAGTAAATCCCTGGATGTTGCCATATGTTTCTTTCCAAAGTGTTGTCTCATAATTTAAAGTCATGAAGGGGGAAAAAAATAGACTGGACATGTTCCAAACATAATTAACAGACTGGCTAGTAATAAGGCTTGGAAATTAGTTTATAAGCTTTTTGATGGTAGTTAAATGTTAAAAGCATTACATTTATTTTCTTCACCATCTGTCCTCTCTCTCTCTCTCTCTCTCTCTCTCTCTCTCTCTCTCTCTCTCTCTCTCTCTCTGTCTCTCTGTC
>CM067495.1:14012931-14193845 GCA_034552555.1 Semaprochilodus insignis
CTCTCTCTCTCCCCATTAGATACCTCTTTAATTTCCGTGGGGTAGCAGCCAGCTTCCGCTTCAAGCACCTGTTCCTCTGCGGTTCCTTGGTGTTCCATGTAGGGGAGGAGTGGGTGGAGTTCTTTTACCCTCAGCTCCAGCCTTGGGTGCACTACATCCCTGTCAAACAGGACCTTTCTGACCTCAGGTGACCCCACCCCAACCCCCATTTCCATCTGCTTGCTGCTGAGGCTGATTACCACAAGTGTATTGAGCATTGAGAAGTCTGTTAGGATCAGGCGCGTAACCTTGAGTCTTTGAATCTGGAGTGATTCAGTACAGTTTCACTTCTTTATGAAATGATTTAACACTTCTTAAATTTCACATTGTTTTATTTAATTATTTTGGTACAGTTCAGAATTATTATTTTAATGCCTAAACAATACTGATGTTTTCCCATGTATGGATATGACTCATATTTCATTGTGCATCCCTAATCTAATTTAGATTTTAATCGATTCTGATAATCCTAAATGAATGTAGTTGAGTCACTGATTGGCTTTTTAGGGAATTTACCTCAAAATGAAAGTATTTGAAGAAGTGTTGTCACAGTTACCTGATTAAAATTGGTTTCCTTGCTTAGAAATGAAATGTATATTTTTAATCAATCTTCTTAGTGATTATTTTGAATTGCATTTACTGCAGAACAAGTTGTCAGTGAAAAAGAGGAAACCCACACTAGCAGGATCTGACTGATGCACATATCTTTGCAGTCTAAAGTACATAAAACTTTTAGGTGTGTAAATTGTGTGTATTTGATTACTAAATTAATTGTTGAAGTCACATAGATAACTCTGTTACCTAAATAATCAATAGTGATTATTTTAATTTTACCTTTTTTTAAAGACATTATTGATCCTTAAAGATTTTGATACCTCTGATTTGAAAAATCTGGAACGAAGAGTGATTACATTTCATCCAGTTACAAAAGTGCTTACAGATGTGTGTTTATACAGGGAGTTGCTGCTGTTTGTCAAGGAAAACGACAAAGTAGCAGAATCCATAGCCATAAGGTAACAATACCATGCTAATCCCAGATTAACTTACTGCCTGTGAAGTAGCTTTGCTAAGATTGTGCTCTGTTCCTTTAGGGGTCAGAATTTCATTCAGGATCACCTCCGTATGGAAGATGTGTCCTGCTACTGGGAGAGGCTCCTCACTGACTTCAGCAAGCTGCTCACGTACAAGCTCAAGCGCAAGTCCAGCTACAAGCAGGTCACCCACAAGCCCAGCAGGTCTGAGCTTTGACCTGCAGCAGTGTTTCATACTTTACGTTCAGACCTTCATGATTATCCATCCTCCTGAAAATGAATTAGCTTTCTTTCTCCTTGGCTCATTTAGTTTAAGTCCTGCAGTTTTAAGGAACTGTGAGCGAATACAGACTTCCATAGTAGATACCAAACAGTTCTTAGTAGTTGCTGCATAGTAAGTCTTGGAAATAAGTCTGGAGGGTTAAAATGTACCACTGTAAAGGGCAGTTGCACTGATCTGCATAGTTCAGTTGTTAGGATGCAAACAAAGTGGTTGTTTCTAAATTTCTTTCCCATTGTGGTGATGGGAACCAGGGGTCACAACGTGTACAACACAAATATAGCCATTTTACTTACTACCCAAAACCATCAGGGATCCTATATGAAATGTTGATAGTGGCAAATCTTCTGTAGGGACTTTTTTGCAATACAACATGTACTTCTCCAGCATGGACTGCTTTAATAAACACATTTCAGACCAAAACCAATCTTCAAACAATGTGTCAGACATCAGACAGCACATTCATTACCATTTCATGTACCTTTCTGTGATGTAGCTTTATGTAGCTGTGGCATTGAACTCTTAAGACATCTGGTTCCTATTACCACCACTGTGAACAGTTCTGACTCTGTAATTGTCTCTGGAGTAAAGCATTTTACATCAGACCACTCAAAGTCTTTGTTTACATCCAAACAATTGAAATGTGCAGACATTTTGGGATTTCCCTTCAACCATGGGGAGTATAGAAGACAGCTTTGTTTAACAAGGTAAATGTTTTAATGCTCAGTACTGGCACACGTAGAAGTGAGATTAGAAAATCTGTTACAGAACGTTAGACAATTACACAGTGCTCCACTCTACATACTCCAGAAAGGCAGCTCCTTCATCGATGCCGCTTCTCTGCAACTGTTCAGCCTGTGGATTTACCTGCAGCTTTAACATGCTCCAAAGTGTTCCTTTTTCAGTGACGCTCAGCTGTCATGTGCTACTTTTCTGTCTAAGTAACTACAATGAATCAATGCAGCTTGTAGTTCTTTCACACATTGTGTTCCTGGTAATCGTCTATATTGATCTGTTTTAAACTCTGTCATCAGTACAGTTATGATTAGGGTTGAAATGGGGGGAAAACCTATAGCAGTATGGATGTTTGGCTCTTTAGCTGTTTCTCTTTCTCCACTCAACCTTCATAAATCTTAAAGCACTCAGCTGTAAAATTGTTAATATTAAAGGGATAGTTTTTCAATAAATCTCATTTGTGCAGCTTTCACTACAGTACTACAGTTATGGTTGATCAACCAAAACAAGCCTGAAGGTTTCGTCAGTACAGAAAAGCTCAGGGGTCAAGGCTGCTGCTGCTGCTGCTGCTACTGTTTTTAGCTATGCAGTGTATTTGGTCCATTTTTCTAGCTAGCAGTATGTCAGACTGTGTGAGAAGCTACGTAAGCAAGTCTTTTTGAGCAACTTGATGCAGTGTGAAGCAAGCATGTGATGATTAGAGCGTTCAGTGTGTACAGTGCTTGTTGGTGGTTATGGCTAAAGAAGCAAACCTCTAAAGACACCAGACATGTTTTGACTGCTTGGCTACATTTGATCTGAGAGGGTAAATGTACGTTTTGCCAAACTCGTTCTATAAGCAGTGTGAAATGGTCGACAGAATTTATCTGTGTCATATGTAGTGCTCAGTACAGTCTCCTAACACTGCAGTCTGTTTCGCCAGTCTTTCAGCCTATCTGTATTTTTATGTTTTGAGGTTAGAGTTCACCTGTTAAGTTGGTGCTCTTTTGGCCCCTGGTTTAGCTCATGGAGATGTTTTAAATAGTCGTTGAGAAAGGGGGGGGTTGTTATTCAAATTGCAGTTTAAATATTGGTTTGGGTTTTTTGAAATGAATAGAGTCTATGCCTCCTTTTTTCCTCTTTTCTTTTTTCTTTGCTACCTGATCTGTGGCCAGATTTCCATTTTCCCCCCATGAAGACCAGTTTAGGAGGTGGGTGGTCTTAAAAGGGACCCTTTAAGATGTAAACAAAGTCATTCAAAGTGCTTTGAAAGGCACTCTAGAGATATTTAAGCCCTGTTTAAACCTGGTCACTTCATGTGTCTGGATTATATCCTGATCAGATTTCAGCCAAACGCATTTACACTTGGTAGTCTAATCCATCTCAAGTCAGTCATACTGAAATCGAACTGCTGTGGGAATATGCAAAGCTGCTCATTATGCGACAACCAACTGCCAGTTGTTACCAAAACTTTCATGATTGTGACTGGCGTACTTCTGGCAGTTTTTGCGCTATACACATTGAGACTCCTGGTTCCCACCACCACCACAATAATGAAATCTGAGTTAATAAGTTTCTCTACAACCAAATGAAACAAATCACCCTGAATGACTTTGTCTTCACCTTAGTGAATGAATATGCTAATATTTTGAACCTCCAGCCCAAAATTCCCCTTGAGATCAGCCAGAAAAGAGAAGCCATGTATACTATGCTGCCCTCTGCTGTACGCTAAGTGGAGAAACAGTTCCTTAAGAATGTAATGCAGCTTCCTTTTATCTGTTTGTGCTATCGTTGCCAATGGAACACTACCAACAAATCAACCTCATCTCAGTAGGAGGTCTTTCATATCATCAGTACTAGTGACGCTCGGGTTTTCCAGCAAGTAGAGTAGCCCGATTCCACATGAAAGTGCCACAGAAACATTTGATTGTGAACAGCATTTTGCCATCCACAACATCTTGCTCTCTTTCTTACGTAGAGGTTATGATCTAGAGCCACATTGGCACTGAAACTGAATATGTTCTAGTATTCTTAAAGTACATTAGCAATATGTTGATATGTTGGTGTTTAGATCTGTAGCTTAATTGGATTTACACTGTGCTCTGTTTTGTTCGTTGACCAAAGTGCAATGTACAGGCCACGTTAATCTGACATTGAACAAAAACCGATGAACTGAAACAGGATGCATATTTAAAAGCCAGCACTATCATGACATCGTAATGTGCTTTGTTTTTTTTTTTGTTTTTTTTTTTTTTTTTAATAAACATTCAGACCCACATGTTCATACTAATTGCTGAAATGATGTTTGGAAAATACTTGTGAGACCAAATAAATTGTATTTTCCAAAGTTGTGGTTGTTCTTTCTTTCAGAAACAGTATATAGAACATAGACCCTGCACCCGATTATCATTACAGCCCATATCATGGATAAACAAAATGCGCTTTGTAGTTCTACAATTACAGACCGTGTTTCTCTGTGTGGTTTGTTATCCCCCTTCACCCTGTTCTTTAGAGGGCAGGACCACCAGGTATTATGTGGGTGGTGGATCATTCTCAGAACTGCAGTGACACTGAGATGGTGGTGGTGTGTTAGTGTGTGTTGTGCTGGTGTGAGTGGATCAGACACAGCAGTGCAGCTGGAGTGTTTAAACACTGTGTCCACTCACTACCCACTCTATTAGATACTCCTACCTTGCTGGTCCACCTTGTGGATGTAAAGTCAGAGACGATAGCTCATCTGCTGCTGCACAGTTTGTGTTGGTCATTCTCTAGTCCTTCATCAGTGGGAGTAGAAGCTATGTACTAAAATTGGCTGCTAAATTTAAGTGTGTTCTCTGTGGAGGGTTCAGAAACTGACCATTGATGAAGAACTAGAAGTTGTCAACACATCAACAGATAAATGACAGATCCACAGTCTCTATACAATCTGCTTGAGATTGAAACCAGTTTTTGATACTGCTACTATGTGTATTCTAGCAGAGAGTGGAAACGGGTCTGTTTGCTGGTTTTGGGTCCTTTATTGTAATGTTAGCTTTGTTTTAAAGAAATGTAGCAGTCGTCATCAGCTGGCAAGGCATCCCCAGCTGCTTTCCTCCTAACCCTCCTTGTGGTCCTCCTGTCTTGTCCTCACACTATACCACACGGTCCATCTTCAGCTGAACCAGGTTGTGTCTAGCTAATTGAGAAATCCAGCTTTGGGAATGCTCCCCGAGGCCAAACTTGATGGATTATTGTAACTCCCAACAGTTAGTGTTAGGAAAGATAGCAGCTGCAGAGACAAAGCGCGTGCCTTGGTTTGGAGCCTGTGTGCTACCAGGTAATGTGTAGAGTGATGCTGAAAATGGTCAGCATGAGCCTAAATTATGTGGGGCATGGCTTATGGATGAGGCCATCCAGTGTTAAGTCATCACAGTGAATTACATGTTTTGATAGGTGGCTGGACATTTCACAAATTCAAGATCTCAGTTTCAGTTAGAAAACCCGAAGGTGAATTCCAGCATTTTTCAAATCTGTTTAGAGCCATTCAGATGTGAAAAGGTATAGAAAAATCACTGAATCAGAATTGCTCATGAGGGCTGATGGGAACCCGATGTCAGAGGAGTTTACAGACTGTAAACACTCCATCACAGAGCATTTTTTTTTGTTGTTGTTTTATAGTTTTGAGATTTCTTTATCTCTTTATGACAGAGGTAGATGCAGGGCATTGTAAAGCAAGCCTCTAAAGAAAGCTTTTTTTTTTTTTTTTACCACTATTCTTTAGTTATCAGCATTGTGCATGTGTCGGTTCACTGGTGGTTTGTATAGTAAGTAAGATGGCTATATTTGTGTTGCAGATATCAGGACCCCTGGTTTCCATCACCACCACTGTAAAGAAATCAGTAGGCTTCTCTACAATAAACATCACATCAAACCACCCTGAATGACTTCATATCTCACACACTGTATGGAGCAGACATTTTGAACCTTTTATGGATCTCCCCAACGGTAAACCAAAGGTTGAAACTCTCCAATAGGTGTGATCATTTACACAGTTCCCCCCTTAGGTGATCAGCCTGTCAGGTTTTGCAGTGGAGCCACGAGTCTAATGTAGCAGAAGTCACATAGACTTGCATTACCTGTTAGCTGCATTAGCCTTACAGCTCCAGTAGCAGATACACTATACAACTAGCAAACTGATAAACTAATAAATAGGTCAGAAAATGAGCATCGAAGGTACTTTGTCATGTGTACATACGGGTTTTTAGTGTTTTTGCTTGAGATAAATGAGTAACATAGCAAATAAACAAATACAAAAGAGGGTCTGAAGTTTATCTCTTTACAAACATGAATGTGGTATTTAGCCAAAAGAATTTGACTACATCTTTTTTTGGTGAGAGGGAAATTTGATTTTTCGGTGAACCATCCCTTTAAGTTATCCAGTTGTGAGTGTGAGCATTAACCGCTCGGTCCTCCACCGCTAGGTGGCGGTGCAGGATCATGAGGACTACGCTGACATTGTGGCGGAGGATGAAGGAGCATTAAAGCTGGTAGCAGGTAAAGGAGCTACAGATAAACGTCCTCACTTTGCTGGCTGTCTCTGAAGTGATTTCACATGATGTTTTAATTCA
This sequence comes from Semaprochilodus insignis, assembly GCA_034552555.1. NCBI lineage: Eukaryota > Metazoa > Chordata > Actinopteri > Characiformes > Prochilodontidae > Semaprochilodus > Semaprochilodus insignis. The sequence goes on from CM067495.1 coordinate 14,019,603, forward strand.
TAATTTTGCAGTTTGAAGCCAGGTAGTCTGTTCGACCCAGGTTGGTTTCTGGTTCGAGTTTTCCCGTTCCACCTTAAATGCTGCAGCGGTTACAGTCCGAATGGACAGTAACATGTAGCTCCTGCACCATTTAAGGTGGAACGGGAAATTAGAACAGAAGATGGTGAATATTAAGCTTCGTGACTTCAGTCTCGTGTTTTTCGGCCAAGTTCAGAAATAAGTAAAGTTAATGGTGAGTAAACCTCGCCAAGGAGCTAGGCTAAGGCTAAATCTCAAATCTCTCCCTACTCCCTACATAGTGCACTAGGCATGAGTCTGGCCTTCTAGAGCCAAAGTAGTGCACTTAATATTAAATAGGGAGTCGCACAATTCCTGTCTATCAGTGTGTAAGTCTATATAATCTGTCTGTAATGGGTTCTTTGTATGAAGTCATTACCTACATAGTGCACACTGCCTAGGGAGCAAAGAGCAGCACGTTTAAAGAGGAATCCCATATTTGTTTTCTAATTGTCTGCCTGATTAAATGGTTAGGATGTAAACACAGTCGGTCAGAGTGGTTTGATGTGTGAGGCTCTGTTCTAGCGAAATAAAAATTGTTCACAATAGTGGTGATGGGAACCAGACGTCTAAAGAGTTAGGCAATCTAGATGTTATGTTTCTGAACGTTATTACACTTAATGGTATTGAGTACCCTGCCGGATGCCTGAGACTCTGTTTTATGATAGTACTGAGATAATATTGTGGCCTAAAATGTTCATGATAAAGACGTACATGCAGGCCAAACAGTACCCAATGTTTTTTATTTTTTTGCTAGTTAACCACTATTTTAACGTTATGGACATATAAATTCCTGTCGCCAGCGCTGTCGATAAGTTTCTATACAGTAAACCGTTTTATATAAAACCACTCTAAATTAATTAATTTTCATTGCAACAATTGAATTATGCAGCCATTAAAAACAGACAATAGATTTCTCCTTTAAAGAGGACGTGTTATGTTTATATTTATTTTATTTTTAAGGACTGCTAGAATAGATTTACATGCTTCAGTTTTCTAAAGCGTAATGTTTTTCTCATACTGTACATCCGTACCCACACTGTTGTGATTGGCAGAGTGGCTCCTCCTACAAATTCTCCTCTTACGCCACTAAGAACTTATTATAAAGAAACAAGAAACAAGTTGATCAGGTAGAACTAGTTGGACCTTATCCACCTTCGTAAGCTAGACTGTAGCAGGACATTTCAGGGTGGTAAGATTGTACTGTTTTAGCTCTTTGTGTGTTGTGTGAGGACATGCTGGCGTGCCAAGCTTGCCAATGGATGGGCAGTAAGGATTGTTACGAGATGACATCACCATGTAACAAAGAAAAAGGCTGGAATTCCAACAAGGCATTTCAGGCACCTCAGAAAAGTGAAAAAGTGGAGTTTTGCCCTCTGGCATGTACTTTAGGACCTTTTACATGTACAGAGAGCTACAAGTCTAAGAAAAAAGGGGGGAAAAAAACAGAAAAGCATAATAAATCACCTTTAACAAACAAAAAAAAATTGCCTCAATGCTAAACATATTCCTTGTAATGATTCCTTGTAACCCAACAGCTGCATTGCTCTAGGTGTCAGCATCCGGCCTGTCTCATATTCCTCTCCCTGAAGGCCTTGCTTGTTAGAATGAGTGCCTCTGAGCTTATGAAAATATCCTAACCCCTGGCCATGTGTTTTCCCCCAGTGATTTAGCAGCCTGCTGGAGCGAGATGCACCCTGAGCGCCCCTTTACATGTCCGTCCACATGTGGGGTAAATGCAACAGATGCAGCCTGCCCCAGGCCTTTTCACACAGGACTGCTGCTGGACCTTTTCAGGTTCCCCCTGCCCAGGGTGCATGCAGCCGAGAGTGCAGAACCACAGACTAATCTCACCTCCCTGCCCAAACGTGTGGGCAGGCCAGAGTTTCCAGACACGGGATGGGACCGCATTAAAGACCTGTTCCAGCCAGGGTTAGTTCAGTCTCTGCTCCTTCTGTGTGGTATCAAGAATGATTGAATTTCTAGTGAACTTGCAGGTTCGTTGAGATGGCATGGTGCCACTAATTCTGTTCTAGTACCGATATTGAAACCTTGACCGATACTGGTTAGATGCTCTTTAAAAGCTTTTCTTAAGATTAAAGTAACTGATGACTAAAGATGACTAAAGTAAGCTATTATTCTGAAACTGCTCAAACACTCTACTACCCCACAAGAAGAAATACACAGCCAACTACTTTGCATCAGGCAGTACGAGTGTGCAGTATTTCAGTATTTTTTTTTTCTGATCCAGTATTTTCTTCTAATGTGTGATACTAGGACTGAACGATTTGGGGAGTATATCTAATTGAGATTTTTTTTTAAACCAGTATCGTAACTGTAGTTTAACTGGTGATTACTTTGTAAATTAAGGGCCTGTTACTTTGGCTAAAAAGAGGCTTGAACGCAGAACATTAGTCCACCAGATTTCCACTTAGTTTATAACAAAACCAAACTATATCATGACAGATAAAACATCATCTTATGGTTCACCTCTATATGTGTCCTTGGCTTGTTTGACCTGACTCATTTACAGGCAGACCACGAACATGTTTTTTAAGCTTAAGAAAAGTTGTTGTAATACAGGCTGTGAATAAAATTGCAGCTCTGTCAACTTTCTTAGATTATGGCTTCAATATAAAAATTATTAGTCTTTCAGTCCCACTTGGTACTGATGCCCATCAGTACAAAAATACCATATCTGGTGTTTAAGTAAAGGGTAACTGTGGTTATAAAGGATTCTGTTTGATTCAAGATTCACTGGAGCATTAGCCAACTTGTGTGCCCCTGAAAGGTTTTCTGCCTGAACGTAATTACGTTCTTTCCCTAGAGATGGACAGGTGTACCCAGAGGAGTTGAGGAGTGTGGTGAAGAGCGGTATAATAGCAGCTGTGGTGGGTCTGTTTTATGGAGGACTGCCTGCAGGTCGCCACGCCCGCGAGAGGTTCATCCAGCTCAGTCAGGGGGAGATGTTTAAGAACAGAGTGGACGCAGTGGTAAGCGGGAAATGAAAATGAACACGGGAGTGGAAAAAATCTGGACCAGTGTAGTCATTTCATTTCTAATTTTAAAATTCATCTGAACCATTGGGATGTTTAAGCTGTATGGCAAATGCTGAAATTGATACAGCAGAGACCGTATGACATTTACTCTACCGTAGTCCCAACGGCTTTTCAATGCCCACGAACACTCCATTACACCATCCAGCACAGCATTCCATTTACACATTATTTAGTTTAGCAAACTGTTTAAAATGAGTCCTCTGTAGCTCTGCGTCAACTGTAATTCTGAACACAGCAATTATCACCTCTGAAGCTTCAATATTGGGGTATCTGACTACAGTCATCAACATTCCGCTTTGTGTTGACAAAGTATCTACCTCTTAGTTCTCACATGTCAGCTGAAGGGGATTAACGTCTGTGATCTGTTACATACAGTGGTGGAACAGGTAACACACACACTTGCGTGTTTATATATACTGTTTTTGGATCTTTAGCGTTCGGCCCATAACGCAGCGATCAGAGGATTTGTGCGGTACGGCTGGAGGTGGAGCTGGAGAGTGGCTGCCTTTGTTACTCTTTTCAAGTGAGTTCTTACACTGAATGCCCTCAACACGAAGGAAAGGAATACAGCTACAGAGTTCAAGCTGTAAGTCTGACTTCTCTTCACTCTGTTTCCAACAGCTCTGTCAGCACTGGACTTTCTGTGTACAGAGACAAAAACGCCATGAGTCATTTCGCTGTGGCCGGAGGTTAGTGCCTTCGCACATCATCTCCCCCAGACTCATTTGCCCTTAAAAGTCAAGAGTTGTTAGTTGTTTGTTTTGCTGTGCTGTTTAAATGTGATTGTGTAATTACTTTATTTTTTAGATAATTAATAGCTTGTACGTTCTATTTAGATTCTGTATGGACAGGTTTGAGTCTGACGTTGTGCCTGTTTTTGATGTTTGATTTTGCTAAAAAAGGGGACAGGAATTTGATCTGTCCACAATAATGAACAATATGAACCCTAAAGCAGTCCTGATCTATGATGACGTAAGTGCGGCCTGTTTTTCTGTGTGCAGCGGTGACTGGAGGCGTATTTCGGATGAATTTGGGTCTCAGGGGTTTGGTGGCAGGAACGGCTATCGGCGCTGTGTTGGGGTGAGTAAAGTTGAGTAGAGTAGTCATGCAGTCAGTGAAACACTGTTTAACTAAAACTAGTGGAGTTGCTTTTTGACCATATAATATCGGTTGTATTCATTTCTACCTTCTTGGAGTCAGCAAAGAAAGTTTCATATCAGTCTGTAGTTCAGTTATACCTAGGATTTGATAATGGTACAGGGAACGAACACAACAGTTATTTACAGAATGTAAATGTAAACAGGTCCTAAATCGTGGTCTGAACTGCGTAAACGAATGCTTGATGACGTTCTGCTGATACTGCATGCTATGCGGATATTAGGACTATTAATATAGCAATTACACCAAAGGAGTCTTGCATTTATTAAACAAAACAGTGAGAGGTTGGTATTGTGTAGTGGGTAATACAGCTGTGGTTTGATACATTGGCAGTACTCTCAATGGTTGTATGAATTTATGTAAATTAATGTGTAAATATTAATAACCATAATTAATAGTAAGTGCAGTTATCAGTATTGGAGGTTGAATTTGATTTTGCCCTATTTACTTACGTTCTGGGGAGAACTTTTGTCTTCTGTTTCATTTTCATTCCCAGTCATTCAGATAAAGCAGACATGCTCATATATTAAGAGCATGTTTGAAGTTGTTTCCAGGCTTTTGCATTGCCAGTGTACATAAGGAGCCATAGATGCTTCCCATCCCTGCGCCGGGCGCTATTTAGAGCGTGATGTGCTGATTGGATTAGCTGCCTGGTTTCATTTCGGCGCCCGTCTTGCTGCACCTGGCCGGGCACTGAGGCCGTTTACACACAGGTGCCAGTCAGTGGCGCCAATGCCAACGACAGCGCTTGCGGACATTCAGGAGCCTCCAACAGCCTGCAGTCACAGAGGCCAATACAGAGAAAACATCACAGCGACAGACAGAGAGAACTAGAGAACGATAGGGAGAAGAGGGGAGACAGAAATGAGGGGGATGAGGGACACAGGGAAATAACAAGAGGAGAGAAATAAAGACCGAAAAAGAGTGGAGGAGAAAGAAAGACAGCATGAAGGAGAGAAAAAGAGGAGAAAAAGCAGAGTCAAGTGAGTGAAGAAGAGTGGAACAATTAGCAAAAGAGAAAGACAGGAAGAAGGAAAGTGAGAAGCGTGAGTGAGAAAAGAAAAAAGGAAGCAAAAAAATGAGTGATAAAGTAGAAAAAGGAGGGAAAGTGCGAAAAAGGAAGAGAGACAGGGAGTGGGATCATGTCTGGGGTGGTTTGTAAGCCAGGAGGAGGAGAGAAGATGGAGGGATGGATGGAAATGAAATGGAAAAATGACAGGGAGGTCTAAAAAATAAATAAATAAAAAATGCAGTGCAGCTGTTGGATTAGGCGCTCACGCTGTTCTGCCCTCCAGAGTTGGGCCTTCTGCACCACACATGGGTTCCTCTGGCAGAGGAAGAGGGATAGGGAGAGAGGGATGGAAGGGGGATGTAAATGGACACACAGGGTTGTGGGGAAGGGCGCAGCTGGCCAACACAACGCCCACAGAAAGAGATGGGGGGGGGGGGGGGGGTGAGAGGGGACGGGTGAGGGGGTTGAAGGGTGACTGTGTATGTGAGAGAGAGAAACAGAGAGAGTGAGCGAGAGTGAGTGAGTAGAGAAGTGCCTGGGGGCAACATCTCTCAGGAGACGGTGACAGCACTGACGCACTCAATCTCCATTCACAATGCCATTGTCACTACAGCTGGCCGTGTGCTACAGGAGCTTCAGCCCAGTTTCAGCCTTGATTCACCTTTTCTGAGAACATTTCACAAGTGCTGTTTTGGATGTAGGACAATGAAAGATGCTAAATAGTAAATATATTAGTAGTCAGTGTAGTATATAACTTAAGGAATGATTTTTACACTGAAATACATCAAACCACAAAATAGCCACTGCAAATCCACCTTTCGGTGCCTGGATTCCGGTTGTTTCTGCGATTTGCTGACAGAAGGCAGCATGTCTCCAAACCTTAAACGCACAGTGCATGTTATAAAGGCTGAATCTTTGTGGATTTTAGTTGACATAGTGTTGTTGTTTCAGTGTGCCCGCTGGGGCTTTGATCGTTGGCCTGCAGAAGCTGGGTGGAGAGACGATGCGAGACAAGAGACGACGAGAACGGAGAGAACTGTTCGAGTTGAGGGTGGCTGAATGGTACGTTCTTATACCATTAAAATAAACCCTACAAGGCTTAAAGCGTCACAGCAGCCACTATTAAAAGCAAAGCCATAGCTTCATCTGTTGTTAACATGTCTAGTCGTCTCCAACAGTGCTGCCCTAATTTGTTTAAAGAGCAATATTTTCCAGGAAAACCCCCTCTGGTGATGTTTCTTGAAGGTGGGAGGAAAACTACAGCTGTATTGGGACAGGCTGTTCCCAGTGCAAAGAAGCCAGATAGCTAATGTTACTTCTAGTTACTGATATATCACTGCCTGCTCTAGGAGTCTGGAATCGTTTTATCCAAGTACATAATATCTAGTATTTAGTAACAAAATGTAATAACAGCAATATTATAACAAAATGTAGTAATAAACAAGGCTGTGTGCTGCTTGGTTTTTGTTATTGACTGTAGGATCTGTTGTGTATTACTGTCGTGTACATTTGAGTTTGTTTTTTAAGTTGTCTGCAGTAATTTTAAATCTTACATATTACTTCACAAACCCTCCGCATGTGAAGCTTGTCCAGCTAGTATAAATAGTGGTATATTCATTTTTCTGTTTGCATCTGCAAGCCAACTATTTCCCTAAAAAGCTTCATTTTTTTTCATAGGAACGCACGTCTACAGCTTACAGACGACCTGATTGGTGAAATTAGTGGGAGGGACCATGACGCTGAGGTTGATCTTCAGCGAATTGAGGAGCTGCTTAGTCAACCTGGAACTGAAGGCCCACACAAGACTTCTGACAGCCATTGACAAGAAGCCTGACTTCAGCTATGGACTCGGGTTAACAGACATTACGGGCATGTTCACTTATAAAATGTGCTGCTACACTTGTCATGCAGTAATAGACGTGCACCACACCAACAAAAGGAAAATATGCCCCCAGCAGAGTGGCACACTGGTGGTTCATTTTGCCCCTCATATGTAGAACACAGTGTTTGAAAAGACGTGTCTTGTGTATCTACATGTATGTTTAAGAAAAGTCTCAAATATAATTTATTTTCCAGTGTGTTTTTTCATGTGTGTGATTCAGGAAGTCTGTGTATGAGTACAACTCTGAAAGTAGTAAAAGACTTAAAGGAATTTTCCAGCGCTCCAGGTTTAGAAATGAGACATAAGGTTTAGAAATGAGGCATAAGAGTACACCATATTGCCAAAAGTATTCGCTCGTCTGTCTTCACACACATATGAGCTTGAGTGACATCCCCTTCTTAATCCATAGGGTTTAGTATAATGTCAGCCCACCCCTTGGAGCTGTAACTGCTTCAACTCTTCTGGGAAGGTTTAGGAATATGTCTATGGGAATTTTTGGCCATTCTTCCAGAAGCACACTTGTGAGGTCAGACACCGAACCCCAGCAAACTTTACACTTGGCACAATGCAGTCAGACAAGTATTGTTCTCCTGGCAACCGCCAAACCCAGACTCATCCATCAGATTGCCAGACGGAGAAGCGTGATTGGTCACTCCGGAGAACACGTCTCCACTGCTCTAGAGTCCAGTGGTGGAGTGCTTTCCACCACTGCATTCGACGCTTTGCATTGCGCTTGGTGAGGTAAGGCTTGGATGCAGCTGCTCTACGCACTGTTCTTGAGCTAATCTGAAGGCCACATGAAGTTTGGAGGTCTGTAGTGATTGACTCTGGAGAGTTTTAACCAGCTTTCCATCACTGGAGCAACACCAGTATTAAAAAAGTAGTTATTTTTGCTTTCCCTAAAGTTTTCTGGTATATATGCACGATATCTTCTAGATAATATACTAGTCTTGTCTTTGATGTTATACACCTTTACAGCTTCATATACAAATACCTTTGACTGGAGAATTTCTAAAAGTATTCTGCACATCTACATATTGCATAAACAGACCTGTTAACTGATGGACAACCTGTTGGCTTTGATGTTGGGCTCAGGTATTGGTGAAACAGGTTGAGAGATAATGAATGGTAGACTGCAAAAGTAGCAGACAGATTAGGTTGAAAAAGCCTGGCTTATTCCTTTTATGGTTTTACTTTTACAGCATTTTTTGGGCAAAAAACAGCAAGTATTTTTCATCTAATCAAGTTACAGCATGATTAACAGTTGCCCTGTGCTTCTAGCAGTACATAAAAAGTGGGGGTGAGTGTTAGGGAGATGGTGCCCTGAGTCCGTCAGATGCTGGGTCAGTGTTCCTGCCCCTTCTGTAAACAAGATGTGACAGCAGCTGAGGCTCCGACATCTGGACCAGTGCAGCGAGAGACCAGCTAAAGTCCAACAGCACCACCAAGAGGGCAAGATTTACACAGCATTATCCATAAATTTGTTCTCAATTTTGGGAAAATGTCTTTCAGAGTGGTTTAATGCCAATTGGTTAACTGTAGAGTAACTTTCTGACTTGGATTGTGGAAATGGTAAGTTAAACCTGGAAAAGTAAGTTTTCTCTGAGGACTATTCTGCCTCACAGTACTCTGCAGGGACCTATTTGTCGTGAATGTAGTTTAAAACGCATGTTTTAGTCTGAAACACTAGCTCAAAACTGTCACGGAACAATGTCTCAGACAGGATTGGAATGGTGTTCGTCCCGATCTATATAATAACTCTGGAATGTTTAAAGGCATTAAATGCTTCAGACGTCTGGTCCCTTTCACCACCACTATGAGCAGTTCTAAGTAAATTTCTCTACAACAAGCATTTCACATCACAGCCCTCTGATTGGCTTTGTTTACATCTAAATGACTGACTCATCCAGTAACGCTGAAGAAGCTGCAGAATTCCTTTTTAATTATGCTAGAAACAATTTTGTTCCTCATTTATTTGGGAATTAGTTTCTAATTTATTTCTGCTCTATTCAGAACCTCATTGGCTTTGTAGTTGCTCACACCTCTTACTTTCAAGCTTAAGCATTTTATTGCCCAAGAGGATCCGAAAAAGAGATGATTACAGCCGACTAATCTACAGTTTCTATGTTGATAGATTCTGGATCTACTAAGAAGTTCCTCTGTAGTGCTTTAGATGTTTTGACATGATAAAGTCCTGTTGAAGTTGTTTTCTGGTGTCTGCTTTTGCTTGTACTTGACTCATTACTTCATTCAATAAACAGTCCTTCTACTGAGTATAGGTTCAGGCTTCTCACCTATGTTTGGCAAACTGCAGCACATGTACCATGAAAAGCTGGCTTTGACCCTTTTGAGGGTCCCCAGTTCCCAAAGAGAAGAAGACCTACTTCCACAGCTGAATGTAAACGGACACTGGTGGGCACACCTGTCTTTCTATCAGGAAACATTTGTTAGGAGCTTCAGGGGTTATGTTTCCATGGCCGAGCAGCCACACACAAGATTACCAAGCACGAGGTCAAGTGTTTGCTAGAAGCAGTTGTGCTAATTGTAAAGTTTGGTTCCAGTGAAGGGAGATCTTAATCCTACCACATGCAGTACAATTCATTCAGTATGATAATGCTCCTGTACACAATACTAAAGCCAAAAAAGTCTGGTTGGAAGAATCTGCCCGGCCTAAACAGAAGCCTGACATCAACCATGTCCAGCACCTTTGGGATGAACTGGATTGCCAACTGGGAGCCAGGTCCTATCATCATATGTGTGAAATACAAATATGTATAAAATGTTAAAATCTTACATGAGTATATGACCTGCCATGCCACATGCTTTACATTATCAGGAAAGATTTAGCACACCAATGTACAATGATAACATGCATTTAGTTATTTTTTTCCTGTAATCTGTCACATATGCAGTTTTATCTGTTCAGTTATGATTAGAATTTCATAAAAATTAACACTTTTATAAATGCTCTAAAATTTGAGGTTTTCACATCAGAAAACATTGTGATTGTACAAAAATGTGTTATTTGTCTGCTGGTCAGAATGAGTGAGAAACAAAGTGTCAGACCATGTAAAGTCACAGAGAGGGGTCGCCGAGTGCTGAGATGTATAGTAAGTCACCAACACTCTGGTGGCTCAGTAACTACAGAGTTCCAAACCTCGTCTGACATTAACATGAGCACAAGAGCCGTGCTCCAGGAGCTTCATCACATGGCAGAGAAGTTGCATGCAAGCCTTACATCACCCAGCACAATGCCGGGTGTCGGATGGAGTGGTGTAAAGCACCGCCACTGGACTCTGGAGCAGTGGAAACGTGTTCTGTGGAGTGACAAATCATACTTCTCTATCAGGCAGTCTGATGGACGACTCTGGGTTTGGCGAATGCCAGGATAGCATCACCTGCTCGACTGTGCTGTGCTGACTATAATGTTTAGTGTAGGAGGGATAATGCTGTGGGGGGTTGTTTTTCCGGGGCTGGGCTAGACCCCCTTACTGCCAGTGAGAGGAAATCTTAATGCTTCAGCATTCCGATACATTTCGGGCGATCGTATGCTTTTCTGTTCCAGCATGACTGTACCCCAGCACACATAACAAGGTCCAATCACACATAAAAGGCATGGTTGGGCGTGTTTGGTGTGGAGGAACTTGACTGGTCCACACAGAGCTCTGACCTCAACCCCATCAAGCACCTTTGGGATTAACTGGAATGGAGATTGCAAGCCAGGCCCTCTCGTCTAAAATCAATGTCTGACCTCACAAAGGCTCTTCTAAAGGATTCCCACAAACACACTCCGCAATCTTGTACAAAGAATGCTAGCTGTTATAGCTGCAAATGGGGGAACCAGCTTCTTATGAAGATATTAATTTATTATTATTTATTATTTATTTATTTATTAATATTCATTAGATACAGCTCCTATAGGTGTAACGTGTAGGCGTCCCAATACTTTTGTCTGCAGTGTTGTGTAGAAATCACAAAAATTCCCTTTAACCTGCACAAACAGGCTTTTTAAACGTTTTGGTTTCAGGATATTCACTCATGTCAGGTTCTCTCGCTGAACCGAATCACTGAATGTTTCATTCAATGAATAATTGAATCGGACAACTCGAAAGAATCAAGCCGAACCTTTGCTGATTTGCATAACCCCGCCTACTCCGCGGGCGGCGCCCTACGTCATGCGCGCATGCGCGTTGTCGTGTATGAGCCGGGTGCCGTGTGCGAGTCGTGGGTGACGGTGGCGGTGCCCCAGGCTTGTTTCACTGCGCTGCTGGCTCTCCTCTCCAATGAACGGTACAATGGCCGCGTCCTCCAACAGGATCATGCTGGGCCCCCTCGTAGCCGCCATCGACCAAGGCACAAGCTCCACGCGTTTCTTGGTACGTCTCTGGAGGAGGAAGAGTCCTTGGTGCCCTTGTCCGGCGTGCGCACACCAACTGCTAGTGTGTTGCCGGGGTCACGTCCCAAATTGCTCTCTCTTCCACTCTTTGCACTATGTGGTTGCAAGAGCCTTTGGAATGCGTCCTTAGTAGTGCACTATGTAGGGGGCAGGGAGATATTTGAGACTGGCCCACGTCATCAACCGTTGGAACTTCTGTTTGTTAAGGAGGGTTTTTGAGTCCTTCGGTTTTATTTAGATAAATATAGTTGTCTTAATCTAATCTTGTTTTAATTGCAAACTGGCTATCACCTAATAAACAACTTGGAGGTTCAAGTTTGTTTCAAACCAGTGAGCTAAACGGTTGGCTAACGCTAGCTAGCTAGCATACACCCCAGTGAGTGACCAGCGTGCAGTATATAGGACTATTTATGGATATTTCTGGCTATTTATGGTTGTGAATGGCTGTTTAAAGATATTTATGACCCCTTCTTTGAATAGCTACGTTCAGCTAGTAAAGATAATGCGCTACCATAGCTTTTGTTTCTGTGCAGGCGGATTTTGTGTGAGCTGTGCAATTAAATGAAACGGGGTTCAGCTGAATAATGCGTTTTATCTAGTTGCGTAATGAGTACGCTTTGAATGTGAAAGGAGGCTTTGTTTCATTGCTAAAACACGGGCGCAGCTAATTCTCTTTTAGAGCCATTTAACTTCGTATTGATCCGGTATGTGCTGTACGGCAGGGATGCTCAGGTGTTCGGGTAATGTGGGGCTTCTCTACCACCTCAGTCACTTCGATACACAGCAAACCAGAAGAGGAGGCTCTGAACTGTCATGTACACCGTGTAGACATATTTAACGGTGCTTCTCAGAATCTGTGATAATTAAACAGTTAAGATGTAAATAAAAGTTATTTGGGGTGGTTTATTTTGAAATGCCCCGAAAAAGTCAGAATTGGTTAGGGTTTAGGGTCAGTGGTGTTGGATGGTGTTGCTGATGGGAACCAGACATCTGAACAGTTTAATGCCTCTAAAAGCTCCCTCACAGAAAGTTACTGCTCTGTATGGTTGTGTGTACACTGCCGGATGTTTGAGACACTGAAGTTTTGAGGTCAGGATTTGGCCTAAAGCTTTTGTGTTTTAAAGCCATTCTAGGTGGTGGGATACGCATAGGACATGGTGAGGCAAAATACTCGCCAAAGGAAGTGTATTTGTTCAGACTAACCGCTGTTTTGTCATCACCAACATTACACATAAAAAAAGGAAATCAGAAGATGCATGCAGATCCATTTTGTCATTTTGTATAGTAAATAAAATGGCAGTTTTTGCATAGACCAATGTGACCCCTGGTTTCCATCACCAGCACTGTGAAGAAGTCTGAAATGGCAAGTTTCTGGAATTATACAAACATTGTGGAAAATTGGTGGAATTTCACTTTAATGCTCATTGAGGAGCACTTAGTGTTCCATCTAATAATGTTATTGCTCTACTAAAAGCTTAATGGTTTGAGGTATGGATGCACCGATACAGTAATTGTGGGCTGATGTTGATATCCAATAATTGCTGCCAGATGTACAGATACTCTGATCCCACCCTCTCTTATAAGTTCCTATACATGTAGTTCTGTAGGATCACAATGCAGTAAAGGGAATAAAATACAGGCATCGTTATGGTTGAAGATTATCAAATATCAGTTTGAAATCTCAACTTCTGTCCATTAAGGTTTTTCAAGCAACGTGTCTGTTGGCATTGATATATCATTCTGACATGATTGTGCATAAAACTACCCTAGGCATTTTGATGAATTAGCAGAGGCTATAATATCCTGTAAAAGTAATTGGTGTGCCTGTTGGATAGGTCAGCCAAGATCTGCAGTTGAGTGTATACAAGGTGAATGCATTTGTAGTAATGAATTGGGATACAGTGTGTGCTGCCTGATTTGCTTCAGTCTGATGCCAAACCCATCAGACCCATCTGACAGGCAGTGTCTGCATTTTAAGCAGGAAGGAGTACTGAACAGATTAGCTCTTCCTCATTCTTACACGGCTAATTATTAACACAAAGGTGCCAAAAGGATTCTTTTGTTCCTATACCAAACATTTCAGTGGATGGTTCTTTAAAAAGACCTTTTTATAAATGAAATTTTAAATGAAATATAATACATGTTAATATACATAACATTCAGTTCCAGGATAGTAAGCCTGAATCAAGCCCAGTCACTGAAAGTTTAATGTGTGTGTAGTGGCTGATATTGGAAGCCTTGCCTTGGATGGGGTTCTTACTCTGCCTTGCACAGGATTCATTTTAATCCAGCAAATGGATTTACGATGAGCTTCTAAGCAGCAAATCCCTTCTGGGTGTAGTCTAAGCATGTTTGTTAGCCCATCTCTCGAATATGAATTTGGCTTTAGGAGTTAATAAAGTCTGTATGATTACAGTAATGGCTGCGAAAAGAGAGAGGGCTGTGATTTAGGGGCTAGTGGGAGTGGGCTATACTAGGGGGTGGATTCAGTCCATGTCCTCAGGCAAGTCAAAGGACATAAAGGGTCGTATAAGATGGTAAAAGCTTGATTTCAAAAGTAGTGTTCAGTCTGGCCCTGCATTGTTGGAATGTGTGTTGACAAGAAGTTTATACCACTTTTTATGGAGCTCTTTGTCATGGAATGTTCAAACGTCGTCCTTTTTAACGGGAAAAATAAAATAAATAAAAGAGAACAATAAGATGGATACCACAGCAATGATGTATGAGTGACGTCAGTATGTTTTCCAAGTTGTTGTTGTTGATAATGATGAATGGATTTTTTAAAACATTTACAGCACATTTAATTGAGCTAAATGATGAATCATATTTAAGTAATAAATGTTTATCATATTAAACAAATTATCTTGAATATTCCCTCCCCATTTTTGCAGGTATTTAATGCTAAAACAGCAGAGCTGCTCAGCCACCATCAAGTCGAGATTCAGCAAAGTTTTCCTAAAGAGGGGTGAGTCAGTTCACATCTTTACAGTAAGAGGAAATGAGGGAAAATAAGGAAAAAAAAATAATGGAAATGAAGTGAATTAAAACTTGCTGTTAGATAGCACCGTGCCTATGAGATTATGCCCACTGGTGTCTACTAACCTTCATTTATTGCTCGCTCTCAGCTAGGTAGTCATAATGAGTCATGAAGTATTTATTTGAAGGTCTTTTCTGTTTAGGATGAGATGTGCTGTCATTTAAGCTTACAGTGAAAATGGCAACACTAAGAGTGCTTATAGTTATAATATACTGTATTTAGAGGTCATGTCATGCTCGAGCATACTTTCATTCCTTCATGTTCTCTGTAAAGCTTGCTTTCATTTTATTTCTTCTTCTCAGCTGGGTGGAAGAAGACCCAAAAGAGATCCTCCAGTCTGTATATGAGTGCATGGACAGAACCTGTGAGAAACTGACCCAGCTCAACATTGACATCTCCAATATCAAAGGTCTCCAATATCAGTATTTGATGTGATTATTCTGCTGGTGGTATATGTTCTTTTGCAGATTGTCTGATATTGGATAGCTGTAAGGAATATTTATAAGGACTAGTTAAACAGGTCTAAATGTTATTACTGAACGAGTTGAGGCCAGCTAATGGTGATTTAGGAATGCTGCTTGCACAATGCTAAATGTTTGGCATTCTAGACTTCCATTATTTGTAACCTACATTAACCTCATGGCTTTTGAATTAGTACAGAACGAAGGAAGCAAACTTCAGACACCAAGCATTTCTTGGTTTATTGAATGCATATTTGACATAAGGGAAATGTTCTCTGCAATGCTAGTTGGGAAAGAAAGGCTGGAGCTTTGTGCATTGTGCAACTGCTTTCTGACATTCCAACCAGCTGCCTTCTGTCCTGGGTTTTATTTTCTGGAAGATGTTTTGTCCAATCATCTGTTTCTCATTGCATTGTTTTTTGAATAACGTGTTGGAATCCCTTTTTAGCCATTGGTGTGACCAACCAGCGAGAAACCACACTGGTCTGGGACAAGGAAACGGGCGAGCCACTTTATAATGCAATTGGTGAGGCAGTTTGGCAGTTATGATTGCTTGTTTTAATTATATACTGATTTATATGTTTGTTCTGTTGTAGGACTGTTTACTCCCATTCAAACATTTTGAATCACTTGTCATATTAATAATGAGATAATTTGAAACTTTGTTCTTCATAACATTTCAGTGAAGCTCCAATTATTTTAAGCCAAAAAGTGTGTTTAGATGTGTTCAGAATTTAATGTGTTTTGTAAAGAAGCATATTTTATAAGAGAAGACTTATTCAGTTATTTATTTATTTCATGAAACGTTGTATCCAAACCACTGAACGGTGCATAGTTGAAATACTGGTCTTTATCTGTGCAGTATGGCTGGATCTGCGCACACAGTCCACTGTGGAGAGACTCATCAACAAAACTCCAGGCAGGAACAAAAATCACCTGAAGGTGAGAAGACTGCCATGTTGAATACAGAAAAACTACAGATGAGGCTACATACAACATGACAACTCTAAACAGCTTCTGGCAGTTCCTACACAAATACAACTTGGTCTCAGCTTGGAGTTACCATTATTTATAGGAGTAGTTGGGTACCAGAAATTAAAAAGCAGTTCATAAACCATAGAAGTATTTTTTATATTTTTATTTATATTTTTATATATATATATCTCATACATTCATCATTCATCAGACTTCTTTTGAAACACCACACATAGCTACTGAAATCTGCATCAGACACTACAGTGATGTTTACATAGGACGTGCATGTCTCTAATCACTGCTACAGTCTGCTCCTATGTACTTACCTATATGTACATTCTTTTACAGCATAAGACGGGCCTTCCCATTAGTACTTATTTCAGTGCAGTGAAGCTACGCTGGCTAATGGACAATGTGGAGGAGGTCCGTAAGGCTGTCCTCTCACACAGAGCCATGTTTGGAACCGTAGATTCCTGGCTTATATGGGTAAGACTTGCCAACTCACTGTTCTTCGTTTTCTTCAAATTATTACTCTGCTGTCAAAAATGTGCAGTGCTGCTTCCCCTACGACAGGGATGTCCAGTCTCATCCACAAAGGTTTGGTCGGGTGATTGCATGGTTTTCAAATGTAGTGAGGTGGGCTTTGCTTGTTTGGAACTGAAACCTGCAGCCACACTGGCCCTATGCAGAGAAGATTGGACACCCCTACTATGTGGCTATCGAGCTTGGTCTATGAAACTTTGCAGGATAGTAAAGCAAATGTCCAAATAGGTTGCTTGTACTTTTTAAAATCTGTTTGGTGATCATTTGTTCAACTCCTGTTTTTACCTTTCCATAAGAATGAACAAGATCCTGAAATTGAGTCATTCCAGTTAAATAATAATAACTAATGCATATAGCTTCTCTTCTTATTCCACCACAGTAAGCATACACTCTGCAGCCAAATGTTTGTGGACACTCCTCTTTTCTCATCATGTATGCTTGGGATGCCACAGTGACAGTCAAACAACACTTTAGGAACCACCTGGGATACCATAGCAATGGCCTAGCAACACCAAAGCAACATCCTTGAGTTACTGTGTATATACCCAAATATACAAGTTATAAACGACAATGAACAATATTCAGCAACTGCTTTATTTCTACTTTATTATTATATTATTAGCTTTATTAGCTGGTTTGGTCTGGCCAACTTTTTTCAAATTCATTCATCCAAATTTGTTTTCTTTCTAGTTTGTGTCTGCAATTCTGTATGTACAGCATTGGAAAGATGAACATGATTCTTAAAATAAGAGGCCAATACAACCAAGCCGAAAACCAGCGTATTAAATTCTGTTATTACTTTAAGGGAGCAGTGATGCAATATTTCCGCACCCTCAATATCTCAGTGTCACTTATTATGTGTTCTTACTTTTTTAGAGTCTAACTGGGGGAAAGAAGGGAGGCGTCCATTGTACAGATGTGACTAATGCGAGCAGGACAATGCTGTTCAATATTCACACCATGGACTGGGATCCAGATCTCTGCAAGTAAGGTTTACAAACACAATCCAGTCATTGGTGTATGAGTGTATTGTTACACCCTTATTATCTACTAGAGACTCCTCTAGCATCTCAGTCTCATGTTGACTGACTTGCTATTTGACTCAACTTGTATATAAGACTTGTGAAATTTCAGGTTGGGGCAAAATAAGAATGTTAAATTAATACCGTCAGCCTTAACATGGTAAATTAATAAAACCCTTATTTATTTCCTTGCCCGTCAATTTTGTGATCATCATGCAGCATCACATATTACTTTGCCATTCCCTTGTGACTTACAGTGTCAGGTGCTGTGTGACTTTAAACATCAAAACTTTTACAAAACCTTCAATCTGATGGACATACTAGAAGTGCTATATGCAGTAAATGCAGTGTTTAAAGGAAGTTGACCAGACAGCTTCAGTTGCTTGAAGACAGCTTAAACAAGCCAGGAAATGTTAAAAGTGTTGGAAACGTGAGAAGAAAACCGTACAGAAACACAAAAGTCAGTTACAAATACAGCTGAGTGCTTATCATTTCTGATCTGTTACAACACAGTCGCAAAATTACTTTCTCATGGTCAGCTCCCGTTATCTGCTTCCTGATGGACAGACAGACAGACAGACAGACAGACAGACGTTCCAAGCTATAGACTGTCTTAGACTACTTTAGTTTTAAGCTAGAGACTATGATATCACAGCAGTCCTCCAGACCCTGCCCTCAGAGTATGATTTCATCAAGGTGCGACCAAGCGTCACTCCACCTGATGTTAGTTCTCTGCTTTTAGGCTTCATATGACAACAGTACAGTGACACAATATACACGTTACAGCGATTTGCCATGGCCCATCCTAGTGTTTGTTTACTCTCTGAGTGAGTGGGTTAGGGGTGGAGTTGGGTAACTGTGGGCTGTGTTCCAATAAACCAGACTGGGTCTCTTCCTTCAACTCAAAATGGAAAAAAAACAACCAAAAAAATATTTTAACATGTGAAAACATTCGTCAACTAATAATAATATCCAGTTCTATCTTTTTAATTTAACTTGATTGTGAGTATTAAAATAGCTGATGGTAAACATCCAGCTCAACTTAAAATAAAAATACCTGTCTGGCTTGTTATCAGAGTGTGAGCACTCTATGAATCCAAGAGGACAGAAAATCAATAAACAGCATGGCTGTCTTATACGAATCACTTATTTTTATGCAGTAACAAGAAGTAGAAGAACTTGCTGTCAAAATTCTTGTGTTTTTAGGATACAGACACTGTAGTCTAACAATCTGAGAAAATATCTCAGCTGACATCTTTTTTTAAGTCTCTAAAAGCAGGAATTCCTGAGTTTAGGAGCTGGCTTTTTTGATCAAAAAATAATATCCAAGTGTTCAGATATCTTACTGAGTCAACTGTGTTGAAATGGAAGATGCATGATAAACAGGCACTGGCTAGACAAAGCCATCCCTCAAAACTCAGCAGTTATGAAAGTGAGGAATTCAAAGTGGGGGCCCACATAGAGTCCCGTCATAAAGTTTGTGTTAAAACGATGCACTGTAATCTACATCTTAGACATCTGAAGTGTTTGTGATGTTTTGTTTTAGCTACTTTGATGTACCAATGGAGATTCTTCCAAAAGTGAGGAGTTCTTCTGAGATCTATGGGTTAATGGTAAGGCTAGACTGTTTTTTTTCTGAGCAGTAACATCACTGGGGTTCCCTTAACAGCTTACAAAATGTGGAATGAATTAAAGTCTGGACGAGCGAAATGAATGTGGCACTGCATGTTACAGATTAAGAGAGACTTTTTCATTTTGAAACCCACTTTGTTTGTTCTGAAAGTTCTAAATGCCTAAAATTCATCTTCTGCCTGATTTGGATTGGATTTGGTATTTGGAGCACTGTCGTGCCCTGTAGAAGGTCCTCTGTTATCACAGTCAAACCTTTGTGTCTTATTGTCTTTTTGGGCTCACTGATAGAAAATCAGTTCTAATCTGGTGAGTAGGCCTTGGCTGTACTCCTGTTACTGCTGTCACTTCTGGATATTTCTAGTGTTTATTTCTCCCCTTGTTGTCCCTTTATCATTACATCTAGCATTGCATTTCCAATTTGAAAACTATGTGAATTATCCATTTTAATCATCCGTTGTGGCTTTTGACAACTGTGAACATTGTGAACCATGTTTAGTCCTGGCATTGTAGCTCTGGTTGGAAATGTACTAGATGACTTTGTATTTGTGTTCTTGCACAGTGGATTGATTTGACATAACATTTATTAACTTCGCCACTAGACACAGCACTCTTTAAACGGCACTTGTGGCTTTTCCGATTACTTGAGGCCAGTTTCTGACCCAGTGACTGTGCTGTGGTTCTCTCCTTCTTGTTTCTTTTGCATGCTCAGTTCTTTTTGAAACATTCACCCGGGTTCATGTGGCATGCTTCCACCAAGTAGAATGGATCTCTGAGTTCTTGTGAAGTACTACTAAAAACCTTAGGTTGTAGTATTGTTTCGTCACACACTGTAGCATGCTGATTATACTGTACATGTGTTTTATGCACTGAACTGAAGGCATCCAAAGATAACGTCTGGCATATTATTTGTTATAGGTTACTTGGTCATTGGACCACATCGGGAATTCATTAAACTTGGATCAGTAACAATCCCCCAGTTCACGCTCTGCCCACAAATTTGTTAGTTCTTAGATAGTTTTATTAGGTTGGACAAACTTTACAGAATATTGGCAAACATTTCAAATTGTAGCACACAACTTTTGCTGGAATTTTTTTGCTGTTTGAGGTCAGTTTTAACAATTTCAAGCTAATTTTAAGCAAATCAGTTGCTGTTATCTAGTTCTGATAAGCTACAGCAACGCAGCTTAGCATTTAAAGCATTACATCTTGAATCTAAAATAGGTACACTTGCTTTTTAAGGCCGAACGGCCTTTTTGATAACATTGTGTGCAGCTTGTCCAACAGTTGCTGTGGGTGGAAAAAGCATTTGTGGGTGGAGCATGGATAGGCCAATTGGCTGAATCTCTCTGATGGAGGTAGGGTTAATGTAGTGTGTTGACTGTCTTTTCTAAATGTTTTTTGTGACTCCCAAACAGAAATCTGGTGCACTCACTGGTGTTCCTATATCAGGGGTAAATAGACCTTTTGTTATCATTTCATACAGAAATTCAGTTACAGGCCTACATGGCTTGATAATGTAATATGAAACTGAAGTCACTGTGTACTGTATTTGGTAAAGTGTCTAGGGGACCAGTCAGCTGCTCTTGTAGGACAGATGTGTTTTCAGGATGGCCAGGCCAAAAATACGTAAGGCTCCTGTTTATTTCTCTTTATCCTGATGTTGCTTGTTTACCAGAGCTAACTTGTTTGCTTCCTAAGGAAACAAACCAGGATTAAAATAAAATATTGCTGTGAATGACCTTTCTACCACTAATTAACACTGCCCCACTGTGGTGTGGGTGATGTATCATTGTTCTGATTAAATTATGTCAAAATAAGTTTACCTGAACACTGCCTCTACACACTCTTAAGTCATCAGCAGCTCGGCCTCATTAAGCAATAAACATGCTAGAGATTATTTGAATATATATCATTACACGTATTATAAAACACTCTAAATGAGATGACAGATAACACATTTACATATTTGGCTCACAGAGATGTCAGAGATGCTGTTCACTGGAGCTTATTTCTAGTTTCTAGGACAGTTTCATGCTTCATTAAAGAAAATGTAGACATTTAGACAGAGAGTCTTTAAACAACCACCAATCATGTCAAAACTGCACTGTAACTGTAGGTATATGACAATGTTAATGGATCTGGTATTCTGTATACAGTAAGATGCATAAATTATAGAACAACCTTCTTTTGGTTAATTTCCAGTCAAAACCAAATATTACATAACTAACAAGAAGTTATTCACCTCACAGGAGAGAGGAAGTTAAATATAAGATGATATGACACTTGCATAAGAAAGGTAAAAGGAACAAATTTAAAAATGTTTCCAAAACTGAAGTTCGAGGCCTGACAGACCACCACAACTGTCACATCTGATACCCTGTGCTTTCATCTTTTCAGTTATCTTACACCTTTGTGACATTAGAAAAAAATCTTGCTTCAGGTACAAAAACAGTCCACAAAGAAACTGTTACTGAAAAAGGAAGTAGGGAAAATACAAATCAAAGAAGCTGCTAGTGTTCTCAGATTTATAGGCTGATGATCAAAACCTCAACATCACTGAATGTGTTTGGGATTATTTGGGTTGTGTGACTGAACTCGTGATGGTGTAGAAAAATATCCCAACAGATTTTTTTGAAAAACTGAAATAAAGTCTCTTAAAAAGAATACAAACTTTAATAAAGGCAAGGACTGAACCAATTAAAAACTGAAAAATCTCATATTGCATTTACTTTTTAGGGCTTCTGTTAAATATATAATGTTACTGGTACTGAAAATTAAGTAACTTAATGTACTTAATGGCCGTTTGATGGACAAATAAATAAATGTAAAGTGATCTGACTTTTGCGCAGAGCTGTAGTTCTGTCACAATTTTGGTTTGAAGTGTTATGTTCTGCATTTCTCTTTCTTTAGTTATGGTACAGGCTGTTTCCTCCTAAGGAACACGGGATCAAAGGTATTACTCCTATTATCTACCAGTACTAGATGATTCTCTACTTGCCAGTATTATGCTTTTTAGGTCTAAGTTCTGTATCCTTCTTGTTTTCTGCAGCCGGTGATGTCAGACCACGGCCTGTTAACGACAGTGGCGTATAAACTGGGTCGAGACAAGCCAGCCTGCTACGCACTGGAGGTAATATTTGTTTCTACGTATTTAATTTTTCTCTCCTACACATTATTATTCTTTCTGAAAGCTAAGGTAAGTAGCTTATCTGTCTTTACCTTTTAGACAATTATTTGCAGGAAACAGTCAATTCCAAAGACTCCACCTTCATAAAAATTAATTATTCCTGTAACTGAATGATGTTATTTTACTAAACCACATAATCCTGGAATTTGAATACTTGCACTGAAATAAGTAAAATGCGAGTAAACTACTTTGTGCAAATCTTTCTCCATTGCACAAGCACTGACCTATACTTAGTCCTCTTCAGGGTTCGGTTGCCATAGCAGGGGCAGTCGTACGTTGGTTGAAAGATAACCTCGGGATTATCCAGACTTCTACAGAGCTAGGTGAGTGCTTAAGTGGATAAATTAGACCTAATCAGGAAGTGCCAAAACAGCTCCTTGGCTGATCCAGTAGCCTACTAACCCTAATGTACAGCATGGTAAAGCCAGTATACACGTTAGACTGTCCAGATACATAGCATTCTGGCATTATGTGAGTGACGCACATAATCAAGAATCTGTCTTGGAACAGTAACTCTGCTGTCTGTGGTTTAACCATAGTTAATCAGTAGGATTATTTTCCCTCATAGAGAAACTGGCTGCTGGTGTTGGGACATCCTATGGTTGCTACTTTGTCCCTGCGTTTTCTGGCCTATATGCCCCCTACTGGGAACCAAGTGCTAGAGGGTGAGTGAAATTCAGCTTTTAAGAGTCAGAAGAAGGCCTGAATTGATGATGGAGGCCAAAGTCATAATACAGTATTTTGGATTTTTGTGAATGGGTTTGGTGATATTTGATATTTTCACATTTTATGGCACTATGGACAAAACATGTTGCACGTATATCATATATTGGTGTATATTGGTGTATACAGCATGAGAATTTTCTGTGCAAAACCATATCATGTTTTAAGTCCAAACCTGACCAGAGTATAATGAAATTCTGTCCAAAATGAACCTGAACCGGCATGTTATTACCACAATGCAGAATAAAAGCCTGACAGGATAGCACTGTTTACTGTGTGGTGACAGTAAAGCACAGACAATCAAAATATAAAGCCATATGAAATAATGCACTTTTATAAAATCGTCAGATGATAACCTGTAAATTCTGCTTGTACAAATGTATTTATCAAATGATGCTTTTGAACATGTCAAACATTTTTAGTCTGTATAAACTGTTTGTACTGCACTGTTTTCATGCTGCGCACTGCTGACATAGTGAAATATTAGTTTAACTTGTTTATTCCTGAAAGTCTACATCTGCACACACATTTTCAATCAAAATTAGTTTTATAATTGAAATGTTCCTTTGGCTGCACTAAACTGTTTTTCCTTGAATCTGTAAACTGTTTCCACCCCTTATTCTCACAAGTATGGGCCTCTTGAAGTGGGTGATTAAATAAAAAAAAAAACAATTTGAGGGGGTGAAAGTACTGAAGAATAAAGTAAGGAGAAAAACTGAAAAGCAGGGGTAAAACGCAGGGTTAATCTGTTAAGTGAAAGGGGGGCTTTGAGAACCTGAACGTGAAATTTGAGCCAGAAAAAATAAGTCAGAACCAGCATTCTGTTCTTATTGGATTCAGACAAATATTTTAAGCTCTAAAACTATAAATATTGGAAATGGTGTGTGTGCGTGTGTGTGTGTGTGTGTGNGCATCCGGGAACTAGAGAAAGGCAACAGCGTCATTATAAACGTCTCTGTTCAGTATAATTTATTCGGCCTTTTCACTTCGGCTAAAACGCCAAAACAGGTTTTTTTTTTTTTGCTATTTTCTGCCGAATAATTTTGGTTGCCGAACGTTCTGTGCATCCCTAGTATATAATCCAACAGGTAAATGGCGTTCAGTCAGGCATGTTTTATTTGTGACACAGAGCCATAAATAAATAAATAAATGTTAACCCTGTAATTGTACTTATAGGTTAGTTAGGTCAAGAGTTAGTATCGGTATCAGTACTTGGTGTCGGCTGATATTTATGGATCAGGTAATTAGTATTGGAAAGGGAAAAGTGGTATCGGTGCATCCCCAGACAGCAAGAACAGGTCCTTAGAGTGCTTTCGTGGGCCTGTCACCAACTGCGAAATGAGGCATGACCGCAGAGGTCTTAATTTTGGATCTCATGTAGCCTCACAACTTCAGTGACATCATAAATGGTGGTATTAAAGAGCAGGCACTGCAGATTAGTGTGTGTGTGTGTGTGTGTGTGTGTGTGTGTGTGTGTGTGTGCGTGTGTGTGTGCGTGCGTGTGTGCGTGCGTGCATTTTTGTGTGCGTCTGCTGCAGGAATTAAATATGAGGTCTATTTTGTTACTTTTGAAATGAGTGTTAAATTATAAATGTTCTATTTCCTTACAGAATCATTTGTGGCTTGACTCAGTTCACGAACAAGAGTCACTTGGCCTTTGCTGCCCTTGAAGCAGTCTGCTTTCAGACACGAGAGGTAACCGTAGCTATTTGCAGTACAGCTCAAAGAATTCTCACTCTTAATTGGTAGCGTGTGAATCATGTGCATATAACAAAAGATAAATCACTGTATCAGCTGAATGATCAGGTATGTCTCCCTAGCTGCGCATGATAGAGAATGTTAAACTTTCTGTGGGTTTGGTGTTTATTCCTGTTATATCATGTGTATATTTTAGTGGTATCATTTGGATATTACAATGCTGCTTAAAAATGCAGAACAGTTTAAATCCCTAATACAGACCACTTACCGACTTTCACCTCTAGATGACAGAATCAGTAGTTGTTTTTGATTCATTTGGTTTAGATCCTGGATGCGATGAATCAGGACAGTGGGATTCCTCTCAATCAGCTGCAGGTTGATGGAGGCATGACCTCGAACAGGCTCCTTATGCAGCTACAGGCTGATATACTCTGCATTCCAGTGGGTAAGAGAGTTAATGAAAGCTTCCCTCGAGTAAAACCTGAGTGTAATGTCGATGTTCATCTTTTCTAATATCCGCTCTGTCAGAGGGTACATTGCTGCTTTTTGGATCAGAAAAGTGGCTCTTTCGTTTATTAAGGGAGATTTGTGTCAGAGCATCATAAAGCTTATTCAGGTGGAATGTACCCCCAGCACAGTGGCTGCTGGACAGTTTTAAAGCCACTAACTCTTGGAATTACTGTTCCCTGCTGGAAACTGAACCATGTTACATACGAATCTCTGTGTATATGTGCAGTGAAGCCATCTATGCCGGAGACCACCGCTCTAGGAGCAGCTATGGCAGCGGGAGCAGCAGAAGGCGTCAGTGTTTGGAGTCTGAGCCCTGAGGACCTTACAGAGGTCACCTCAGAGAAATTTGAACCCCAGATCAACCCAGAGGGTAAGGCACCCTTAGTCGTTCTACCCCAGTTTCTTCTGAACAGCCGTATGAGCCATAGCCCTTAGAATGATACAGTGCAGTATTATTAAAGGTGAAGACATCATATATCAGTAGTCTCGTAATTATTCCTTGATTCTCTGTGACTTGGTTTTGCATACTGTCCTCTAATAAAAACTAAACGCCAGAAATCACAATACCTTGAGTTCCTAATAGATTTATAAAAGTCTTTGGTAACGGATGCATCTGTAACATAAGTCCCTCCCTCTTTCCACACAAAAACAAAACCATGCATCTCCAAAATAACTAATTTTACAGGAGCAGGAAAAAATACAAAAACAATAAACTGAAAAACAATAAAAATGGAGATAGGGGTTATGTGTATGTATAAATGTGATACAGTATACTGTAAGACCATGTAGTACTAATAAGATAACGTTTAGTTATTTTACATAAATGCATGCACATATATCAAGCGTGAAAGTTGAAATTCCTCAAATGAGTGAAAAGAGGAGGGAATAAAATGATATAATGGATCTTGAAACTGATTTATTAAACTGGCATATAGCAGTAGTAGATGTCGTCCTCAGTTTTTCAGAAATGTAATGACGTGTAATTCTGATGTATTTAGCTCATTCTTATATTACTGCCGTATGCTAGCTAACTGTAAGCCGACTAGCGTTATATTTGTTTGATCCGTGGCCATGACCTGATTTTAGGGTCTGCAGTTTGCTTCTTTAATTTTACATGGGAGCTACCAGCTACTGTAGAGGTCACTGTCACAGTGTTGCAAGATGATTATACATGACTCCTATTACTCATTAGCCTTTTCTCCCTGAACAGAGAGTGAGTTCCGATACGCTCGCTGGAAGAAAGCCGTCCAGAGAGCCATGAACTGGGAGACGACAGAACCAATCATGAACGGAAACGGTTTGTGCTCTTTCTCCTTTCTGCTGCATGTGATTTTGTGACAATCAGAACTTCAATAGTAGGATGGTAAAACTTGGCGAAATCATTTTAAGACAAGTGAAGTTTCTGAAGTTGTTTTTCATAAACTTTTACTGCAAACTGAGTCTTCACCATGAATTTTTAAGCTCAAAATGTATCATTATATATGCATAAACTTAATACAACTTAACTTACTTTTATCTCTGATTTAGTAAAATATGCAGCAGATTCAGAAAACCAGGTTTCAATGTTTTTTTTATCCTTAAAAATCTAAACAAAAATACGTTACATACATTATACACAGTATATAGTTTTATTTAAAAAATATTATTTCAGATGTGGAGGAAATATGCCTACTGGCCCCAAAATATAAGAAGTCTTGCTGCAGGGCATTTGAAGGCAGGGGACATTATCTTGGGTGCACTGTCCTGGTCCTGCAGATCTACCACTTTGCAGAGTTTAGCTCAGACCTTTCTAGTGATAAAGGCCTTTAGGGGCATCTGATATTAGATCCAGGTCTGTTGGAGCTGCCCACTGCAGGGTGGTAGATCTCCGGGACTAGGATTGGGCACCCCTGGTTTTCAGGAACATGTACATCATGTACCGGTATGATGTTAGTAGTTGCTCACATGTTCCCCTTGTCTCTTCTTTCTCTTTGATACTGCATGAATTGGACCTGGGTTCGGGACACTCTACAGAGGAATCTAGTATCTTCAGTAGTGTTCCGCTGGGCTTTTACATTCTCGGTAGCATGTTAATGTTAATTGGAGCGAAATACATCGCAGGTCAGTGTGTGTTGTGTGAAGTTGAAAATAAACAAATCTTTTGTGCGTGAATGTATGAGCGGCTGTGTTTTTAAATGCATACTCTGTTTTAAACTTTTCCTTTTGAATTCATCACCAGGGCTTTTGATTCTTACAAAAAACAGCCACAAATGTAAACATCACCTCCGTTCTATCATCTGTCTCTGGACATTTTGTTTTTAAGGCCATCATTCATTTCTTTAAAACATATCATTATTAACACCGTTGGTAAAGATGGGTTTTAAAATACTGTGGTTTACTGGCTCAGTCTCCTACTGAAAAAATAGTCTTATTATTATTATTATTAAACATTTAATAACTATACACAGGGATTCTTAAGATTACAGTAATTATTGTTATCATGATTAATGTTGTCACAGTCTGTCACAATAGGCTTTTCTGAACATATTGTGGATATCTGGCACCATTAGTTCTTCTTTTTGTTCATTCCAGTTTATCAGATGTCACAAAAACAAATATTGTAATATTAATAATGATAATGAATTGTATTGTAATGCTATGTTTTTCCGTATTGCCCACCTCTAGATATACGTTTTGTCTATAAAGACAACAACCAAAAAACAAAACTACGTCATGTTAATCCCACTCCTCCATGTAATACTTTGTGGAAGTACTAGAATTCTTAAAGGAACTGAGAAGACTCACTTCAGATCCTTCAGGTGTCCCAGATGCTCTCTCTTAGACTCTGGCCATGTTAAAAGCTTGATTAAGTGTTGAATTTTTGTGTAGATTTGGATGCATGTTTTGGATTTTTGTCCATTTAACCACCACCCTGTTGTAGCTTTGTGGCAGACAGATTTAGATTTAAATTAAGGAGCCATGATGCCATTTATTTTAACACGTTTAGATGCGGTTCCTTTCTGTGTAGCCATCCTTTATTGTTTAATGCCAAACCCTCCTTTAATGTTTGTTGTCATAAAGCCCTATGTGTTTGGTCTCCCCTGAAAGTTGGTTTCCAGTAGCATCTAGCGAACTCCAGGCACTTATTTGTGGAGTGCTTTAAAGTTCCTGTACGTTAGGTTAGATAAAAAATCAATAAATAAATAAATAGAGTTTGTTCAGAAGAATTATTTCAGGGGTGCAAACAATTTTCCACACAGTTTTATTAAAAAATATTAAATATGTATTGATAAACGTTATTGTTTTGGCTTTTATTGAATGTCATATTTTCAGGGTGAGACTGAGTTAATTAACCACAGAGAGATTTTTTTTTCCTTGATCTCTTTACCCATTTTTATCATGGCTGCCAGTAATTATTGAGCTCACACTAAACAGCTTAAATGTCACATTTGAATACCATGAAATATACACAAAGTTCATGTGTTAATTTTGTTGATTTAAAAATGTTTTACTATTTATTCAGTTCAGTTTTTTATTGTTGCCATCAGGACACAGTCCCCTTTTTACCCCCATTTTTATTTTCTGATATGATGTAAAATCACTGGCTATACTTTACGTTGTTTCAGTTTCACAGCAAATAGACCAGTGGAAATGCTGCATCATTACCTGGAATGAA
Source organism: Semaprochilodus insignis (assembly GCA_034552555.1). Classification (NCBI taxonomy): domain Eukaryota; kingdom Metazoa; phylum Chordata; class Actinopteri; order Characiformes; family Prochilodontidae; genus Semaprochilodus; species Semaprochilodus insignis. Next base: position 14,048,610 of record CM067495.1, read on the forward strand.
TCATTTCTGCCTTTAAAAGCTGAGATCATTTGTTCCTTCTGCAGAGTTTCCATTGTAGAGATAGGAGGTTTTGTTCTGACAGCAGTGATATGTACTGATACATATGGAAATATCTTTAAATTGTATTTCCAAGTTGCTTAATACCTACATAGTACTGTTTCTCCTGAAGCGTGCATAAGGTTTTTAGTCACACCCCACCTGAGTAGTGTCTCTCTATGGTCTCTCCTGACTATATCAGTCCAACCACGCCATATCATCTTCTGCACTGTTCTCCTTGTTTTCACCGTTCTTCTCTTTTGTGTATGTCCCACTGTATGTGTGATTGCTGCTCTAAAGTTAGCTTCCTTGTTGATCAGTAGCTAAAACGTTTTAAGGTCATTTAAAATGAACTCATTTTAGTTTTCCTTTTTGAAACAGGCCACAAGTAGAGTGCTGAAAACCTCCTCCATATTGGAGAGTAACGGAAAACAACTGGGTCTCGGGCACGTCCTTCAGCTCAGACAATGGTCCAGTGTCCGGCCACAATGGCATGCGGTTCCCCCACGGACATTCCAGCTGTCTGCCAGCAGCAGACACCTTCTCCCAGCCTCACTTGCCAAGGAATATCTGGCAGTCTAAGCACCTTTTGGGGTTACCAGAGTTGCAAATCGTGGAATTGTGATGTTGGGCACCTGCAAAACACCATTGGTCCTGTTCCTGCATGATACAGCTGTAGGTCCTCTTCTCTCCGTAGGTCTCTTGTTCATTGTGCATTTGTGCTTTGTCGTAAATTCTAAAGGAGCATCAACATTTCTTTTATTGTGCTACTTCACTGAACAGCTTTCTGAATGAAGGAAAACGGTCATCACTTACTGGTTTTTATGGTGTGGCTGGACTTTGTCACTTCATGCATTTGAAGGTGTTGGCCATTAGAGTAGGGCTCGGCCGATACACTGGTTGCCTGAAGGGGTTTATGGATATATGATATCACAATGTGTCAGGACAGTTTTACGATGTACAGTGTGCTGTATGAGATCACATTTAAAGCATTCTCTGCAACTCTGAAAACCATGATTTTGATTTAATGTTCCGTATTTTGCACTATAGTAAATTCAACTACACCTGAATAATTATGCTCTTGCTGTAATGAAGCATGCAGTTGTTCAAGTATTGAGGATATCCACAATATGCTTAGAAAAGTGTGATGTAATTTATCACAGGAATGATAAATATTGTCATATTGCCTACATGTTAAATTTCTGCTGAAGCAGTGTGAATAACTAGTGTATATTCCTGTGTTATAAATGAACCTTTTATATTCCAAGGCAACGGTTAGGTCACTTCTGCAGAGTTAATGGATTTTTTTTTACTGGATATTAACAGAAACTCAAACCGCAAAATTTGAATTTCAGTGCTCATATCGGTCGGGCCCTACTTTGCGTTTTACAGTTGCCATTTTTCATGACTGTGTCTGAGAAACAGCCCAGGATTTTTAGAGCACTTTAATATAAATTATGTTGTGTAGGATATGTATGCACTGTAGGCCACTGTGAAAGGAAACTATTTTATAAAGAATTTTATATACGATTTTATCTACTGACAAAGCTGTGTAGTGACGCTGATGAGAATACTGTGCAAAGGGGTTCCGCTAGAGCTACCTGACCCAAAACACTGTGGATCATAAGGTAGAAAAAACCCTTCTGCACTGATCTAGGACCACCTGCCCCAGCTTCATCAAGACCATTTATAGAACATATAAGAGTAAAACTATTCCCAGGTGGTGGGGCAGATAACTGTCAAGATGACTCGTACATTTGGTTTTAACGTATAAACCCTGTTTGAGGAAGCGAATATCATGTTATGGTACTGTTTTGGTATTTGTGGTCAGTGTAGTCCAATTCTGTAACAAGGTGCCAAGTACAGACACAGTTTTCCACTAATCTACTAATGAGAGCTTTAGTTTAGCATTATACAAGATATGAAATGTCTGATTTCAAAAACAGCAAGCCTGTCCTTTCTACTGGTACCATGATATTTTAAGGCTCATGTTATATGTGCTTTTTGTACAAACTTCTTTCCTTTTTTTTCCCTTTCCCCCCTCCTTCCCCCCCCCCCTCTTATTCATAATTAGGTTCACTGTTCTCCTGAGTCACTACTGAATCTAGGCTCTTGAAGTGCTGCAACTGGCCAAAGAGCATACGGTTTCTGTACCCCACCCCTCCCCACCCCCCCACTGGTCTAAGGACCACGTGCTTAGGTCTGTGCCTGGTGACAAGTAACAGAGCTATGGTAACCGGAAAAATAAAATTGCCACCAGTTTAAAAAACATTTGTTTATTTCCTTCTTTTATGTGAACCACAGCAAGCTACTAGCATTTCCATGCGTAAAGATAACTGAACTTTTAAACACTGCATTTAATATCCTGCGTTTAATGTCACTTTTGTAGTCGATGTATGAAATACAGGGTGTCCTGTGGGGTCTAGGAGGTCTCTGAAAATGATCTTTTGACATTATGCTGTGAAAAGTGAACGCTCAAATATAATTTCAGGGAAAGGTCATTGTTAAGCTGCTTCCCCAACAACCGGCAAACTTCTCTCTTACTAGAGGTGCAGCACTGATCTGCCACAAGAGGGCACTGTGGCAAATTGGTTCACCCTGCTGGGCCTTCATAGACTAGCAACTGTAACTACACCCGGAATAGCTCTGAAAAATGTCTATTTTACAACCTCAAAACTTGCCCAATCCCCCAAGAGATCGATGGAAAGAGTGAATTTTTACTCAAACTGAAGACAAACGAGCTGATGTGTAGGATCTTTGTGTAGGCCACATTCCAAACCTAGAAAAGAGTTTATGACTAAAAATATCTGTTATCACTTCTGTTGTACTTCTGAATCAGCTGGGATGTTATTGGAGGCATTAGCCGATGTCCTCCAGAAGACAGCAGTAGTAGTAGTAATAACTATCAACACTTTTTCTTCCAGTAGTTTTGAAGCATTGCCCCACTCTGAACAAGCTGCAGAGACAAAGGGGAAAAAAGACCAGTTTTAACCAGGATTACCAGCAAAGGCCAATGTAGGACTTGACACTGTAAAGCAGTGGTCACCCACCCCGGTTCTTGAGCTCTACCTTTAACCCTTTTTCACTCCACCTGGTCAATCTAACTGTTGCCTTCAGAAGTCTCATTAGCTGAATGAGGTTGTTGGATTTGGGTTGGAGCTGAAACATGTGGAATTGTCTGTCTCCAGGAGGAGGGTTGGTGACCACACTTCTGTAGTACTGCTATGAAGTAAGGTTCTTATAAACCGTGTCTAATGTAGGACTTGCAACTAGCTGCCAGTTCAGCAGCATACAGATGATTTGCACTGCTAAAATTTAGATGTCCATTGCTTGAACATCTACAACCCGAGCAAATGTAACGTTTTAGTTGTCGTCACATGACTTTTTTCACCTGCGAGAGATTGTTGCTAAGCTGTCTCTGTGTGGTGTGATACGCATTTTGTTTCCTTTTCATTTATTGTTTAAGCATTAAGCAGCTCCATTGCCTATTAACATGATCTCAACATCCCAGGAACTATAATGAAATATGGATAAAATGATGCACTGCACTCCATTTTACAAAAAAATAAATGAGCCAAACGTCCATTTTTGTAGTTTTGTGTAGATTTGTAAAGGAACATTTTGGAGGCTTGTGTGGGTGTGGTCTGAACTGATCTTTCAGTTAATTTGTTTGTATATTTATTTATTTGTTTTCTACCTTACTTGAACTGACTCATACACTGTTATAAAGCTTAGCAGTGGCCAGTGTTACTGATACTTGCACAGCGAGTATATCCTCACCTTCCTTTTTTGGTTATGTTGGTATGAATGTATGTCGCATGACTAATCAGTCGAATGTCAGTAACGTCTGGACACAAGTTTAAATGGTAGACTATATAGACAGTGTGTTTTAATATGCGTTTTCCTTGCTGTCTTCATTAAAAGCTGTGGTATTTACATTCTGACTTGTGTTATGATTTGTAAGTGACCATTGCTGCCAGTTATAGTTATATCACCAAAAATTAGTGTCATTATAATTCATGTAATCCTTTAATCTACTCAAAAATGACCTAATTAGCTTCAGGAGGCACTTGTAAAAACTGTACCCTCTGTTGCATCACTCACAGTCTCAAGCTGCCTCTGGAAGTAACGTCAGCAAAAGAATTGTATGTCAGGAGCTTCATGATTTCCATGGCCAAGCAACAGCTTACAAGGCTAAGTGTTGACACTGCCACTGAGCTCTGGAGTAGTGGACACCTGTTAGTGTCCTGCAGTAATGAAACAGACCTCACTATCTGGCAGATGGACATATATAGGTATGGCGCGTGCCAGGAGAAAGCAGAGTGTCGACAGTAAAGTTTGGTGGAGGTGGGATGATTGCTTGGGGCTGTTCTTCAGGGTTTGGGCTGCTTGGTGCCAGTGAAGGCCCCTCCTCTCTTGTAATACTATGTTGTAGTGAGTCTCTGTAGAACTTAATCTGTCCAGCATGAGAGAATGAAGAAGTGGCTCTCCTCCTACAGCATATTCTAACCTCTTGTCAGTCATACTGAAGATGCTGCTCCTGGTTTTATTTGAGGACACATAGCCAGTGGAGTAGGAGCAGTAAACCCAACCATGGCTGAAACTCTCTGCCTGCTCTTGGCAAGAATCCATGTTCAGCAGTGAACTAAAGAAGTGATATGGAAGTACACCAAGAGGTGAATAGGAGGTGCTAACATTGAGCAGGAGCAACTGTGTCTGACGATGGGAGTAAACACCATAACTTTCTGGTGATCTGTTGCCCCACTGTTAGGAGAATGTATTAGACAGATTGTGTCATATTACACACTCCTTTAAAGAACTGAGGAAAAAGTCAGTTTTCCTTCACGCTGGTCCTTTAAGAAAGGTGTACAGGCAGTGTAGAGGCACAGTGTACAGTATTTAACCGTTTGCCAAACTATGGTTGCCAAAACAGCTCTGGTCAGTTCTGTTCACCTCATTAAATTATTTATTTAGCTTGAGAGCTTTGTGAGCTGCTGATCCCACAATTTTTATTTATTATTATTTATTTTTTGTATTATTTTGATTATGCTTTTTTCTTTTATTGCTTTAATTAATTATTAATTATTATTATTATTTTGTTTTTCATTTTTATATTTTCTTTCCCCCCAAAAAAGGACAAAATATTATTTTGAAACATACATATTATGTTACTTTGTATTTTATTTGCGTTAAAATGCATTTTGGTCTATGCTTGAAAATAGTAAAAGCTAACTGCAGTGAGCGGTCCCTCACCATCATGTAGAGCCTGTGACACTGCTCTAATTTACACTGAGTCTAATATCAGGGTCGTTTCCTCAATGAATGGTCGTCTATGGACTTTGACCTGGTTCATTTTTCCTCCACACCGGCTTTATAACCAGTTTTCGTAGGCTGATCCAGCATTTCACCATAGCCAAAGACCCGCCCCTGACCAACTCATACCGAAACTTGCAGCGTGTTTGGTTTGGGGAGATTCTGGAAGCAAGCTGAGAAGAATGGAGGCCACTTTCACCGAGGGCGAGTTTTACCAGCAGCATTTCGACTCCAGAGCTTACGTGGATATCTTTTACTCCCATCCAAAAGGCCATTCAGACGAGAAGAATCTTCTTACTTTCGTTTTAGACTGTCTCAGCAAAACCTTCTCAGCAGGTACGTCCCTCCACAACACTCTCTGACCAGCCCAGGCAGAGAGAAGTCTAACTCCAGCTCTGCATCTCTCTTTCAGGTACATACAGAGGCGGGACAGTGATTGAAGTCGGCAGTGGACCAACCATTCACAGTGTTCTCAGCGCCTGTGCGCACTTCCAGGAGATCATACTGTCAGACTTCACAGACAGTAACCGACAGGAAATAGAGAGATGGCTGAGAAACGAGGAAGGATGTTTCGACTGGAAGCCCGTCATCCAGTATGTCTGCGACATGGAGGGAAGAAGGTCAGACACTCTGTTTTTCTGCTTTTCTGAATATTCAAATCAGAGCTGAGGAGTCAGAGATTTACTGATAAAACAACAAACACCACAGACCAGCATGGATTCCCTGTTGCTATATACTGGTGTGTGCTGCTCTGGTGCTGGTTTAGCTGGTCACCCAGCACGGTCACGCTGGTGACCAAAATAGCAAAAGCTCCACATAACACAGTGTCATATTAAACTGTCTGTATTAGGTTGGCCACACGTCCAGTTTTTGGACGGACAGGCTTTTCAACTCCCAGTCCACCGTCCTGCACAATACCTGGACGGACGCCTATTAGTCCTGTTTTCGGGATGAACTATTTAAAATGTTCACTCGCGAACAATATTGTGTGTGCCATTGGCTCACGTCCGTGTCCAAAGAAATGCCTTGCATTTCATTGGTTTAACAAGGTCATGTGACATCGTGACTCGCCTACCGGCTAACCACAGGTCAGCCCGCTGGACAGTTAGTAGGGTCCCGTCTGACTCACGAATGTCATCCATTCCACCCAATTAGGTGAGTTAATTCTGTTCTAGCATCGTATAGGGAAGTCAAATTTATTGCCCATAGTAATCAGTTGTATGCCACAGATTTGTGGACAGTATAAACCCGGGGTCATGATGTCGCGTTTTAGGTGAAAGTCCTATTTCAAAACTGTTATATAACAAAGGTCTCAGTCATCATGCAACATATTTGTAACAAATTCATGTCAGAACTTTCTGTAAGGTATTACATTTGGAGTCCACTATAAATAGCTTTGTTTACACCATAATGATTTAGCTATGAAGAAATGTAGACTCTCCCCCCCCCCCCCCTTAAATGCTTTACTACACAGCAGTAACCTACCTGACATGTATGTCTCACTTACATGGTTTATACATGGGTAATAATTAACATGTCCTTAGAAAGAATCAGAAAACCTGCTTACAATAGAGGAAAATTTTGGCAAAGTCCACAGTGTTGCTTCACTGTGTTTAAAGTATTGTGAACTCTCTTGACCTGTGACTCTAGTGTTGAACCTCTCTTTCTCCAGCCCATCTGAAGTGGAAGCTAAAGTAAGACAGAGGGTTAACCAAGTGCTGAAATGTGACGTCCGCTTGGAAAATCCTTTCCACCCTCATACCCTGAAGCCAGCAGACTGTGTGATAACGTCCCTGTGTCTTGAGGCGGCTTGCAGAAATATGGCAGAGTACAAAAAGGCGCTAGCCGGGTTAAACACGCTGCTACGGCCTGGTGGAGTTCTCGTCATGGTGGGTGTTCTAGGTGAGAGTTTCTACTACGTTAACCAAACACGCTTCTCCTGTCTCCAGCTCAGCAGGGAGAGTATTGAAGCTGAGCTCCTAGACCTGGGTTTCACCATCCAGGAGTTCAACGTCCTTTCTTCACCCAACCCGGAGAGCAACGCCGTATCAGATTATAAGGCCGTTTTTCATCTTGCAGCCTTGAAATCCGACAAGATATGACAAGCTAATGAGCTAATCTATGCAATTTTCAGCAGCAATGGAAGACAGTGTGTTATGTGAAACGTATAATGTTTGGATCTATATCTGTTTCAATACTTTTTAAATCTTCCAAAAAGAAATCTCCAGAACATCTGCAACATCCATCTGCATGGTCACCAATCTTGCTCCTGGAGATTTACTTCCAATCCTCAATGAACACATCTGATCCAGACCACTAATCCACTAGATTAATTAGAATATTCAGGCCAGAGCTGAAGTGAAACTCTGAAAGGCGGCGGGTCTCCAACAAAACCTTGTATCTCCAACTTTGCTAAGTGGCAATGGAAGGTAAAAGTGCATTAAGCGAATTTTAATCCAATAGCAGTTTTGTCAAATAGCTCCTCACTGTCAGAGCCACATAACAGGATTCCCGCCGATCAGGGACAGGGACTGTCTGTGCCTGCACATAAGACCCAGGGGAAGGGGAAAGGCAACATGCTGAACTCAACGCATTGTCAAGAAGGACAGATGGCTGAGAAACAGCCAAAACAAGGTGTGTTAACATGAGTGAGGCGTTTCAGAGTTGGAGAGATTTGCCAGTATTTTGTTCTGTTTTCCCATTCCACCTTAAAAGGTGCTGCAGTAACATTGTGGTGCCCGAGGTGTTATAATGACTGCTGCAAGGTGGAATTTGAAAATTTCAATAAGAGGTTGGTGAAAAAGAAGTTGACTTGTGAGTTGAAAGTCATGAAAAGGGATAATGAGGCTTAATATTTTATGACCACAATGATGTGTAAATGATTCAGAATCCTAAGTCTTGAGTTGACTGAGTTACAAATACTGAAATTGAAACAGATGGAACATTTGTACAAAATGTTTAGAAAAGAATTTTTTTTATCACTTTCACAAAAAGTCTAATTTAGCATACAGTATAAACATTCTTGATGGTCACATTAATAAAGTCATCAATAAAAGATAAACTGGTTCTGTTTTACTCCTTACAGCAGATAACGGTGGTGTATGTGTGGGTGTGTTTATGCCACATCAGATTCCTTCCTCAGAACACCCCAACAAGACGTCATCTGGAATTTTTCTCCAGTTCGACTTTACCCTCTCTTCTTTTCCTCTTGTACCACAAGGTACTGGCTCCTAGTGCCATCCAAGTCTAAGTTCAAGTTTATAGGAGTGTCAGTTTACAATGAGTGCTTCACTCATGACATCCTCCTCTTCATCTTCTGAGCCCATGACCACTGATCCTCCCTCCTCCTTTTCCTCCTCCTCCTCTTGTTCGCTAAGTGAATCCACTGCTGGCCTCTTCATCCCCCTCTGCTTGGACAGGGCGTTGGTGTAGCGGATAGTGTATATATTCCAGTCACATCTGGAAAGGTGAAAAATGGTGTCAGGCTAGAGGTTCGTTATAGGGGGAGCTTGGCCATTTCTAGTGCTGCTAACTAAAAGCGATAGTGTTAAGTACTTACTCCCTGAATGATCTATAATTAATCCACTCATTTATCCATTTATAACGTATATGGTTTTGTGTGGAAACAACAGCAATTCATTTTACATCACAAAAAAATCCCTTTAGAATTATTACTGCACCTTTAAGACATATACAGTAATGGGCAAAAATCTTTAGGCACCTAAGCGCATCTATAAACACTACATCTCATTAGAATAAACACAAATACAGTAAAAACTAATACGATGTCCTTGTTTTGTAAAGTAGTAGTAGAATAAACAATTAACTTCAGGAATCCATAGGGATCCTGTGGCAACATATGCTATGCAGTGATACATTTGCTTCCCGGCAGCCTGGAACAGCACATCATTAATCACTTCACCTTCCACCTCATTAACTCTGTTACAGACTGTATACAGTAACATCACTCTTCATCCTGTCAGTGTAAATGCATGCATTACACAAGTTGAATGACTGGTCATATATGAATACGCTTGTGGTTGTGACATCACTACCATGACGGACTCAAAATGTTTCCAGATATGGTCTATACGTACTGAGAACCGAAATTTAGACATCAACTTTATCGTTTGTATGTCATATGATAGGCATGGGGTGAACAGGGACTCACAGTTTGGAGAGGTCATCATGGTGTCTCTGGATGCTCTTCAACAGCTGCTGTACAGTCGGCAGTATTGCTCCGGACCTGTCCATCAAATATGTGTGTGAAACCTGATAACCTCAAGATAAAGAACCACTGCATCCTTCATAGATAAAATAGTTATAATGCTCAAGTTATGATGACATTAAGTAAATAGTATTATTTTTATACAGATATTATATTAATATATATTTATGCTCATGAGGTTCAAGTGTGATCATGATGAAATATACTAAAATGACTGTGTTTCTCCCAACCTATTCTTGAGCTTCTGCCCATGTAAGGTAAGAAGGTTCTGGGCCCAGGTGAGGTAGAACTGCAGGTGTCTGGAATTCTCCAAGGAAGAGGCCACAAAGTCCAGCACCTTCTCCACATACACATCCGGCAGGGAACTGGACACTACCACCACTAAATAATCAAAAGAGACACACACACACACACTTTAGACTTTGCAAGTCTTAGGCTAAAATAAAAAAAAAGAACATTTTACACTATTTATGTTTATATTGTATACTTCTTCAATTTTACCACCAGCACACCTGATTTAACTTGCTGAAAAATATCAAATTTAAGTGTGCAGAGGAACCCTGCTTCAGATAATCAGTACTTCATTAAGTTGTGTGATTTTTTTTAACAGACATAATTAATAACAAATTGTTCATTTCTCTGTTAATGTTTTTCTCAACAAATAAACACTGACTTGTGTTTTAATAGTGTTTTTGGTGCTCTGATACTTTTGCACAGTACTGTACCAGCATTACCAGTACACAAGAAATAAATGTAATAAAAAAGAAATAATGCTTTTTAAATAAACACATATACAGTATAAATACAATATAAACAAAGAATGTGGAGAACTCACTTAAATATGATATGAACATGTTTCAGAAAATGTAGGTGCACAATTTCTAGTTTGTTATATGTGTTTCCCTTTATACATATGCCCAAACTTTTACATACAGCTCCATGAAACACCAGACTATGATGAACTCTGTACTTGCCTTGGTCGTATGGCACAGCTTCCAGCACTTCCCTAATCAGAGAGGTTTCGTTCAGACGGAAAGCTAAAACGATGGCCGACGTCCATTCCTTCTTCTTCAGCTGACGACGTACACTGGTTGGCGTAATGTCCATGTCCAGGTCATATGGGTCAAACACCAGCGAGGCATCCAGGGAGTAGATAAGCAAACCTTCTGTAGATGCAGCTGCCCAACTACGCCCTGATTGAAGGGGTAAGATCAGCAACACAGACAAACTGTTTACTTCTGTGTATTTATTTCATTCCAGTTCAAATACCTCAATAATGATTTAATCAACACTGGGGAAAAGGGATGTGCTTGAGTCCACAGTGCTGTTTACATCTCTTGTTCGCATCTTACAAATCCTGTACATGTATTTAATACACGTGATTTGTACAGATCTGCTGTTGCTGCTGTAGTTCTTCAAATTCATTTAGTATCAGTAAAGCTCAAGATCACTTAGCAAAGAAAGACGTACTCTGACTACAGAAGAGTGTCAAACTGATGCAAAGCCATTTTTACATCATGTCACCAGGTGATCAGACAAGTTGAAAGATGAAAGGTTTTAACGAGTTAATCACTTTAGATTCAGGGTGTTCACCATTCCTTGTTCTGAATCCTTCAATACTGATTATCAGCCACTTCTGACCCGTTCCAATATCTGCATAATTAGGGTTAAGACTATGGTACTCTGCTAATTAATACAGTAAATCAGTTCATAATGCGACCTTCTAGTGAAACCACTTCATTTTTGGTGTAAGCACTGTGTTGTACAACTTGAACTAAAAGCTGTTTATTGGATTAATTATGACAAATAAGCTTTATAGGGTTGTGAATATGACTTCATAGCACACTAGCATGTCCCAGCAGTCTGCTCATTTCCCTTGTGCTTGAGTATGGTGTTCCTGCTTGATTTAGGTTTAAAACCACAAGCATGTTTCTGCGATAGTTCTGTTTTCAAGCAGTCGCTACTTGTAGGCGACACTGCTGGACTGTGTGCAGTGCATGGTTTATGTGGTCTGACGCTCACAGCAAGCAGTGATAACCGTGCTCACACATTTTACTTGCTAAAGTTAACATAAGAATCTAATTATTACTTACCAGTGGGGGAAAAGCGGAGAGAGGTGACACGGATTTCTGGCTTGAAGTGGCGGGAACTCATGTCGCCTGGAAGAGGCAAATGGAAAAACAAGTTGATTTTACCCACAAACAAAACCAATGAACAAATTCTGTGCATTGTCAACTATTAAAAGAAACTATATTTGTGTTTGTAAAAAGATACAGGTATATTAAATCAAACAGATTGTAATTCATATAGTTGACACTTTTTTATATTTTCCCATGTTATTGTCATCTGACATTGAAACAACCCGAAAAAACAGTAATAAAAACTTCTAAGGCTTAATGAAGTCCACTCACCTCTCCTCACTCCAGGAAGACTGAGTTGAACCCCGTCTCCATCTCCTGCGCCCTCATCCACTAGTGCCAGACTACCAAACTCGGTCATCTTACGCCTGTCCAAGAACTCCTGCCAGAGTACCACATGAAAGCGAAGGTTAAGTATCTAGCTGAGAAGACTGCCTTTAGGATACTCACATTATCATATGAAGGGAGCACATGTTCCTGTGAACATCAAAAAGAAATTTACAGATACCTATAATTCATACGTTTATAGCTAACAGAACACATGGCGGTAATTCTTAACTGTAATCTCTGCTGGTCAACAACAAGGTGAAAGTCTATCTAGAATTCATTAGGAGGAGGTGAGACTGTACCTCCATAGCATCCAGGGACAAATTACAGGAGATTTCAAACTTCTTCATGAGGATCTGCTCTTTGATATTGTAGATACAGACAAATTTTGATCGGCCACCAGCCAACATGGACTCGCCATCGGCAGAATAACACAGTGAAGTGAAGGCCCTGAAAAATATGAATAGGGTTGTCCATTACAGCTTTATATCCACATATACTAACACAGAATGAAAGCTAGTGAGGTCACTTCAGTATCATACGCAACACAACTGCTAACAGATCCCCACAAATTAGCCCTCATTATAGTCACATCAGCAATCACCAAAAAAGGAGCACGAGCCTGGCTGGGTTTTCATTTCTGAGGATTTACCTTGTCTCACTTGTTTAGAGTTAAACAAAGGTTCTGCAAATTATGACGTCCAAAGACAAATAACTGGCAGTGTCTCTTAACTAGTGAATAAGAGCTTTCAAATCCATTACCAGAAACTGTTAATCAAGAGAAAACTTCAAAGTCTGAAAGCCTAGTTTAAAGAAGCCCAGGATGCAAACCAAAAGAGTGCCGAATGACAAATCCTTTTTATAGCAAGCTCGAACGTATGCTGTGATGCTGGTGAAAATCAAACTGAAACCTCCGTGAACGGAACCTCCATTCGCTGACAGTCTTGATAGACTGTCAAAAGACAGCTGTAGCGTGATCTGTTCAGGTTTATGGCAGATATAGCTCACATTTAAATGAGCTATATCTAATAAGAAAATCGGATTTGGTGAGAAAATCGGATTTAGGCCACTTTTACCTGCTGTGTGAATGTATTTTCAAGTTTGACACAATTTTCAATTTTGACGATTTTGTCTTGTTCGATATGAATTACTTCTATGAACTATATCTAACCATCTACAACCTTTGAATCTAATCCATCATGTTGGTCTCTGTAATACTCACTTGCCCTTTGCTGACTGCTTGGCAGTGATCTTCTCTGTCTCTTTGCGACCCATCTGAAGATCGTGGCGGCCGATGATGGAGCCGGTCTGGTTTGCTGTCTGAGGATTCCAGAAGGTGATTTCACCATCCAGAGTGGCTACTGCCAGCTCCTGACCATCCGGACGATACGTCACTGCCAGACCTGACCCAAAAAAAACAAACAAAAAAAAACTTAGATGAGGCACAATACAAAAAAACATAAAAGTTCCTGGACAACCTGCTGATACGTAGAAATGAAGAGCTAACAAAAACACTATGATTTGTAGCTACAGATAATTATACTCTAATTAAGACAAAGTTTGGTATATTATATCCCATTTCAGCTAAAGGAGCCCCTCAAATCTTACATACTGTACCTTTAATTGGATTTAGTGCAGTGCAGTATGTGAAAGGCTGAATAAAGACTGCCAGTTATTATGGCTGTTTTAAATGTGGCAACAACTGGTGCTTTGTGAAACATTTGCTAAGTATATGCCTAAGTATATGCTGTGTATCATTAAAAATGCCTTCTTCATAGTAAACAGAGGTTTTCAAATTAGCAAACAGCTTACCATCAGAGGTGAGGCGCAGAATCTCTTTGGTATGCCAACTGTCCAGCATGTCCCACAGTCTGACTGTTTTGTCCCAGGACACACTGGCTAGCACAGACTGGACTGGACTGAAGTACAGACAACTCACCGGACCCTCATGACCACTCAACACCTGCCCATACAAACACACATAGATGAAGTAGCTGCTAATTATGGTGTTTAATTGGGCTAATACACACAGATTAAAGATACAGATCATAAAGCAAGTGCTCAGCTAGGATCTAAATTCAGCCGCACTTTTAAATGAACACTTCACCTTTAAATGCTAATACAGTTAATAAATAAAAGCTTATTAACATCTCACTATTATCTTCATGCGAACTGAAAATTTAAACAAGCTTTGACATTATTCATCTAAATATTAAAGACTAATCGGTTGCTATAAAATGTTAGACAATATTAGTTAAATCAGCAAGTCAAATTCAATGATACAAAATCAAGCTCAGGCAGACCTCCAGGAGACGTCCCGTCTGCATGGACCACAAGAAGATCTCAAAGGAGTCCTGAGCTCCAGCGCAAACAAGCTCTCCGCTCACATCCACCGCCAGTGAGGAGAACTGCACGGGTCGTGGAGAGGTCAGTGTGCGGAAGTTACGATATCTGTGAATAGACAAAAAAATATACTGAACGTAGAAACCAGCACTGTGGTACTTTATTCAATAACAGACATCTAGTAGATCAGTCCTATAAACTTGGAAAAGCAACTTAAAAAATTCAGGTTTGAAGATCACCACAGGTCCCACGATCGATACTGCCATGATACTTGAGCCAAGATATGATTCTATATTCATTTTTAAAGACCTTTCACACACACGGAGAGCATGTAATCCACTAAACTGTCATACCAGTCCTGACTATAACGCAATTGACAGAGTTCTGGATTCCACCAAAAAGAAAACATCGCCATCTTGTGGAACAGCACAGAAATGCATTATGGTCTTCAAATAATAGACTTAATAAACGTTCAAAATACTCGAAATTAAATACTAAAGCATTGAAACTTGGGCCTCCCGGAATTGACACCACGTAAACTCTATAGCTGCTACAGTTTTAAACAATTTATCTAGTTTTATAGATAAGATTGTTGTCAGTGCCAAAAACACATACAGAGAAAACAGTCAGGCTGATTCAGCTTGCTTCCTCTGTTACCTGTGCAGGTCGAAGGCTCGCACAGTGCCATCCAGAGAAGCGCTGACCACCACAAAGCCACTGCTGGTGAAGGTGACGTTAGTGATGCTGCTTGAGTGCTCTGTGAATGTGACGAAGCACAGGCCACTGTTGGTGTTCCACACTTTCACCTAAAAACGAGTGAAATACGTGAACGTCTTACAGGCTAAAGTAACCAATTACTTGCAGCTTTTATGCTTAAACAGGTCTGAAAATGACGGGAGTAGGCTGGTATTTGTTCGTATGTTTATATTCTTTTCCTTCCATGCAAGTCACTGATTATACGGTGATTAGCTCTTTAGGACCATTAGATTCATTAAGAATGCATGTCACTTTTAGCTTAGCAAGCTACAGTAGCCTTACTTGACAGCAAAAAGCGGGTTGCACAAACGTTTGACTTGTATGTCATCTAATCCCACAGATTTGATAAACAACAACAACAACAACAACAACAACAACAACAAACCTTTCCATCATCTCCTCCAGTGGCCAGGTACTGTCCATCAGGTGAGTAGGCCAGAGAGGCCATGTTGTTGAAATGGCCTTGCTGCTTGAACACATATGACTCACTCTGCCACTCCCAAACCAGCAGCTGTCCAAGCCCTTTATAACCAACACAGTCAAGTTAGTAAACATTTCCATGCATGTCTAAGAGGCTGTTCACACCCTGCATTAACAGGTATAGCATGTAATGTTAGCATGTGTGTCCAAATCAGATAAACATGCATTCCCAGTGTGACCAGATGAGATCCTCAACACATGCACTGTTACATTGTTACTTTTCTTTAGCCCTTTTTCCCCTTTACGATACACGCCTGACACTTTCAGCAGGTCAGAGTGCATGGCAGCATTTAGTTATGATATAACTCCATCCTTGATTGTCCTCCATCTTTTATTTCATTGTTTATTCTCTCACCTGATAGTCGTGTTTCCACTCACATAATTGAACACAATTTCGTTTACGCTTAAATTTGCTTAAATGTGGTCAAGGTCCGTCTCGGAACCCCTCCAGAGGTGGTGTAAGTGATCTAACTACAATGCGTCCAGGGGTTGTTACACCTGGCTTTCCTTAAGTTCAAGTGAAATCAGAACGTGACCTAATCACCAGTTTAAGTCTATAAATGACACTATATTTGTACCTGAGCAGCCAAAGCCAATCCAGTCTCCAGTGGGGTTAATAGCTATAGCTGAAATCCTCTGGTCCGATATGCTGGAAGGAATAAAGAAAGTAAATATTACAGTAAAAGCAAAAGTTAATGTTCTAATTACCAGATGTCAAACGACCAGCAGTACTGTAGTAACACTGCAGTTACAAAGTTATAAAAATGTAAATTTTGTAATTAAACCACAAAACAATTGAAACATTTATTAAAACAATGGTTTGGCCAAAAATCTAATTTCCATAATTTCCTCCTTAACAAAATCCAACATGTTATGTGTGGAAAAGATTGACGCTTTAGTTAAGCTCTGGAGCTACAAGGATAAAGTAGGCAGGGTTCAAATTTTTAACCAACATGATTTCAGTGTTGGGGCAAAGCTCCAGCTCCATTCCAGGTTTTCTTTTTTTTTTTTTGATCCTCCCTTGCTTCTGGGTCACAGGTCAGAGAAACTGTGCGGTCCATATGACTCACTCAGTTTTAAATTTTTTTTATTAAGCTGTTATTAAATGAAATACTAAATAAACATTATGTGCTACACAGGCTTTTTTCAGAAGGGTTAGGCTTGGTGTGATGGCCAAATCACAGGATAGAAAACTGCCGATGGTAAACAAATACACATGCACCTCCTTTATCTGTTTAACTGCCAAATGGAAGACATGTGACTGACTCTGTGTTATGTCTGTAGATGCATGTGGGTCTATGCAGGTCTGCTGACCAGCTTGCAGCACAGCGCTGTGTAAGAATGTCCATCATGTACAAGCTGTAGCTTTCATTGCCGCAGCACTCAGAGTCAGTGGAAAAATGACTGTCTAGTTTGCAGGATGGAGCGAGACGGGAGAGAGGACACTGATGCTCCGAATTTCTGAAACGTCTCTCATGTTGCACTGATCCTACATGTCTTCCATTTGGCAGTTAAACGGATAAAGGAGGTGCATGTGTATTTGTTTACCATCGGCAGTTTTCAATGCTCACATGCTCTGGACGGGGGAGCCCTATTTTCCATGAGTCTGAACACGGTCAGAACAGAATGTTCTATATTACCTGTGGCGTGCTTTTATACGGAGTTCTCAGCACTGATATCTTGAAAATGTGATTAATGACTTAGCAGCTTAATTAAGTCAATTCATTTACCTAACTCCTTTTAGTATACACTGTCAGTTTTGGCATCAAAATCATCAAAATATTTCATTAGAACAAAATGTTTTTCTGACTAAGATGAAAATGACAAAGCCAGTTTGGCCACTTTAAACACACAACAAAAAGGTCAATTATTATTATTATGGCAAATAATTACCAGCTTAAATTTCACATTTACACACTTGCATGATTATGCATAATGGAATATGCAGAAGGAGGACATGCCACTTAAACATCAAAAAACTCAGTGAACTTTAGATCAGTTCAGAGGTCATCTGGCAGCGCAGTTTATCACACTGAATAGTTACATAAAAATCATACTGCAAAAGATTCAGATTTCCTTCAGATTACATGCCAGAGGTCAACTCAAATGTGAGTTTTGGCCAAATCAGTGTTTTAATATAAGAGGTGGGATGTAAAAGTATCAGCATGGTACGACTGAAAGCCAACCTGAGTGAGTGAATGAGGTCAAAATCTGGCAATTCATGGAGGTGGAACGCTCCCGAGGCAAAGCCCGTCACCAGGATGCGTGTGCTCTTGTGGAAAGCTGCTGCCGTCAGGTTGTTGAAGTCACCCTCCTTATTGAAAAAGTGTCTGTGGCAAAAACAAAGGACTTATTACTTGAATGGTTTGGGCATAACAGGTGGGTATGTGTAAACTGATTTTCATGACATTCCAACCACAGTGAATTCAAAATGTATTTTTTTTTTTGCAGTTCAGCTTCCATCTATAGACCCTATGGATTGGACACCAAAGTTTTGAAGCTTCAACAATGTTCGCACAAGACATTAAACATTTGGTAAAAATGTGGTTTTACATGATACAGGCACTGTAATCTTGATGAAATCATTTTAAATTTATTTTTAAAAGTAGGCATCAGCTTTTGGTCTGCTCTCTTCTAGTAGAAATTCTCTGTGACAAACTACGTAATTTTATAACAGCATTTAAATAATACATTATTCAGCTGTAATAAGCTGTTAATGTGAAACTTATATTTTCTTACACGGTCTGAATCAAGGTCTGAGAGGTTATAGAACAGTCAGCCACTTACTTGCTTTTCTGCTTATAACGAACATTTTTGATCCCCTCCACTTCTTTAGGTGCATCTGCACTGCCTTTAATCACTTCCCCTCTTGGCTGTCCATCTTCTCCCAGTTGCTCCATCTCATCCTCTTCAGCCTCTTCTTCCTGTCTCTTCCTCTCCTCTTCCATCTTTTTCCGTTCTGAGTATTTGGGGCCTTTGCGTAAACCGTCCAGCTCCGTGTTACTCTCCCACACACACAGAGTGCCATCCTGACTCACTGTGTACAACTGATCCAAAACAAACAGGCTTACTATTGTACAGCAATTAACACTACACAAATACAACAACATACACCATGTCCAAAAGTATCCAGACACCACATCTAATAAGTGAATGCAGTTACTTTGGTGCAGCCAGTGAACCTAGTGTCACCACACCCAATCTCAACTGTCGGTTAGTGGGGTATAAAGTTGGCCAGTGTTTTTAGATAGCTTGGAAATGAGTTGGAGCAGAGGTTGTGATCCAGACTAATCATCCAATAGCAGTACATGACCACACAAATGCTCATGGCTGATTGCAATCAAACAATGTTTCAACATGTAGCCTTCTCAGAGGAGTAGAGACTGTTACTACAGCAAATGGGCACAACCCAAAGATACTCTGGATGAGCGGGTGTCTACAAACTTTTGGACAGATTGTGTGCCTAAAATGTTACGTACTTGATATATGAGTGCAACATATTATCCCACTACTATTACCCAACTATTAATTAATTAATCAGCAAATTTTCCACCTCCGATTTTCCAAGAGAGAGGGTGATGTAGTGTATATAACAACAGCATTTCAAGACATTGCATGATACCATCACACTGTTTAGTTTTAATAATTAGTTAAAACAGACAAAAATAAAAAATCCAGCCTTATTCCAAAATAGTATATCAAAAATGAGTACAATGAGTTTCATTAAATGTTTCACATACTGGACTACACTTAATCAAATAAACAATAATAATTACACTCTCTTTATAAACCTGTATTTGACAATATCCATCATAAAGACAAATATCATCATACACATTGACTATTAAATATTGTAGTATATTGAAATCAGTTGGAATGACCCTGTTTATCATATGACACAACTGAAGTCCCAAAATTTAAAATTCATAATTCCAGTTTATCATAACTGATGCTGCTGAATTTGTTGACTATTCACTGCAGGCCTATCAACAGACACAACAAAGTGGCAAAATTGTGAAAGAGGATATTAATCACTGTAAGTGGTGCATCCACATTCTGCAACACACACAAGAGGCACAGAGAACTTACATCTAGACTGTCCTTCTCAAAGAAGCAGCCCACAATGACGTCCTTGTGGCCCCCCACGGAGTAATAGATCAGATTAGCCCAACGTTCTGCTCCAAATATCCACGTGGTCATGTCTTTACTGCCCACTGCAAAGCACCTGAGACAGCAAGGCACAGATTATTCAGATCATCAATGACAAACGTCCCTTCAGAGAGTACAGGTACTTTCTCAGAATGGTGAATACTAAGCTTTTATTAGCTGGCTTTAATATTCTAATGAGAGTAATTACGTAGACAATCAAGAGCTGAATCTAGATCAGCAATCAGCACTTAAGGTCTGTTACACAGCTTGATTAAACCATTTGAACACTGACCACTTAAAGTTATTAGTAGAATATTTCACAATAAAGAATGTAAGTGTACTTCAGGTAAAAGATGCATAAAGCTAACTGGCTGCTTCTAACTTAATACCCTGCGCTGGTAGAGACACCCCTCATTTTCTTAAATTCTCCAAATAAATGTTTAGATTTTTTGGTTACTTTCCAATAGAGTAAGACAAAACATCCTGTAAAGGTTCTGATAGGACAAACGAGCACATGGTAATGCTTTAATAAGTTTTGCTTTGCTTACTTTCATCTTCTCTGCTATAAGGAGCAAGTTTACTCTAAAACCAAAAAAATATGAAGAGAACTTTCTGCCAAATTGAAAAGACGTCACTACTGTGAACAAACGGTAAGGGCAACGTACGCATAACATTACTCTTCCATAGTGACACGCAGAACACGTGAAAATGAAAAACAGAACCTCTATTACATTGTTAACGCACTACTTTACATCTTTACTGAAATACATGAGGATTTGCATTTTTAAAACAAAATGCTAACTTTACATCTTGAATTATAATAAACTCATGACTACCACTAAGGTAACAGTGAAAAGCTAGAGGTCCGCAGACTTTTAATGAGTGCATTTTCCACCCCCAGCGGTCTCATACTTGGAATCATCAGTCCAGTTGATGCAGGTTGTTTCATCGTAAGGCCCATAGAAACTTTTGTCCAGAACAAACGCATTGAACTCCCGGTTCTTTCCAGGAGCGTTGTACATCAGAGCCACATTTTCTTTAGTAACCACAAACTTCCTACACAGAGTGAAGAACACAATGTATTTGATTAGTGGGACTGGAAATTACATGTGAAGGTAAAGGGTGTGTGTGTGTGTGCGTGTGCGCGTGTGCATGCGTGTGGAGCAACTGACCTGCCATCAGGAGAGAAGGAGATACTGTTGACAGGTTTGTGGAAGTGATGATGGTAAAGCACTGCTCGAGTCACCAAGCTAACCAGAATTGCCGCTCCATCTACAACATGAATCATAAAACACTAATAACTATCTGAGACTTAATGAAACACTCGACAAAAATACTTGAAAGCAGCTTAAAAATCAGAACAGCACAGAGAAATGCACAAAACAGCATCCAACTGGCTGTACCTTCATCAACAAGTATGGCCAGATTCCCATCAGGTGACAGACCAACGCATGTGATGTTCTTGTTGGTGCTCACCGGCAGAGTCTCTGACCTATTGCTGGAATAACAGAAGCATCACTGTTAATAACTGGGGGCCCAAGAGACCAAGAGAGATCGGCATCCATGTCTGTTATCAGTGTGAGGCGGTCATGTTTGTTTTGTTGCAGGTCTATGCAGGTATATGTCACTGTTCTTTGGTATAAAGGTAATTTAGGACTCCGGATGAGCATTTCTGCACAGCTTCTCCGAAAAGGCCCCTATAATACATTTTGTTGCATATTATTTTTTCCCCTTTGAAGTTCACTTATGATATGTGTTACTGTGTCTTTAAGACTAACATATGGAAATAAGCTGTGATCTGACTGGCTATCCTATATGGTGCCTCGTTCAAAAAGCAGGATGGCAGACGAATGTAAGCATGTTGGTATTTATGACATCACAAAAACTATTAATTCAAAACGGGCTGACTTTGCAGCTCAGTGTCCATTTATGATGACTGTATTAACTTCATAAACTGTGCTCTTTTTTCCCAATAAATATTAGGGAATTCAGCCTTCTAAAACATGGGTCATTTCATCTTTGTCCTTTCCCTATAGATAGTAGATAGTTGCCTGGTAATATTACACGGAGTACAGATGCTGAAAGTAACAGCAGACTAATGTGGTGGGCTTAAATACAGCTACATACAGCTAAAACAGTGACACTCACTTCTTCAGGTCAAAAACAGAGATGCGGTTTCCAACAGGACTGATGACCGAGTTTCCATCTTTAGAGAAGGAAAGGTTCCCGTGTCGATAAACAGCTCCCAGTAAGTTGGAAAACTGGAGAGAAAATGACAAGAAAATGTCCATCAGACCTGAAAATCTGCTGCGACCACTTTTCCATTTCTAAAAACACCAGCAGTCTGACTGTAGAGCTCAAACAGCGTTAACAAAATGTGCTCATGATTTTATGGCTGAAGTTAAACAGCAGAACACGTACCTTGTAGGCGAACTTCATCTTTGGTCTTTAAATCCTTTTAAATCTTTACATTATTCATCCAAAGAGCTCAGCAGAAAGTCCACATGTGCAGAAAACCCAGTGTTTCTCATTCAGCAGGCGCACATGGGTAAGCTACACGGAGTGTTTCCGGTTCAGAGGTGTTTACTTTTCAGAATAAAAGTTCACAAACAGGAGATAGTATAAAAGTCCACAGTGACGTACACTTTAAAAATGTTTTAAATAATAAACTGCTTTTTCATATTTTTGTACCAATACTGATGTATTTAAACCTTGCAAAACTATGCAACACAAGTTTATTTATATAGCACATTTTAAACTGAGGTGCAAATCAAAGTGCACTACAAACATTAAAGCAAAATAAAAGCTTTAAAAAAATGATAATTAATAATGCAAATATTTATTTATTTCTTTGTTTGTTTGCATGTTTGTTGATTTCTTGATCAATTAATTTAACTGCATACAGGATTATTATAACAACTGAAGGGTTTTATTTCAAAATGCAATACAGACCACTTTTTATCATGCTATATATCATAATATATGTTGACATATACACTCCAGTGTATATACTGTATGTTGCATCAGGGTGGTATTCCACAAAGCATGATTTCTGAGTCAAGTTTAAAGTCAAGCCTTTCGAATATGAAAAAAGTCCTCACCTTTGATCTTAGGTCTAAGTCGGGCTAACTTGGAAATCTTGCTTTGTGGAAAACTTTTTGGTGGGCAGAGGGCCAAAAAAGACAAAGCAATACACAAATAAAGTAGTTAGGTAGCTTAAAAAGACCTGTTATATGAATATTATATGAATGTATTATTGAATTGAACAAAAATGTGGCAAAATAACTAAATGCATCAAACTGTCACTATTTTTCTATGTTTTGTATGTACCATCAGTTATACTGTGAGGGAAGGTGTTGCCAAAAAGAGTAGAGATTAGTTCAATAAAGTGTAAATCATGATCACTAAAAAGTCCAACACAAACCCAATATATTGTATAATGTAAAATATACAGTATGTATACTAATATTCTATTCCCTGCGTCAAGTGTATCTTGTATAAATGTGTACATCTTTGTATAGCATACCTTTTATTGCATAACTTATGTTACTGTTATGTATTATAAAACTTATATAACCATATATTTGGGAAAAAGATGCGATGCTGGTGTATGTTAATGTGCACATATTGTGTGCATATTAATGTGCATATTATTTTGCATTTTAGCACTGCAAGATACTATGCAACCTAGGATTTTCACTCAACTTCACACCTGTGTTAAATAAGATGGGACAATAAACGTGATTTGATCAGATATGAATTTCCTATAAACTTCCAACTACAATAATAAGGCACTACATAACCTGAAGAATTCATCTTTCAATTAAGTGAAATTATTAAATATAATAGAAAACAAAGAGAACTTGAAACAAAGGCGAGGGAATAAAATCAAAATGAAAGAACGAAAGAGGACAAAGTTTAAGACTGGTATAAACAAACCCAACACAGGCGCCTATAGCTGTATTAAGTAGTTCAACGGCCACGAGGTGGCGCAGCTGCACCTCGTCCAACCGCTGAAACTCGAGACTTTAAACATCACAATTCCAATCAAAAGATCCCAAACTTCCCTAACATATTATTCCATGCGTTAATTTAATTCCTAATGTGCTTTAATTCCCAATGTTATCGGGTAAATCCGAGAATTCGTAGTCTTTGCTAGCCCATCACCTGATTCCGTCGCTCTCCCCCTGAAGAGGAAGCGAGGCGCATGACGTCACGACCCGATTTGCATATCCCTCTGTATATATGGCGCGCTTGCGCATTGGCGCGATACAGTGCTGCAACGGAGAGTTAACGGAGAGTCTCAACGCTAACCTGTCTGCCTAGGTAAGCCTCCGCGGGTCTATATATACATACTTATATGTGTATATAGATATAAATATGTCTGGACTATATAGTGATCTCATTCGTGGTGCAGAGCTCTACTGTTGTCTGGCTTTACCCCAGGTTCTTGTTGGAATTGTTCCGTTCCACCTTAAATGGTGCAGCAGTTTTATTCTGGCGCCCGAATCGGGTGTTTTAGTGGGAAATGAGAAGAATAAAATCTTTGCAAGTGTTAGGTGCCACCTTTTTTTCTTCGTTCTTGGCTTTCTTTCCTTCTTTTTTGGCGCGCGAGCCGATTGACATATTTCCTTTGTTACGCCCCTTTTGTGCTGCGGACGCGTTATGCATGCTAATGAGTCATTATAAGGGCATTTGGGGCGCTTGTATGCACATGACTGGCCAGGAGCAGACTGTAATAATTCGGATATTCGTGAAGGGCAGGAGGCTCTGGAGAGCGATTAAAGACGTTAAGACTGCGCTGGAGATAAAGCCAGCAGGGTTTGGGCGGTGGTTCCTGGAGCCTTTTTGGCTCAAGTCTGCCCAGATCTTTGTGCGCGCACGTGGGGGTCCCACACAATGCCTGGACAATCTTTGTTATATAGCCTAAACCAGAACATGAGACATTTTTCTATAGCATGACCCCCCCCCCACCTTATTCATATTGTCATATCCAGTCATATAGCAGCCCCTTAGCGTGGGAAGTGGCATTGTTATGTAAATGTGCACATTTTTTGAAGGGGGGGGGGTATGGGGGGCATTTTTTCCCCATTTTAGGCGCCATTTGGAAAAATGGGTGCGGTTTTTTGTGTGTGGCAATGGTCAGTTAAATCAAATGGCCTCTGGTGCTGGCTGAACAAAAGGGTTCAATATATTCTTCACAGCCATGGGCAGATTAAGAAGGAAGGAACCCTACCTGAGGTCTCCCCGACAAAAGGAAGAAGGGAATACTAATTGTATTACAATTGGGTTTTTTGTCTCTCCACAGACACTCAACAATCATGTCTGACAAGCCAAACCTGGATGAGGTCACCAGCTTCGACAAGAGCAAGCTGAAGAAGACCGAGACCCAGGAGAAGAACCCGCTGCCGTCTAAAGAAAGTAAGGCCCCGTGTTTGCAAGCGTCTGCCTGAGAGCCTCTCGTGCTGGAGAGCTTTGATTAAGCAAGCTATTGTGCAAGATGCTAGCTAGAGTTAAGCAGAGCCCAAGTGGGTGTGGGCACGGTGGAATCTTAATTCTTCCTCTTCCTCTTCCTCCACAGCCATTGAACAGGAGAAGCAGGCGACATCATGAAGCCCCTGAGCCGCCATCATGATGCACTGTGCACACCCCCTTTTTCCCTGCATTGCCTTCTTTTCATTCACTTCTTTTAGCTGTATAACTTTGTAACCGAAATGTCGAAAAAGAGAAAAAAATGTTGAGAAAAAAAAGAGAGCAAACCTAAAGCTGCCATCGGCGTTGGATGGAAATGAAATCACCCTCCGCCAACAGCCAGAAGAAGAAGCACCCCCTCCCCCCCTTCTCCGACCCAGCAATGAAAAGAGAACGCTTCTAACTCTTGGAGCATGCATCTTGGATCCATCTGGTGTCCGTGGCAGGCCTACCTCGACGTTGGCCTCAGCCATTGGCGTAGAGAACGATAAGGGGCAAAGGACAAGGGGGGGGTTGGGCCGGCGTGGCCTTGGAATGTGGACATTTCCAAATTTTCATCAACCAATCAAGGCGTGGCTTTATGTCGACGTGTGACCAGCTCACCAGTTTAAAGGCGTTGCAATTTTTTTTGTTTGTTTTTAAAGAAATTGAGTTTTAAGATGCACATTATTTGGTTTTTATATGTCGTCAATGATTAACACCTACTTGTTAGCGCTGCTTCAGGCAAAATGCTTTTTTTGATCGAGACAAAAGAATGAGAGGGGGAAAAAAAGGTGGGACCAACCTAGATCGGAAAACACTCCTAAGGAACGTGAGGGTTGTTTTTTAAATTGATTGTGTGCCCTTTTTTGTAAGTGTGGGTTTTTGGGGTAGCTTTTTGTGTTGCACCCTATCTCGGTTGTCTTATTGTATGGAAGCTATCATTTCTTGAAATGAAAATTCCATGTGGTTGCTTTCAGCTGTAGATCAAATTTTTTTCCTTGGGTTTCGTACAAACTCAGCAAACCATGTTATTTTGCCACAAACCATTATCAGTAATGGAAAACAAATGTTGTAATAAAACCTTTGTTATCAAATGGCTCTCCGCCCCATTGTTTACGCTTACGTCATTTGTCACTTGTCTGGGATTGGGATTTAGTATGGAAATTTGATTTCCACAGTAAACACTACAAAGTAGTAATTTAGGACTATTAAACATATTGTACATGAGGTTGAGTTAGCGTTAGCATTAGCATTGTTCCAGAACCCAAAACATTTGCTTTGAATTCTAACATGTAGCATTTTATGCTTTATGTAAACACTTAATTACATACATTCTACAAACATTGTTGGTTAATTTAGTGTAACTTAAGTGTCTATCTTTGGAAATCAATCCTGATAGCTGGCAGGGAGGCTTCCTGACTCAGGCTCCATGGTTGGGGGTCCTCACAGGTGGTGACTTGGCAATCTGACCATCCAATTAGCTTACAGCTCTGTGCCGTGCATGCTGGGAGCCTCAAAGCCTTTGGCTAAGATTAGCATTTGCCTGCAAAGCCTAATGGCATTAGCTGACTCCATTTTCCCTAGTTATAAGATGAAGTACTGGCCTAGATGAAAGTTCAAGTGAGTCCATTCTCTGCAGTTCCATGACAAAGCACTGACCTAAAGGATGTCAAGACTGTCACTGTTAGCAATCCTATTAATAGAATAATTTCACTCAGACACAAAAACAAATACTTTCTGGATTTACAAGATTGTTCTTTTTGATATTTACCTGTATGTGTCATTACAGTTATTGAATGGCTGCCTTTCATTTATTTCATTTGCAGTCAAAACACTAACTATATGATAGTACACTGTAATAACTATTATCCACTTGTATAAGGAAGGTAACAGTCAAGTAAATAAATTTAAAATGGAGTTCAAAAACATATGAAAAGATACACTGAAAATGGGACTCCCAACAACCTTGCAAGATCTGGTAAACCACCATAACTTTATTTAAAGCTTTCGTCTTTGAGAGAGAGAAGGAAATCAAGCCCCACTCTTGCTGCTTCAGATATGAAAACATACACACTAAAACAAGATAGAACTGGCTCTTGTAGAAGAAAAAAAATAAGTTAAAATTATTTGGTTTGATTTTTATAATGTACTAAACGTATTTGTGTTGAAAGAAGGCAATTATTCCAGGCTTTAAATCAGTCAAAGTCAAATTCCCACCTGGTACTAAACAAACCCCAATAAATAAATAAGTCTGTTGTACATCAACTAGGGCATATACCACGTTACTCCACTATTTTGAGTTATGGGAAAGTTTTTGAATATTTGATTTTATTGGTTTCTGGCTCCATCTAGTTGCATGTTGGGCCCTTGTTGTACTTACTGTCTGTGGCATTAGTGCCTAGGGCCTGGCACAACATCCCTGTGTTGTTTTTCCTTCTCTCGGTTACTCAGCTGGACTTGTTATTGTTAACATTAGCACATTCTCGACTGCTGAGTGTGGTTCTAAACTGACTGGGTACTACAATGTCCACTTTTAAACCCAATCTGATAAGGTGCCTTCAGTTAAATCAACACTAGTAAACCAAGTTCGCTGGACTGAATTGAGCTGGACATGTGATAGTATGTTAAGGTCAGCTAGATCTCCAAAACTGTCTTGGTTTGAAAGAAAGTCATTTAGTTGTGTGAAATACCTTCCATAATTCAATGAAGCTCAGGTAAAGCATGATTGGGTTTTTGTTTGAGTGGACAAGTTTCTTTCATCCTTCCAGTGTGAGAAGACAAGTCTGAAAGGATGTGTAACTGTCAAGAAGCTGTTACCGAGAAAACGGAATAGATAATAATAGAAACCATTTGCAAATCAAAGAAGCTGCTGGTGCTCTTAGAACGACAGACTGATGACCCCACAGTCCAGACCGCAACATCACTGAATGTGTTTGGGACTGTGAGAGGCAGAAAATACCACCAACTTCTGAGACTGAACTTTGGAGGTGTGGAAAAGTCTCTTAAAAGAATAGAAGCAGTAATAACAGCAGAAGGTGGACCAAACACTGTACTATATGTTTTCTACGTATTCTTCTGACGCTGGAAAATCATTTCTAATGGCAATTTTAGCTGGGAATGAAATAAACAAAGGGTGAACATTGACTCTACCGACATTTTGGCTGGCACTGTATGCCAGCCAAATGAACCTGACCATTTGACTTCATTTACATTCACTGCACTACACAATGACTCATTCCCTGTATTTGGCTATGATGTCATATGCTTTTATTGTGCTCTCTAACACACAGTTTGACACAGTTACACAGTTTGCCCTCAGATGATCATGCACGTCAGTGTAAGTGGATTGTTCTTAAGTCAGTTGCTTGTAATACTACTAATCTGCAGCATGAGAGGAGTTCTGCTCATGGGGGGATGGTGGTGGCTGGAACGTTCTTCAGTGTACGTTTGTTTCGTGCAACATGCACATAGCAATCTCGCAAGGCAGAAGGATTATTAAAGACCTGTTGCATGGAAGTCTCTCTGTCTCTCACACGCACACCCTCCCTCTCAGACAAGATGATAATTAAAGATCCCTCGTCTTTGGGGAGCTCCTCAGACGTTCCAGATCAAATAATAACACGCCAAATCACCGCAGATCTGCTTTTGCGATGAAGGTGAGGAAGCTGCATGAGATCTGAGGGATGCTCCTGCTGCAAAGGCAGACAGATCCAGGCATGTCTCTGGAATTCTTCTGACAGGGAGGTGCCCGAGCATATAGCGTCTGCTCCCCTGAGCCCTGGTTACATAACATTACAAACTACAGTCAATGAACAGTGCTCTGTATTGGGAGGGGGCCAGAACAATGCATTCTGCCTGTTATAGGCCAAAGAAGAAAAACAGTGTGCATATATATATATATATATATATATATATATATATATATATATACACAATATGTTACTGCAGTAATATGTGATGTAACTATGTAATTACCTATGTAATTACTGAGTTATATATGTCTAGATTACATGTATCGTGGAAGACAAATCTGACCAATCAAAGTACTAGCGTCTAGACCAGCCCAATAATCGAGTTATAAAAATCCAGTGTCAGCTAGCTTAGCCCGACCTCCGTCTCCAGCAGCGATGGTTTCATTTAACGTCCACAGACAAGCGAACAATCAGATGTGGAATATGAATGGGGCACTAGTTAAAAGCTCAACCATTGTATGCATCCAGCAGTGAGCTCTACCCTGATTCGTCCATCGATCATTCTGCCGGGCAAAGCCAATGGGAGGCCATTTAGCTTTTCATGAGCCGTTGCACACAGGATTGTGGGTCAGCGGCCTTTCATGTGTTATGTTTTGGCCCAAACGGCCAGATGAAGCCAAGTCTTTGAGACGCTCTGAAAAAAAACACACAGTGGCAGGAATGACTTCTAATTCACTTACTTCTGCCCCTCGATTATTATAGTACATTTGCAAGCTGACCAGCTACTATTATTCTCTTCTTGATTTATAACAAATAAACTCTAATATACTGAATAACAAGCCAGAAGTTTGGAAGCAACAAATTTACAAAATGAATCATCTTTTTTAACATTCTTCTTGTGTTGGTTTATTTACCAAAAGTAGCCATGATTCACTTTTGACTATTTTCCAACCTCACTATATCTCTGGATAGAGACCACTCTATATTCAGTTGTTTATATCAGTGTACCTTTAAGACTGATATATATGAACCAGCTCCGTCCTGATTGGCTGCTGTGTATTGTGCTGCCTTGTATTGCGCTGCTTTGTATTGAGCCAAAACATTATGACATATGATGAAGTGAATCAAGTTTATTACTTCAACAGCACATGTCATGTGAAGATCTGGAATATATTAATTGTTAACCAAGCCCTGATGTGTATCACCCGGCTTAGCTGCAAACTGGTCACAGTGCCCATGCTGACTTCTGTCCACAGCAGAAAATGTCTACAACAGACACAAAAGCATCAGAACATGACCAGAAACCGACGGTAGAAGATTGCCTGATCCGATAAGCCCCCTTTTCTTCTACATCCCATGGATGGATGGGTGCAGATGCACTGTTTACCTGGAGAAGTGACAGCACTAGGATGCAAGACAAGCCGGTTGAGGGAGTGTGATGTTTGTCACATTCCACCTACTGCAGACCAGGTACACCCCTTCATGGCAAAGGTAGTCCCTGATGGCCTCTTTCAGCGGGATAATTCTCCCTGCCAGACTGCACGCATTGTTTAGAACACTGCAAAGTGTTTGAGGTCCTAGCCCTGAAATTCCCCAGATCTCGATCCAATTGAGCCTCTGTGGGATGTGCTGGAACAAGATGTTCAATCTGCAGTGGTTCCACCTCGCAACTTACAGGACTTGTGACCTACAGGATCTGCCGCTAATGTCTTGGTGCCGGAAACTACTAAGGTAGAAGATATACTCTGGCAGGTCAGAACTGGAGGCACACAAAGGACTAGCAGCATGTTATAAGGATAATGTTTTGGCTCAGTATTAGATCTTTCAGGATTTGGTGTGTCCATTCTTACAGGTTCTATTCTTTTCAGCTTTTCAAAGAAATCTGCATGGATATTTTAGTTGGTTCCCAATCCAAGTACTCTTAATTACAGCTGGTCATAATCTTTTGGCTAACTATTGTATGTACATTTGTTGCGTTTTCTGACATCACAAACACATAGAATCAATGTGCATATACTACACTGAATTGTTTGATGCAAAGTTAATGACCCACTAGTGGGTTCACAGTGTTACTACACACTTCTATAACATAAGAATAACGAATAACGAATTGCATTGTAATCCTTGTAGTTGCTGCGTAGTCAATTACCCAATTACTTCTCCATATGATATGCCTGTAGCATAAACACTCACCAAAAGCACCTAGTAGGAATCAACCGACAGGAATGAAACTTGGTGGGTAGATTTGAGATTGTGAGACATGCGAATGATTCGAGTTTCACGCTCGGCCACGCATGTGACGTAAGTAAGGACAGGCCTTATCGCTGTACCCGACTGACCCAACAGCCACAACTGTAGATGGTTGCACAATGCAGGACTACATGCATGCAGACCGTTACGATGACTGCCCTTAACACCATGTCAGCATCGCCAAAGACTGCAATGATGTCATGCCAAACTGTCATGGAGTGACTCAGAATGGTAGCAGGTCATCTTTAGTGATGAGTTCCGCTTTTGTCTTGTTGGAGAGGGCCAACGAATACATGTGTGGAGCCACCACGGTCAGCGGCAAGGTTTGTTGTCACACGTCACACATCCAGAAGGCCTGGTGTTACTCCACCTCCACCCCTACCACAAATATCTGCAGGAACTGTGTGAGAATATTCAAGCTGCATGGGATGGATTATCACAGGACACCATTAGGAACCTCTACAACTCCATGCTGAGACGTCTGGCATGTTGCGTTAGCAAACATGGCGGCCAGACGCCATACTAAGAGACACTACTTCTGTATGTGTAGCTCAATAAACATTACCCATATCAGTCTAAATTTATCATCATTTCTTGTTCCTGGTAACCTTTATCTTCCTTCCCAGTAGCACTGCAATCCGACACTTCCTTCTGGGTGCAACTATTCTTTTGATGATGAGTGTATAACAACACATTCTCCTGTGATACTGACAACATATTAAAATGTACTACACTTCCTTATTGGTTTGAACTAATAATCAGGTTAAAGGGCATCAGATTGACCCTCTGGTACCAGAACTGAACAACCTTTAGAAACTGCTGATTGATCCAGTCTTCTGCCTTTCATCATTCCTTCATCTTTCATAAAGGCGCATCACTCTCATAATTGATGAACGCTTGCCCGCCCAAACGATGATCTGTCCCACCACTTTCTGCTGATCATTCATCATGTGGATCATGATGGCGTCCCGAATTAGCCGAGGTAAATGGAGAGCAGAGCGCTTGTTTCCATGGCAACCCCGCTCACAGAGCAGAAAGCATCAGCACTGAAGTCACTTTTACTCACTGGATCAAAAACACTGTGGCTCCTGCATCTGGTCACGCCACAAAGCGCCGTCACAGCGACTTCTCAGGCAGTGGAGGGTACTGCACATCGCCTGAAAGATCTTACGTCTCAAAACTGGTGCGATCACCTTCTTGAAGAAGCCTTTACATTTCTGTCACTAGGTTTTAGTTGCTCATTAAAGTACATTTCTACATCAGGTTTGTATACGTGGTTTTAGTGAAGTGATAGTTTGGCAGAAAGTCTAATTTACACAATTTGTCCTTTACTACAGACCAACACATGCTCAGTTTCTGAAGCCCTCTTTAGCTTTTAGAAATTCAAGGCTAATGTGGCTAACTGGTGATAGAAGCTAATAGATTGCTAGTTATGATTACTGTATTAGAGTAAAAGGATGTCTTGAGAGGCAACACTTGTGGCCAAAGGACGTGTTGTACATATCACTTAGCTATTAGTGTGCCTCGTATCACTACAAAGGTTGACTGTCGAATGCGATAGCTCTGCAGATCATCATACCAGCAGTTGGGGCAGTGTGTCGCTCCACAGCAAAGGCAGGGTTGAAGTGCATGATGCCTCCGTACCAGACCCAATCATTGTCGGATCCCAAACAGAATGTAGATTAGTCGCTAACGATGATATACTTCCAGTTCGGTAGCAGAGCTTCTCATTCACGGCGCAGCTGCAAATTAAGGTGACAGTGGCTGGCTGTCAGTAGTAGCACACGTAATGGGTGACATGACACCATATTTGGAACTGGTCCAGGCAAAGACTGGGGTGTGCAACGAAGGTGCCACCTGTGTCTGGGCGGTGGACAGGGAAACTGTGGGAGCTGCTTGTTCTTGTCGACAGAACAAACCATCCTCTCTACTGGTGGTCTGTCTGGGACATTCGGAGCCTGTTTGCCGTGTGTGCGTGCCCTCACATAACCAGACCACACCTGTAATCATTTACATATCTGCCTGAGACATAACTGTATGCTGAGTTTTACAGCAATCCAACATTTCTATCTGTGTGCATTATTTGTTCTTCAGTGAGCGTAGAATCGCTTATGTGGTTTACGTTGCAAGTACTTGACCAGTAACAACAACGCCAACAACTGAAAATCTCTCTGGACACAATGTCCAGTTGTGCAGTTTTAGTTATCACTTATTACATATTAAAAAGTTTTAGTAAGTCAGTTTGTATCACAAATTAAGAGGTTTAATCACAACTGATAACTATTTATTAGTGTTTTAGTTGCAGAAAGATTCACTTCACTAATATGCTAGTTTGTATTATGTACAATAATTCGATGACTAAAGCTGCACATAGGGAACCTATGGAATATCTTGAAGTATTAGTGGCTTATTCAACTTTAAACATGAACTCCAGAAATGATTTGATTGTAACAAGGAACCAAAGGCAGCCCAGTCTACATTTATAAGATGATAATTAAAGCTCAATAATTTGCATAACAAAAGTAAAGCATAACAAAAAAAGATATTTATTGTGCATTATTACAATTTACAGTAGAAGGTGCTTATAAGTGATTTTGACACGCCTTCACGCAACCCACAGTCACAACAGAAGTCAGTGTAGGGGTGGAACCGCTTTGGCGATTGACCAATCAGAGCACACCGGGCCCCTCAGGAGGCCGAGCTTAAAGACACAGGAGCTTTAGCAGAGCATTTTAGACAGATGGTAAATGCGCATGTACAACATGAGAGAAATGTAGTGTTTTGTGATGAAGCATGTAAATCTATTGTAGCAGACCTCAAAAATATAACTATAAACATCAGAAAAATGAGCATAATAGGTCCTCTTTAAAGTCTTCAGACATCTACGTCCTACCACCACCACTACATCAGTTCTAACCCTCTGACAACTCAAAGCAGTTGAGGCAAACATGTCAAGCTTTAAGCATATAGTGCACAGTACTACGGTGTGGCCATAATCTTCTACTACATGTTAGTTACATCACAGCTCATAGCTTCAAAGCAAAGGTATAGAAGCACTTTCAAATCAGAAACTCTCTTTACTGTTGATAAAAATAGAGATAGAGAGGTGTTCAGACATGTTGGACATGTTGGATCTGATTGCCACAGTCAGCAAACAAGCTTCTAATGAAGAAGTTCTCACCCCAGAGCTAAATTTCAACACTCCCCTACCTAAATCAAAAAACATAACTGCCATAAACCAATCTGATGTTTACTTGGCCTCTCTCCATAACCCTTCTGATCTACATTCCAGTGGTTTGCTTTTTGTCTTGCACTTCATCTAGGGGTTTTTACGCAAGACACGTCATCTGAGCTATGTGCAAGAGTGACCACAACCACAGTGAGCTTGTTCTGTTTGTCATCGCCTTCATTCCGTAGGGGCCATCTTTATTTACAAGGCACTTTTGCAGCTGAAATGTTACATGAGGCACATACATAAGGCAGACAAAGTAAACACGGTGTGAAACAAAATGAAACAATAAAAAGCAAATCAGTACAAACTGCAGAAATAGCACAAAAACGTTAACATCATCATAGAACAAACACTGACAACAGAAAAAGAGTTCAGTGAAGTTTTCTTGATGAGAATAAAGAGTCTAAAGTGCATCTTGTGACATCAACCATCAAAGGGATTCTGAAAGACCACAAGGTCTCTCCAATAACAACGGTGGCCTGGCTCCACAGAAGAATGTTATTTTAAAAAAATATTTACCAGATTTAGTTGAGCTTTATGGAAAACTCAACTACAGACCAGTGCGGTACTGTAAACAGAGGCTGAAACAGGACAGAAGTACACATGATCAGTTGTTGAAGACTGAGACTAATTAAACTAGCAGAATCAGGTGTGCTCTTGCTTGTGTGGAATTGAGCCTTTCGGCCATACTGGCCTTTGGCGGATAAGAAGCGATACCCCGGTCTAAAATAATAAAAATGCAAGAAGCAAAAAATGTGATTGTTGTCTTGTACATGTTATTGAATGGAGTGCAACATATTCACCACAGCCACATTATAAAACCTCCAGGATAATATTAAAAGCTGCCCTATGTAAGATTTGTGGATTTGTCAACCTTTCTGGTGGAAATGTGTAATTACATGCAACATGCAGACCGTTTCGGAATCTGAGCACACTGAAGGAGTACTCAGAAAAACAATGTATTCTAAGGAAGGAAGTGAATTAACTGCTATTATCATCACATCTTCATCAGGATAATGCTGACTTGGTATAAATATATCTAGAATAGCACATTTCACATCAAGTCACATCTGATTTTTACATCTGTTTACATCTGTAAACTATGGCTGCGTCTCAGTTGTGTACTACACACCGATACTACACAGTATATGCTATGTACTAATCTTAACAGTATGAGTTCTGCAGGCTAGCACATATAAACTCACATGTATACACCAATTCTGGTCCTGCCACCACCATTGCCGCCACCGTCATAACGCCGTCCACCATTTTTTCAGAAATTTCCAGATGTGAGACCCTCCTCTCTTTCTGCTTTCCGTTGCATTATGGGAGAACAGTGTCCATTATTACCATACTCAAAAATAAAATGTACATTGTGGATTTTTCAGTATACTCAACTTTGACATTTGCAACGGTACTATATACTACATACTCAAAGACTAATTAGTATTAGTGTTAAGTGCTCCATTTGGACGCACCCACAGCTCTTTTTTGCCTTTAAGAAGTAGACTGTGCCCATGTCTGCATCCCTACTTATCTCTTAGTTTGAAACTGGGCCTGTAATGGAAGGCTAAACATCTTGTTCTAAACCCTTTTAACTGAGGCCAGGACACAGGTTTTGAAGACCAGAGTGTTGGATGTTTTATGGTTTGGTATACAGCTTCTCTTCAGTCCAAAGGCCTCCTCTTGCTCTTGAGTCTATGAACACTGCTTGGGGCATTGACAGCTCCCTAACTCCATTATGGCAGAGAGAAAGCTGCTGATGTTTCATGGGCAGCACTCAGCATGCCCTCTTCTCTCCATTAGCCCTGGCCGAGTCTAACGCTGATCAATGGAGCGGTTGTGGGATGGACAGTGCTCTGCTGATTTAATGCATTGATTGGCAGGAAACAACAATCAATAATGTTGACTGGCACAGTCAGAGCACAACAGAGCTGTAGTGGGTGATTGTCCCACTAGTGGAGTCATCAGGATATAGGAAAAGAACGTTGCATTGTATGTGTCTGTGAGTGAGCGGGTGGGTTGAGGGTGTGTTTTTAAGGGTGTGTAGGAGGTCTCAGGTTGTGAAATTAGAAAAAGTGTGCATACATGTGCACGCCTATGCAAATAAAGGTACTGCTCAACCTAACAGCACTTCATGTTGCAACAATGACTCAAAGCTGAGGCTGCTATTTAGCTAACAATAGTTTTCCTGGATAAACCTTTCCAAACCTTTGTGCTCACCTACACCATTTAAAGCATATTTTTATAGCTTTGACTAGGCTGAACAGCTAGCTAACAGACTATTAAACAATTATTATTACAGGCTCAATTCTTAAACGGCTCCTTCTATCCCACAGCCTATAGTGGCCTATGCACATTGAAATTCTGGGTTTTACATAACTAACTAGGAATCAAATTAGTTAGACTGTTTAGGTACCAGGAACCAGTATTCCTCTGCAATGCACTATGTAGGGAGGGAGTAGGCAGCCATTTGAGATTCATCTCCAGTGTGGGAATAGGGACATACAACACTGTTAGCTTTGTGCTTAATGTGACTGGAAATCAGATCAATGCGCTAATGGAAATTAGAATTGTTATAACCATTTCTTGCTAACACTTTGTGCACATGCATGTACATTTTTAGCCACTGGTTCTTCTACTAAGTTCTACATAGTTTCTTGTATTAAATTTGTCAAACTAAACTAAAACAAAGCTAGTCATATCTCTGCATGGCTAACATAGCTAGCATGATTTCCTGCTAATTAGCAACACTATACTCAAAACGCATTGCTAGTTCAAATAATCCTTTGGTAAAACCATTTTCATTGCTATTAGGTTTTAGATTCCTATAAGCCTGTGGTCATAACAATAACATTTACACTCTGCACTACAGGTCAATAATGCAGTGGCTAATACACGTACATTTGTACAGACTGCACATTGTGCACAATACACTTGTGATTCAATGTATCACTTCTATATAAGGACCAGTATTATTATTTTTATACTGCACTATGTACACTATGTGTATGATACATGTATACTTATATAAGGATACTTGAGTCTACAATTGGCTGATATTACACAGTGCTGTCATTTGCACTAATAATGCATATTACAAAAGTTCTGCTCTGTTTACTAGGTTTTGTCCAACCACATACACAGCAGTGTCTGCATGTACTCCTCTACCTTCCTCAAAAACAGCACACAAGCCCTTTGTTCTTGGCTTTCAACATGAAGCCAAGAAACCTCCTCACTTCCTTTGCTGCTTCTCAACGCCACATTGTAGAAATTCCCTCTAAAAATGTTTTCTTGTAAAGCTATGTCCTCTAGAAGCAAAATATGCCTAAATAAATGCAGTTCATCCAGTTCTCCCATCAGGAAGTTAGGACATTTTCACTGAGAGAAGCCATTCTGTCACTGGACTAAATGTCACTGGACTAAACTTGTGTTAATTATTCTGAAATTGATGCTGTTACACATTTTGAAACTCAAGTCATTAAGCGTTCTCCAATTAGAGCAATGCATCTTGGGGCAAACTAGCAAGCTTCTTTTAAGTTTGGGATCAGTATGTAACACATCAGCGTTAATCACATCGAAGCGGTGTGTCTAGAAGCGGGAGACTGTGGGCTTAATTACCCGCTAGCCGTTTAATAGCAGTGCCAGTATCAGGCCTCACGTTGGAGCAGGCTTTAATTAGAGCAGTGCAGAAGGCAGCAAGCGCGCTTTGTCTCATGTGATGCATGGCCTTTGATCAGTGCTATCTCCAGTAATAGACTGTGTTTTGAGACCAGTAGTTTCAGCCACACCCAAACTGAATGAATCTGGTTCTTTTCAGTTTGAGCTGTAAATTTGCCAGTTCATCATGTGGCTGTAGTATTTTAGACCACCAGTTAACACTTTAATGCTGAGACATCATTGCATTTTAACCCTGTTGTGCATAATGTTGCCATAAGGCAACAGCCAAAATCTTTTAATGTTTTGTCTAACTACAATGTAAATGTTTATAATTTTCTTTTTCACTGGGAAGCTGAAGACTTTTTATGCATAAATTGGCATGTTTTTTTGTCTGATTAAAATGATAAAATATGATATGGCAACAACACAACAATGGAATTACAATCTGGAATGCATTAAAATGGAAGTAAACCTACACTTATATAGGACACGATGCACACATCTTTGTAAAACATTTTACTAAGCTGATTGATGTTAGGTTGATGTTTTGTATTCAATATAATTATTTTTATACTGTTTCTTTTTTGTATTATTCCATCACATTTTACTCTTATGCATGCTTCTGGATGATGAATATGGTATGGTCCACTGTCCAAAAAATAAGATAAATAGTGAAATAGTGACTTTACATAAGAGGACAAAAATATGAAGATACATGTACTTCTTTAGACAGCGGCAATATGTATATTTTTACTTTCATTGCATGCATTTCGGATGCTCTTGCTAGGCAAAATACTTCTCAAGCATGTTTAAAAAATGGTCAGATATTTACATTTCAATTGTTATTATTATTATTATTATTATTACTATTATTATTATTATTGGCATTTTCAATAAGCCAAAAAAACTACTTAGTCTCCTGTAACAATATGGTTTATTAAATTTACTTTGAAATGCAGTGATTTAAATGCTTTCCTAAATATAAGCGCTTGACACACAGTGCAACCAACAATAAAGGCAGCATGGTAAGTATTTTAGCACACGTAGAAATCTCTGGTTCAGTGCAGATCCTCTTTACAACGCTTTTGTTCATGTACATAAACCCACCACTCCTATTCTAGAGCTAAAGGCTAAAAGTTTCCCAAGCCATTGCTGACAGTACATGAGTAAGATGGGTTTAAGGGGAAGGCTAAAACATTTCTACAGGTAATTAAGACAAACAGTGGAGGTTCATTATTGGTTTAGTCTTCTGAGGATCAACAAGCTAATTTACTGGGAGTGAGCTGAGGCAAAGTATAGCCTACTGTTGGGTGTGAAGTATTACGTTACCATCTTGACAGACAGGACATTTCAGATATCGTCTTATAATCTTATAGAGAATGTGTGTCCTTAAAGTCAAGTTCTGTGTTTAATTGACCTTTCAGTTTAGTTCAGGCTGAAATCATTTATCCATATTCTAAACCACTTATCCCTCTGGGTTGTAGGGGTTGCTGGAACCTATCCCAGCACTCACTGGGTGGAAGGTAGGAAACACCACAGACAGGCCACCAATCCCTCAGAGGGCAAACACACAGACAAACACATTCATATCTACAGGCAATTTAGCATCTCCAATTCACCTGTCTTTGGACTGTGGGAGGACACTGGAGCACCCAGAGGCAACCCAGACAGATACAGGGAGAATACGTAAACTTCACAGAGACAGGACCCACAGGCCAGGAATCGAACCCAGGCCTTTCTTGCTGCAAAGTGACAGCGCTACCCACTGCACCACTTTGTTGCCCAGGCTGAAAACAGAGATGGTAAATAGCAGCATAATAAAACTTAACACAAAGCCTAAAGCTATCTCATTTAGGTCTTCAATACACAAATGTGCTTGTGATATCTGAGTAAGCTGCCCTGAGCAGTCTTCTGTCTGAGTCAAGCGATTTCTGTCTGTGAAAAGCACCTTGTTATTCATGCCATAGGCAATTTAATATGTACTCCATATAATTTGCAGCACCCAGCACCTGTGAAACGATGATGATCCTTGGCATTTGTGACATTTCTTAGTGGGGAGGTCTGCTTGCATGTGAATTTCTTGTCGGCTTTAAATTGGTGATTCACCTCGGTGAATCCCTGCTTGTGTCCTTGAATGTGCAAGTTTGCTTGCAAAAAGACACTCTCTATCTCTTTCCTGGAACAGGATGATGCTGTTTTTCACTCCAGCTAAGCAGGCTTACTTGAATCCATGTGGTTTTGCTTAACAAATAGACACAAGCTTTTCAATATCACATAAACCCTCTCGGTGCACAGTTAGTAAATCATTCAGATTTGCTACTAAGCCCAGCGGGTTTAGCAGTACAATTAGAAAAGGTCTACATTGTTTGCTAAACCTGTGTTACCTAAATGGAAGGTATGCTACAATCCTGCATAATGTTAGTTTACTCTGTCTGTCTCTTATAATGGCCTCAGGCCCACACGAGGAAGGGCATTTTAATATGACGTACAGTAACATACCAATGCTAACATTGCTAATTCAGGAATGAATGAAGAAAGTGCTGTCAGGTTCTCAGGGCAGTCGTAAAAATGCACAACTGCTAGCTTAGAAATTTCCCAATATAACAAATTATATTGCATTTTATCTTAGGAAAAATGCCGACAGAGAGCCAAAATGCTGAGCTACATGTTCTCATCCACAAAAGCACACCCTCTTGTAGCTAGTCACTGCCAGCTAGGTAAAAAAGCTGCACAGAGAAATAAATTATAGGCTACATGCTGGCATTAGATCTTTGCTATGTTAGTAATCTGATTGTTTTGACCCTATTCATGCCTTATCTGTATCAGACTGTGCTCATTTAACATGTCATGCTAACTAGTATTAGACTTTGAGCTCATTTATTTGACCCTTTCTGCATCAGACCTAGACAAATATGCTTGTTTAGCAACTCTGTTACACGTTGGGTTCTTTAGAGGCAGAGCTTATCTCGTTATGTTTATGATGGCTAGCCTTTAGTAGGTCAAGGTTAGCTGCGCTAGCAATATCAGTACCACCAACAACTTTCATTTAGCATGACATATGATCACCTCCCAGAGAAAGAAAGTAGTTCACAAGGTATTAAAATAAGCAGTAGAAAACAGGCACTTGTGGTACAAATTAAGAGGGTAATTATTGCTCGCATTTTGTCCCAGTTTACTGTTCTATAAGAGCTTTAAATAAATAAGTGCGGTCAGGTCAACATCTTAGGCTACTAGAGATTTAAAGAACTACAGCCATTAACATAATTAGTGAACGCTAGGAATTCAGCCCTGATTCACAACAAGAGCAAAACAGGAAGTGAATGCTATTTTTAACATTTGACTCTTTTCTTGCCTATGCATTTCTTAACATATTCTTAAAT
The DNA here is from genome assembly GCA_034552555.1 of Semaprochilodus insignis. NCBI lineage: Eukaryota > Metazoa > Chordata > Actinopteri > Characiformes > Prochilodontidae > Semaprochilodus > Semaprochilodus insignis. Next base: position 14,090,048 of record CM067495.1, read on the forward strand.
ATGTCCTTGAAAGCTTTTGGATTGTGTTAAGAGGGCAAGGAAGACCACCCTGGACCTCGCTATGTCACTATTTATTATGTTTTTTTCATGGTGCCACAAAGACAGGAAGTGGCATAGCTCCAGATCAGGCTCACTGTTTTCATTACCTCAGAATGGAGCGACCACCAAACAAGATATCTGAGGGGGGGAGGAGGAGGAGGAAGTCTCTCAGTCAGAACGAGGCACGCAGGCCTGTACTTGAAGCTACAACCAGGGAAACCAAACTGTAGCTCAAGCATGGAATTTGGGAAGGCTAGCATGAGCATTTCCTACACATTAGCATCTAATCTGAATCTCCTGTAGTAGAAGATATCATCCTGCAGACGTATTAAAGCCAAAAGAGAAGACGCTCGCACCTGAAGTGCATGTACAGACGTGTGCGCACACACTTGTTCTCTTGTGTTTACTAGTACCCAGGCATGCGAGGAATGGCAAAACAGATGTTGTTTTGTCTTAGGTAAGAGAAAGTCCGCCCATTCATATGCAGTTAGCGACTCCTGCTAACGTTTGCAGCTGGTTTGTGCAAAATGTTCAGCCCTCAGTCGAGGCAGACTCACAGAAAATTCCTAGGGTTGCTTGCAGATGTTTCCTATGTAGCTCATGAATTCTGAAATGAGGAGTCATTTAAAAATACAAATATAAAGATTTGTATTATAATGCAAAAGTGTGAACACCTCCAGACACATGGCTGGTTTTGTTGTGAAAATAAAAGTGAAAGTTAACACATCCTCTACAGAGCGAACACTCTTCCACTCTTCTGCTCATTTAACATACTGGTGAACATATTGATGTATTTTGGTGCGTATATATAGTCAAATGTCCAGACCGAATTTCACCATATACAAACCCTATACAGTCCTTTTATCAATGGGTTGGGGGCGGGGGTATGTTCAATAATGCTGGAGAGTAGAGCATGTAAACAATGCACAATGTTCACGTACACAAAACCCTCCACTGAGGTTACAGCATTATCTGCTGTGGTCCAGCTCCCCCCGCACAGTTGGCCTGGCTTAAACAAGGCTTTCTTCAGTAGGTCTTCACTAAGAGAGAAGTCATGCTTTCACTTCCCCCATCGTCACAGTGGCTGTTATAAGTGGGACGTTGTCTTGTGTTATGCAGTCACACCCCCCTCCGGCGACACTTCTGGTGTGTGTGTGTGTGTGTGAGACTACCCGTGTGTATAAAACGGTGGCAGGGACGTCACCCAATCAAAGATTGGCCTGTCATCTGAGGTCAAAGAGGAAGAGGAAGTCCAGGGGTGTCTCGCTGCAGAATGGTGCCTTTTGTGTCAGTGGTATCTCCCTCTCTCTCACACTCTTTCTCGCTGTATCTCTCTTCCTCTCCACTTCCTCCAGGGACCAGTGACAGGCTCGGTCCAGTCTGGGTGCTGTTGCCATGGCACCACTACTTCCGCTAGACTGGCAGTCGATCTGAAGGGCCTACAGGCTGTGATGTGGCTGGCTCAGACCGGCGTTGTGGTCTTCTTCAAAGTGTTTGTGGATGTGATGTGGCTGGCTCACTCTAACCTTTAGGAGGACCAGATGTGCGTGCGCTGATGCGAGTCACCATGCTGGATCAGATTTTTTCAGGGGTTTTTCTGATCTTGTCATACGTCTTCAATGTATTACAGTCACACACACAATCTGAAAAAAAAAGGTCTCAACTGCAGAATCCATATTACACTGATGAAGACACTGATTATCCTCCTACATCCTCAGAGGACACCTACAGTTTAGACTGAGCTCACTTCTTAAACACTCTTTCAACTCGCTCACCATCATCAGTTTCAGATTCAGTTCAGGGACAGGGTCCAAACACAACACACGCTACAAAATATTCTTCCACACGCTGCATGCAGTTACACATTTCCACCAGAGAGATCTCCAAATCCCCAGATCTTACACAGTGCAGTGCTTTATACAAACTTTACCTTTAATCAAGTGTCTATGAAATCCAACTGAACTTAAAGCTGAATGTACTCAGTCTAATCCTAACTGAACCTATTAGTGCTGATAATCAGCTGAGCTTGTTGACAGTTGAAGTTTCTGTAGCTGGTATACAGGAACTATGAAAATGAAGTTGACTAATGTAATTAGAGAAGTGTGCTTCCTGAAGGACGTTCAGAATGATTATGCATCTTAAGCGTTTCAAGAACGGTTGCTACAGTGTTGAAAGGCAGTTACTATGGAATTTATGTGTTTGCTAGGGTGTTGCTAGGTGGTTGCTGTTATCCCAGGTGGTCGCTAGGGTGTTGCGAGGTGGTTGTTATGGTATACCAGGTGGTTGATAAGGTGTTGCTAAGCAGATGCTATGCTATCCCAAGTGGTTGCTAGGGGTTTGCTAGGTGGTTTTTATGGTATCCCATATCATTGTTATGGTATCCCAGATGGTTGCTTTGGTGTCACTAGGCAGTTGTTAGGTGATTGCTATTGTATATCTGGGGGTTGTCATGGTATTCCAACTTACTAGGGTGTTGCTATGTGATTGCTATGATGTGCCTAGTGGTTACAAAGGTGTTGCTGTGTGGTTGACATGGTATCCCAAGTGTTAGAATCTTGCTAGGTTGGTATAGTACCTTGGTTATTTAATAGGGTGTTGATAGGTGGTTGCTATTGTAACTTAGGTTGTTGCTGTGAGATTCCAGGCACTTACTAGGGTGTTGCTTTGTGATTGCTATGATGTGCCTAGTGATCCCTTACTTGTTGCTGTGTGGTTGACATGGTGTCCCAAGTGGTTGCTAATGCTAATAATAATAATAATAATAATAATAATAATAATAATATACCTATGGATATCTATAGTATTGTGCATTGCAATCACTAATTATGTAATATGTTGTGTTGATATCACGACATGACAAATATCTAAAGCATGTCCACAAAAAACTCTTTCGTCAAACTCAAATCTTACAAACCAATACAAACACACATGTGGAACTGATTAAAAGTTTAGAATCTGCACCCTTTAAAACCATTTCTCAGCTTTTTCAGTGAGATACGAGTGAGACATGATTAATATAAAATCACAGTGTTCTTTAGTTATGGCTTCTCAGAGTTCAGTCAGTTTTAAACCCACCTCTAGCTAACTCTGTAATAAGTGGACTAACTCAGTCATCTTCATGTAGCCCTTTTGGCACTGATCTGGAACAGAATCCTGATTGTTACCAGTTTAGGCAAGAACAGAGCCAATATTAGATCATGTTCTTTAAATAAAGCCTACTCCACCAGAACTCTATTACTCTACAAAGAGGCCCTCACAGGCAAAAAGCATGGAAGGTATCATGCTGGGCATTTTGACACAGACTGCATCTTCGTTGGATGACACAGGAATGATTCAGTGCTCTAATTCTTTCAGTAATCCGTCTGAAATGCTGTAGTGATTATTACAGATGTCCTCTTGTCATATTTAGCAGCAGAAATGTTCTAGTAGTAGCAGTCAGCCTGTGATATGGAAGTGCAGTTGGAAGACTTGTAGGAGGAGTAACTACACATATCAAGGCTACATGAAACTAAGATTTGAGACTCATTATGATGATTTAATGATTCACTACAGGCAGATAAGGAAATAAACTTTGAACTTTGTGTTTGCTTACTGCATATCCAGGTGAACTAATTTGACAGTTTACGGTAAGCCTAAACATGGTGATGTGGGATCAAAATAGCACAAATATGTCCATTTATGTCAATAACAAATCCAAGATGAATCAGACAGCCAGTGGGTTTGGCACACACCGAAGTCCACATGATTAATAGATAACATAATCAGAATGTCAGCACTGAGTGTACTGAACGCCAGACACCTTATCACAGGTGTGACCCACTTTACCTGTCCTATGTTGACCGTGGGAAAGCACCACAAGTGAGAGCTGCCAAGCTTAGTTTCTGCCTTTATGAAGACGATTCTGTTATTGACAAAGCTTTCCCTCTCCAGTTTTTTGCCAGAATTATAGAATTTCATTTCCATAGTCACATAGTCTTCAGGCGTCATCAGTCGGCATTCTATCTTTATAAAATTCTGTCACTGACTCATTCACTTGCTTACTCACTGATTCTGATTTATTCACCAACTGGCTCACTGACTCACTCACGTACTGACTCACTTGCTCACTGAGTCACTCAGTCACCTAGTGCCTCACTTACTCTAATTTATATGATGCGTATATATATATATATATATATATATATATATATATATATATATATATATATACATTTGAAGAATACTAAAGTGTGGAAGAAAATAGTGGATAAGTGGATATTGTTGGTGTCTCTGGGGAGTTATGTCACTTGATAGCTAGGTTAGCCAGCATGCTAACTGGCCAATAAAGCTAGCCACAAATGCAAGCAGTTACAATTTGTTTTTCACTCCCACATACTAGAACGCAAGCGGCCTCCAACACACCCACAAGAGGCAAACTTTGTGGTGTAAGTGACTGGTTGCCTGCTAGTGTGAATGTAGGGTCAGTCACTTACTCAGTGCGTCACTCAGTCACTAACTCCCTTAGTCACTGACTCGCTCACTCATGTTTAGCAGGCTAAAATGTCTATGCAAGGGCTTTTGAAGCTTCTAAAGCTTCATTTGAGCAGTGCTTTAATTCGATGGCACTTGGACATCTCTTAATTTGAATTTACTATTCAGTATTTATGCACCACATTAATCATAAAGTTATTAAAAGAGTTTCCAATATGCAGCAGATAACAGTTAACCTTCCTGTACAGTGTGGCGCAATGCTACAGGAACTAATGATTTATCTCAGCAGATTTGTCTGATTGGACAAAACTTAAACTGACAAATCAAAAACTGATTTGAAACATGTTGATGAATTATAAACCAGCAGTGCCATGCATTTTCACCATACACAATGCTTAATCGTGTCAGTTTGACCTTTCAAGCCATCCATAGTTCCAGCTCATGCACAGCATGTTGATATGACCCCACAATTGTAGCTCTCACAATCAAATACTGCTTTTAAATTGTTAGTTCCATTGATGGCTGTCTAGGCAAAATCACAAAGCCACACATTTGTTTATCAGTAAGTACATCAAATAAATCATGCTCCTGTTTTGCCGGCATACAAAGCACCAACAGCATATTAGGCAGGTGGTCAAATCTTTATTTGGGGTCAAATTTGTCCATAACAGGACAAAAGTGATTATTCATGGTTCATAATTTTTTTTAGCTTTTATTGACCCAACTGGCACCAACATTGGTAGGATATTTTGTCATGGCTCTTGCAAAATTTGTCATAAATTGGACAAATGGGGCTGATACAGCAGACCTATTACCAAATAAGCCCAGTCAAGGCATTTGACAGAATTGAATTTTGTAAGAAATTTGATCACCATGTCGGCCAATAGGAACTGTACTGAAAGGCACACACCAGACTTTATACAAACTTTATATTTGAAATGCTTGGACCCCTTAATTGCCTGTGTGCATCTATACCAGTGTTCAGAGTAGTTTTTAAATCATAATGTACCTGATATTCTTACTGACAGTAGGCCATGACCTAATTCAGAGAATATCATATGACCGGGTATACTTCCTGATGGTAAATTTCACGGCCTAGTTTCTCTTAGATAAACATAATTATTCCGATAAAGACCTTTGGTAAACAGTGTGTTTGATTGCCAACCCTGTGGCCATCATGAAGGGTTATTACCATCCAAGCAAAACCTAATGACAGATATCAAGCGATGAGTATTACTGTTATTCTTGCCTACAAATTATAGTGCTCCGTTCTTGCCCAGAGAGGAACAACCCAAGCATTAGTTTCGCTCCTACACCGGCCTCTTGCTCTGTCAAGGTGAAAGTGTGCCTATCTGCTCCAGCTTCCTCTTAGCTCTCAATGAAGCTCGAGCAGGTACAAACTTGTACATACTTGAAATGAAGAGAAGAGATAAGGGCTCTGTCAGTAAGTAGGGAAGTGCCATTATACTGGCACACCAGCTGAGGCCTTCAACATGGGGAAGGTCCTAAAGAACCTGCTTCTCAAAACAACACAATTCGCTAAGGAGTCTTGACTCTCTTTTCTACCTTTGAACCAGGAAGTGTGCTTGGAGGGGACTGATTGCACTTCCTGTTTTGCTGTGCATTCTTTGGCAGCAGAACAGAGTGCTGAGTGTTCTTTTTCCCCCTCTTCTTTATTTCCTCCCTGCTAAGCTGGGTATCAAAGGTGAGGTGCAGATAAAAGGGTAGCTGTGTGCGGCCGCTGCTTGTGCAGTAAAACCACTGTGAACAACTGAAAGGTTTTAATTAGCGGCTGGCTTTGTACTGGCAGATGCTAACGCTACCACTCCGAGTTAGCTGTGAGGTGCATATGCAAAAGAACATATGGACGAAAAATTCATGTCCTCTTTAAAAGATGGAACTAAAAGGGGGCCATTTGACTTACATGCTAACTAGCCAACATTAAACCAATTAATTAACCAATTAATATTCCCAGTAATATCATGCAAGACATAGTAGAGAAACTTACACTTGTGAACTTGTACCTATGGCTTACATGTGCATTTTAAAGAACATCGTGATTCATTTATAGTAGATACATTACATTTTCTTGAGTGTAATAGTATGTTAGCGCTAAGCTGATGCACATGAACTAGCAGCTAGCAGGGAACGTTACCTACAAGTTCTAATAAAGTTTTTTAAAAAAATGTTTTAGTGTAATATCAAAGATGTTCCTATAAGGTAACATGTTAACTAGGACATAACATTTAACTGCAACATTCAAAGGAAGTTTTGAGGATGCTGACAAATTATATTAAAACAAGAACTAATTCTCAGCGCAACGGTTGGAAAATGTTTTATGGAGACCTAAGATTACAGAATGTTTTCAGAGAATGTTCTCCTACCTTTAGAAAGAACATTGTGGGAAACAAAAGTAAACGTCCCGCTGAAAACATTAATGAAATGTTGCATTGCATATTCTCAGAACATTTTTAGAATAAAGCATATCTGAAGAAACCAATATTGATACTGCAGCCTGGAGTACCTGCAGATACCGATACCAATCCAATATCGTTTTTCCCCTCTATTGAACAACCAAGCTGTTAACGATACGTTTGTCTGGATGCACTTTGCTTGACCAGCCATCTAAATAACATAATGCTCAAACTGTGAAAGCTCATCTAAAGGAAGAAACACACAGCCCACAACATGACTCAGCTAGCATTACATCTATTTCTTTTTAGTTATATATTTATTATATACACACAGAACTCTTAGCAACATTTTTGGTTGGCCAGCACCATCAAACATTCAAAGTGACATTTAAAGTGCAGCTTTGTGCATAACATTCATGTGATAGTTTAGGCTAATGGATCATATCAGATTACATTTTGTTCCCTCTGGTATTTGATCCAGTGATATTGGCCTGTATCAGGCCGAAACAGATACTGAGTATCGTATCGGCACCCTTCTAATATTTACCTGGTTGCAGTTTTACAGTAGTTCTGAGTTTTACAGAGCCCTGACCCTGATGATTAGACTGAAGCTCGTATTCACAATCAATGACATATCTAGGACTTTTAGAAGGCAATTCTAGAGTGATATATTAATGAAATGGGTCTGAACCACTGGGCATCATACCACTGGACTCATACTATAAGCATGTATTTTTAGCTCACAGAAAACCTTGAGAGTTCCCCACTGATCCACAGAAATATTAGCCTAGAATTTAAAGAAGGCTGTAACAGCCGGCCATTTTACAGCTGCACCTTGAATAGCAGTCGAAACAAAGTTAATCCAACGGCCATCAGCAGCTGCCACACCGCCAAAGGGAGCTGGCCATTTCTCTGAGGAGCTTTGCAGAGCACTGAGGGGGAGGAGAGGGCACAGCCCCAGCCTTGTGTTTTTTGTCCGGTGTGTCCACAAAGAACACCTCCTTTACAAGACGTGTGCCTGCCCTCCCACACACACACACACACACACACACACACACACACACACACACGCACACACACACACAAACAGACACACACACACATACACATACACACACACTGCAAAACCCCTTCGTCTGGCTGGCATGGTGCCCAGTCCTGTGCCCATTCCTCTGTTTTTGTGTAACGTCGCTGGCACATGAATGTCTGTGGCTGGCACGCTACCCAACCTGCTGCTGGGTGCCCCCTCTTCCGCCCAGCCAGATCCGTTATACCATTTAAAGCAACGTTACTGCGAGCGCTGGCACCATGCCTAATTACCAGCCAGCTGAAAAGGACAGACAATAAACGTTTTAATTTATTTGTCTTTTACTTCACAATGTCATGGCACAAAAAGAGGAAACAATAGAACGAAACTCTTCATTTCTATAATTATAATAATTAATTCTGAGCTACGGTGAATGAACACAGGAGGGGATAAATAGTCATTTTACAATAAACCTGGAAAAAAAAATTATATGCTGCATAGTGAAAAAGAGCAATAGCCATCTCGAGGCCTGAAATTTGTCCATGTAGCTTCAGAAACAACACAGACGTGTCTATGTAAGATTATTTGACATGGTTTGAGATCAGTGTGAGGTGATTTAGACTTGTAGTTAACACAATGCTAACTGTTTTGGTATCAGGGTATGTGAGTAGAGTGGGAGGAGTTTCCATGTTTCTTTCCCAGTCCTTTCCTTGCCTCCAAGAAGACCAACTTTGTGCCCTGTCCTTATGATGCAGTCCAGTTCCAGTCAAAACAGCCATTAAATACAACCTATTTATTTTCAGAAAGTATTGAAAACTTTCCGTCCTTGCTTATGCCGAGCGTGAAACATGAATCATTCACATGTCTCATAATGTCAGACATTCCCACCAAGTTTCATTCCTGTCAGTTGATTCTTTCTGGGTGCAGCTATTTGTGCAGCTCTTCTTCTGATGATGAGTGTATTTAGTCGTTTAGGCCTCTGTGTGATTCTCTGTTAAGTATGTTTTCTGCTTTTTCTGACATGAACGTAGTCTCGGACTTTTGCATGTATTTTTCAGACTTTACGATATGTATTTCATATCTTCAGCTGTTCAGTGCACACTTCATTTGTTTAGTCATATCTTTCATGGTTGTTAACTAAAAACTATGTAAACTTTCGGTGCTACACAGGACAGCAGATTTAGGCTTGAAAGAATCGGACGGACTCAGAAAACTAAGGTAAACAAATGCATGTGTTTAGCATCTAATACTTTACTATTTGAACTTACAGTTACAGTTGATGAGCATTTCTGGTGGAGGCCTGTTGTACCGTTTCGCAGCATTGACACTGTGTATATGAATGGCAAATGCATAGCGTAGCAGTCACGCTACCACATCACTCATCTCATACAGAGGCTATATGTACAGTCTTACAGCACTCCAAATTTCTAAAAGGCCATTCCTGACACAAGTCAACTTCCTCTACCCGCTAGCCTCTTTGCCCTGCTGAAAAACAGCTGTTTAATGCTAGTCTGGTGCTGGTTTATGCTGGTTATCCAGCACGGCATCCAGAGCACAACATGATTTTGCTGGTGACCTGTTGTCCTGGTAAATGCTGTTTTCCCAGAGCAAAACTAAAGAACCAAAATTCAAACATCAAGCATGTCTTGGTGGACAGCTACATTTGGGCTATTGCTGAAATTATATTAATTAGCTTAATTAAATTTATTAGACTGCTTAAAAGGGCTGTTTACTATAAATGTATTTGTATTTTTGCAGCGTTTGGCAACAGCAAAGACATTTGTTGATGTGTTTATCTGGAACAATCCTGGGCATGTTATTATTACTAAATCTCTCTCTAAATTCTTTAGTTCATTCATCTTCTAAGCCACTTATCCTTCCAGCTAGCAGGGGGTGCTTATGTCTTTCCCAGTGCTCACTGGGCAGAAGGCAGGAAACAACCTGGACAGGCCGTCAGTCCATCACAGGGCAGTCTGTCCCTAAACTGTCTGTCCGTTTTTTTTTTTTTTTGTTTGTTTTTTTTTATTATTAATACAATACAATACAAAAGCAACAGTACTTGCAGCAGCATCCCAAAATAAGTTGGCATTCCATGAATTGAACTTTGTAGTGGTACAAAATTGCCTCATGCAACCCAATAGGAGAAAGCTTCCTATTAGGAAGATCCATCAGAGGTTCTTTCAGTGGTATTTGCCCTAAGACTCACTAAGACCAAGTTATGAAATATTAGTCTAAGGCAGCATATCAAAGGGATACACATTGAACAGACTGTGGATACACATTCTAGCTTTCACAGGAAGGCCTTGAGGCATGAGTTGACTCACTAAGACTTTAGAGTCCTTTTCACACACTACCTGTCCTAACAAGGGACAGCATGCCTGTCTTAGATGCGCCGTTTTGCCTGTGTTTCAAAATTTTCCCTGCACTTTCTGGCCGATGCCTTTTGACAATGGGCCTCTGTGCGGTGTTGGAGGCTTGCTGCAGCTGAACCACAGCCAGCCCTTTAAAAATGAAAAATGTCAGACTCTGACTTTTAAAACGAGGCGAGCACAAGACATTGCGCAAGATATCTGCTCAGTTAAAAAGATCCATTGCATCAGACTGTGTCAGCTGGGTTATGTCATGAGTTTGACCGTGGATAAAGTTTTGGGATGTGTTTTGACATTGGGGGTGGATTTGTGTCTCTGAATTTCAAACTATGATTATTTGACCCTTAAACTTTAAGGCCCTGTAAATGGGCCTACGTTGAGTTCTACTCATCACTAGCTTATTATTTTCATCTGGTTACTGAGTCATTTACAGCAAGAGGTAGCAATACAACAAAAATGTAACATCACACAGTGCCTGTTAGAGCTAGGCCTTCAGTTCTGACTATAAATGTCAAAACCCCATGTAATACACTTCTAGTTCTGTGGCACGTCTGTGGCACCAATGGAGAATCACTAGAATCCATCACACCAGACGGAAATGTTGGATTGCAATGCCGTTCGGAAGGAGGATAATGATAAAGATACCCGGAACAATAAATGATGATAAATTTAGACTGATATGGGCAATATTTATTCAGCTACACATACAGAAGTAGTGTCTCTCAGTATGGCATCGGGCCGCCATGTTTGCTAACGCAACATGCCAGAGGTCTCGGCATGGAGTTGTAGAGGTTCCTAATGGTGTCCTGTGATAATCCATCCCATGCAGCTTGAATATTCTCACACAGTTCCTGCAGATTGTTCAGTAGGGGTGAAGATGGAGTGACACCAGGCCTTCTGGACACATGACATGTAACAACAAACTGTTCTTCTTGGCGCTGACCACGGTACCTCCAAACATGGATTCATTGGTCGTCTCCACCAAGACAAAAGCGGGACTCGTCACTGAGGAGTCACTCCATTGCAGTCTTTTGCGATGTTGACGTGGTGTTGAGGACGGTCGCCGTAACGGTCTGCGTTCATGTAGTCCTGCATCGTGCAGCCTTCTGTCAATGGTTCTGGCACTAACAGGATGACTCATGGAAGGCATCACTGCTCACTGAATGCCCACCATCGTGCCTGTTTGGTCAGTCAGGTACAGTGGCCTGTCCTCACTTACGTCACATGCGAGTGTGAAACTAGAATGATTCGCTTGTCTCATGATGTCAAACCTACCCACCATGTTTCATGAAGCTAGCTCCAGTTCTGGAGACAAAGAAATGGATGGCAAAAACAAAATGATGCCATTTATAAGAATGATGCAGTACATGTAGGCCACATAGATTGTATGCCTATACAAATCAGACACCTACCATCACCCAGCAGTACAGTTTATGTCCAGTAACCCCACTCCTGCATTTAATTTTTGGGTAACCTCGTGTTGCAGACAGCACCCTTTCCTATGACCAACACAAGCACAACCTAAGATGTCTGCCTGTCTGCTCTGCTACAGGTCTTTCTAAGGACTTTCTGGGGTGTTTTTAGTTCATAGCTATGGGCGGCTCCAGCCTGGACCAGGTCACCAAAAACTGACTAAGAGTACTAACCTTAAAACTCAGATTACTTGTTAGCTCAACAGCCAGACAGCAAGAACAGGTTAGCAACTACCAAACTAGCAAGATAGCCTGAATATAAAACCATGCTGTCTTTCTTTTATCTGGTTCTGCAAAATGATGTTGTTAGACTGGCTGCGCAGAAGATTTGGAGTGGAATATTACTAAAGTGACTTTACTCCCAAAGGAACTCGAGGAGGAAATACCAGCGGATTAGCAGAGAGAGCGAAAGTAAAAGGCAGCAGAAGAAGCAGCGGCAAGAAAGAGTGGACCATCTCCAAAAACTCGGCCTGTTCTCCCTCCCCCCCTCAGTTCCTCTCAGGCAGAGGTCACATTTAGGGCTATTTTCTCTAGGCTGGCGATCCACACCCTCCTACATACAAAACAAAACTCGAGCAGCATGGTGCTGCACGTTTTAGACATTGATGGATCCCGTAGCAACCCGATAGCTGTTTTGTGTTCGGTGTCTATATCTTTGTATGTCTCAGTGGCAATCGTGCTGAGCAAAGTATCAAAATATCCTTGTGATAATTCATCATTTAGGACAATGAAAACATGAAAACTAGGATATACTGATAGCTAAATCATATAAATGGTTGCTCATATGAGCGCTGAAAGGCCACAAGTCAAGCCTTGTAGAAACATGCTCTCACAAAAGTGAAAGTGCTTCAAGACGGTTCACTGAAGTAAACGCAGGAAAGCACCTAATTTTACACTGACTTGAAGGAATTTGAGGGAACATTTCATACTGTACCTATGGCCATATCTGCTCCTTTAATAACTGCAGCCCCCAAAGTCTATAGCTGGTGATTATGCAAAGTACATGTCATTAAAACCTAAAGAATCCTAGCTGCTGGGCACTTTTACTTCAGAACTGTGGTCAAATGTTGAACTATATTTCTTGTTCTATGTTAATAAACATTTTACTGTCCATTTTTTCACAAAGATAATCCTATTAGGAATAAAAATATTCCTAATCCTAATGCACTAATAGACACTTTTTGTTTAGTTTGAAGTTACTTCAAGTAACATTAGTTACTTAGTTGTTTCTAAATTCTGCTGTTGTGAGTTATTAAGCAAATTAGATATTCTGGAATAAAAATAATAAATATCCCTAAAAGGGCCTAAATAAGAATCATTTCAGATTCAGTCACTTACTTTCAGTTGTAAAAAATGGCAAACATTTATGCAAATATATATATTTTAAATGTGGGCATTTGCATATTCATTTCATCCTCGTATTTATTTACACTCATTATCAAAAGAATAGTTGCACAAATAGTTGCACCCAGAAGGAATCAAACTTGGTTGGTAGGTTTGACAACATGAGACATGCAAAGGCTTCAAGTTTCATGGCCATTGTGGACATTCAGTGAGCAGTGATGTCCTGTATGAGTCATCCTGTTACTGCCAACTCTATTGGCAGACGGCTGCACAATGCAGGACTACATCCACACAGACCATTACAACGACTGCAATAGTTGTGCCAGACTGTCATGGACTGAGTGACTCAGAATGGCAGGGGGTCATCTTCGGTAATGAGTCCCGCTTTTGTCTTGGTGGAGACGACCAAAGAAACCATGTGTGGAGGCAACGTGGTCAGATCCAAGATGATCAGTTTGTTGTCATGTGCAGCATGGAACCTGGAACTTTTGTAAGCAATCCAGAAAAGTGAAGCACTTTGTACAACACTGTCAACTGTGTCTACCTTCACCAGATTCATACTGCTGTACCAAATGAGAACAGGCTACAGTCTGCCCATTCTACCAGACTCATTAACTGAGCAATTACAGTCCTCAATCCAGGGCTGAACCAATGACCTGTTTACAGTTAATCTATGGATTTAAATGTGAGAGGTTTACATATGTTAGCCCACAGCACCGGCCCAAAACAACCCTGGCCCATCTAGAACTCTCCCAACTCTCCCTATTCCAGTTGGTCCGAATTTAAACCTACGTGTCTTTGCGTGAGGCTTTGTGCTGGTCTCAGAGGTCACTTAAGTGCCCAGAGCAAGCTAAAGGGTGTGGTGTTCCTGTGGACCTTGGCAGTAAAATTCTCCCTGTACACACACTCATGACTAACTGGTGTAATGATTAACCTCTGACTGACCTTAAGGCTATCTCTTCCACAGCATGTTAACCTCCTAACCTCTATGTACACATCTGAGAGCACATCGTTCACCATTCTCATAACTACACAACTTACATAGAGAAAGAAAATAACTAGTTATGTTCACTCAGTTTCATGTACTCAGGTAACATGTATTTAAAGCCTATAGTACTTTAAGCAGTTAGGCATGTTACTGTGGAAAGAATCTACTACTTAGTAACACTTTAGACAACACTGTTTAGTTATTCACTCCTTTTTGTTCATGTTTTTTTGGTACTGCTTTGCAATAAGACTTATAAAGGTTTTATGAATGGCTTAAAATGAAAGTATAAGTGGTTATTACAGTAATTATCACCATAACAAACATTATGCACCGGTTAATGCAGTAACACTTTAATGAAAGCAGACACAGGGAGAACATGCAAACTCCACACGGAAAGGACATGCCTGGGAAATTAACTCACTGTCTAATTCTAAAGTTGTACCTGTATTATTCGGTTATACTGGTGACAAGATCTCTATTGCTTTGCCATTGTTCATTATTTCATTTTAGACCAAAAAGAGAAAAACATGCATGGTTAACCTTATTTCCTATAACCTTATTCCTAACAATTCTTTTAATCAAGTCTTTTTTTTTAGTTGAGTAAAACTTATATATAGTATGTAGTCTACATACTGGAGAATGAAGGGTGTGTTTTGAAAAGTTTACATATCACTTCTTTATTTATAGTCAATTTTCCATGATACGGGTACTTTAACATTCACACTTCCTGATTAACCTGAAATCTGTTTAAGCCTGAGTTAAAGTTAAAATCTGATTGTGAATAAAAGTATAAAAATAACAGATGAAAAAATCCAAGGTAATTATATCCGCATTTGGAATGTTATCATTTGACACCAATCGGATGTTTTTCCTTAAATTACTAAATGTAGTTGCTGGTCATGAAATAAGTAATTGTTGATAAATAAGCCCACCCAGTTAGCAGGAAACATTCCCAGAACTTGGGCTAAAGTAAACTACAAGTTCTAATGAAGTTTTAAGGAAAATGTTTTAATCTAATATACAAAGAATGTTTTAAAAATGTTTTAAAAATGTTTAAATTACATTTGCAAACATTTTTTTTTCAAGCAAATAAATTAAGTTTATTCAACCTAAAAAAAGGACTCTGAATGAACAAATCAAAGTCATTTTTTGAGTTGAGCAAAACTTATTCAACTGCTTGTAACAAATTACAGTATTTTATTAGGTTGCACTTTCTACAGTGCATGAGGTTAAATGTTAACTAGGCATAGACATAATGTTTTAACTGCAATGTTCAGAGGATGTTTTGAGGATGTAGTCAGGGCCACAGATTATGCTACATGATAAGAAAAGATGAACATTCTCAGCACAACATTCTGAAAATTCTTGGAATCAAAAGAAATATTCCCACTGAAAACATTAATGGAACATTACATTTCATATATCCAGGACGTTTTTTGAACAAATCATTTCTAGCTGGGCTGGGCTAAGTAGGTATGTAATTTAAGAATAATTTAAGAAGTATGTAACCTACAAACTTCTAAAGACACCTCATCAAACTCTTAAATGAAAATATGATACCGTGATGGCTAAAAAATAGGTATTGCGTTCTATCTACAGTATTTGAATCAAATGTGTACATCATGTCCATGAGGATGAACCACAATACATCAACACAGTTTTGCCTTTCAGTTTACTTACTTTTGGCAGTAATTATGCTGGTGTCATGTGTTTTGTTCACTTGTAATGGATGTACACATTTGAATCAAATAAATCCTGTGCATCACATTTGGCGGTAATCCTATTACTGTACTGCCTGAATGTTTCCCTGTGATCTTTCCCTGTGTTACTCAAAGTGTGCTAAAAACTCCGTAATGCTTCAATCCCATTTTAAGCTCAGAGCATGCATTATGCCCTCAACTCATCACAAAAAAGTGCCATCAAGTAAAAGGCCTGCAACGCTCACTTACTCAGCAAAGCCTTTAAAAGCGTTAAAGGAGATTTTTGGCGGGTCTCAGTCACATTAGCATCAGCACTTCATGTCAAAATTCAGTGTGAAAGAAACCGGGTACATCTTAGCTCCTTCAACATCAGCTGTCCGTGTGAAATAAATGATCTGCAGAACATCAAATCTGCAGAACGAATTGTACAGGGCCAGCATTTGCCACAAAATGCCCCTCGTAACATACTACAGCCACCGGACCGCCTCACTGTAAAGGTCAAGCATTCAGGCCTGTACCGTTCTCCTGGTGTACCCTGCACTTGCACGTACCCAGAATATGGTGAAGGATGATTCATCTAACGACTGATCACCCATGCAGTGTGCTTCTATCTATGCAGGCCAGTTACGGTTTTCACACCACTGGATTCATAAATGTGTATCTGTATTTGGAATGAGGGTTTTCCTGCATCTCTAACATAATATCCCTCTATATATAGCAGAATGTGCACTTTTGACCACAGTTCCCAAATAGTCTCTGTTCCATATACTGTATCTAAAGGCAGATGGCACGTTAGTCACTAATGCTAAGTAATGTCAGCACAGTACAGTAATGTCTATCCATACTTGTATTAAGCATTTCGTTTCATCTGGTCCTCAACCATGTGTGTCCTCCATCTTCCTTGGAGAAACGGATCACGTTTACAGTGACATACTGCATTTGCATACTGAGTTTAGGCTGTACTGAGAGAAGTCTGGATCGTACAGGGAGGAGTTTGGGTTGCACTGGGAAGGGTTTGGGTTGTACTGGGAGAAGTTCGGATCGTACTGGGTTATGTTTGGGTTGTACTGGGAGGGTTTGGGTTGTACTGAGAGCTGTTTGAGTTGCACTAGGAGGTGTTTAGGTTGTGCTGGAAGGAGTTTGGGTCATACTGGGACTGGTTTGGGCTGTACTGAGAGAGGTTTTGGCTGTTAAAAATGTCTTAGAGAGACAGATATGCTTACACTGCTCTAACATGTGGGTCAAAGGCGTATCAGAACAGACCTGGTTTCTATCTGTTTTAAATGTATCTTGGGTGTGTTTGCACTTGCATTTGCATGTGACTTGGTCTCATCCAGATATAATCCAGATACTGAATGGGGTCTCAGACATGCACAGTATCGTAGTTACAGTCAGTGACGTAGCTAGGACTTCCAGAAGGCCTGGAGTAACATTTTTCTAACAAAATTGGTAATCCCATAACAGAAAGTGACCTGTTAATTTGACTGCCAGTTACTAATTATGTAAGTGGTTAATATGACATTTCCAGTCCACCTGCTGAAGACCTAATAATGGGAGAGTTCGCTTGAGTGTATCTACTTGGACAATACTCCATTGGTCATGTCAAGAGCTTAAATGGTTTGCTTCCAACTAAAATGTAACAATAAAATAAGAGTTTACAAACAACACAATTCTTGGCTTTATCCATTATATATTAGTTATTTATGAAATTAAAATATACATAAAAGTCATAAAGTCTTCATAAAGCCTAAATACCCTCAGGGTTCCTCCCTGCTGGTGATACTTTAATGTGTTTAGGGTTTGTTTTTGTTTTTTTAATCAAAATCATAGAATAATAAAATCTTATCATTTAGGTCAACATACCCACTTACAAGCAACAATAACAATAAAACACATTGTTTTATTAGCCCTAAAAGAGTACTTTCTTTTGTCAAGTCAAGGTAAACGGGTTGTGGGTCAAAAGGAAGGTGGTACAGCACGGACTGTGTGAAGCCTGTACTTGTGTTCCTCTGTCCACATTCATGCACAACAGTGAGTAAGTAATGTTGTGTACAATATACAGCAGAATGCATAAAACACAAGACACTCTCAAAGAAACCCAGCTAAGTTAATTCATGTGACATAGTTGGCAGATCTTTGACAAAAAGGCTTTGTTTAAATAGTATGAACTTGATACATATCCGATAAACAGTTATTAGCAGCGGTTGGCTAGAAGCCGTGAGCTGTCTGCTGATATTATCTAGGAGACAGAGGCAGTCTCATCAGAATGAAATTAATTAGCAGTGAGGCAGCAATGAGGTCAAAGTGAGAAATTCCAATAGAGCCAAACAAATTCCAACGCTGTATTCATACATCTACACTACAGCCCAAAATAACTGAAGCAAACAGAGATTAAAAAATGCAACAAGATATTGATATCTAGTTTATCAAGTAAAAACAAAAGCATTTTATGATGATCTGAGTGATATGTGCACAATGGAGCATTGCACACAGCCTTTATTAATCACACACACACACACACACACACACACACACACATACACACACGCACACACACATATATATATACATATAGCATCTAAACAGAAGAGCAAAATACAGTATAATTTACATATAAAGCGCAGGAAACTAACAATGGCAAACGATGCACAGATTAAAATATGTACAACTATGGACGGTGGAGTGGTAGAAAAATACAGATTTTACAAGTATATTTATAATATACATATATACAGGGTAAGTGGAGAGAATACAATATATGTTTAACAGTGTATGTACTGTGAGAGCATATATGTAAAAAGTATGCAGAGTTAAGACATAACATGACCGTGAGTTTATATACAATATGTGCAGGGATTATATACAGTACTTTCAGTGTTCAGCACTTTTGAGAATCAAGAATTAAATCAAACATATAATTAATACCACCTTTATTAGACACATAAAAATATGTTTTCTGTTATACATCAGTTTTTCTTCATTTCATCAGGTGCATTAGGTAACTATATCAAATCTACACTGCTCCATTTACCATATAGGGGCACTTTGTAGTTCTATAATTGCAGACTGTATCTATGAGACTGGCACTTCCACCTTTGGCCAGTTAGTTCTTGGAAAAGTCATTAACACAGAGGTTCACTTAGCCTGCACGGTGAATGTTACTCAACGTGCTCAATAAAAGACATGAAAAGTAAAGCTGCTTGGGTGTTATTAGTTCAATTAGATTGCGTTTGTCTATAATTGTGACTTAGATAACAATCAGAAAAAATGTATTAGTAATTGATGCCGAAATCCAGGTAATTCCAAAGTGAGTTACACTCAATTTTCCTGCCTGTTTAATACATATGGGAAATGTTTTTATTACATGTTATGCTTGTGTGTGCATGTGTGTGTATATGCTGCTCATGCAAGTCTTCTCAGATTTGTTTTCATTGTTGCATAACCACATCATGTCAACCTGAGTTTAAATCTATGGAGCTGGAATGAGGGGCCTGCAGGCTGAGCTGTCTCTACATGTTACAGCAGGGCATCATTACACACATACACACACACACACACACACACACACACACACACACACACAAAGACACACACACATAAACACATACGCACCCCCTCTATCACACCCTTTTCAGCAAACACGTCTATGTTCAGTGTCTCCCACTGGGTCTTGCTTACAGGTGTTCTTTATTTCTCCTAAAATTTCCTGCTCGCAGCTACAACATTTAAAGCCTTCAGCAGGAACGCTTGCATTCCCAGGCCATGTACAGCACATTCAGTATGCTGTATTTAGCCCACTATACTTAAAAGGTCTCACTACGCTGCATATTTCAGACAGAGCATGATTCATAAAGCACAAGACAAGCTTGTCTGAAACGTGAGATGGCTTGAGAGAAAAAATGCATAAGGAAATTAAATTCCCAGTTGGGTCTCACAAAGAATTTGCAGCATTTCACAGCAATTTAAATATAGTTTTTTTTTTTTTCAAATTAATCTATTCTCTGCTGTACAATGAAACATATCCAGACACTACAGAGTACCCTGTAGTGCAAAGCTGCTGCTCGCCATTGCATAGAGGCATTTACCATAAGAAGCAATTAGCTTGTGTGCAGCACTGTGGTTCAGTTTTAGTCCTTTCCTCTTAGCAAACCATTTGCAGTTCCTCACGGTTACGAGGGTCCATCTCATACTTTCAAAACCTTCCATAAAGGTTCACTGGGCTGGGGAGTGAGGAGGTGCTAGGGCCATGCAAGCACTGTCTCCTTTTATTAACTGGTTAATTTGCTGTATGATATATGACATTGACACTGGCATGAACCCTTGTGTGCACTGGGGCTCCACTTCCGGTGACTGACTTGAGGTGGACGATGGTCGCCTTCTGGGTGTTTCATGTGCTTCTAGCTGGGTGTAGTAACAAGCGGCAAGTGGCAAGTGACACAACACAGCAACAAGTGTCAAATCGAATTGAACATCAACTTTATGCAACTTTATGCAAATGAACTATGATGTGGTGAAGCGACATTGTAACTTATTGGCTGCATTCGAAATGGCACACTACTGCACTGCATACTGAATACTACAGTAGTATGTACTGCATATTGCCCCCTGTGTGTGCAGTATACAATACAATGACAAGTTTTGACCTACAGTGTAGTGTACTAATACAGTCACCATTTACCTCACATTCTCAGAGCTGTTATTACTGTGTCCACTGTTTAGAGCTAGCTGCTGATAACGCTGCTCAGTTCACTAGAAATACATTTCGCCTAGCTGTTAGCTACACTCGGCTACTTCACTCTAAAACTGAACCTCTGAAGTGAGTTCATCTTTTATTAAACTTCAGACCTGTATATTAGAGCTTTCTGAGGCTCAGTCTGATGAAGACATACCCCACTACAATCACTACACCCACATTTATACTCAGAGTTGGCTGCGTTTTGCTCCCCAGTGTTACCCGCCACCATTTTCTCTGGCTGAAGCAGGCTGAGAGCTGGTGAGACCGCGGTGCATGATGGGATGCAATACATCATGAAGATAGCTCCACCTGTATTCTAGAAGACATGACTGGAGTAGTACACCATCCGGGTATCTTCAGTGCACTAGAGATTTACAGTTTGGTCGCATACTGCATACTACATACTACTTTTAGGCAGATTTAGTATGTGAGTAGTATGTAGTATGCCATTTCAAATACAGCCATTGGCTCCAACAAATTCTTCTGACCAATCGTATACTGATCTTTTTGCATTTAGCATTTAGTTCCTATTCTTAGTAGTGTGGTGGTAAACATGAAGAGAAGCTCATAATCGCCATTTCTTTTTTAGCCAATTTATGTCTTTGTACATTTGAAGAAAAATGAACTGTGAAAGAAAGTAGCGGATGTTGTTGGTGTCTCTAGTGAGTTAAGTCTGGGTGTTTATTTCCTCTCACTGTAAATCAGTCAGTGAACTACAGGGAAGTGTCTTGAAATAGCTGGCAATAGTAATCAGCTGTGGGCTACAAGATAAAGCAGATGAGGCTGGGCTTAAACATGCAGGAGTGTTCCATCAAGCTGATTCCCATGAATCTGCCATCATGTAACTATTACATTTCCTTCCATTTGGACGGGATGATCCACTCTTGTGTGGGAACTTCATTGGCGGTCTAAATATGCGGTTGAAGAGTTAAAAAAATGACATGAGACTGAGTTACAGGAATATTGTGGGGTGAGGTCATTGCCGGCAAACCATGAGAAGACAGAGAATCAGTCCTTTTTTAGCCTATTTGTATCAGGACATGTTCAGCCTCCAAGGGAATCTAGACACCATTAATCCCTCTTCATACTAGAGGCTGCACAACTTCAGATATTTGAAGTCGACAGTTATGTGATGAAAGTCACTGACGCCATTGTAAATAAACCCACAGGAGAAGGAAATGCTTTCCAACAATGCGACTTTACAAAATCCGACTTTAAACATTCGTGATGAAGCCAAACTCCACAATGCGATCCAGAGAAGAGAGAGCCAGAGAAATGTAGAGCACTGTAACTGTGTGAAAGTAAGAGAAACAACTTAAAACTTTCAGCATCGGATCTATGAAGCACTGTAGACCGGTGGAGAAATGTTAGAACAGGTCAGTAGAAAGTGATGTGCCAACAAGTCTTGAAACGTACTGACCGCCCTCAGGAAACCAGAGCTACAGACCCCAAGATCACCAGACCAAACTTACTTATATTTGAGCTTGATAATTTTGTAAAATAAATTCTAGCCACAACAGGTTTGCTGCTGCCCTAAAGGCTTGTCGATCTGCAGAGGAAGCTGTCAGTGCTGTCCTCCAGGCTCATCTGTCAGTGTCTGTGCACTATAATGCTGAATGGCGAAGTTGTATTCATGTACAGTGTGGAATCCTGCTGTATGTGTGTATGAATCATTTAAACTGCGTGATGAATGTACCTACAGGTCCTGCCCACTGTCCCCGGGCGTTGATTTATTCTCCCTTTGTGCCATGCAATTTCATGTTGATAATTGATCAAGTGATGAATTGATAGTTTCGCAAAAAATAAAAATAAAAAATTATGGCACAAGAACTACATCACGGCTGAAAACAGTAGCAGCCATCAGAAAGACAAAATTTCTATATGTTTGTCATTATTCTAGAAAACAGTACGTCATACAGCGGCCGAAACTACATGAGATTACTGTACAACTACACATATTTGAGATTACTACACAGCTCCAGTTCCAAATACAAATTGAGGCAAATTTGAGTTTGTAAGGTGCTATTTGCTGGTACCAAAAGTTGCTGTAAAAGTGCTGCAGACTACAGATTGGTCAGAGAGAATCATCACCATCACCCTAAACACATATGCTAGCGACCTAGGATAGCATACTGATTTGCGTTGCCTTTGAGCAACCACAACTGTCTGAACTCTTTTGTCTTGCTGCCATTCAGCCTCCTCTGAGCACAATTTCTTACATCACTGCAATTTGACCAGATACACTGAGTGCGTACTATACCTGCAATGGAAAACAAAGGAGCTGATATCTAAAGCGAGTTGAGTCAAGTCGAGCTATACCATCCAAAGGAAAAAGCACCACTACTTCCAGTGCAAAACACACAAATGTTTCAGTTTTCATTAAGAAGAATTTATTTATTTATTCATTTTTGCCTAACTTTAAGCATGTGTCTTTGTGTGTGCAAACTTATTTGTCTTAAAATGCAGTAAAATAGCCCAGAACTAATTTGGACAATAAACAAACAAACAAACAAATAAAATAAATAAAGTCAAAGCTTCATTTAAACTGTTTTAAGATTAAAATGTTGCTTTATCTGTTTTTATTTATGTTTCTTTATACCAGTCAATTTTCAGCAATTTGCTTTATTGTTATCAGTTGTAGATATTAAAAGAAACCTTATATTTCCCAAACTATAAATGTAAATAACAAACTGCAAACATTCTTAACGTCCTTAAAGGGGCGCATATCCTGTGTTTGTTTTTATTTTTTCCCATGAGGCCATCTTGCAATGTTTGTGTGGGTTCATATGTCAAACACACTCCTAAATCATTTGTTCATGGCAATTTGCCAACCTCTCTTTAGCTCAAGAATTGCTTTTGCTACTGTGTCTTTAAGACTGAAACATGTAAATGAGCTCTGTGCTGATTGGCAGCCCTGTGTTGTGCCTCATTGAAAAAGCAGTTTAAGATGAAACACTCCTTATGATTTCAACATGAAGCTGCTCTATATAATAGATGCTGTACCCATATGCTATCCCAACAAAATTCCATACAGGCTTTTTTACAGTTGAGTTTTAATGAATGGTCTGCAGAGTGAATGATACATTTATGTAATACAAGGTTTTTTCTAGAAACATACTAGCTTTGCTTTTCAAAGTTTCTATCCACCTTACGTTTCACATGTCCACTGTGTTTCGAGATTATGGCCTGAATAAAGTAGTGTCGTCTACTAATGCTTAACTAAGTAAAGTGTGCTTACTTGTTAAGTTCTCCTTTTATGTCTTATTAAATGTCACTGAGGCGTTTTCTGGGTGATTGTGCAGGTTGCAGCCAGCACTACAGCACTACAAAACTTTATTATTGACATCATTTGAAAATGCCTGTTGCCCGTTACATTGTGGGCAAAGACCATGATGAATGGACCAAAAGAAATGGCTCAAAATTTCCTTGGAAAAAAAAGTTGTGGGTTCCCTCGATTTTAATAAACTTGTTTCAATAAACTTGCAACAAACTTACCTGAAATTATCATGAGAGTATAACAATGCATTGTAAATCATTATATCACAATGCAAAAACCGTGACCATGTACATCCTGTAGAATGTATATTCTATTAATTATGCCATCTAATCCAACTGCACTGGTTAAACACTGAGTGGTCAACCCCACTCAACACCTCACTCCAGCTCTCCTCCTGCCTCCCGGCTCCAGTGCCATTAGAAGGTTATGCGTTATGACATGATTATAGTCAGAATTTCCTTCATACAAATTTTTGTTCACACTGATACATGATACTGTGGAAACAGTATCATAAATAAATTTGGATGGTGGGCTGAGCGTATCGTTACACCCCTATTCTACAGACATTGCTAGCAGCACTGTCGTCATTTTTTTTCATAAAATGAACCCACACTTTGGACCACCCCTTCCTCGGCTCCCATGAGTCCTTGTTGAAAGTTTCCAGTAGTGTAGATGCACTGTTTGACGTCATGATGCAGGAGTTTTTGCAACACACAACTGTCAGCAAACATGCCAACACCGTTAAAAGGAACGGATGGAGGGGAGGCTGGGAGGCTTACAATTCTCAACTGAAACTGATTCTTGATCTAAAGGCTCATTTACGATTTACGCACAAAAATGAATACATCTGTTTAAAACTCCGTAACCATCACTGCCCACATACTTCCATGTGTCCTTTGCAGTGGTCTGGATGTTAAGCAACACATCCACTAGGGGGCAGTCCAGAGACTAAGGCTTTTGACAACAACAAACATGGCGGCAGAAGTGAAGGTCATAATAATGTACTTAGTGTGAAAGACATAAAAGAGGCAGCACTGTGGACGGTGGGGTTCTGTAAGGCCATTAAATACTTTGTGCCATGTTTTCACTTTTACATTAGCAATGACAGAAACTCACATTGTGTCTTACTTTAACTATTGGTTACACTGCCTCCTACAGTTTCCAGTGTTTACTGTTCCATTTTGTCCACATTTTACAGCTTCCAGAAAACGTGCCCAAATATAGACAAAATGAATGCAGAGTACTGACAGGCTCTGACCTTATCCTGTCAGTGCTATTGGGAAGGAAAATAAAGGTCACCAGAAACAAGAAATGATGATAAATTTAGACTGATATGGCCAATATTTACTGAGCTACACATACAGAAGTAGTGTCTCTCAGTATGGCGTTGAGCTGCCATGTTTGCTAACGTAACATGCCAGACGTCTCAGCATGGAGTTGTAGAAGTTCCTAATGGTGTTCTGTGATAATCCATCCCATGTAGCCTTGAATATTCTCACACAGTTCCTGCAGATTTTGTGATGGGGCGGAGGTGGAGTGACACCAGGCCTTCTGGACATGTGACATGTGACAACAAACCATTGATCTTGGTGCTGACCACGGTGCCTTCACACACGGATTCGTTGATCGTCTCCACCAACACAAAAGCAGGACTTGTCACTGTAGATGACCCGCTGCCATTCTGGGTCACTCCATGACAGTCTGTCATGACACCATTACAGTCTTTGAGGAGGTTGATGTAGTATTAAGGGCAGTCAGTGTAAAGGTCTGCGTGCATGTAGTCCTGCGTTGTGCAGCCATCTGCCAATGGTGCTGGCACTAACAGGATGACTCATGCAGGGCATCACTGCTCGCGGAATGTCTACAATTGTAGCTGCTGGGTCAGTTAGGTACAGTGATAAGGCCCGTCCTTGCTTACATAAAATGCATGTCTGAGCATGAAACTTGAATAATTTGCATGTCTTACGATGTTAAACCTACCTACCAAGTTTCATTCCTGTCAGTTGATTCCGTCTGGGTGCAACTAGTCTTCTGATGGTGAGAGTATTTTTGTCATTTAAGCAGACTGGGATTCAGCTTAGCTAAACCTGAATGACCTGGGGTGATGCGGAAATGCATTATCTTTGAGCTCCATGCAAAACAGCTTATCTAAGAAATGATTCACATAGCACAGACATACAGACACCCTTATGCAAAAAAGTTTAGGCCTAAATATATCTCAGTGAGAAAAGCAGTCTAGCTCTCCGCCATTTCAATGCTCCAGTGGTGGAGTCAAATGAACAAAAATGGCGCACATTGAATATTTACATATATGACTGCTGTAACTAAAAGATGCATACTAGCAAATATGCTAAAATTGCAGCTTGAAAAAACTATTCCTTGAGCTATGTATTGTTTGTGTGAATCCTCTGGTTAGCTAGACTCCCTACGCAAGCCTGCACAGGCCTGTCTATTGTAATCACAGCACCATGCTCCAACATGCTAAACATTCAAGCTATGTGTTCTCTGATACACCTGCACAGCTCTGTGTGGCTCCATATGTTCAACATTGCATGCTGTCAGCACATACAGGCTAATTGTTTGGGATCATTTTACCATGTCAGGTCTAGTTAGGCTGCCTCAGGCTGTGAAGACACTATGCTGATCTTTGTCAGTGTGTATTGATTGCTTTCAAAAGTTAGGAACCTGTTTGCAGCGTTTAGCAGGCGTCACTGATTGTAATTAGATTAGGATAACGATCAGATGGCCGCATAATCTGGTGTGGTTGTTTTAATACTGTCAATTGATTATCCTGTGCTAAAATTCAGGTCTACGGCAGGAAAGAGAAAACAGATTATTTCTGGAGCATTTGTTCACCAAATCTAAGATTGTATTAAAAGGGAATTCCATACATAAGATACTGTAAAGTCATTTAGAGTGATTTGGTGTGAAATGTGCTGTTCTAAAGCAATTCAACAAGCTGGAAATTTTCACAGAGGAGGTCCCAGTTATTTAAGGACATTTAAGGTCCACAAGAAACCACATTCGGCAATAAACAGAGGAGGTGATAGAAGGAAAACAGGAGTTAACACTGGCACTGCTTTCCACCGGTAAAAGGATGAAGGTTGATACTGAACTTGCAACGTTTCTTCTGGACCGGGAAGAACTGAAGGGGGAGGAGGAGGGACTGTGCATTTTCTGGTCATTTGTTGCCCCCTATTGTTTGGAGTATGAATTTGCTGGGTTGCGTCATCTCACACATTGCTTCTGTAAGTGTATCTTCTCAATATAAGAATTTACATAGATGATGGGATGTAACATTAAAATCCTGCTGAGATGAAAACAATATTAGAAGTATACAGGTCCAAATATGTTGTTGCTGTCATATTAAAAAATAATTTTTACATTATTTCTTTTTCCTTACACCAAGTGCTTGTAAACACTAGCTGTTACACAGAGGACACTAGTGGTCCAAAATGAATGGAATTAAAATCTCTGCACATTAACTTGCCATAAATTTCCTTACACTTAAACAAAATAGAATTGTTTTTCCTCCATCTTACATTAATAACAAGACACTATTATAATTAGCCCCACCCATACTGCCATTAACCCTACCACAGATTAAAGATGAGCCTCCTCACATCACCCTGACCTTGTGCGGCAAACTGTGAAAAACCCTTAAAAAGAGAGAGAAAAAGAGAGAATGAGTGCATACAGGGCCTGCTGTCAACTCACCATAATTACAAGTCATCTTAACTGTCATTAGTAACTGGCCGATTGTCTTACGTGGCTCTTAAGAAACCTGTAGCCAGTATCACGACATTGTCAACAAAGCGATGATGAAAGCCTTGATGGCATAACAATGTAAAACATGATCTTTACTGTGTGTCATCTCTCACCCCAGAATGTGGCTCTTGTACCAAACCTTATTGCAGGTATGAACCGCAGGAGGGGAAATAAATGACTTACGACCTCTGAGAGCAGGCCACATTCCTGCAGGCTGAACGCGCACCGTTTGACACTAACACAGGCGCAGCACTCACAAAAACCAGAAGTCAAAATGCTGGTTACATAATAGAGGCCTGCAAGAAAACAGGCAGTTCAAAAAAAGGCAAAATCCTAAATGTTGCAGTCAGACATCGAGGTCGGGGGGCCAAAGTGGGCTCTAATTACAAACATTCCTCAAGTCAGCCCTTAAATCAGAGCAGGAGCATTCCACTGGCCTCAGTCACTTACTTTCTCTCCTTCCAGTGAGAGAGGCTCTGTACTGGCTGTGTCATCGTGTCAGATTTCCATCTGCTGCCCTAACGAGTGTGTGCGTGTTTTGCTGGAGATGATGTAATTATGATGCAGTTACCCCTTAGCCATAAGTGGCTATTCGCAGGCATAAGGCAAAGTTTATTAAAGTGGCATTATATGCTAGTGCTACAAGGGTTGGTGTCTTTCTTAAGGGTTGAGAGGTTCTCTGTCCATTCGGTCACCGTTACAATGGACGAGCAGATTCCTTGGATCCAACTGGGAATAAATGAGTGCCTTTCTCGATCTCTCTATATCTATGTCTCTCTTTATATCTCCGCTCTTTCCTTAAAAGTAAGTCAGACCTGAATGGCCCACCTAGAATGTATCCCAGAAATATTTTGTTCAACCCCAGCTGTATTTATCCCTACTAAATTCTGTTCCACCCAGACTGTATCCCGACAAACTTAAGTCCCACCCAGACTGTATCCTGACAAAATTATGTCCCACCCAAAATCTATCCTAACAATATTCTGTCCATTCTGACTAAAAAATCCTGTCTCACTCGGCTTGCCTCCTGGCAAAATTGTGTCTCACTCAGACTCCCGTTTCGAGTTGAAATTCTGTCCCACTATGACTGTATCCCAATAAAATTCTGTGCTATTGTAACTGTATCCTGACAAAATTCTGTTCCACTCAGACTGTATCCCCACAAAATTCCATCCCACTTAGACTGTCCCCACAAAATTCCGTCCCACTCAGACTGTATCCCCACAAAATTCTGTCCCACTCGGACTGTATCCCCATAAAATTCCGTCCCACTCAGACTGTCCCCACAAAATTCCGTCCCACGCAGACTGTATCCCCACAAAATTCCATCCCACTCAGACGGTATCCCCCACAAAATTCCATCTGACTCAGACTATGTCCCAAAATTCTGTCCCATTTAAACTGTATATTGATAAATTTCTGTCCCACTAACCAAAATTAAATTCATATTCCACTGTGATTTAGACTTTACTTATCTTTTAAGGTAATTCAAAGGTAATTTTAAGGTAAACAGATGGGAAGAAGACTAAAGTAGGTGAGAAAAACTAAAGCATAGGTAAAAATGGAACACAGCCTATAAAGTACCTGAATGTGTAATCTGAAACTGAACCTGAACCTGACATTACTCTGAGAAACAGCGTTTGAACCCAGTCAAATCCCGGAATGAAGAGTCAAGCTCTTATTACAATACCAGTTGCAGAAAATCTGGGCATTCAATTCCATGACTGGATGCTGAGGATGCAGCAGTTTCCAGTCAGCCAATAATGTGACTCAGCCTTAATCCTGTCCTGACAAGAGGGCATCTAAATCTTTGTCTGAGAGAATGAAATAGAGCGAGAAAGAGAGAGAGAAGGAGATAGAGAGAGAGGGAGTGATAGAGAAACATGGCAAAAACAGGGACAGGAACGTGAAGGAAGAGAGCAGATGTCCGTGAATATCTTGGCAAAAATGCAAAGCTCCTTTTGATACCACCCAGGCAGAAACAAAAGGCCGGAGAGTGCAACAGATGGACCCTCACGTCTCAATGCTCATTCAGTGCTTTCACAGCCTTCCACAATACAGTTCAGGGGCCACTCACTGGCTGTAGTATTGTTGGACTGGGGGAGGTAGGGGAAAGAAAGTTAAAAATGGGTTGCTGCCAATGGGGGGTCTACACACGCCACAGAAAGACTGATTGGCAGGGCCGTGTTCAAAACTGATGTAGAAGCTCTCAATGTGCACCCACATAACTGTACACTTGAATTGAATTTGTAATGAATGCAGCAAATTATCAAGGTATTGCGTGAATCATAGGTTAAGCATTGGCTGTTATGTTGCTGTTCAACTTGCTTAAGAGAAGTGTTTAATGTGGTCATTATAAATCAAATTCAAATAATAATCATCTGTCATATTTGTCAGTTGTATGACATTTTGTGAATCTGATGATTACTATTATTGCACGTTGAAAGGGTGTTCAAAGAGAACATAGCCTAAACCTGTCATCAGAGGATGTGAGTGAATTACCTACTACTGTCATCATGTCTTCATCAATATAATGTTAATTTTGCAATCGGGACCTAAACATAGAGCCTTCATCTGACCTTCTATTTGAGACTGAGCATGCACTCAACCCAAAGACACTTACAGTTTCAGTACACAAGAGTACACAAATGCAGGTACATAAAGCATACAAGTAGGCAATATAAGCAAGATCTTATAGATCTTGAGGTACGGTATAAGTGAGTGTAAGGAGAGATATGTTTTTAGATTAGATTTAAATATAGAGAGACAATTGGACTGTTTGACCTGTGGTGGGAGAGAATTCCAAAGCCATGGAGGGTTGGATGGAGGAATGGTCAGTAGCCCAGCTGTGGAAGACCTATGAGAGTGAGAGGGTTTGTAAGGAAGATCAGACAAGTAAGAAGAAGCGACATTGTTAAGAGCTTTATAGGTAGGTAGCAGAATTTAATACAATATTGTATGCAATCTTTTACAGGAATCTTTTACAGCATCTCCATTGGGTGTAATAGGATGATGTGAGCAGGTGTAGGTGAGGAGACGGGCAGCAGCATTCTGGACCATCTGGAGTTTGTAAATGGAGAAAGAGCTGATCCCAGCTAGAAAGGAGTTACAATAGTTACAATAAGTTTTAACTACAGAGTTGATATGGGCAGTAAGCGAGAGGGTTGGATCGAGGACACTTTTGGATATACAGTATAGTGTACATCTACATACTGTACATTAAGAACTGCTGTCACGTAAAAGCATTTTGCATCACAGTCACATCTGAAAGAGAGCTAACTCACAAGCTAACACGTTTTTTCTACTGGCTGTTAGCAGAGTGCCATTTTAGGACATGAAAGAACGTGCTGTTTTCTCCAACGTAGGAATTTCCCAGTTCAGCTTCTTATCACCTACACCGCTGATAACAAGAATATACTGCTTGTGCTCAAATGCTACAGCTGATGGGTCTGGTGTGTGAGAAATGGTGGAAACAAGAGCGGAATCCATAGACAGCAGCTCATCCACATGACTTTAATTTGCTATCAAACTATAAACGACATCTGTCACAAACAGAAGCCAGTAGGAGTCCTCTACTCTATTTGTTCAGGTGCATGAAGCGCTACACATCAGTGTGCAAAAAGAGGAAGCTTCCTCCCTGAAGACTCCTCAGTGACTGATCCATATCCTTCAATGATCCATTGTCCTTCACTTCCCGGTCATTATCCTGTCACCTACTCCAACAGATGCAGGACTTTTCTTTGAAAAGAAAGAAATACTCATAAAAATTAACCAAGTGCTATCCAACTTCCGTCTACCCTGTTAAATTAAACACAAAATAATTTTAAATAACCAACAATTTTTGGCTTTGTGATTGGATCATAGAGTTGTTTTTTCATTCATTAAGCATATTCAATAACTATTCATTAATGCTTGCATATATGGCATATAGGCCACATGAGTTATGTGAACTTATAGGAACTCATATCATAGACGATCAGCCAAGTCATATTGGGTTTGCTTCTTTAGTTTAGAACTGGAGCTACAAGGCTAATGTAGCTAAAATAAGGTGGCCTTATTTTGAAATGAAACCGGGGGAATTGCAAGATTTGTTACCGGTCACTTTTTAGAAATAAGGACAATGGGTCTCAAATGTCTGGCAGCTTAGTCAGCGATAAGGCAGGTTATGTTTACCATTCAGTGGTTGAATAGGCTCACAAAACAGCAGTAAAGAGAGACCCGTGACTACAGAATAAAGACCAATAGCCCAATAGCCAGACCCTAAACACACCCCTGGACTAGCTCAAGTTATGGAGAGGCAGAGATGGCTGCTGTCAACATGCCATATGTCACATATCGTCGCTGTCCAAAGAAAAACAAGTATCTCCAAAATGGCAACTTTACAGGAGAGGCCAAAAACATCATTTAACTCTAATGTAAGTTAATGGAACCAGAGATCTTTCCAAACAGTTTTGGGCCATTTCTGTTGGTCCATTCATCATGAGATTCTCACTCAGTGTAAACAGCAGCTCATATGATCAAATGATGCATTAAAGTAAAAATGGACAAAAGTGGAGATACATGTTTATAGTGAAACGATAGAGAAACGTTATAGAGAAACGTTTATAGTGATACTGTGGACTCGCTTCACGCTTGCTAATTTATGGTCGGGTTTTACACAACAGTATTATCTAATCTAGGCCAGCAAGGGGCAGTGGTTAGTAGATAGCAGCAGCCCCTTTCTCTACTCTACTGCAGGGTCTTTCTCAGAACTTTCCGATGTTTTTTTATTCACAGTTAAATGGGAACATTTCTGGGGACAGATCCAGCCAGGGACAGATGGGGACGTCTGGTCACCCTAAGCTAGAAACAAAGAAATAAAAAAGAGGAAATATCAAGTCAAGTCATATCAAGTCAAATGTATTTATATAACGCCTTTTACAGTCGATGTCACTAAGCAGCATTACAGAGAATCCAGGTCCAAGTCCCTAATGAGCAAGTCAAGGGAAAAACTCCCTCAGAGCAAGAGGAAGAAACCTCAGGAGGAACCAAGACTCAAAATGGGAGTCCGTCCTCCTCAGGTCCACAACGGATAGCAAGGCAAGGACAAAACAAAAGGAATTTCCAATTATATGCATATTGAATAGAATAACCCATAACTGTTAGAGTGTTATTGACAGTAACAAACAGACGCGGAGGTCTGAATGAAACTTACTGTTACCAGTGAAACCAGTGACCACTGTGAGTAGTTTATCACAGTAAAAACCTAGAAGTCTAAAGCGATGGTCATTTAGTAAGAATATGAGAAGCGTTCAGTGTTTTGTGAGTCAGGAAAATAAATGTCTGATGGGTCAGCAGGATGCAGGTGAAGCTTCTACACAGTACAGGACAGCATAAAGCTCCATGGTAGGTAAAACTGGTCAGAAATGCAGAAATATGGCTCCAAGACAGTTTATTTTTGTAGATACCACATAAAAAGTTAATTTTGGATTGTTTAACAACGATTTACGATTTGAGCTTAGACCAGCATGGAATTCCTGCTTGTCCATGCTGGTCAATGCTGGTTGACCAGCAAAAATGTGCTCAAACAAATGACCAGAATTGTGTGTGTTCTCAACTTGCTTTTCGCCTCCCTGACTGTTAACTAAACTCACGCAAACCTCACAAAGTTCGTCAGATGTGCTCAGAAAGATCTGTTTTCTCCATCAGAACGCCCGCATGTAAGACTACCATGATATATGAAACATCAGTGACAACTTGGGAAACACTATGACGCCACGCCGAGTGGAATGCTACAAATGCTTCTTTTTCCTTTTAGAGGGGCAATATCTCTTGCCTCAGCGCTGCTCTCGAGCGTCAGAGAGGGATTGGATGTTCAAACCATGACTCTGGCAGAGAAGAATGTGGGCGTCGCTTGGCTGAACGCAACTCTGAAACAAATGGATCCGATAATAGAAGCAGGCCGCAGGCTTATTGTTGCCATGCCTTTGGGATATTTGTGAAAAAATGAGAATCGGCTTGTTTTCTCTGGCTCAAGGGCAGTATCAAGACTGTTTGGCTTAGGAGTGTCCTGCGTTCTAACTCGGCATGTCGACTGGAGTCTTCCTGGAATGTTAATGTTTGGTTTTAATAGCTCAGGAATTTCTTTTACCCATTTTTGTTCCAGAGCAGCTGGATTAGAGACTCAATAGTATCAAGCTGAGACATTTCAGTAAATGTACTTTTCAAAATCAATCTTCCACTCAAACTCGGAACAGCACCTATGTTTAGAACCCCCAATGCTAATTGCGTTTCACTTGGGCCCAAAGAAACGTGTTTTCAATATGCCTACAGAGTCTACAACCAGTCCACAGAGAATTACTTCAGAAGTCATTTCAGGTTGTGTTTGAGATAACAAAGCTTCCTCTTTCGAAGATATTAGCCAGCTCATAGCATCTTCTAAGTGAAGAGATATGAAGGTGCTAGTTTGCTAATAGCACTTTTGAACATGCCTTGCCTTTTGTCCACAAACGGTTGCCTGTCATTTAAGCAAGAGGAATTGAAGCGAAAAGAGGAACAGCAGCAGCAGCGTTCTGAGGTTCTCTGTAGTCACAAGATTTTATGGAGAGTCACTTCTGCATTCGCCACTGAAGAGGAAGAGGAAGTATAAGGGCTGGTTTCCTGCCTCAGCTGAGCCTAGTTTCATGTTGGCAGTGGAAGTTGCTCATTTTCTCTGATCTGAAAGCAGCCTCCTGATTTCTGTTATAATGCTTGAGGTCAAGGTTTGAGGAATGGTAGCTGGTCTTGGATCAGTGTGGCCTACAAATAGTCAGTTCAACATCAGCTACAGGTCTTATTGTGACTGTGCTTCTTCTTAGTGGAGGTCTGCTAAGGGGGAACATTGAAGCAGAAGGTGAATGTCTGAAGTCCAATGTAGTCAGATGGCCGAGTTATGTTTGGTGTTTTAGGTTACTTTTGCATAAGAAGCTATAAGAATAACAGCTAGCAAATAGTGAATGCTTATATCCCACCATTTAGCACCATGTAACCTAAATGACTAAATCACCCACTCGCCTCAAAATCGCATCAAGTTGTTCAGTAATCTTGGATATTCTTGCTTATGTGGTTTCTGACAATGTATGACAAGCTGTTGTGTATAAATATGGCCTAAAGTATTAGTACAATACAGGTTTCAGGTGGGGGGGTGGGGGGGCGTGGTGGTCAGTCACAATACTAGACCAAAGTTAAAATCATAACCTAACCTATATAACACATAAATGATTGCTTTACTCATCTAATTAGATGGAATGGATGGCATTCGTGAGTCAGACGGGAGCTTACTAATAGACTAGCATTTAGAGGGCTGACCTGCGGTTAGCCGGTAGACGAGCAATGTGACCTTGTTAAACCAAAGCATTTCTTTGGACACGGATCTGAGCCAATGGCACACATAATATTGTTCGCGAGAGAACATTTTAAAAAGCGGACTAATAGGCGTCCGTCCAGGTACTGCGCCGGACGGAGGGCTAGGAACTGAAAAAACGGGCGGTGCGGCCTAAAACTGGATGTGTGGCCATCCTAGTTTCAAGATGGCGGGTACTATTTTTAGCACTGCTTGCTATGCTAATTTTATAGATAACAGTACTGCAAAACTAAGCCAAACTTAGGATACTAGGATACTTTGAGCAAGGGGTAAATACTGTTAATTAGATATTTCTGAAAACATTTGTTTTAATGAACTGCAACATTTATATAGCATGTTAATTATTTGTTGCTTTGCATACAACTTTTTGCACAGGCCCAGTATATGTTCTTGTGTCTCACTGATGTCGGAGGCATCTTGATTTAGCATGGCTAATCTTGGTACTTCATCCTTATCCTGCTGATAGATTGAGGTTTTTATTTTTGGGCTGGGGAAGTTCTAATCTCTTTTTGTTTATTTGTTTCAGCCAGAGACACTCGGTCAGGGCCTGGGCATTGCTGCTATCCTTGTTTCTCTCACCCTTTCTGTTTGTGAGTCTCTCTCTCTCTCTGTCTCACTGTGGAGGTCATACATGGTGTTCTCATGTTGCCCGAAGCCTTGGCTTGATAAAAACCTGCTGTGGAATTTTGGCCCCACAACCTCCTTTCTCCCTCCCACCGCTCCACCACGCTGCCAAATATGGACCACTTCTCGCCACATCAGCTGAAATACGATGCCTTTTTGGTGAGGCCTATCAAAAACCGTCTGCATATTNCACAGCTGACTTTAGGAGCTTTGACCAAAAAAGATGACATCACATTTTCCCTTTTTATGTCCCTGTTTTTTTTTAGGCGGCACTTATGCACAAGTGAAGGATTATGTAAGGGAGCGCTCTCTGTCTCTCTTACTGTTTTTCTCTCTCTCTCGGTTTCTCTTTGTCAGGCAGGTCAGAATGATGGTGAATCATTCACCATGCTGTAGGGCAAAAAAAAATTCCCTTTGCTCTCTTCCTGCTCTGCACAGCCCTCTGCTCGAGTCTACTTTCTAGGCCACATGTAACCCTTTCAGGTCTATAGTTATTAGTGCTTTTTGCTGTACTATTCAAATGTATTAACTACACAGGCATTGGCATAATAAATTACATTCACATTTGGTTGATATTCTGCATTCATAGTTTTAAGCTTACTTTCGTGACACAGAAGATTTTGCTTGCTGCCAGTTACAATAACTTAATTTTAATCTGCCCTCTTCTGCTTGTAAACATAAATGAAGTATTGATTGAATATCTCCTTTCATTGAACCATGACTGAGAAATACACTCATCATCAAAAGAGTAGTTGCACCCAGAAAGAACTGTTTATTGAGCTACACATACAAAAGTAGTTTCTGCCAATGGTTCTGGCACTAACAGACTCATAGAGGGCATCACTGCTCGCTGAATGTCTGCAGTCGTGGCTGTTAGGTCAGTCAGGTCCATCGATGTTGCTGCTATGTCAGTTGCCTTTAAAGGAACAATCTGTAAGATTTTTAGTTTAAAACATTCCAAAATTAACAAACATTATAAACAGAATGTAAAGAAATAACAGTTTTGATGCTATGTCAAAGACGTCTATGAGTCATGTTGCAGAGATATCCACTGAATAGTTGCACTCAGAAAGAACCGTTTATTGAGCTACACATACAAAAGTAGTGTCTGTCAATGGTTCTGGCACTAACAGACTCATGGAGGGCATCGCTGCTCGCTGAATGTCTGTAATCGTGGCTGTTAGGTCAGTCAGGTCCATCGATAAGGCCTGTCCTTGCTTATGTCACACGCTTGCGGCTGAGCGTGAAACTTAAATCACTCACAGTGTCAAACCTACCCACCAAGTTTCATTCCTGTCAGTTGATTCCTTCTGGGTGCAGTTATTTGTGCAGCTATGTGTTTGTTGATGAGGGTAATATTTTAGAGACCCCAAACCCAGGATATCATTGTTCAGTCCAGTTCTCCCCCAACCAGGATCAAATAACACTGTGATTCATTTATACCCAGCAAAGCTGCAACTTCTAAAACTTCTAACCCTTGTCGTCAACCTGAAACTACTTTTATTTGATTGGACTGCTGTAATATTTGATCACTGGGTGTAACTGTATTGTTTTTCCCTGTAGGATATAGTGTGTATATGAGGGAGCATGCAAATGTGACCTCAAGGCCAAAAGCATGTTTGTGCACTTATATGGGCTACTATAATAAAGCAGTTCAAAGTTCAAAGGATCTATACAGCTATTTTGTTCAGTTTTTCTTTGCTGTCTCACAACAACCGTCCTGATAGTATTGTAATCACCATTCCACCCCACGGTGCTACTCTTTACACAGACACACCCACTGGTGATGCCACTGGAGCTGAGTAAACAATGAGCCACATTCATTACAGCAACAATGATGAAAACCAGCAAGCAACACAGCAAAACAAGCCTATGAGATCATGATAAAGATTCCTTTGCCCAAAACACATGCCAAATAATCTGTACTGACCATTAACCATAAAAAGCTATTTCCAGCTGCTTAGGAGCTCCCACACTTGAACTATGCCTTATTTTCTTGAGCTGCTGGAATATCTTTCAATGGAAATGTGAATGATTTGCAAAACCAGAAAGTGGATTTTCATCCTTGTAGGCGATCAAGCAAGTTAACATTTCTGGAATTCTGTTTAAATGTTGCTTGTTTTTGTAATTGTGGTGGCTGATCTCAGTATGGTTGTCCTTACTGAGAGGCATGTATCGTTTTCAGAGCAGGGGGCTCTTACTCTTACCCTCCTTCCATTTCTCCTTACTCCCTAGCAGCTCAACATAAAATCACACACAGAGACTCAACAGGGTTGTGTTTAATCCAATAACAGATGGTAGCTGAGTTACTGAGGAGGATGTGCGGGGTGGTGGTGTGTGTGTGTGTGTGTGGGGGGGGGGGTTGGGGATGTTATGTGATTAATTAAATCAAACATATCCAAGTCCATTTCCACTTTACCGGGGGAGCAGCCTCTAGAGGAACTGCAAAAAGTATACTAGAAAAGTATACTAGTCTAGTCACAAGTCACTGTTCAGTTTTGTTCTATATTTTGTTGCTGCTATGTCAGTTGCCTTTAAAGGAGCAATCTGTAAGATTTTTAGTTTAAAACATTCCAAAATTAGCAAACATTATAAACAGAATGTAAAGAAATAACAGTTTTGACGCTATGTCAAAGACGTCTATGAGTCATGTTGCAGAGATATCCACTTAAGTTAGCATGCTAACCACCTAGCCCCGGCCTACCCTGTTTGTAATACCACTTTGTGCTTCACGAGGCAAAGTGAGACACTGTAGCGTTGAGTTGAACCAGTCCAACATGAAAGGATGTAGCATTGCTGCCCCGATGGAAGATTCTAACCTCTTGTCAATCACGTTTATGTTTTTGCTGCCAGTTAGATCATTTAAGACCAAATAGCCAATGAAAGGACCGGTAAACATCATACACATTGCTCCTTTAAAATACAGTCTTAAAACAGGCTATAAATAGCAAACTATACTCGTCTAGTCACAAGTCACTGTCTAGTTTTGTTCTCTATTTTGTTGCTGCCATGACAGTTGCCTTTAAAGGAGCAATCTGTAAGATTTTTAGTTTAAAACATTCCAAAATTAACAAACATTATAAACAGAACGTAAAGAAATATTTACATTCTGTTTAAAAACAGATAGCCAATGAAAGGACCAGTAAACACAACAATGGCTGCAGACAGGTTGTACCATCCTACACATTGCTCCTTTAAAATACTGTGTTACACATAATGTGCACGTGAAATGGACTAAAAGACATGGTACAATGTCTTATGTTAACTTAGATTAGCCTGAAAAAGTTTTTGTCCTTTTGCTGTAAAGTTACCAGTTTGGTGATACAGGGT
This sequence comes from Semaprochilodus insignis, assembly GCA_034552555.1. Taxonomy (NCBI): domain Eukaryota; kingdom Metazoa; phylum Chordata; class Actinopteri; order Characiformes; family Prochilodontidae; genus Semaprochilodus; species Semaprochilodus insignis. Next base: position 14,128,986 of record CM067495.1, read on the forward strand.
TTTGGCATTCTTTTATCCAGTACAAAAAGACTTTATTAGCCTTTTAGCAGGTTATGTAGCTTGTTTATTATCCTGTATACATGCTTCTTATTAAAATCATCCTTTTATGCTTGTATGAACAACAGGATGTCTCAGGGCCGTGATGGAGAGGTTAGCTTTAATGCAGACTGCTCATATTCATTCAGCTCCATGTTAAGACTCCGGGCACGTTCGCGGTTGAGAATGTGATCTTGTGCCTCAGAGAACAAAAGGCCCCACTGCTCGCTGAGCTTTTGTCACAGGAGGACACAGAAAGAGAAATTCTGCACTCTCTCTTTTTCACTCACTCTCACCTTTTCTTTCCTCTGTCTCTTTCTGCTTCTTGTTCTCTCTCTCCTCGTTTTCTATCTCCCCCACTAGTTTTCTCTTTTACCACCCCCTAAGGCCTGCTGCTTCATGGCTTTTTTTTCTCATACCCCGCCCATTTGCCCCCCTTGGCTACTGTCTGTTTGTCTGTCTGTCTGTCTCTCTCTCTCGCTTTCTCTTTATCAACCTCTCTTATAAACAGTATGAATTCAGCAGTGTGTGTTCTTGCTCACTCATCAGACGTCGCCCATCAGAAACAAGAGACTGAAATGGAGCGATAAAGACAAAGGGAGAGAGAGAGAGAGAGAGAGAGAGCCTATAGGAGAGAAGAACTAAAAGAAAAGAAAAAGAATGTGCAGACTGTTGTGAAATGTGGGGGAGGGTGGGGGAGACAAGGACCATCGCTGCGGGACCTCCACCACATCCCTAGGTTAACGGAAATTACGGAGGAAAAGAAAAAACAAAAACAAATGATGAGCAATCCAGCAAGGACAGTAAAGTAGCTTGCACATTCCACATGGTCTGAGGGAGGCTGGAAGACAAGCAAAAAGCACTTAAGCCACTACACTGGCTTCATTTCGCCTGCCTTTAGTCAAGCATGCCAGCGGATTTGCTACAATATAAAAGAAATCCTCCAAGATGGCTTAGTAAAAAATTACATTCACTCACTTTTCCCTCTTACCCAAAATACATTTGATCAGACTAAAGACATGTGATACTCATACCCTTCCATTAATCTAATGCAAAATTATAGTGCAGCAAATGGATGCCTAAGTAATGTCAAATAAACTCGATTATGATGTTTCTGGCCCTGTGTGACTAATCTCATATCCACAAAAACAGACAAAAGTAAATTGCATAGATAAAAACTGTATTATCTTGTAACCTATATACGTATAATCTGTACATCTATCCACTTTATTCACTTTAAGTCTCATCGTAATTATGGTTTTAGACCCAGACGCTCTGGAAGAACTGCTGGCACATATTAGTAGCATTCTTACAGTTTCAGGCGCAGTGTCCTCACTATTACACAGTTCATCACCTCTTATCTGAGGTCAGCTGTTGGTGGACCTGCTGTAGTTAATGGCCACTAAAACCCTTTCCAGACAATTCTGCCTTTGTTCCTCCCTTTGCCTATCGTACAGTCATAACCGCATGCAGTTTGAAGACACATTATTGTCGCGCCTACACACGGCAGGTTTCTTTACAGTGTGGTCATCTACAGTACTGTCAAATGGATGTATCCACAGTTTAGAGTGATACTGAAGACATCAGAAGCATTATACAAGACATGAAATTACACAGTATATCAGTAGAATAAATCAAAACCTTCCTCTAGCTCTCCTTTGCATGCATGCAGCCTTACATACTCTTGATGTTCTCTCACAGCTTCATGTAGAGCCACTATACTTTTCTAACAGGCTTGAAGAAGAAGTATAGTGGCTCTACATGAAACCTTGAGGCCTTGTTGTGAGACTGTGAGCGTGTACTATATGCCAACTCATCTTGATTGCTTCATTTTAAATCCGTTGTGGAGGCCAAATTATAAACATGGTATCGCTGTCCAAATACTTACGGATCTGACCGTAGTCAACTCATAGGCACAGTGCATTTCCAGAAGTGTGTAGGCACCAGCTCGTCCAACGATTCTTCTAAAGCCAAAGGTTTTAATAGAGAGTTTATGCTGCCCTTTGGTGTAGTAACAGAAAGGCTACACTATATGTTAGAACATTGTTGTGAGGATGTGTTTGCACTCAGCTACAAGATGAGCATTAGGGAGGTCAGGTATTGATGTTGGATAATTCGTTCTTGATCCCTAATATGTTTGATGGAACTTCATCACTTGAGAGAACATACTTTCACTGTTCCACAGTCCAGTGCTGGGAGGGTTTATATATAGCCAATGCTTGGCATTGGGCATGGTGACCTTATGCTTGTGTGTGGCTGCTCCATTGTGTCCCATTCTATTAGCAAATGGTTTTTTTTAATGAAGATTATAAAAGCTGTGTGTGCACACTCAAACACCTGTGTCCAACTGAATTCACTAATTAGCAGAAGTGTCTGGATGCTTTTGTATAGTGTAGGTATCAACTTACTGTTTATATTTGACTGCCATCGGACATTCATTTTGTATGACACCATCGATAAATAAAGCTTCAGGGCAACAATGTAAGTCATGCATGTCATTCTTTGTAAACACAGTATGATGTTATAAATCAAACAGTACTGCATGAGGTCATGAAGGTGTCATCGTGCTATATTAACACAAATGTGTCAAAATGTTTGCTGGTAAATGATTTTATGAAAAGGCCAGGCATGTGACACATACACAGCTCGGCTCTATTGCAGAATATACAGAGTCATTGCTTTCTGTTTGTTGTACTTCTGTTTTAATGGCCTGGTTTTAGCTGTATTGGTCTAGAGAAAGGCTGTAATGTTAGAATGTTAGAAAAGACTATAAATAAATAAATACATACGTACATAAATAACACAAATACCCCCTTACCCCTGATACAGTCAACCGGCCAAGACCTGTTTGCCTCTTTGTATTTGTACTGAAGCTATGATGCTAATGTAGCTAACAAAGGAAAAGTAGCAGCTGTCTGCTTATTAAGACACAACGTATTGACCTTCACGTCTGGGTCCAGGCCAAGGTTTTATAGGGCGTTTTTCTGCTATAAACCCACTTGTTTTTGTTTTGGTTTTCAGGCTTGTCGGTCAAACAAGAGTGGACAAATTGGAGTTGAAAGAATTTGTACCCTTTTTAACCCCCAGTGGTGTTTCACTAAAGAATGAAAAGGTTGTTTGATTTTGGGATCTGAAGGAGTGTTTGGACCCAGAAATGGCTATTTTGTCAGACTTTACAAGTGGACACTAGAGCCTAAATCTGTACTGTACTCTCCCTTTACATAAATAACAGTGTCAGAAACCACATGGCCAAGGTTTTTGAGGTTACTTAACAACTCACTGTGATTCCTGGTAACTGTAAGATCACGGAGCAGCATTTTTAACAGTGATAATTGGTAATAATCAGCTTCCATTGCTTGTTAGCTATATTAGCCTTGTAGCTTCAGTGTAAAATCAAAGAAGCAGAAACTTCAGACACCAAACATGTCTGATCACCTACACTGTGGGTAAGGGGAAAATTGAGCAATCTTGATATTTTCTTCCGGAAAAAGTGGTTCTGGAGCAGATCAACCACCATAACCTCCTTTTGGCTGCTTCTTGGCTTCAATTATGTGTTCCCAAGAACTACTCAGGAAAAGCATGAAAAATAGACTCATGGGGAAAAAAATCCCTGTGATTCACTAGATTATAAACACAGCCGGTCTCTCTCGCTGTTAGACGCACAGGCAAGAGACCTCCCTCTCCTAGCAGTTCATGCTAGGAGTGGGTCAGGACACACAAACAGCAGGTCCCAGTCAGGCCGATGGAAGGGAATTCCAAAGCTCAACAAGAAACTTAAAGTAAAAACTACTTAATACTGCATCATCACCACATCCTAGAACTCAACAGCAGGCATGAAAGGACAGTGCGGCCTCAAACAGCCTGTAAGTGTAAAGGATCACGGTATTCCAGCAATGAACAATAACAGGACACGTAATATTAGGAAAGATTAGCAACTCAGAACACGATTGCTCTCTTCCTTATCGATGTGAAACCCAAACAGGGCCCTGCTTAGTCAAAACAACTGCCGGCCATGAGCCATGTGTGTAGGCTCGATTTGGATGTGAGCGTTTATGTTTCAGGATGATGTTTACTTTGATTATAGACAGTACCAAGAATAGCAGAGCGTACTTAAAAAGCAGCAGTGTAGACAATATATACTGGAGCAACAATAAACTGATGCATATCAGCATTGGACAGTCTTAGCACTCTCTCGTTCTCTGCTTGTTCTCTGTTTAAACTCTGAAGGTCAGACTTGTAGTGCCCTTCTTCACCTCCTATTACTGTTTCTTCACGCTTCGCAGAGTCTGACAAGTTCGGCCCTGTCTCATTCTTTCTCTTTCTTAATCTTGCAACAGGTTTACACTTGCAAAACTCAACCAGCCACAGTCCCAGTGCTACTACTGCCACTCAACTAACGGTGCTATCAATCTGCTGTTGACTGAACAGTTGTAAATACTTTGTCATGTCTATATGCAGTGTATTGGTCAAAGGGAAGTAATGCTGACCCTAAGCTGAGCTTGTAAATCTGTAACAAGCAATGTTTACAGGCTTATCAAACTAATGCAACGTATAAACCACTAGCGAACTAGGCTAGAAGGTAGATTGTATCTTCAAGGGGGAATTCCACTGATGCTGCAAAAACTCTGCATAATTCAGAGTTGTGAACAAAGCCATTGAGTTTGATGTGAAATGCTCTGTTCTAAAGACACGTACTTTCTGACTCCTGACTTTCGTTACAGTGGTGGTGAAAGGAACCACAACTATGAGACATGTTATATATGTAATGTTAATGATGGTAAACATCATGTGGTAAACTTGAATATTTAGGGCATCAAGCCACATATATTCATAAGCAGGTGTGATTCCTTTCACCACCAGTGTAAACAACTGAACCCCTTTTAACTTGGTTAGTTTCTCTAGAATGGAGCATTTCGCATCAAATCACTCTGAAAGACTTTGTTTATATGTTAACCCTTTTATTTGCAGAAAATGAGAAAAATCAACAGAATATCCTAAATACTCCGTTTGTAAAGGTCAATTTGTAGTCGCAGAAAAAGTAGGCATACTTATTACACATGGCATTGGTTATGAAAACAAACAGCTGGATCTCATCCCCCAACTTTCTATCAGATAAGGTGGTGTGTGTATGGGACCAGGCCCGTCTGCTGACATTTCAGCATTTTAGTTCATCAAACTAAAGTGAAGCGAATACAGGAAATAAAGAAGGGTACTGAAAAACAGTACAGGCTCAAGAAGAACAAACTGATCAGTTCTTTGTCATCTGGTGCTGTGGGACAGTGTCAGTTTGCTAGCCCTGGGATGAGAGAAGCATGCAAGGGAACTAATAGGGAGTCAGAACAATTGAGTATTATGAGAAGAGGCCTACAAACTGCAGCTCCCACGCTGCAAAGGCCCTGTAGCAGAAGTTGCCTGGTTTTGCTGATCTGAGAGCAGTTCTGCAAGGTCATTTACAATAGACTGCTTCTACATTTGAACATGGGAAGATGGTCACGGATCGGTTTAAGACAATCTATCAATCCTAAGGAGTGAGCACAGCAGGAAATGACTCTGCTTCTTGCCTATTTCAAACTGTGGGCTTCGCTCGCCCTCTAGCTGCAGAAGGGTAGCACTGCAGCCTCAGTAAAATTCCACTCACATGAGAGTGGTGGGATGTTTGATTCGCTTTGACGAGTTGATTCATTTCAACGATTCAGCGATTCATTAATTCACAAAAGTGAAGTCAGCTCGTTCTCTGGTCACAAAGAGATTTGATTCTGAGAGTGAGTCTGATGTCCACAACAAGTCTTTATTCTCAGGACTGTTTCTGAGGAGTTCAGCCCTAAACAACATCCCTACATTCATTCATTCATTTTTCAATGAGTTAGAAAGTTTAATAAGACCAAGGTAAACACAATAAAACAACTATTGTCCACATACAAAGAAAAACGATTCTGTAAGCGATTACACTGGCTATATAAGCAAATTAAATACATGAAAAATCAAATAAATGCAAAATAAAATCCAGATCCTTATGCAGCTACTTGGAGCACATACAGCAAAAAACAGCACTGTTTATCCCTTTGTATCCCACAGAAAAAGCCAGCTACTATCTACACAGAAAATGTAACATAGTAAATGCTCCAAAATATAATACACAATAATATTTCACAATGGTTAGTCAACTTTACCTGTCTTCTCTACAGTGAGTGAATCTGATTTCCACCATCTCTACTTACTAATATGGTGTACTGGTAAGAACCTGGTCATACAATACATATTATATTATGATACAGGGGTTACGATTTAATATATTGCGGTATATATTGCGATACTGTAAACAAGGTGAAATATTGTGATACTGTAAACAAGGTCATTTGCTTTTTTTAAAATCTTATTTTAAGAAAACTGTCATAGTATAACTCCATACAACAACTAGTCAGCTAGGTTTGCTAATGCTAATGTTAGTGGGGCACTCTTATGCTACTTTTGAGTCTAATGGCTATCTAGCATTCGGGGGCTTTAAACAGAACACAAAATGAACCACTGTCTGCCACAAATCTTAATATGCAAACTACTAATTAAAAAGAGATACTGTGTTTTTGAGAACTGATACAGCACCACAAAACCTAATATTACAATACTCAAGTGTATCAACAATTTCTTACACCCCCACTCATTAATGGAGTATATACTGTACTGTGCAAAGGCACCTGGGAAAATCAGAATTAAAAAGCTGTTTATAGGTGTTTATTTTCTGAGAAAAACAGTAATATTAGGAAAAATAATTAATTACATGAATACAATAAGTAATGATTTTATGCTAAAGTGATTGTTTTAATAATTTCCAAATCTCTCTGTGGGGAAGCCTAGTTATCATCCAACTCATGGTTTAGTTAATCGATACTTAATGAAGTTAAATTAGGTGTGCTAGTGATCTATGTGATGGCTGGGGGCACCAAGGAGAGGTGTAGAACTTTGTTCCTCAAACTAGCTTACAAAAAAACAACTCCTGCCCTGAAAATAGGATATTTTGTCATGCTTCATACATGGGAATACCGTTTCAGTATGAATTATCATTAGAAGTATTAAATGTCTTCATCCTGTAGCAACAATGTGAAAGTTGTGACATGCTTGATTCAATTTAGATGAACTTGTGGTTCAGTTTGACTGAGTTCTTTCCAAAGAGTCGGTTCATTTACGAGTCCGGCATCACTATCGCACAGTTGAGCGAGTGCAGATTAGACTGCAGAGGTGCAGCCATGCTAGTCAGCCCACGCCAGCAAGCTTCAAGCTTGCAGTAGTAGCTGTTCCTAATGGGTTCTTGTCGAAGGACTCCAGGCCTGATAAGAAAGCAGACATTCCTCTTAGTGCTCAAGGCTTGTGTTCTCTGCAGCCCCACCCAAACATTCTTGACGGGTTACAACACTAGGGGGTGGGAGCTGAAGAGGTGAACAAGTTTTTGTCTGCATTTGTATGTCACTGAGATCTCAGGTTACCTTAAATTGTAGAGAAAATTAGACAAGGAGGTCCACTACTGTTTGAATGAAAAGCTTGTCCCTCTCCTTTTGTGCCTTCTCTAGTCATATATGTTCTACAGGATATTACCAAACCCCCTCTGAGGGAGTTTTCTCTCTTTATATTGGCAGGAAATCACGCTGGACCTACACGATGGGTCCCTCAGGTCAGGCTGGTAATGAAAGCTCAGTTCATTCTCAGTCTTCACTGTGGAGAATGGACGTAGTGTTTTGGCATTTCAACAAAAGGACATCACAAGACAAATGTAAAGGCTTAGTCAGTACAATGGAGTAGGCATTAGGTCAGAATGAGCTCATTGTAGTACCCAATAGACAGACACCTCTGTATTATAAAGCCCCTACAGTATTACGAATTGTACAACTCAGATGTGCTGTATTAATGTTATGTATGGATGTATTTCACAAAAGGAAATAATGAGTGAATCACTGAAGATGACCCGTTGCCAGTCCAAGTCACTCCATGACAGTCTGACACGACACCATTGCAGTCTTTGACGATATTGACGTGGCGTTAAGGGCAGTCGTGGTGGTGGTCTGCGTGCATGTAGTCCTGCGTTGTGCAGTTGTCTGCTGATGGTGCTGGCACTAACAGGATGACTCATGGAGGACATCACTGCTCGCAAATCACACAAAGTTATTACATGAATGGATATGATTATTCTGCATTGTTTAACAATACGCTTTTTGAAGACTCATTAATGGTCCAGAGACAGTAAATCGCCTTCTATCTCTACAGTGATAACTTCACAGGAGAACGAAAAAGCATACTTGACTTTTAACATAGGTCAATGTAACCAGACATTGTTCAAAGTCATTTTGACACATTTGTTTGGATACATTCATCATAAAATTTCACAAAAAGTGTCAAGGAAAACAGGCATTTTTTAGAGTCAAAAACTTAAAAATGGAGATACAAGGCATTATAAGGCAAAACAGTAACCAAAGAAAACACATTTCTTTCAGATTCACTATAATTTTACCATCATCTATGTAAAAACTTTATCAGTTGGACAGCAAACAAACTAGATAAGTTTGAGTTGCAGACAATGCAACTTCTGATTTATATCACCACCATCATAAAGAAATCTGAGTCTGTACGTTTCTCTATAATTAACCATTTTACATCAAATCTTTTTTAATGACTCGGTTTAAATCTCTACAGTTGAATGTATTTTTACAGATTCAACTCAGTTCAGTTGAATTTTCCTGTAAGAGTATGTATGGATAAATGGATGTATGGTGCATTTATGAGACATGAAGAAAGATCTGTACTGCTGGTGCTAACACATACTACATATACAAGTCTGACCCCTGAACACCTCAGCTGGACTTCCATGACTTTTTATGTACAGTCTCTATGAATATCCCTTTTACAAATCAGCTTTTATATGTTTTCATATATCATTTTCACCCCTATGAATAGCTGACCACCAATATCATCTGTTAGGCCATAGCTGCTCCTGTTTTCTGCTGATAGTTATTGCACCCATCCTTACACCATAAGTTCATTCCATACATGTACGCTGCTGTTGTTTGCACTATTGTAAATATTGCCTGTCCCCATTTAACGTGTAGGCTGCTTCTACATCTCTGTAATAATATGTACATTGGCTGTATAATACTTGTACTTGTGTCCACTGAATATATTGTGCATCGACTGGCCACTTTATTAGGTGCGCCTCATTGATCCACTCGTACCAGCTCAACACACACTAACACACCACCACCATGTCAGTGTCACTGCAGTGCTGAGAATGATCCGCCACCTACACAATACCTGCTCTGTGGCGGTCCGGTGTGGGTCCTGACCACTGAAGAACAGGTTGAAAGGTGGCTAGTAAATCAGACGGACTAAAGTCTGTAATTGTAGAACTACAAAGTGCTCTTATATGGTTAGTGGAATTGATAAACGGAACAATGAGTGTATATATAAGGAGGTGTATCTAATGAGGTGACCGGTCGGTGTATATTGTGTGTTGTCTGTAAATTATATGTACATTACCGGTGTGTTGCATATAATACTAGAGCAGATTCCTTGTGTGTGAACACATACTTGGCCAGTAAATCTGATTCTGATTTTGATTTTGATTCTAATTCGAGGTGCGGCACTGTGAAGTAGACCAACCGCGCCCTCTAGCGGCCCAAGGAAATAGCGTGACTGAAGAATGACAACAAACATGGCGGCGCGGACGTACTGAAAACCGTATTAAACGGAGACGATGAAGAAGAACTGCAGTTTTAGGCACAGAAATGGAATAATATGGAACTTATTTAATGCATATAATGCGTGTATAGCGTCAGACTACTTAACACAGTCAGCTCTATTCAGAACTGTGCTTCCTTTTCAAGGGTGGAGACTTTATATACGAGACAAATACATGTCATGGACGCTGTAGTACTTCGTATCTAGCAGCTCAGATATAACAGTTCTTAGTGCTGTGATAATGGACACCAAAGAAATCACACGTCACGCCATGCAAATAGAAAAACTACAGAAGGAGGGCAATTATGAAGATGTGTCGTGTCTGCTGGCAGACCTGAACAGGAGTACTGTCACCTTAGAGCAGCTGCAGACCACTGACATAGCCAAGACTGTCTACCAGCTTTCAAAGTCATGTCCAGCAGCTACTGTTCGGAAAGCAGCAAAGGGACTGCTCTCAAAATGGAAGCGGCTGTACGGCTCACATGAGCACAGAACTAATACAGACGGACAAATAAAAGAACACAAGCCACCAGAAGAAGGTAAAACTGAAATAGTGGACGGAAAAGTGAATGAGAACGAAACCGTATGGTGCCACACAGTTGAGCAGGACTCTAATCTTCATTCAGATCAGCTGTCTTCTGAAAGGCCTACTTCATCACCAGAGATAAGAGAATGCCCTACTCTGAAGGTGGTGGACAGCACAGCCTCGGCACCAAAGAAGCACAAGGGAGATGAAGATTCAAGAACCGTGTCAGTGGTTCCACCTCAGCATAGAAGTTCCACAGACTCTGAAGCTTTGAGAACCAAGTGCATCGAGCTTCTTCTCCAGGCCTTGAGCCCAACTCAGAAAACAGACCCTGAGGACACAAGCCAGCTATCTGCCATAGCTCATGCCATTGAACAGCATATTCATGCTGTCCATGGCCAGAACCAGGCTAAGTACAAGTCCTGCATAAGGAGCAGGCTAGCCAACCTGAGAAACCCCAAGAACACTCACCTCCGTCATGGTCTGCTGACTGAAACCCTGGCGCCGGAGGTTTTTGCCCGGATGTCAGTGGAGGAGATGGCGGGCGAGGAGCTCCGGAGGCTGAGAGAGAGCTACACGGCTGCTGCCATCAGCGAACACCAGCTCCCCCAGAGACTGGAAGGCACGAGCACCACCAAGGTGCGCTGCCAGCGCTGCCAGGGCATGGACTGCAGGGTGACCCAGGTCCCCCGCGGGACACTTTTCCTGCCCTCCTGGGTGAGGAGTGGGAATGCGGATGAGGATGCCATGACCTTCATGACCTGCGCTGGATGTGGGGAGCAGTGGTACCATAGCCGCTGGGTGTGCCTTTAAATAAGCCTAGCTATGACTGTGGAGATCAGGATTACAGATTATGGATTAGTAATATTACTTCAAGGAATCGTTTGCTCAAACAAAAGTCAAATGTATACAATCACCCCAAATGTAGTTAAGACATGTTTAGTATATGACGTTTGCTTCTTTAGCTTTGCCCTGGAGCTACAAGGCTAATGTAGTGTCATGCAAAAAAACAATTATGAGTTGTGAGGTATTCTTGAATTGATTTGCTTCCATGGTTTATGCCACTGTATTACATACGTTATCTAAAATAATAGACAAAATTCAGGTTTCAGCATTATTGCTTCTTCTGTTTTGACATACTTTTGTCCATTTTGGAATAGAAACTGTGCAGCAGCCGATCAGCTACTGTTTCTGACAGGTGGACCATCAAGGTACACAGTGTTGAAAAGCTCCAGCAACACTGCTGTATCTGATCCACTCACACCAACATGACGTACACTCACTAACCCCCCACGTCAGTGCCACTGCAGTGCTGAGAATGATCCACCACAGTCTGTAATTGTAGAACTAAAAAGTGCACCTACATGGCATGTGGAGCTAATGAAATGGACAGTGAGTGTAGATGCAAGGTAGGCATACCTAATAAAGTGCTCAAGGAACCGTATATTCAGTCTACAGTTGTTTTTCCCTGCTCATTTATGTAGAAGTTTTAAGGAGTGTTTCAGCCCATTCTTGAACAAGGTCATTTTGTTTACACAGGAAACCTCAGGTTTAACCTGCTTTAGTCTATACAGCAGCGCTAGTGCACTCTGTAACCTACAATACGTATTACTTTATGTATATGTGACGTCATGCTGTCTCACTCCACACAAGCTACTGCGGGAATGGACACCCTTTTATGGTAGCACTTACTTACTTGTCCATACATGGAAACTAAGCTGTAAAAACATACCCTCCTGAATATATTGTGTACGCTTCATTAACCTGTGCCGCTTATTACAGGGCAAATAATTACTTATTATTAATTAGTCATTAATACTTACCTGGTCTCGATGTTAAGAGCCTTGGGCCTCCTATTGAAAGAACCTGGTCACCCTTAATCTTTTTCTTTGAATGGAGAACCCCTAAAAGGTGTTGATCTGAGGATCTTGGAAGCACATCGAGCTGATACAAGTGTGATATATACACAAGCTACAACAAGCTAATGAGATGTGACTGACCCAAGGAGTAGTCTAGACAAGATGAGACAAATGCCTGAATAACGTTTTCCAGGTCATGACAGACAACCATGGTGTAACCTTTGGAATATTTTTGAGGTGAAAAAAGTTTTGAAGTGTTTTTTTTTTCTTTTTTACCACTGTGGAGATCTGCTTATCAAACTTGAGGTCTGGGTCAAAGGTCACTCCAAGGTTCAGTGTAAGACACCAGGGGACCCAGTTTTCCAGAATAGTGACAGGTCATATCAGGAGAACCAAACGGAGTAATCTCGGAGTTACTCTCATTGAGTGGTAAGAAACTGTTAACCATCCAGGCTTTGATATGATGGAGATGACTATTTAACCTCTTACTGCTGAGCCATCGCCAGACCAGAACTAGGGCTGTATATTAGGAAGAACCTGCTGATACGATACAATCATGGTACAGGGGTCACGGTTCAATATATATACGTGAGGTGATATACTGCGATTCTGTAAGATCTAATTTTAGCAAAACGGTCATGGTATGAAAAAGGCATCTATATGCATAGTTTTGCTAATGCCAACTTAAGTGGTGCCTCATTACATGGGAGTGGAGGAGTGTAATGACAACACTGGTATCTAGTGCAGGGGCTCCCCAAGGCCCACCTGATAACTACAAAGCATAGTGACATACCAGGAAGCTAAAATCAACTTTTGTACAGTTTTTTCGTTTCTTTCCTTTTTTTCTTTTCTTTAGTGCTGACACTTTCAAACCAGCCAAAAAAAAGAGCAAAAAAACAACTGAAATGTACAAGGTAGATGTGGACTGTGATTTAGAGCTGCAGTCCATCATGTCTCCACTGAAAATACTCTACTGGCTTTCTGACAAGAGCAATGGTCATGTAATATCTCTTTAGTATTGAGGCTTTTTATGATTCATCTGAAACAGCAAACTACACTCTGACTCCACTCAGAGGTTTTGGAAGCTGTGAATCGCCCCTAGAAACATGTCTATCAGTGGCTAGCCAGTGACTATGTTGTCTCAAACTAAAGATATTTAATTAGCCTGCTACTGGGACATTTTTATTTGTACATGTGTACATTACTATACATACATACATATTAATATACTTAATATAACACTAATATGGCTATATATGATGTTACTAGCAAACTACAAACTACTGCCTCCACAGTACAGGCCCACGGACCAATAAAGAGTGCTTCTTGGCCCACAGGTTGAGAACCCCTGATCTAGTGTGTGGGAGTTTATATACACAATACAAAATGAATTACTGTCTGCCATGAACCAAGTGTGGCCGAACATTTTTTGACTGACGGTGAGTATACACGCAATATAGGGTAACCAAACAGAACCGACCTTCCCTACATATAACACAGTCTGTTTAATTGTAAGGGATTAAAGGAGACTGAAGGAATTATCATGTAAAAAAATGGCATTTTATGCCAATTAAAATATAGTATATAGAGCCTTTTAAGCATTATATGAGAAACACAAAGACCAGATCAGATCAGTGAAAACTGGAACTAGCACATACGTCAATGTATTTGTGGGGGACTTATCTGGAGCAGAGTAAACTCTAGTGGCCTTTTCGGAGACATGTGAGGCATGCAGCAAGCATGTGACCAAGTAATCTGCCCAAGACAGAGTCCAGGGGCGGATTTCCTATCATGCCTCAGCCCACAGAGCTTCATGCATCGCTGCCTGGCCAGCCTGACTGTACCTATATCATTCATCTCTCACTTCTGTACTTGGAGACATGGCAGTATTTGGGACGTAGGTCATTTAGATTTTTAAGAGAGACTAGAATATATGCCATATACATTTCTATGTGCCATAAAGCTACACAAAGCTTTGGTAGGTTCATTTAAACAGTATTATTATATTGTATTATAAACATGAGTAGGTTTGGACTTCTTGACCACAGGTGGAAACTGGTTAATCCAACTTTGTGGAAAAAGATAACTTTATTGTGTGTGGTTGTGTGTTTAATAGTGCAGTCAGTGATGCTGGTAATGATTAATACCTTGCATGTTTGGGACGTGCCAATATCAAAAGTGGGGCTAATATTGCTCTTTTAGCATAACATCTTTAGTTACTACTTCTATTGGGTAATATACTAAGGTTTTATTGTACTTTAAGCAGTCTCTTGATCTCTCCATGGGTGTGAACTGAATGATTAGGCATGCCTCTTTTCTTTGCATTAGAGGTGTTTCCATTGTATGTCAATGAATGGTGATTAATGATCAGCCACTATGCATGTTTGGAGGCCATTTACATCTAAAGGCTGATGGCCTCACAGATCACAAGACTGGCTGCTTTTAAAGTTGTGCAACTAATCTTTGCTCAATGTCTTCAACAGATTAAATGCCTGAGAGGGTCTTGTAATCTTCATGTAGTGTGCATTTTAGGTCATATGAGAGTGCTCGGAGTAGCCTAGGGGCGCCATGGCTTGGAGAAATCCCCACATAAGGAGGAAGATGTGAGGTGGCGTTGGAGGGATGCCTGTCGACTCGCGTCGCTAAACTGCAACGGTAATGAAAAGAAATCCTGCTTTATTTATTTGTTTATTCTTTTAAATGCTCTCTTTCTTTTATATTCGCGACTGCAGTACATTTTCTGGTGCTCGTCTGGTGTTACTAAAGTTGTCAAGTCAGCTGGAAGACTAGCGAAGAAGCTAGATTTGCTTCTTATTGGAACTTTCCGTTCCACCTTAAAACTTGTATAGGTTCGGCGTGCGCGCGTAAACGCCTGTGCGTTCGCCAGAATGGAACTGTAGCACTCTTTAAGGTGGAATGGCAAATCCGAATAAGAAGCTAACTTCAGCTTCGCGTTTAAATCACACTCGACTTCTTGTCGAAGTATGCCACAAGGGCAAAACAGCAACATGCTAAATTGTTAACACGTTTTTTGGTTACATACGAGACATTTCTTCTTTTTTGAGGAGAATTTTGTGAAGCTACTAGCTAAGTTCTCCTGACTGTTGTGAACCACGATACGACGAGAAATCTCCTAACTTGCGTTTCAATAAATCATTTTCGAGAATCCAATTATTCCTAGTAATTCCTAGTTTTCAGGTACCATTTTTATTCTGTGGCAACGTTATTATACCTAAATCCTAGATGTGCTCCGGTGGACGTTTGTATCTTTTAGGTGGTCTTTCCTTTTGTGGCAAAGCCAGTAACATGTTGAGAATGAATTCTCCATGCGGTTTGCCTCACATGATTCTAGGCTAAGCTCTGCGATGAATGAACCTCTGTCAGATATCCTCACCAAGGAGCTGCTAGGCTGTGGGCGCTAGTATCACTCCAGGGGTAGATCTTCTACTCCAGAGCATCACAGGGTGGTCCTGATGTGCCACTGCCCTGCACTTCAGTGTTTTCACTGCTCTAACACACCTAATCCAACTCAAAGGCTAATTAAAGGGGAATTCCACCTCATTTTCCAAGTTCAGGTGTAAAAAGTCATTCCGAGTGGTTTGAAGTGAAGTAGTTCATTGTAGAGAAACATAATGATCCAGATCTTCTTTACAGTGGTGGTGATGGGAACCAGGGATCGCAATCTCACACACCTACACACACACACACAAGCCTATTTGCGATTCGAAGCTGCCAGTGAACCTACATGTGTGTGCGTTTTTGTTGATAATGTTGATAATAATAATATAGTGGTAAATCTGGAAAAACACTATATTGTGTGACTGTTTTGCCTTACATGTACCTGCATGTACCTCTCGGACTGAAAATACTGTATGTTTTAGGCCAGAATCTTTTCTCAGAACTAGCAGGCATCATGCAGGGAGCTTTTGGAGGCTTTAAACACTTCATTTTACTCTGAGCACTATGTTCTGATTCAGTGAGTTTCTCTAAAATAGAACATTTCTCATCCAGCCACTCTGAACAGTCCAATATTCTAATAATCCAACAGTCTAATAATCCAAACATTGAGAAAGTCCTCTGGAATTCCCATTTGATTTGATGATGAGAGCAGGGACAACACTGAAATACACACAGGAGTGTAAGGAAATATTGATGCATTGATCACATGATCTCAAAAAGCAAAGCACCATGATGTCTGCATGTAGAATATAATTATGATTCTTTTGTTTTCAGGTTTGTTGTGTGCCCACCAGGAATCTTCCTCATTATGTCCTCCAAGTCGTCTCTGCTGAAGGTGATTCTGCTGGGCGATGGCGGTGTGGGCAAGTCGTCCCTCATGAATCGCTATGTCTCCAACAAGTTTGACTCGCACCTCTTTCACACAATTGGTGTTGAGTTCCTAAACAAGGAGCTTGAGGTGGACGGACGACAGGTCACTTTACAGATCTGGGACACTGCCGGCCAGGAGCGCTTTCGCAGCCTGCGTACGCCGTTCTACCGCGGCTCCGACTGCTGTTTGTTAACGTTCAGCGTGGACGATAGCCAGAGCTTTCTCAACCTCAGCCACTGGAGAAAAGAGTTTGCATATTATGCCGACGTTAAGGAACCTGATAACTTTCCCTTCGTCATTCTTGGGAATAAAGTTGATGTGACTGAGCGGCAGGTGGCAACAGAGGAAGCGCAAAGGTGGTGCCGTGAAAATGGAGGGCACCCTTACTTTGAGACCAGTGCGAAAGATGCCACAAATGTTGCAGAGGCTTTCGAGGAGGTGGTGAGGTGCGTACTAGCGTCTGAGGACCGGCCCGAGCATCTGCTGCCAACAGACTCTGTGGATTTGCGCCGGAAACCACGCTCCAGACCCCGCTGCTGCTGACTGTATATAATGGTAGTGGACATATACTCACTGGCCCCCTTCCTGGGAACATAGGTGCTATGTATCTACTCTGTGGTTCAAAAACTACAGACTGTAGTCCATCTGTTTCTCTGCATTATTTATTAGCACCCATTTACCTAATTTATTGGTCACGGCCCTTACAAGTCCCCCACTGGGCAGGTATTATTCCCAGTCGTTTAGCCCCACCCATCCATGCTGAAGTTATAAATAGTATTTCAAACTGGACTGCTTTTTGAATAAAGCCAATCAGAGCAGAGCTTATTAACATGTTAAAGGCACATGGGTCATGTAAAAATTAATACAAGAATAATATAGCATATGGACCCCTTCAACAACACACACTAACCCACCAGCACCACGTCAGTGTTACTGCAGTGCTGAGAATGTTCCACCACCCACATAATACCTGCTCTGTGGGGTCCTGACCATTGAGGAATGGGGTAACAAAGTATGCAAAGAAACAGACGTCCTTTGTAGTTCTACAGTCTGCAGTTGTAGAACTACAAAGGGCACCTGTGTGATAAGTGAAGCTGATAAAATGGACAGTGAGAGTAGATAAGAGGGGACGTACCTAATGAATTGGCCATTGGGTGTATGTGTTCACATTTTAAAGCTGCTCCATGAAGCTTTTGTGCAGTAGGTGGGGGTAGTGAGCAAACACCTGTAGCTCAGAAGCTCTTCTGAAGTTTAGACAGGCAATGGTATCTGTCAGAGGTTTGAGTCCACTGAGCTCACAGTTGTTTTTTTATGTTGTAAAGCATATATACTTGTCTGTATTATAACTTCGTATATTATTATGCAGAATGAAATGACATTGGAAATGCAATAAATTACAAATAAAATTTCACTAAAAGAGAAGGGAGTTCAAAGTCTGGAAATTTCCTAACTTAATCAGTCAGTGAAATCATTAAATCAGTGTGTCGTATCTGGAGAGACTAGCTGTTTCAAAAGCTGTTTGCTTTTGGCCTTCATCTACCCAGCTGCCAGAAATGCCTTGTTGGAATTCTGTCCCTTTTCTGTGTACCAAGGTGATGTGATGGTGATGTCACCTCTTAAAAAAGATCTCTGACACTCTGAAGTGTGTGATCCTAGACCCCAAAAAATCTAATATAATGTCATTTAATTATAGACACTGAAAATGAGTATAATAGGTCCTTTATAAAGGATTCGAAGATTCAGAGTCAATTTTCTTTTTTTGATTTGCTGTGATTGTTTTGTATTCAGGTATTTAGAACAGATACACCAATCTGGAAATTGTGTGATGATGCTGATACCTGGCGTTTTACATGTACATATCTGCAGATGCAGATTCATAAACATCTATAAAATGGAGAAACTGGGACTTTATCTACCTGAATTAGCATTACAGATAACTATAACATTAATATCTATAGAGTTAGAAAAACAGTAAAATGAATTAAACATAGACATGCACAGTACCCCATTTTTGCACAATTGCCTGAGCTGTTTCACAGTAAAAGAGCATATGTTTCATCCTAACTGCAAATCTAATAGCTTTACCTAATTGAAAACACATGGAATTTAACTACATTTATTACTACAGTTTTACTAAATAACTATTAATAATTATAATAATAACTATTCACTATTTATAACTATCAATTACAATGATCAGCTTATAAGGCTGGTGGCCAAATGATCTCTTAATTAATTACAAATTTTTTGTCCCTTAGCTACATGAATGACAAAGTATTTAGTTGTTTTTTTTCTGAATAAACATATGTACTTTCTCAGTATTTCTTCTTTTTTACCTTTACTGTCATTCCTTTCCAGAGAAAAACAAATAGGCTAGACAGAAATAAGGCTATGCCATTTTAATAAGCTAAACTGTAATATATATATATATATATATATTTACAGTATATTCAAGAGTTGGTCAATGTAATACCTGCAGTGACATGACCTACCATTCCTAGTCATGAATTCATATTGCTACAGCACACTGTTTGTGTTTATGCCCTGATAAATAGATGATAATATTGACTTTCCAATATATTTTACCACAAATACCTTGCGAAAACATTCTACTGATGGAACTGGCACTAGGGAGCCTGCAGAAAGAGACCCAGAAAGACATTACAGTGAGGGTTATTAGGTTCAGTGAAGGGTAACTCTGTGATAAATGCCTTAAATTTCCAGAGTAACCTAAGGCTCAATTCCAATGGAAACCAATTCCATTTTCTAACTGCTCTAGTCTAAATAGCTAAAAACTCCTCTATCACCAGTCATTGTAATTTGATACATATTTCAGTTCATTTTAAATCTCGTCTGTCTACAGTCTCAAACTGAGACTGCAGAAAGCGATTGCATGAGTGAGATTAAAGGGAACCCTGACTGTTAAAGGGTTCGGAAATTTCTGAATGTCCTTGAGATGTAAACAGATTCACTCAGGTGGTTTAATGTGAAGCGGTTCGTTCGAAATGTACAAACTCAGGTTTCTTTGCAGTGGCGGTGATGGGACTACAACACAAATTGAACCATTTTATGTACTATCCGAAGCCAACAGTGACCCTACACATTGAGTTTATACATGCAGTGTTGATGATGGTAAAACAGTTATAATTCTGAAAAAGTATGTTTTTTTCAGGGCCTTGCAACACCTGTGTATGTACACATTTGCCAATAAATGGATTAAAATACATTTTAAGCTAAAACCTAATTATAAAATTGTGTCAGATGTGTCAGACATCAGGCAGCAGATATATAACCATTATGTGATAACCTTATGTAAGGAAGCTTTATGAGGTGGAGGTCTTGTTCCTATCACTGCCACTGTAAATAATTTGACTTGACTGATTACTCTAAAATTTCACAGCAGACCACTCTGAATGACTTTGATTACATCTTAACCCTGTAGTTATATGAAAATCGTGAAAACTCAGAGGAGTTTCTCTTTAAGACCTGTATGCCTTGAAAATGTGTACATTTCCTATACTATTAAAATATGACCTATAAATCAGCGGGTAATGTTTTGTTCATTATAAAAACATGACAATAACGAAAAACTGCTCTACTTATGGGTCCATTGTCACACTGGGATGATGTGATATGATTGAGGCAGTCCTACGGAAAGTAAGGCTGTGTCTCAATTGTGTACTATACACTAATACACCACAGTATATACTCTGTACTAATCTTAACAGTATGAGTTCAGCAGGCCAGCACACACACTATTAGTCTACTACATCACTTCTTACTAACAGGAAGTGATGACACATCATACCAAGCTGGATGTGTATTAAATGCATAATTTACTAGAATACATAAATTTTTACAGGCTGATGTGACAGATTTGGGTTGAAATCACATTTATACACCATTTCTGGTCCTGCCGCCACCTCTGCCGCCGCAGCATTGCGGTTTGCAATTTTTTTCAGACATTTCCAGATGAAACAAAGCTTCTCCTTTTATGTTTACTGTTGCATTGTGGGACAACAGTGTCCATTGTTACCATACCAGAATCGACTGGTTCTGAGTATGCATTGTGGATTTTTGAGTATACTCAACTTTGACATTTGTAACTGTACTATATACTACATACTCAAACACTAGTTAGTATTAAGTCCGCAATTGGGACACCCTCAAAGACAATATAAAAAGTCTTTCTCTTAAATGATGTTACACTCAAACAGCTGAATGATACATTAAGATGAGATATTGGAGATATTCGGCACTCAGTGGACGATAGAGCGAGAGAGAGCAACCATTTGATGCAACAACAAAAATGGCCGTCTAAACGCGTCTGTTTATAATAATAAATCAAGTTTTTTGCTGCTTTATACAACATAATTGAATGGTATTAGACGTGTACACCATATTTAGGCCTATACGTCTTTTCCGTTCCCTTTAAGAATGTGCTAAGAAAGCTTTTGTGAAATGGTGTCACACATAGTCCCTCCACCAGGTGGCGGCCATGCTTACCTCATGATGAGACGGGGAGGGACATCTCTTCAGGGTTTGTAGAGGACTCTTTCTCATTTGTTGCTGTTCAGCTTCGCTGTTCCTGTACTTTACCGCTACAGTAGGTTTATTAATATGCTAAACGCTTTTTGTATGAACAATATTGTCTCACAAACCACAACTTCCCACGTACACTGCATGTGGTCACACAGCCATGTTTGGTATGTGAAGTAGGAATGGACGGATCAATACCTATATCGATACTTGCTGGCATTTAATTTTAATAATCGATTTTTTGCGCGTAAATATCTACCGTATCTGGTTTATTTATTAATTTATTAATACTGATGTGTGTTCTTTCTCTCAAACTAAAGGATGGTGTAGTATCGGAACTACTTTTATTCCATCTTCATCCTCCGTAACTATTCAAAATCGAACTTTTTAAATGTTAAATGTAATCAATGAACATTAAGTTACTGAATTTTAGAAATAGCCAGAGGATGGGGGCTCACTGACGACCCACTGTTGACATTAAATTTGCTCATTTATCATTCACAGTCCAATTTACACTCATCTTCAAAAGAATAGCTGCACATAGAAGAAATCAACTGACAGGAATGAAACTTAGTGGGTAGGTTTGATATCGTGAGACATGCAAATAATTCAAGTTTCATACTCGGCCGCGCATGTGACGGCTTATTACTGCACGTGACTGGCCCAAAAGCACAGTTGCGGACATTCAGCGAGCAGTGATGCCCTCCATGCTCATCCCGGCTGCGCGATACTACATGAACACAGACAGTTACGACTGCCCTTAACACCAGGGTGAGCTGTTCTTTTGTTGATGAGTGTATGTACTTTTTCTTCATTTCTTTCTTTTTGTTTTATCTTTTGTAAAATAGTGTAGTATATCACTTCAGTGTCAGCAACAGCATTTTCAGAAAAAGCATTTTCTCTCATAGTTTATTTTCTAAACTAAAAGACTACATTCGTTTAAAATTAATCTGAGATTAAATGCTGAATAGAACTAGCACAGACCAGCATGCAGTTCAGCATACAGCTGTACACAGCGTAACAATTACTGAACATCTTGTCTAAGAGGGTATGGAATAAACACACGAGACAGGCCATGTCGATCATAGAAAATATTATTTTACTAGAGAAGGTTACAAAAATCATCACTATACAGGATTCATAAAACGTTTGACTTTTCAAATAAAATGGACTATGAAACATCTAGGACTACAGTTTCCATCAACGTACAATGGATTTTTATTTATTTTTCTTTTAAAGGGTGGGAGGGGGGGTAAAGGGGGGGGAAACACTGTCTACCATAGTTCGTCAGAACAGTGGACTACACATCACCTATGGAACTGCGAAAGAAAAAAAAAAATAGAATATTATCTCTCCTTCATGCAATAACGAGGGAACGATAGAACATTCAGGCACACATCTTCTTATACAAAAACAGGGCAAAAAAAAGGAAAATAAAGAAGTAGTGGGCACATCCCTGCAGTCACGTCCCTTTAACAGAACAGAACATACAGCAAGAAAACAGTTTATATTCGGTAGTAAATACCACTGTATGTATGGACAATACTAACATGCTTAGAAGTTCTGAGACATCGGAAAGAAGAGTTAGTGTAACGTTTTTAAAGCGAAAGCGAAGAAAAAGAGATCTGTGGAATCCATATTGAGAAAGAGAGAAAAACCACTAACTATATATAGACTGTGTGAATATATATACATATATATATATATATATATACTGTGTGTATATATACGAAATATACATATATATGCACACTGTGAAAACAAGGCTCAGTCAAAAATTCATGAAATTCCTGTCATTGTTTTTACGTGGCAGCCTCAGGAGGACACATATCCACATACTGAAGGAAATCACTGATCAACTCACAAAAACACTCTTTGTAAATATCAAGCCAGCCATGAGAAGTTTCCACAAGAAGATCGCAAAAATAAACCACAAGAATCAAAAGCAAGTTTATAAACAAACGATGTGGGTGGATTTTAGTCATTTGTTTCAGGTCCAATGAACAGAATTGTTCATTTTTCTTTCATTTGTTTTAAACAGTTCTGAAAAACAATGATGCACTGAATTTGCTTGATTATGTTCATTTCCATATCAACACATTGCATTACACAAAAGTCAACATGGACTGAAAACTGACCTATTTTTGTAATCACCCATTAGTTATTTTTGCCCACCACTAAAAATCTTCAGATTTTTGAATACATCACTGTAATAAACCTAAACATAAACCAATAAAATGCTTAATCTCCTCCTCCCCCCATCAAAGGGAAAAATGTTTTATGTTGTCTTTACTGATCCAAAAAGGTGAGTTTACTTTGTTTTGGCAACAACAGCTGATATAGATTTTATTCAAATGGAAATGGGGGGCACATCTGAACCAGGCAACGTCAGAGCGTCTGTTTTGTCAGTGTAGTTTCATTGTTTTAATAATCTGCCACTAAGAACCGTTTTAACTGCCCCTCAAAGAACATCTGCTATTGAGGAGAAATTAGGAATAGCTAAATGCTTTCTGTGCCTTTAAGCGCTTTTGTTTCTACTGAGAATATAAAACTCCTTACAGTTCAAAGTAATCAGACAGAAACATTTTTGGTAGCTTATATTATTTATTTCTCTTTCAATTTATTACTGTCTGTACTTTATCCATATAAATCGGACTGTTTTGTCTTTATACAAATCTAGTGTCCTCATTTTTTGTATATATATCAGTTTCACGTGAACAAAATATACCACATTATTGCCTAAACTAAGTAAATCCATAAATTATTTACTTTGTCAGGTAACAATTATGTAATTTCCATTGTAATATAGCAGTAAGCCATGGGTTCAGGTGTTAGCTGATTCTAGCTAATAGGGGGTTGTTACAATATAATACAATCTAGTATTAATGTTAACAACATTCTTAACAACCGCCTAGTTTGTTATCAGTTAGCTATGACTGCCAAACAGTAGAAAAAACTTTGTGCATTAATACAGAATTTATGATGTGTGGTCATATGTGGTCAAATATATCAAGTATATTACACTGACTTCGAACCTGGCTCAGATTTTAGAAGCAATTTTATATCCCGTTTTACAATATTGATTTTATTCATGTGCAACCGATGTACAAGCTTGACAAATTTTTCACTAATTTGACTGAACCAAATTAGAATCATTCTCCGGTTCACTTTCCTCTGCCGTTCTACTCGGACTATAATAAACAACAATTGGATTTATCAAGAAATTCACATTTCTTAGAGAAATTTGAAAACCAGAATGTGTAGACTTGCCATTTTAGAATAGTGCAATGTATCAAGTACCAGTATAAAAAAAGAAAAAGAAATAAGGTTAGTAATACAAAAAAAAAGAGTCATGGTAACCAAGAAAGAGAGAGAGAGAAAGAGACCAGAGAAGTATCATATTAAACCTGGCATACGTTAAGTATTAAAAAAACCAACAACATTCGTACACTTTCACACATTTATATATATTTATATATGTATAAAACACCAAAAAAGGAAGTTCCTGCAAAATGTCTGTATCGTGTTAGTGCAGACAGTAACAGCTGTGAGGTAGTGCTTTACTTCAACAGTGCGTCACGAAGCCAGAGACAATCCAGTTACGAGCACGGCTCAGCACTTTCAATATATTATTATTATCATTTTTTAAGACATTAGCAACGAGCACTGAAATAATTACACATGCATTTTCATACAACCTTACCAACATCGAATAAAACACATCTATATCATCATGAACTGCACAATCTGCAAAAATGGATCAGTCATTTCTTTTACATAATACCAATAACCAATGTCATACCGTGGTCGTAACTGCTTATGACTGCATTGTTATAACGCACTGTTGCTGTGGTGCACTACTAGGCCATGTTAGTTAGCTTTGTATTGTAATTCTGTGTGTGTGTGTATGTGTGTTAAGTTGTGGGGTTAAAAGGAGGGTTTAGTCGATCTGAGGGCAGATCTGCACTGGAAAAAATCATATGTTGGCAAGAGGAAGTATCCTGAATGTAGGCAATATATTTCCTATTCCTCATTATGAGATTATATAGTATAAAATGATTCCAAGATCATTTTTAGCTCCCTAGATCATATTATGTACCTAGAATTGATCTAATTCTAAGACTTACTTGTTTCTTATTGATTTTTACTTTTTTGAATGAATGTGAAGGTGAAATTACCTTACTGCTACCGAGAAACCAACAAAACCTTGTATCTCCATTTTCTGACAAAATAAGAAAAGGGCACCTGTTTTTTTTTTTACATCATGTTCAAATTTCATGCTAAATGGACCAACAGAAATGGTAAAAAGTTTCACTCTTGTTCAAAGTTTCTTTGTTCCATTGTTGAGATATGAGGTTTTGTCCCAACAGTGACGATTTACTTCCCTCAAGTACTGTTTCCTAAGATAAGTAGAAGTATCCTGGCAGTGTAGAGTATAAATGTCACTTTAAAATAAGTTACAAATGTAGAAATAGAGTCATCTTATCACAACCTTACAATAACGGTAAAATCAGAAGTGTTCAATATTTTGCCTACATTCAAGATGTATTATCTTGGAAAGATATCATTTTTTCGCAGTGTTTGGGGCAACTTGGCCTTGTTTACGAGTAAGAATTGAGGCCCTCCTTAGAGCGTGACTGCACGTCTTGCAGTTCAGCATCGTCCTTGGTCTTGATGTCCTGGTAGGCGTGGGTCTGCTGGCACGCCCCCTTCAGGTACGCCCAGTTAGCCGACAGGATCATAAGATAGTGGATCTGTGGAGAGGTGTAAAGGAGAAAAAAGAAGGGAGAAGAAAAAGAGGAGGAAGGAAGGGAGGTGGATTAGCAGTAAGTGGGTTAGTTTGTCAAAGCTAGCTAGACTTAGTTAGTTAGCTAGCTTTTAGTTAGCTAGCTTTTTCGACTACAATTAGTGATAACACCTTAACGAAACCTACCTAATGTAATGAAATTTAATGAAAGTATGCAATAACACATGAAGCATGGTTACATAACCAATGTAAGATGGGTTAGCAAACAAGAGACAATGAACGGGAAGCTAAACGACAATGGGAAGCTAAACGAGCGCTAAGGAATGCACGACTCGTTTCACCAAATAAAAAGTCAGAGAGATCTTGTTCAATCGTATTAGGCGTTTATTTCCCCAACATTATGACTTAGAAAAGTGCCTCTACTGGTCTGGAAGCAAAACTACAACAGGACGTCCTGAACAAAACATATCAGGCAAAGCCAAAAGTCAGTTTTGAACACCACAAAAAAGGCGCTAACAGTAACATGTGTTTACTAGTCCCAGTTTTGCAAAACATAAAATACTCTCAGGATCAGTGTAAAGTACAATTCATGCCCTTCACAGGTACAATTGACAAAAAGTGAAGATCAAAGTTAATTCATAACACCATAAACAAAACATTCCTATTGCCCTTCCGTTCACCTTGAGTGGTATACGCTTGACTCTACACAGCTACAGCACTTGACCTGCCATTTCTACCTGACCATCGCCTTGACTACTGGTGCCTCAGGGCGTGTACTGTATAATCCAATGGACAGAACGTGTCCCTGAATACTGATCCTGGGCCTGCTACTACTTGCCTGATCTTAATCCTACTCATTAAATTCTATAAGACAGACGCCGTCTAGTGGACTGGCATTGAGTTACAGGTTAATATGAGAGGTCTTATGGGCACCTAGTTGGCTGGCAAAGTTCTAAGGCGTAAATCTGGTCATCTTGAAGGCATGAAATCAACAGAGATGAGGATTATCAAAGACAATCGGCAGAACACGTAAGGTCAATTAATTAAATGTGCTTTCACCTCTAAAGACCAAACACAATTCCTGATTACGACAAGAAAGAAACGAGAAACGATTTACTGCACTACATCATCCTGATGATCAGCGTAATCCTCAGTAAGCTACTGTATGGTCCATGGTGTCAGTAGTACTCTTTCTTAACTCTACCTCCTTTCTCTCTCTCCCTAGACCTCAGGCCTTCTCTACATCTCCCTCTCCCCCCCCTCTCTCTTTCTGTCCGAGCACTTTTCCACACTTTGCGGCCCCCATTTCCCCAGCTCCGGTTTAAAACTTAGTGGTGTGGGTGTGGTCATGGCTTTTAAACTTCAGCACGGCATAGTTATACGTGGTGGCCATCATGTAGATGAGCTGGGAGGAAGAGAGCAGAGAAGAGAGTGGGTGGGTGACGTGGATGTTAAAGCGATAGTTTGGCAAAAAAAAAACAAAAAAACGAAATGTCACATTTTTCCCTTACAGCAAAAGTATTTTTTTTTCAGTCCATACAGAGAGTTTTGTTTCAGACCATACAGTGTTGTTAACCCAATCATTATTACAGCGATGTTTAAAAAAGTGTGATTTGCCTGATTATTAAAATATAAACAGAAAATGTTAACGGAATGTGTGCACGGGTCTCGATGGCACAATGCTTCTTGTGGTAAGATGCCTTTACGCAATAGAACAATGAAAAGAATTGATTATATTGTGTCACACGCTCTGGATTTCTTATCTAAATATTTGAGAGGAAACTGAGTAAGGATGCATTTGCTATGTTACCATGATGCATGATGCAATATTGTGATACTTCATCATTCAATAAATTTAAAACACCCCAACTAGCAGTTAAAGCAATGCTAAAACATTAAAAGAATCAAATAATTCAATTTAAATAATCAGAAATGTCTAAGCTGATAACACTGGTAAAACAGATAGCATGCTGAACTCTGAACAGAATTGGAGTTCATTTGAAATTCCATATTAAATAGATTAGATATCTTTGAAATTAAAGCTCCATATTATGCTGTTGGTAAGAAATTCATTATGGAGACGTTATCCATTTACAGGTATGCAACTTTGTACTGTTTAAACACACTAACTTACTGTTTATCTTGTTACGTCAAGATTTATTATTAATTGTCTATTCATTATCCACCAGTTTGTTCTATATGAAAGAGTTGCTTTGTCCCCAGTGACAACACGTTGGCTAATTCATTGGTATATATCAGTTTTTGTGATCAGTCTTATCTATGCAAGTTTATATATTAAAAAGGGACCACGAATTATATATATTATAGCCTGTGCTCTCAACAAGCTTTTAGCCATGCATCACCATCTGTTTGGAATTCAGACTTAAAATCTGTGTCATAAAATAGTTCTAAACACTTTCTTCAAACAGCAGAAGTGTCCAAAATGTTTGTCAATGTTTTAAATAATGTATTAGAAGTTACTGATTATTGATTTTTTGTTTTATGTTTCTATATTTTTATTTTTTGCATGTTGCTGTGTATCTTGGCCAGGACACTGCCGTAAAAGAGGTTTTTAAAGTGAGTTTTTTCTTGGCCAAATAAATAAATAAACAGTCGTAAATGAAATACTAAACACTAACTACAGTGTTCTCTCAAGCGGCTACATTAGTGTCACTTCACTTGCTACTAGCTATGTTCCACCCTCGCACAATGTTACTTTTAGGCAACATATTTAAGCAATTTGTCATTGCTTAAAAACAACTGTAACTTCACATTCCAACAGAGCAAAAATGTTATATTATTAGATTATTAGATATTATTAAATATTAGAGGGAAGCTTTCTGGTACAGAAATGCACCATCTCCAGAAAGGGTTTAAAAATTCCCACCAGTACATGGTTTTTATTGGTCTGTTCAAACTCCTTTCTCCATTTTCAACCATCTGATTGTCATTAAATATGTATCACGTCACTGTAAAGCGAGGAAAATGGGTTTCTCACCCTGAGGCAACATCGTGGAATTGGTCTTTGTTTCATTAGTTTCTCACTGGAGCTATGAGGCTAATCTAGCTAAAAAGCAATGGAAGCTTATGCTTACACATTAGCATCATGTAAATGCCATGTAAATGTTGAGCTGTAAGTAATCTAAGATAGCGATAAGGCAAAGCTCTCTGTTTACCGGTCGGTCTACATCCCCACCCTCACCTATGGTCATGAGCTTTGGGTAATGACTGAAAGAATGAGATTGCAGATATATGCGGTGGAAATGAGCTTTCTTTGTAGGTTGGGGGGCCACGCTCTAGGGCGAGGAGCTCTGTCATCCAGGAGGAGCTCTAATTAGAGCCGCTACTCCTCCACACTGAGAAGAGCTAGTTGCCCCCTGGCCACCTCCCTTTGGAAGTTTACGAGACACGGCCAACAGGGATATGACCTCTAGGTCGTCCCTGGACCTGCTGGAGGAATTATATTTGTTCAGGGCTACAGTCGGGTCCGAATTCTAGTTGTACAGTACAGTTAAATTTAAGGCCCCATTAAAGCTCTAATGAGTACTTGGACCTTTTAATGCTTTGGGATCATATTTTGGGTTCATGAGGGTACCAAATAGGATCCCCCAGAATGAGCTGGAAGAAGTTGCTGTCTGGGCTTCTCTGCTTTCCCTACTTTAAACGCAACCCTAGCTAGATTAAGCAGTTTAAGTAGATGGAACGCTTCCATAATGCTTATTACTGGGTTGTAAGCTTCCACTACTAATTTCGCTACATTAGCCTCAAAGCACCAGCATCAAACAAAAGAATGAAGCTTCAAGCTCCAAATCTGTCTTTCCTGATCAGCTACTTTTGAGGTAAGGGGAAATTTGTGTTTTTCACGGAACTATCACTTTAAACCTCAGTTCTCGGTAAATGGAAGTCACACATTCACACTGACATACTGAACATTATGTTACCATGCAATTACATCATTAAGATAAACAGGAATGGTCTTTAAACAGAGCTGCACTGAATACAGCTAAAACATCACAGTAGTCCTAACACAACACCCAATATCACAGTTATGGTATGTAAACGGATGTCATGTGGACAAAAATAAAAGGTTTGAACAGACTCATGTGTTGATCATCAAACATCATCTCATTTGATTTGTAAATGGTTTGATTAAGACTGGAACCTTACCAGTGCAATCACAGTGGCTCCAGCTCCGGCACACGCAACAATGTACAGATGGTAGGACAAGTAGAACTGCAAAAGTAGGAAAGTAAGGAGAGACAGCTGTCATGCTAGAGCTGTATTACACTACACGATTCAGTCTGTAAAAAAGGGAATGCAACTTATGAAATAAAAAACATGTTTTAAATAATTCATGTTTCTAACCTCTCTTTATCAATTCAGTTAAACAGTTACTATATTGTTACTATTGTTACTGTATCTTTATCTGGCCAATTTTAAGTGAAAATAACTATCTTAAATAAACAGCAAATAAACCATAAAATGCACTAAGAATGTGTTAACCTATTTTCCCTTAGAATATCAACAAAATTATTGGGGATGTTCAAACCTTTGCATATATACATTATCTGTGTTGTGATTGGCTGCTAATGTATTGTACCTTGTTTAGAAAGCTTGAGCTTAGACATGAATGGGTGGGCTAACCAGCTGTAGTGCAGAACAGGCATTTTGACATGACATGGGTCCTTCAAAACAGCTAGTCTGACCTCATGCTTTACACTATTGCGCTTTCTGTAATAAACATGCAAAGCAAAGCTTTATACGGTTGAAACAAATTATATTTACCTCACTGGTGTTACAGATGTCAGCCAAGGTTTGTCCACATGCCTTACCAGGATCGGCGTTCCAAGGAATGACCCCTGACACAGGACAAAATACCGAACATTACTTTTGATGAAAGCATCCCACAGGCTTGACTCCAAGGAGAGGAAAAATAAGCCCTTCTGATTTTCCTACCCCACTCAACACAACAAACCCAAAACAGACTTTAGTTTGTTCCCTCTTTTTTGCTTTCCCTTTCCAGAGTTTTTTTCAGTGTTGTAAACTTACTGGGAACTATAAGACGCTGCATCAGTTATAAATAGAAATATGAATTATCCTCCACAGCAGGGATTATCCCAAGTGGCAATGAGGTAATTTCCAGACTGGGACTGCCATATTGTTTACAAATTTCTGTAAACAGAAGCATTATGATGCCTGATGAGGCTCCATTTGGAGAACTGCATTATCGAGAAGAGATAAAGTCCTTTGCAGAAGTGTGTTGTCTTTATGGGTTAACTTATTTTCATAGCAATCAAGAAAACATCTCATTTGACAGGGCCGCCCAAACTTTTGCATACGGCTTTATGTCATGCTCTCTCTGCAGCAAAGCCCTAATCCACCCCCACACCCTGGCCCACAGTCATTATAGTCATGTACTAGTACTAGAGCTTAAATATCTAATGTGCAGTCAAATGGCCCTTTCCTGTCAAAATAGGTAATTTCTGGCTACACTAAGCAACAAAACTCACCTCATACTCTCGCAATGCAAATCTAGAATATTTGTGTTTACCAACTGCCGGGGTTCAAATGGATTTGGCTCAGAATTAGCTACAGTCAGTTCATACTGTACAGTTGTACTGTATGGTTAAACATTCAGTCCTGATTAAAGCTCTAATAAGTACTTAGACCTTTTAAGGCTTTGGGATCGTATATTTTGGGCTTACAGGGGTATCGGATGCAGCGAAGGGACCAGAGATGAACCTTTACAGTATACTGTTACTATATTTTTACCCTTCTATCTCTTTACACCACCAACAAGCGAAGGCTTTTAATGTCTTTATTGATGATCATTCCAAATCACATTTATACCCCAGCACTACAGCTGAATCGCTTTCACTGCCTCACTTCTCTCCTACTGCAAAATGAACTGCAGTAGAACACTTGATACACACTCACCGTACTGCCTCACGTCCACACAGATGTTGTCCACAGAGGTGAGGTTGGCGATGGGAGACTTCATAGCAGCGCACGTGGTCCACATGTTGTAGAAAAGGAAGACGGGCACAGCAGAGAAGCCAAAGATACCCAGCCAAGCCAAGCCCAGGATGTAGGTCAGGAACACAAACTGAGGGAAACCCGGAGAAAAGGGGTTTACTGTCCGTTTATATGGTTATTACAATAATCTGAATATATAAATATAAACTACCGTTATTAGCACACATGGCAAAGACGCGTTACAATTTTATATTTAGTATTTTTACTTATAACTTAATACTTATTATTATTATTATTCTATTATAAAAATTATTTATTGCTCTGATACAATGATGTGGTCTCAGTACCGCATCCGTTGTCTGCAACGGAGTTAAATTAATATTAAATTGGATGATAATGACTGGTTTAGCAAACCGAGGACTATAGTGTTGTCAAGAGCCATCACTGTCTTAACGCTTATTTGGAATATGACCTAATATGATGGCCTATTTAAGACTCAGGCCTTATCCATAGGATTACAACAGTGGCACATGCCAACTTACATAACCATACACACACACACACACACACACACACACACACATCTACACACATAACACACGCGAGCCTGCAAGGCTTTAAAGACTGATGTTACTGGACATCTGTAGCAATTAAAGGAATTAGGCTACATAGTACTAACTGTGCCAGAACAGTCCTCCAGGGCTGGGCTTGGCCCACATGTGTACAGTATGTAGCATGTGAATACATGTGAGTGTGTGTGTGTGTATGTGTGTGTGTGTGTGTGTGTGTGTGTGTGTGTGATAGCAATTTACATATATATAAAATAAATACAACAATATGATAATATACATATAAAACAACAACAACAATAATACTAAAAAGACTGATGTGATTGTGTTCATTGTCTATGTTCCATGACCGTGTAAACACCCCGTTCTGTATTCCACTACTTTTTATACCGTCTGTATTACTAATGCCTATATTGTCTAGATTCCTGTTTATGTTCCACTATTGTCTATATTGTCCACATTACACTTGGTTTACATTGTACTTATTCCACTACTGTGAAAATAGTACTGCTTTAAATGGTCCACGGTATATACAATTACAGTCTAAGCTGTGTATATTCCATTATTGTCTATGTTGTCCATATTCTATTACTGTCTATGTAATCTATATTCCATTATTGTCTATATTCCATCACTGTCTATGTGGTCTACATTCCATTACTGTCTATGTTATCTGTATTCTATCACTGTGTATATTCTAATATTGTCCATATTCCTTTACTGTCTATATTGTCTGTATTCCAATAATGTTTATGTTGTTTATGTTGTCTACACTGTATTACTCTCTCTCTCTCTCTCTCTCTCTCTCTATATATATATATATACTACTGCATATTCCATGCATATTCCTTTACTGTTTAAACAGTCCTGGGTAAGTAGTTCAGTCCATAACCCATGACTGACTATATATCTGCGTAAACTGTAGTGTGTGTATATAGTCTGGTCAGATCTGTACAGTCAGTACATCTTTGAAATGATTCTTAATGTAAAGAAATTTGGGCTTTTATTTTATATTTCCTGAGGAATTAAAACTTGATCAAATCATTTTTAGGTCAGCAATTAGGACATATTTGCACTCCACTCGTACCATGGCACTAATGCAGCGGCCACACACAGTGGTCTTAAACTCGCTGTGCATCTCTTTGACAGCGCTGGTCGTGTAGAAGCCCTCAGCCAACAGGATGATGCCATAGAGGAAGAAGAAAGAGGCGATGCCGTAGATGATGTACTGCAGAATCTGAACACTGCACAGAAAACAAGACAGCAGAGAAGAGAATGTTATTTAGAGCAACTGAGGAACAGGAGCTGAGACAGAGCTGTATACTGCATTATGCATAGTCTGAACCCAAAACAAATGTCTATAGCCCTCAAAAGCAATAACCCATACATCCTCTACTGGAACTGAATCTGTCAGGAACAGAAATATCAGCACTGTGCTTCTGCAGGGATGTAATGCCTATATGCTTATATTCAGTGACACATTTGGAGTATATTCAGTCCATTTTTGGTCTAGGACTTGCTCACGCACATACAGGCATGTAAGCAAAGGCTGTAGCAGATGGAGAGGCATGATGACACTTGAGCTTAAAACCTAGAACACATTCCTACTCACTGAAGCGCTCATTTTTCCCCTTTCTCTCCTTCTCCTTTGCTTCTGCAGTGGTCATTTATTATATAATACATGTACAAGTTTATACATTTGGTTGTGTTTGTGTTATTGTGTATACAATAGCAACTTATACAGACATGCAAATTTGTACTTTTAAATGTACAGTGTTTCTGGTGCCAACTTGTGTAATGACCACTTTTCAAATATGAAGCATTCTGTATATTTTTTTTTTCTTTTATTACACGTTTATAACACATTGTTTTCAGTCATTTCAAAATTCTTCTATATTTTTTTTTCAGCTTCTGACAAATCATTTGAAAGCTATAAAAAGTACATACAGGAGCAAAAATAAATAATTTTGTACATTTATCTGCAAATAAACTGGTTTTACATTTTTGAAGAAACAGTAGATTTCAACAATAATGCATATAAGTTTACATGCTCTCACTCAGGAGTTCAGAGTAATTAAAAAATTAGGGGCAGTCGCTTTTAATAATATAAAACTAATTTGGTTGATGCAATATATGATTCTAATAAGAGTGAGTACTTAGTTCTCTCAGTATTATACTAATACAAAAATATTAATATTGCATGTATATTTGGAAGCATGTAAACTAAAGAGTAAAAAGTACTGTCTAAAATTCAAAGACCACCCTTTTGTTAATTAACTTTGAGTCAAAATGGTCATTAAGTATAACTTACTGCCAGTAGAAACTCACTACTGCTGACAGTGAGCACCCTACAAGCCTCGCCATTTCGGAGATGCTCTGACCCATTCATCTGGCCATATGTGACCAACACATGGACCACATTACCCAACTGCTTGCTTACAATGTCATATATCCCTGACCTTGACATGCACCACTGTTACGAGATAACATTATTCACTTCACCTGTGAGTGGTCGCAATGTTTTGGCTCCTCTGTGTATTTACTCGCTTGTCTATGATATTAAATATATGTCTTTTTATTGACGGGACATTAACATACTGAAGGAACTATACATACATACAGTATAGCCTAAATAGCACACAGCATCACACCACATCATCAACTGTCATTTCTTAACAGCCTCAAGGAGGCAGGCAGCAATACTTCCCCTCGCTCGCTTTTTGTGACAACCCCCACCCCCACTACACACCCCCACAAACTCACACGTCGATGAGGGTGGCGTGGTCTGATGTGATGCGGGAGAAGTGGTTCTCCAGCATAGTCACGGTGCCCGTCAGTGCCACATGGCCACAGCCACAGAACAGCGCCACTCCAGAAAAGCACAGGATGGTGGCCACCAATGAGGCATACGGCACCCCGCCCAGACACTTAATGCAGCAGTCCAAGCAACCTGAAGCAGGAGAGAAGAAAAAAAGAGTTAGATTAGACAAGTGTCAATGGAAGAAGGATAATGGAGCCAAATGGATGGATGGAGACAAATGAAAACTCTTCTAAAGCATCCATTAATATGCAATTCAAGAAATGATTAATATGGATGTGTGTGTTGTGAGGTGCTCTTCAGGGAGCAGGCATAGTTATGCTTAGATCATCACAGATATGATTAGCAGACATCACGGCCTACACCATCACGGCCTCAAAAAAAGATCACGCAAACCACCAGTAAACCCCAAACAACAGAATGATATAGGAGAGCCTGAAGTGCTCTGAGACAAACCTGCAACAGACTGATGGAACATGAGGAGACAAAAGGGAACTTCTCATCATAAAAAGCCAAA
Organism: Semaprochilodus insignis; assembly: GCA_034552555.1. Lineage (NCBI taxonomy): Eukaryota > Metazoa > Chordata > Actinopteri > Characiformes > Prochilodontidae > Semaprochilodus > Semaprochilodus insignis. The sequence goes on from CM067495.1 coordinate 14,164,623, forward strand.
CACCTCATCTATAAGTAATGGTGGCATGAGCATGTGTGGCTGCAACTGGATATTGGGCTTTGATTTAATCTGATCTTCTGCCAATGGAAGAAGCAAAATTAACTTCTCGGATCAAACCAAACTTTTCAAAACACAATGGACGGAACCTTGAAGCAGGACAAGTTTCAAAACATACTTCTATTCTAGTTAGCTGTGCATTTATCAAGGCCAAAAAGTGCTATTTTCTTGAAGGGCCTCAGTCAGTCACTGACTGAGCAAGGAAAAGGGCCTTGGAACGAGCAGGAACTGAAAACTGTTTCATTGTGGGCCTGCTGAAGCATCACCAGTTACCCGAACTTCTAGAAGTCTTCAAGGGTTCTTTTGCAAAAATAATGCTTCTAAATAGAACCATAAAAACTCAAAGAACCACCTGCATAATTCAAGTGGTAATTGCATAATAATGTATAATTGGTTCTTTGCATGCTTTAACTGTTCTTCTTGAAGATGAACAACTAATTGTATATGGTTATTTAAATAATTTGCATAAAAATAGTTTTATATAGCACAGAAAAGGGTTCTCTTATTGTTCCAACTCAAACCCTTCTTAAGTACTATATAGAACCCTTTTGCTATGAGTGTGCAAAGGCATTTCAAACTTGTTTGAGCTATTTTGTCTGCTTAATGTTGATTCCTTTAAACCAAATGTGCTCAATAAAAGGAAGAAATGAGAAATGCACTACATATAAATCACACTCTGAGCAGGTCTGATATCCATATCGTTGTAGTGGCTACATCAAGCTTTCCTCCAAATGGTATAACCACGCCAGTTAGGAGCATCCAAGCTAGTTCTAATTTCCGTGGTTCTGGAAGAAGATTCTAGCACCCCCAGAGGTGAAACTCATGTAATCAGTGTCTTGACACCTCATTGTGACAGATTAATGTCAGATCAAATCAGCTGGCTGTCCATGAAGAGCAGGACTTCGCACACTAGTCATGCAGTATTAGGCTGACAATCAGCGCGCTGTAAAATCTCTAAAATCATGTGAATATTTTGTCACTGTGAATCACATTTTTCACATAGACAGATTGCTAATTATGAACATTTGATGATCTTCAGCCCTTGTTGCTTGTGAGCATGGCTGTGGTATTAACCACATAATCAGTAGCTTCATGTTCCACAACCTCTCCAGCCTGCTAACCATGAGAGGTTTCGAATCAGCAGTATTTACAGTAATACACTAACTGAGAAAAGACATCATAGCGATTGCCAGAAATGATATATTTCCACACTCTGAATACGTATGGCCAATACATTTACATTTACAGCATTTACAATGTGTTTTCTTGTCTAGTTAAAGAATGTATCTAGTACAAACTGTCAAAATACTCCTGAGCTAAGAATGAGCCAGAAGAGAGTCACCGCTGACCTAAATATATACAAAATATATCCCAGTTTACATGAACCTTGTTACATAACAGTGACACAAAGATGCCATTAACATGTCATGTGCTGCCATGGCAGTTTATGTCCAGTAATAAGCTTACCGGACAAAATATTAGTCCCCTGTGACTGAAACGTACCTAATAGTGTGTAATACCTCCACAAGCACAAATAACAGCTGGGATTCGATTTGGCATGGACTGGACAAGTTTCTGGATGTAGGCCACAACAGTGTTCAGCCACTCTTGCATTAAAGAATTGCGCAGTTGGGCCAGATTTGGTGGATGCCTTCCCTGGCACAAGTCTGAGGAGAATTTCCTGTAGACTGGGATTTTTGCCACTGCTGGTCATTGTAGTACACCAAATGTGGACATTTATTAATCTGTAGATAGACAATTAATTTTTTTTTTATTGAATGACGCTTCACTTATTCACTTATTTGGTGACCATGTAAGCAAACTACTCTTTTTGCTTACAATTTGCTTAAGTTTTAAGGTATTAAAAAAGGCCATCCTGCCCTTAACCTATAGCATACACATCAAACATTAGCATGTGACATAAACTGTCATGCCACCAAATCAGTAATAGTAACATGACATGTTCATGGCTTGGTTATGTCAGTGTATACAGAAATAAGACATAGTATAAATGCAATACATGGCAGTTCCATAAGTACTAGATTAGTGTTCAATTCAATATTTAACAAAAAGATGGATCTTCAAAGCTCTGAAGACAGTGAGGGAGTCCCAATAGAACTACTCTGGAGTATTCCGGATTCAGGGCCAAGCTTAGTGGTTTCCATTTAGTGGCTGCGTAATGCGATAATTATTATTAATTGCAATTGACAGAAATCAGATACTGTTGCTGTTCTATATCTTACAGCATCAGTAATTCTCATATTGTGTAAAAAAAAAATCTGAGATCTGATCTGTACTTGAATTCTTGAGATTTGTTTTATTATAATTCTCAACCTTATATAACTTTCTCAGACATTTTAGAATCATTTGCGCCTCTGTTTATCATTCTGGACACATCTATAATGCCCTTGTTCGTATTTACAGTGTATTAGTGTAGCGTATTTGAAGGGAATGAAGCGTATAGGAAGGTGTACAGGACTGGCATATTAGTGTTATTTTATACACTATACACTTTTATATTGTTAAAAACTTGTACTTCTAGAGAGATCACATACTCCGTGACCTCTTTTAGTGTATTTTGTGTCTTGTAGCTTTAAGCATTTTACAGCACAAAGAATTTTGCTACATATGCTGAGAAATAAGAGAACGTCCTCACTGATGTTCATCCCAACCACTACGTGACCACAGTGACTCGGTCTAACCACTGAACAAATCTTTCAGCTGGCCACAGTGAGACTGCTACCGAGGCTGAAGACCGCAAAGCCACCCTCTGTCTGCCTGAATGGTTCTCGGCTTAAAAATATGCTTGTAGGAAAGTTTTTAATTAGCACATAGCTATTAGATATTATCACATTTACATCATGTGGAGGTTCTATGAAGGTTCATTACGCTTGCACATCTTTATAGAACCATTCACTAAAATGTTCTTCAGGGAGCTAAAATTAGTTCTTCTCCTGCATCGCTCCAAAGAACCCTGTTTATTTTTAGGAGTGTACCTTTCTACAACTTTGCGCTTATAACAGGGAAAGCTGTTTTTTTGTTCTCTGTCTCGTTCATAACTTTTCAACCTCACACTCGGCAGGACCCAGTGGAACCTTAAATATTACATGAGCAGTGCTGCTTCACTCTTGGCCGGTGCTTTTCTGCCTTTTATCTTCTACTAGATACGCATGTCCACACACATCAGCAGACGTCTTGTTAAACTTTTGGTGCTGGACTTTCACAAGAGTAAGAGTAACCACCCCACAATTCCTTTAGTCTGGGGTCTTTTACTTTCCAGAGTTACATGGGTCCCACAACAACATCTTCTGGTGTGGTATTGGTACTAATCCAGTGCATGCGGTAACAAGACTAGACATACATGTAGGAAAATCCTGCAAATGAGTAAAAAGTGGAGTAAAATGATAATAATAAATGCATAATTACTTAAGGGGAAATCAGCTGAATAATCAACAAGACATTAATAAACTCAGTCTAAATGGTTGTGAATCACATGAACTACAGATGAACTGCATTACTGTGCTATAGAAATGCCAGAGCCTCACATGTGAAGCGTTTTAAAGAAAGGTAAATACACCACAATGAAGCAGACTAAAGATAAGTCTGGCCTACGGCAGTCATGTTCCATCATGATTATTTTAGGAGAAAATAATTTACTGGTTAACAGAGTATTTCATGTTCTGGATGTGATTTACTGTCGTATGGGACTACGGGTGAGAGTGGGCTGAAACATCTGCCTTGTGGGACAAATGTTGGTATTTTTTTGGTGTAAACCAAGCCAGAGCAGGATTAGAAAATCTGATTTCCAAATAGAAGTTTTTGGGGGAGCTTTTCAGTCATGCTAACTTACATTACACCACTGGGGTAACAGCAAGCTTGTCTGTTGGACAATATTGACAAGCAAACCATCACCCTGAACTCTGACCACCACCTTTTCAAGGCTCATTCCCTAAAAAATCTACATTCCTACTCACATTTAACCCTTTTCTTAAGGTTTCATCACAAGATCACATTTGTCTTCCCATCTTGACCAAAGAGTCAGGCAGGGCTGAACGATATGGGCAAAATATCTAATGGTGAGAACTGCAACTCCTGCAATTTGATTATTGCACTCTTTCAAACTGTGATTTCAATTAAAAAGACAGCTGATTTCTTTCATTTCTGGGGCAGCATGTGCAAGAGTCAAAATAAGTTTGCTTATGTTCAACATCAGTGGCCACCAACCCTGGTCCTGTAGATCTACCTACCTGCGAAGTCTAGTTCCAACCACATTCTACCACCTACCCCAGTGAACTAACTTCTTCAAAACTTCTTGACTGACTGGATCAGATGCATTACCTTCAGGCAAACTGCAAGCAGCACATCAATTTCAGGATGGAAATAAACTCTGCAGGATAGTAGATCTCCAGCAATAGATTTGGTGACCACTGTAACAGGAACCGGGCAATGATTCATCACAACACGTTGCCATTGCACTCAGATGACCACTGTAACAAATTAGGTTAACATCTCGTAAAATACATTTCAGAAGCACAGAAAGAAGCTTCTGCACATTCTGACAGCAGTAGAAGCTTTACTATTTCCCTTCCTACCTTGATGGTAATTCAGAGAGCCCTGTGAACAGAACAAAGCCGAGAACTATAACTAATCCGGGAGAAAACACAGACGTAAAGGTCAGCCCTTGAAAGCTCCGAGCCCTATGACCTGCTCATCCCATTAGCGATGCTAATTTATTTTTACAGTGCATAGAGCTGCCCTGAATATACATAACCATCTGCTCTACGATGCTGCCCTTTAATGCATTGTAAAGCGGACTGCTGCCATCAGCACGGGCCATTTACGGACAAAGATAAAGCACCATCTGATACATTAACCAGACGATTTAGGTAATCGTTTGACAGCACTTCAAAAGAATGATAGTTTCACACACATCATGACTGGCTGGATTATCATAAGTTTTCATAAAAAAGGCATATGCCTGTCGGAGGAAAATAGAGGGATGCGCACAGAGAACGGTAAACGGGAGAGAGAGATGACAGGGTGCTTCAGCATTGGCGAGCGAGAGTTAGGATAGGTGAGAGGGACACAATGAAGACAAAAGAGGGGTGATACATCCTCTATGAGCATTTAAAACCTTATATAATGGCTGTTAAAAATAGCTACACACAAATACACACACACACACACACACACACACACACACACACACAGAGTGGGGTGGGGGGGTAGGGCGTTACGACTGCACACTCATGTGTTCCATTTTGCTGTTTCCATGGTAACCCTTTTCAATCTGTATCCTTAACACTTCCTAATTGCAGCTCTGGAAAGTGGCGTATCCCTTTTGTCAGGAAATCCTTTACTGTACATTCCAAGAAATGATTAGAGGTACGACATTAGCTTTGTGTTTTGAGTAGAAGGAGCGGAGGTCTTTGTTCAAACAGCAAGAACAGCGGAAGCCAGTGCTACATCAGGTGTGGGCAGTGTCCAGACTGACAAGGCTACTCAAACAGGTCTCAGATTTATAAAGAAAGCACCTGCAGTAAAAAGCAGTTTTCCAAGTCAACACATTGCCTCCTACATCTACCAGCGGGTGCTCTGCATAGATTATCAACTGAACTCAAAGCCATGCGGCTTTTAAACCAGCGATGCTCAGCTTGTGGGCTGCACAGACTAGAAGAACGTACTGCTTGTTGATCACGTGACTATGACATTAACCATATGGGTGCGGAGATAACAAGTGAGGAGAATGTTGATTTTGAGGTCTGTCTCTCCAGCTTTGGTTCAGGGCACGTTGGAAAGGGCACGTCATGACTTGTGGAGTTTGGCTTCATTGTGACATTTCCTCTCTGATCTACAGCTCTTCAAAAATCAGATACTGAACATCGTTATCTTGGGTTCGCAGAGATACAGCAATAACAAGACACATGCAGTTGGAGAGAGGGCAAGCCGCCCCATGATCCTGTAAAGTTCAGAATCAGCCCTCTCATTTTCTCAGACCTTCTGGCTGCCTAGGCTGCACTCAAGTCGGATCTAATGTGCAAGATTCCGGGATCCGTATCTCCAGTTCTTTGAGATCCAGGCCTCATATCACATAACACTCACCTGAAGTCGTGCAACCCCTAGTAGCAGCTAGTAAGATGGCCATCGAAATAGGTACACACTAGTGAGATCCACACTAGTGAGATCCTGCGGCGGCAGCGGTAGCTTTAAACGTTTGAATGGACATTTTATGCATTCAAAAGTGAAGATTTTCTTTGAACTAGGCCAAAACGGAATGCTGAATTCTGTTGTGACAGCCCTGCTAAGCTCTTAATAGCAGTAAAATCTACTTTTTAAGCCTATATCTTAAGCTGTTAAACATGTACATATTGTCCACATATAAAATATGTGTGCTTTCACGTATCACAAAATATATGTCTTTTTATGCATTAAACAGCTTTTTTATTGCCATGCCTTTAAGTCTGATATATGTAAATCAGCTTGGCTGCTCTCATTCCAAAAGCAGCCCAACAATACATTCGGTACAGGCTGTTTTAGCAAGTCAGTTTCCATAAATGGGCTGCTCAGTGACTAGCACATTTTGAAACTTCAACAGTGTTTACATACCACTAACATCTTATGTCTCAAAAATTCAGTTTTCCATGACACGAGCTCTTAATACTGTTTATACTGAGCTGTCTGAACAAACTAACTCCATATCATTCAGTGAAGACCGAGCAGATTCCAACAGAGTGAAAAGCCAAGCTCAGATCTGCCAAGAAGTTAGAATTTCGTTTGTTTTCAAAACTTGGATAGAGAAAGTGTGACAGGAAAGAGTTAAACCTATGAGGCAGTGGGGAGCAGAAGCTCTCAGGTGAGCGGTTGCATAAGAGAACATTGCATAATGGATCTATCCCATTAATGCTAATGAAATAATGAGGCAAGTGCTAGGGACACTAGCTGGCTCACTATACACACTCCAGCTGAGGCCTGAGAGCCAACAGTGGTTGTTGGGTTAGCGATAAGTGACACTGATCCAGGCGTGGTCCACATGTACCTGGATAAACAAATTATAAAAATATAGGTTTTTTTTCTTTGTTTAAAAAAACCCTTCATCCACACCAGCACTGTTTCAAGCATCTTAATATCCACACCAGGGCACAATGATGACTTGAAAAGGCTCGCATAAGCAGGCCAGCGCTATAGGGTGGAATTATACCCAGAGCATGTACACAAAACCCTAGCTATAGAGCCAGTGTTGTCTAATCATACGTCCCAGTCCTAAACCTACTTCCGCTTGTGTCCAGGCACAATTTTCACAGTGTCATGTGATGAATCATACATATAAGAGCCATATATCAACAACTCTGGAAGGAACCTCGAAAGGCCTAGGCAGATATGTATGTGACCAGCTTGTTGTGAACTTAAATACTGTAGCGTCTGCACAGAAGAAGAACTGGGACACTTCACATGTACAGGAAAATGTTCATTTAACAGTTTAACAGGCAACAAGACAGACTTAGAAATGCCCAGTAGGAATGGACAGATCGATACCTGAATATCGATACTTCCGATACTAGCATTTACTTCTCAGAATCGATTCTGCCCCCAGAAAATTGCTATCATTTGTTTATTTATTGAGTAGGACAGATGTGTAAACCCAAACAAAATGCTGCTGTAAATGATGATGTAGTATAGGGACTACTTATTTCTTCCGACACCTTCTTCCTCTGTAACTATTCAAAATATAACTTGTTAAATCTTAATCTAATGAATACACATTTCGTTGCTGAATTTTATTTGACTTTGGAAAATGGTACATTTAGTGTGCTCGTGTTCAGTGTGCTATCGCACGTTTGAGGAATGGAACACGCTCAAATACTAAGCGGAAACGTGCATACAAAACCTCAAGTGTGAACTTTGGAATGGGGGGGGGGGGGGGTTCCATTCTCTAGACCGCCTTAGAAAACCCCTAACAGGCATTTGTGGAAAAGCCTGCACTGTTCCTCATTCATCTGCAATGAAAGTGCATTAACGGGGAGGAGACACACAGGACTGCTTCCAGCTGTAAAAGGAAATCAATGAGCTATTTATTAAAGCAGAATTTAGGGGGCCAAGACTGCCCAACTCATCTCTCTCTGTCTCTCTCTTTCTCTCTCGCTCATATTTATTCTTCTGGGCATTTATTCTTTCAGTCGTGAAATTTTTACAACCCCAGACAGTCAACACAATCATGAATAAGGCTCACAATTCGACGAACGTGTTCACTCGGCTCTGTTCTTCCTCACACTGGGTTTTCCTGCCCGCTACTGCAGATGTGTGCAATGTGAATTGATGGCAGATGTACACTGCAGCGCTGGGTGCACCCGAGGGCTCTGCGTGGGCAAATTTGAACCTTTTGTGAAGTGTCTCGCACTAAACACATGACCCATGCTCAAACAGCAGGCGCATTAAGCCCCTAAAATGTTCCTGGCCCTGCTGAGGTAGCTGAGATTAACACCGCCATTAACCTGAAGCCTAATATGGGAACATTCTAGAAAAGCACGGCAGCAAGTAAAACAAACTGGAGCAGCTTTTAAAACGACTCTCTGCCTTGCTAAGGGCTAAAAGGGAAGATGAGAGTGCGGACTGAGAGATCTCGCTGTTCCTGGTTAAGAGATCAGGTCAAGCTTTCAGCTCCGCGCCACATCCAGCATTGGCTGGCGTTTAGTCTGGGCCTACGCCGGGCTAGCCAGGTCAGCTCATTCTACGCTTGTTAACGTTGGTGCACTAGCTGCAATGGGGAGGCAGGAGGCTTGTGAGCAGAGCAGACCTAGATGGGTAATGATACGGAATTGCTCATGTCCTCCCCCCATCATTCCACCTCAGTGTCCATTCTATTCAGATGCAGTGACTGCTGCTGTCATACGCACAAAGGCCCATAGACTGCAGAACGTGGTTTTGATGGCTGTCACTCACTGTAGCCTATGTAACTTTCACATCAATAGGTTTATTCTGGTTCCAGAATCCTTTGAGAGTGTCACTGGAGCCGCTTGCTGAGAGCTGGTTAAATCCAAATGAAACCAATCACAGAGGTCAGGTAAAGTTCATTATTATTGCATGTATGTATATGATCCAGGTAGACCCAGTAAGCCTGTAGGTTAAGCCTGTGTCTCTAATCTCTATGATGGGAATGTGAGGCATTATTCAATTCAATTCATACAATACTCTGTTTAGTTGAGAGTAGAATTTGGCCGAGTCAGTCTAATCATAACTCATAAACCTCTTGTTTCCTCTAAACCTAATCTGGTCATAAACAAAAGCTAGCAGGGAACATCCCCAGTACTTTGGCTAACACTACCTACAAGTTCTAATACAATTTTAAAGAGAATGTTTTAATCTAATGTACAAATAATGTTGAAAAGATGTTTATAATTTCAGATAATGTTCCTATAAGGTTAAATGTTATCTAAAACATAACAATTTAACTGCAACGTTCAGAGGATGTTTTGAAGATGTTGGAGGGGCCACAGATTATGGTACGTGATAACAAAAGAAGAACATTCTCAGCCCAACATTCGCAAAATGTTTTTGGATGTTACTGAGACCTGAGATGACAGAACGTTCTCCAACCTTTATAAAGAACATTCTGAGAACCAAAAGAAAATTTCCCACTGAAAATATTAATGGAACTCGGCACTGCATATTCTCAGAACATTTTTACGCTCATCATCAAAAGAATAGCTGCACCCAGAAGGAAGTGTGGGATTGCAATGCTATTGTGAATAAAGATAAAGGTCACCAGGAACAATAAATGATGATAAATTTCGACTAATACAGGCAAAATTTATTGAGCTACACATACAGAAGTAGCATCTCTCAGTATGGCGTCAGACTACCATGTTTGCTAATGCAACATGCCGGCATGGGTTGTAGAGGTTCCTAAAGGTGTGCTGTGATAATCCATCCCATGCAGCTTGAATAATCTCATAAAGTTTCTGTAGATTGTGCAGTAGAGGTGGAGGTGGCGTGGCCCCAGGCCTTCAGAACATGTGGCGTGTGACAACAAACCACTCATCTCGGTGCTAGCCACGGTGCCTCCACACACGGATTCGTTGGTCTCCACCAAGACAAAAGCGGGACTCACCACTCAAGATGACGCGCTGCCATTCGGGGTCACTCCATGACAGTCTGGCACGTCACCATTACAATCTTTGGTGACACTGACGTGGTGTTAGGGGCAGCTGTTGTAACGATCTGCGTGCATGTAGTCCTGAGTTGTGCAGCCGTCTGCCAATGGTGCTTGTACTAACAGGATACTTAATGGAGGGCATCACTGCTCGCTGAATGTCCACAACTGTGGCTGTTCAGTCATGTACAGCAATAAGGCTCGTCCTTGCTTATGTCACATGCCCATCTGTAAAACTTGAATCATTTGCATGTCTCATACCCACCTAGTTTCATTCCTGTCAGATGATTCCTTCCGGGTGCAACTATTCTTTTGATGGTGAGTGTAGAACAAATCATTTCTAGCTGGGCAAGCACTCTAGATGTAGTACCAGCTGGATTTTTTCGAACAAATAACATTGTTACTGTCTTTAAAGAGGCCTGGCAACAATTTGAAAATGACACAAAGGACTTCCTCTCCACCCAGAGACATACAAGCCTCAGTGTGCTTCTGCGGCAGCTCGTTTAAAGGGGTTCAGCGTGTTGGGCTTTTATCTGTGAAGTTCCCCATAAAGCTGAAAAATCTGTTCCCTTAGAGTCTCTTTTCAGAGCGGTACAGTAGAGGCGCTGCCAGAAAGTTTGGGCTGAGGTTTAGCGAAATGAAAGGGAGAGGAGAGAGCGAGGGAGAAAAACACCGGGATAGAAAGAAAGAGAGAGAGAGAGAAAGGGAAAAATACAAAAAGCATTTTTTGGCCTGGGGGGCTGGTAAAAAGCGGTTGTCATGGAAGCGTGTTACCCACGACCCAGTTGAGCGCACCCGCAGCTGACTGTCTTCAGCGTTGCCACAGTTTCCACACACTTCCCACACATACGCTCCCCCAGGGGTGTGTGTGTGTGTGTGTGTGAGAAAGAGAGCGAGAGAGCGAGACTGTGAGTGAGGCAAGAGAGTGCAAGAGAGAGAGAAAGTGAGAGAGAGAGTAAATGTGTATCTGAACTTGACTTTAACCGAGATTACGACAAGAAGCAGTGCAGGGTCAAAGGTCGGCACTCCTGGACACTCACAGTGGCCTTTAGATTGTATGTCAGCGGTGTGACCCCACACAGCGAGCGGAGGGTCACTACCTCCCACAGGCTCTCTCCTTCACCTAGATGTAGTTCTCACAGCCTGGTGACTTACTGCTGTGTTTTATTCATGAGCTGTTAGCAGTAGGAGCCCAACAGGACAGGAATTATACAGCTGGAGCTAACGATTATTCCTACAATGGCTTAACCTCTTGATCAATCATATTAAACACTTAGTGCTCTTTTATTCATGACCGAATAGCACCAAACAGAACACTGCGACTCATTTTTCGATTCATCCGTTAGCATATTTACTGCTGTGTTTTATTCATGATTAAATTCATTATCAGAGCCATTTCATTGTCTCTGTACCTTCACAATGACAACAAAGATAAATCTAATCTAACCTAAATAGTCCAAATATTACTATAAATGATTACAATCTAGATACAGTCTTCAATTAATCAATTACTATAGCTACTGCTGTGTTTTATCTATGACTAGGGGCCTATTATTGCTTTAATCATTGAAATTCTCAACTATTTTTTCTATTAATCGATTAGTATTTTTTTTCTGTCAACTAATGAACTTACATGTTGTTTAGGTACCTTACATGTATGTTTAGGAAAGCAGTGTCACCTCATAAAAAACACACCAGCAGATCATCTTTTAGTCACTTAATCAAAATTAAATTAACATTAAATTTACAATTAATGTACAAAAATAACCTTAACCTCTTGACTTTTTCGATTAACTGCTCGATCTGACTAGCAGATGACATGCCGGTGTGTTTTATTTATGAGCCGATACCATCAGAAGCTCTAAACTATGGAAATTATGGGCTGCAGCTAAAAAATAATTCTATAATTAGTTATTCCTTTGACCCTTTTTTTTCGATTAATGAACTATTCTAACAAACAAGTGAATTACTATTGGGTTTTATTCATGAGCCATTAGCACCAAAGCTCTGTTCAATTCTCAGTATGTTTCTTATTTTCCCCAATTAATCGACTAATCTAACTAGCAGCAGATGTAGGCCATGCTGTATTCATAATATAGTGTATTATTTGGGAGTTTGAAAGCACAGTGGATGACATCCAATGCACAATATCCATAATACACTATGTATGCATGACAACTGTTGCAGAATGGTAAGCAAAGCCATTTATTTACTCACTAACTCATTCATTTACTCACTAACAATTTATTCACTAATTCTGCTCCCTTAAGATGTTCTATATATATTACCCCTGATCTCTCAGCATAGGGAATCATGATCTCATTTAATGACCAGTATAACCTCTATCTGTGTTTCTCTGAAATATGTATCATTCTAGATATGAACATACGGAGTAATGTTTTGGTGAACTCTGATAGTTCAAATCTGTGCTGTTATTTGTTAGGTTGCCACGTAAACCTTATTTATCTTGTTTTCCCAAGTGCCCCTCAAAAATGTCAAGAAAATTTCCCATGTTCTCCGGGACAACCTGTACGGTTTTTGTTCAGTCATGTCACTGATGTACTGACTCACTTTAGTGCTAATGAATCAACTATCCATTGTGCAGCGAACAACAGAGCATTAAAAACAGACATCTTTATTCAAGCGCTGGTGAATATTTAAAGGGCCTGCCGTCCGTATTTCTGCCAAAGGCCGATCCTTTTTAGGAGTCGTGCATATTAATTTGTAGGGCAATTTTCTTCCTGGGAAAGAATTCTCTCTCAAGCGAGAACAGCACTGACGTGCTGTCGAATGCAGTGGAGTCACAGCCGATCTGCTCGAGCTGTTGGAATAGAGCCATGCCTCTTTCTCCTTATGGCTCTTGAGTCTGTGGGTTTGCACAATTTGCCTTCAAAGAAATGTTCCCAAGCCACAGTTTGCAACTGACTACAGAATCGACAGATCAGATTAAATACTTTAATTATCCCAGCTCAAATTCTTTACTATGATCTGTTTGGTTTTGAGACACTAAACTTAGTAGATTTAATAGATACCTTAAATCTATACTGTGCAAGATTTGAAGACCTCTCTAGTGGAAATGTGCAATTGCACTCAATGAGCAAAAGAACATTTTGTAACATGGGTTGTACTTCGGACCCCTTGCCCAAGCGTTTGATGCATTTGATGACTGTAAGTGCATTAAAAGAGTATTCAAAGAGAACTCAAAACTTGGTGTAGAACTTGTCTTCTGAGGATCTGACTGATAGGTTGAATTTGCATTTGAGACCTAAACATCAAACCAGACCTTGTCAGGTAAAGTTAATACATAAAGACCAATTAAAAAAAGAACTCCCAAAGAACTCCGGTGAAATCTGTTGCCAGTGCCTCTAGCTCTACCAGTTTTTCATCCTGACTCAGTTATGCTACTTCTTTCTCACACAGTGCAGCTTTACAGACCCATAATTGACCTATCATGTTCACACAGCTAACAATGAATGGCTTTGGGGGTGCATTGTTAAATAAGAAGCAGCTGAGGTGTAAATAAGGAAAATGTGTGCAGAGCTGTTCAATACTGTTAAAAACATCAGCTAATGTGATAATGTCCTACGCTTTGTATGAATTTGGATGTGCTGAATCTCAGCGTATTGAAACACATGACATAATCAAAAGTCAGTATGACGTAGAGGCAGGCAAAAGCCACTTTATTTCAAACAAAGAATATAAGAAACCAAGAAGTTTGTCTTTTATATGGTATGGTATGATGAACTGTGCTTAATATGAACCATTATGAAAGAGGTAAGAAGGTCAGGTTGATTTCAGGCTGACCTTAACGATTGCTCAATCGTAAGCCTTTCGGTGTATTTTTGCCGCAACATTCTGCACTTGATACAGAGTGTGTGTATCGGGGGAGGAGGGACACGGCAACTATCAGTGTGAAACATGTGACTTGTAGGCAGAAAGGCCTGATAAATGAATCCAAGTCATCTAAATATGTGTTCAGCCTATAGCAAATTTGTAAGAACAGAGCCAGACCAGACAGCTGGTGCAACCCATAACAACAATGTAAGGTGAAGAGCAATGTAGGCGTACAGTCATGCTCAGTTATTGTTCTGCAGACTGTATAAAATACGTTGCCCACGTTACCCATAACCCTCAGGTGCTGTCAAATCTAATCTCTCCTAAAGCCACGTATTATGTCCACCCAGGCCTGGGCAACCTATACACATGCTACAGATTTGGACTGATGCTTCCAGATACCAATAAATATCATGCATAGTCCTGGAACAGACTTAAATCAGAAAGACACAGAGAGCATAGTATAGTTTCCAATATACATTCACTGGCCACTTTATTAGAAACATCTAGCTCTACCTTGCCTGTTTTGAGCAGCCAATCTAACAAATCGAACTAGTCATCCTCCAGTCCTTTATCAGTGGTCAGTTTCTGCTCTTGACTAGATGTTTTTGAGTGTCACTGACACTAGCGTGTGTAAAAGCCACAGCAACACTACTGTGCCTAAACCACACCCACCATTCCACTACCATGTCAGTGACATTGCTGTGTTGACACTGCTCCACCACCCACGTAATATCTGGTCAACAGCATCTCAGGGTGAGAAAAACTCATCAATGATGACAAGAGCAGAGGATGACTTGTAAACTGTGCATCAACAAACAGGCTGCTATAGTAATTGGCTGGCTCGCTTCTTTTCCTCTGTACATTCATTTTCAAATCTGTTGATTTTATCTGTCTTGTGGTGTCTGTATTGTTATTGTTGATTCTTGGCTCCTCTCAAGCTGTCTTCCTTCCTCTTGCTCTTAGGGAGATTTTCCTTGCCACTGTCTCCCTGGGCTTGCTCACATGGGGCTTGGAACGGGATTTCTGCAAAGCCGTTTTGTGATACTATTCAGACGTTTTCACATAGTTTTTTGATATTTCATAGTATACTATGATAGTATGATATTTCATACTACATCTCCACAACACACTCAGAAAACTATACTGTGGCATAATGTAAAATATCACGATAGTGATAAAAGCTGTCATATTGCCCAGCCTTACACTCTACACATACATCTGCATTAAACTGAATGGAACTGAAATCGTATATATATAAAGTGTATATATAAAGTTAGTAGAGCCCAAAAACTGAAAGTTAAACGTAGGTCAGGTGTTTCACATAAAGTGGGCAGTGAGTGTACATTCACTAAGTAGAGTTGTGTTGAGGTTTGCAGTAGACATCTGTCAGTATTAAACCTAAATATCACAATAATTACCAATGTAAAATGGTAATTACCTATATGTACAATACAATACTAATACTTTCCAATTAGGATCAGAGTTGAGAACCATAACATACCAAGCATTGCAACCCTTTTAGAAATAATGAAAACACTTCAGTATAAAGTACTGCACTAAGAAGAATGTTAAATTACTATCACTCATGTAATCTTGCACAGCTGAAGAAAACACACAAACATCTGAAGCTTTCAAAAGACATTCAGACTCCAATATTTGTTCTAGAACCATTTAGCAATTTGGACACTTTACTTAATATACATAGAAGTTGCAATTTTAAGCATACAGTGTAGAAACAATTCTTCAATTTGTTAAAAGCAAAGTCCTTTTTTTCTTGTTAAATAAACCTAATTACTTTGTTTGTAACAATTTGAAGTATTTTCTTTTAGTTTGGACCAACAAAACACTGTTTTTAAAGTGTATATGAAGTTGCAAGAACCTGCATTTTTTTTAGTTCTCCAAATCAGGTGTGACTTGAGTCGCATTTTTAATAGACAAAACTGATCTCTTTATTCCATGCTGTGGCTGCGCATGATGTGTCTGTTTACCTGCTTCCCTGATTCTCTCAGAGAAGAGACTGTGATCACTGCATGGCAGCATAGTGGTTCATCTGTGACAAAGCCACAACTTGTTTGACTAAAATGCAGTAATGGCATTTCCTAGTTCCACAACAATGTTACCAAAGACTGGCGCATCTCTAGTTTGCAGGCTATAAAATATCTGTAGATAGTTGGTCAGAGGACCCTGGCCTGAAACAGGCGAGGCCTTCTGAATGACAGAGCGTATTTAGTGGGACTAAGTGGCTGTAATTAAGTGAACGGCAATTAAAGTCAACTCCCACACTGAGCACCATCAAGACTGATCAATGCCCAATACTATGGTTTTAGGCCCAATACTGTAGGTGTGTGTGAATATGTGGATGTGTATGTGTAGCCGCTAGCTATTCTATCTACATCCATCAATACTGTCACTCAAACAGCTGCACAGGACATTTCACTTTCACCCCACCTTCACCTCTGGTCCTACAAACACACCTACTCTACTTACTGCTTAACCCTACTAGGTGGCCTACATGCTCTTACAGTGTCTATTCTTACAGTTTGTTTCGTACTTCTATGCAAGGGGGAAGTTAACCAGTATAAAACGGACAGTGTCTCATGGATTTCACCATAAAAAGTAATAGCTTCCATTCATTCAGGATTTAAGAGTTGATTCCAAAGCTTTGGATTTAATTCCACACAGTGAAGTTCTAGACTCTCTGTCTGATAAATGCATCCTTCCACAACATAACAGAACGAATTGATAGTGCAGCTGTATTTGTCTTTAGACAAAGTGAAAAGCAATGTAAAATATAATATTTGCAATGTAAACCTGGCTTATGATCAAACATTGCAAGTGTCAAAACAGCTACCCACCTGAAGCAGCAATTTTTGGAATCAAACAGCTAATCCATTTATGCTGTCCCCAAATATGCTTAACCACAAATATCCCCGCCCCAAGACCATTTTACATTCAAACAATTAATGAATTAATTCTTATAAACTGAACAAAAAGCAGATTTAAACATTTACACAAGTATTTATAGTGCTAGTGTAGATCATTACTTTGTGATGTTGAATAGGCCTCCATTGGCACTCCATTGGAAAAAACACATATAAACATCTTATCACACGCGAGTGCAGATCAGTAAACTCAGTAAGCTTGGTAAACGTGTACTTTTACTACTGCTCTTGTAATTATTGTAACAAATATACCAAGCACTGCAATTTTTTACTGATGTACCTACTGCTGGCAAAACAATAGAGAGATTCTCTTATAACCAACCAAAATGGTTGACTGGGAACAAGGTTTTATACTGGAATTAAACACAGATCTCTTCCAAGATGGAACCTCTTCACATTACTGCTGGCCTGAGCTATGGCAAGCATTCAAGCTTTCATGTTATGTAAGAGTGAGCCTAATGCCAGCTACTTTAATTATGCTGCCCTACAATGACACAGGCTTGTTTTTCTTCTACTGACAACTAGTTACACGTAAAAGCATATATGCCTGTATATTATACTACATATATGTACACACAAATATCTTACCGACATTGGTGAATTTATGTACAGTATCAACAAAAGGATCTAGTCCAGAAATAGTGTCAGTGGTAAGCTTAAAGGTTTGTTCTGCCATCAAAATTAAATTTGCACAAGATCCCACATACCTTAAACGTAATCAATCAGCCGAGATATTTGGTGCCTGAAGTTTGCTTCTTTAGGTTTGCCCTTGAATTCTGAGTATGAACTGCAGTTTTAGTTTATAAGGTAGAATTTGTTTATGTTGAAGAAACAAAACAAGAAAACAAAATGTTAGATTCTTAAAAGATTAAAATTTGCACAGATTTGCTGTTTTTACTAGTACAAAATCAATTTGTCAAATTTTCACTTGTCACATTTGGATTTCTAAGAGTCATAACTAAGATAAGATAAGATAAGATAAGACTTCATTGATCCCGTAGGAAATTGCAGTGGCTCAGTACTGTACATATTGCACAGAAGAAGACATACATTACTAGAATAAATAGACTAAGAGTTGCAGAAGAGCTACAAGAGTTACAAAAATCAATACTAAACTGTCATTTTCAGTAGTTACCCCTCAGTCTTAACATGATAATTTAATATTAAACATGCCATATTGAATTCTTTACTATTGTTAATAACATTTTACTTGTTGAATTCCAATTTATGATATCAATAAACAGTAGATCAAATAACATGCTGTAAACTGTTGTAGTGCAAAGAACATGCCTAAATCATCACCTCGGGTCATGTTGAGTTGATACGTTATGCCAAATGGACAAAGTATGGACAAGTTCAGGTTAAAGCTATCAGACACACTTTTGACCCCTAATTTTGGGGTAATAGGAAAACTGTAAATTTGTTTGCTAAAGCCTTTAAATCTGGTCGACACTGCTGCTCGAGACGAGGCTGTTTTGTCTTGGATCACCTCCTCATGGTGCTGCACGCTCACAAGTCTTAAGCTTGAGTAGATACAGGGCCACTGAAGCATCACACAGACCGCCTGTTCAGCTGCGAGTGGGAGGCGGCTGCCATTTTTAGCTCTTACTTGGCTTAGTACAAGTTCAGCTGCAACAGAGCTTCTCCTCCACAACGACGAGGTGTAATCACACAAAGTGCTGCTAGCCAGGGAACAAGTCCACGCAAAGGTCCGACTTTTAGTATGAAACTTTATTACGAACAGGAAGAGACAAATTTGTCTTCACCGTCACTGCATATGAGTTAGTTTTCCCCCTAGAAAAGAGACATGAGAAGGCACAGAACTGCTAGCCTATTAGCATTGCTTCTTGATTTCTCTGTTAGCTCCAGAGGAGTTAGAGGAGCAGTTTGATTTTCACAATGTTCTACATTTCCAAATGTACCTCATCAGCCAAGACACATTTGGTCCTTGAAGTTTCTTTGTCTTTATTTTTGTATTACTGCTACGAGGCTAAAAACGAGTCCTGGCCAACACACTTACAAGGAGTAGCACGACATACTTACTAATATTAACCATGAGTTTTGTAAAACCATGAAATCGGTGTTTCACTAAATTGTAAACCTGTGTATTTCCTCCAGTGTCAGAAACTACTTGAATAATGCTAACTGGTAAATGAGTATATGTGGTCTGGCATTACGAGGCTAACTCAGCTGCTTAGCTGAAGCTATACTCAATTACCAGTTAGCATTATTCTTGTGGTTTCAGACACTGTATGACATACTGTTATCTATAACAAATAGACGAAAGTGCACCGCCTAGCTGAAAACAGTAGTAGCAGCCGCCTTGCAACCTAAAATTAGCATATTTTGGCATAATTTTTGTTGATAATATCAGATAGGTACTTGGTTAACCATTCGAGATGCCACTCAAGTAAATATACAGATTAACAATTCAGTGAAACACTGATTTTATGTTTTAACAAAACTCTAAAATGCGGTTAGCAAGTAGGCATGTTATGACTCTTGGCTAATGTAACACTTGGGAATAAGCAGTAAGTGAGACATATTTATCTATAGCAGACGGTATTATTTATAGTTTATAGACTTTTTGCTGAGCCGGTACTTACTTACGTTCATACTGTACAACCCTTTTTTTTGTATCTATCTAACCAAAAACTTGAGTGAGTTGGCCCTGACTAATTTTTTAGGAAACAGCTGGTGAAGATAGTGCAGCTATTATCGCTAAGCAGTTTAAATATATTTCACTGACAAACTACATATATTTGCAAATCATACGCAAGAAAGAAAAACACCTGTAGAAGATGATAAGCCTTACTGTGCTATCGGTACGCTGTAGTTCTAGCGCTTTAACTTGTTTAAAGCAGTCTCAGCTAGGTTATTTGTAGAACACAAAAATAGATTTCTGTTTTTTTTCACATAATACATCACCTTTTGAGATGTATTTGCCTATGTAATGGCAAATATTTGTGCAACATTACTGCTGTTACCTAAAAAGCCAAAAACTCATTAATTACAACCTAAATCTGTTTAATTCAACTTGAATTCAACCAGAGAAGCAAGTCTATTGAGATCTATCAGATTATCAACTTGACTTGAGATAGGAGGCAAGTGAGATGATTTAGGCATGCAGTTGTACAATGCTAATTGCTGTACATAACTGCTTACTTCTATTGCTCTGTAGCTATATAGCCCCCCAGCTTTCATGCAAAAACCAAACACGTCTTCGCTACTCAACCACATGGCGGCAACTGTTTACATTTGATTGTTTATCATACTCTTCCTTTAAGTGAACGAGCTAGATGCTGAAAGGAAAGGGCCAGGTTGAACCCTAACGGCACTGACAGCCTGAGAGAAGCTCTTTCCTTCGGTCTTTCTCTGAAGAAGAGGGACTGAGGGGCAACAGAAGATCGAGGATGGCAGATTGTGCACCAGTGGGCACGATGGAGAGAATCCATGAGTGGAAGGGATGGAGAGAATCCATGAGGAGAAGACTGGCATTATACAGGAACTGGACATGCTGTGCCAACCTGCCCGCTAGTGCTATTCATACCAACACACAAACACGCACACATACACAGACATAGCTAAACACACACGAGTTCGCAGTGGCAGATGGAGGCTGTCAGCGTGCCCTGAGCGAGCTGATCCAAATTAGAGGCACATGAGGCCTCTCTATATCTCTTTATCTCTCTCTTTCTCCCCTGCTCTCTCCCCTGTTTGAGTGATCACTTTCACATGCTTACAGAATCCCACACACACACCTTCAGACAGAGGGGAAAGCAAAGGCAGCAAAAAAGAAGAGAAAGAAAAGAAGAAGAAAAAAGCTGGTAATAGAAAGGGGGAAAAAACATGTTTTGTTTGTCAAGAGTTCAATTTAAGAGGCAGGAAAATGCGAGAGTGCTTGAGAAAGAAAGAAAAGAGTCTGAAAGAATGACAGGGTGAGCGAGTGAGTGAGACAGAGAGAGAGAGAGAGAGGGACGGAGCACAGGAGAGGAAAATAAAAGTGGGCAGAGAGAAAGAGCGATCAGGGAAGCTGATATGGGGTAATGAAAAGCTTGGTGTGCAGACGGAGCATGTTGGTAAGCGCAGATTTAATACAGCAAAAGCACTCAGGGGCAGTGGCACATGGACAGCTAGCATGGCGCTTATCACTCACTGAGAGAGTCTGTGTGGTTAAAAGCATGGGCAAATACCAAAATCAACAGGGTCTTTAGTTCGGCTGACAAAAAAAGAGAGATTAAAACAGAACACAAAAGAAATCTCTCAAAACTGCGTGTGAATGAATGATATTGTCACGTCTACAAACAAGCAAATATGTATTACTAGAATATGGCCAAAATATTGCAAGTAAGAACCATGTTTGGTGGTCCTTCAGCTTGTCCATGCAAGGGAACCCTTTTGGCGTTTTGATGGCCTTCAATAGAGGGTCTGTAAAAAAGAATCATCAAAGAGCAGCTGTAGCCGTGCCCCGGAGCTTTCATTCCAAGCATGACGCCTTTTAAGAGACCTTTCAAAAGCTGACTGTTCCTCACACATACATCCAAAAAAACGTTCATCGGTTAAAAGGATGTGAACTCAGTATACCGGGACTAAGCTCATTCTATTTATGAGTTTCCACCACTTGGGCTTTTTTATCTGCACTGCCACCAGATCTGGATGGATTAACTGGTGATTGTCATTCTAGTGGAGAACCTCTGTGAGACTGTATGGTCTCTGAAAATGGTGCACCATTAAGTGATCTGAAGGTGGAACCATGTGATCAATGAATTACTTTAGCGCTAAATTCTGTATCATTCAGTACTACATTTCAATACGTAAGTAGTTGGAAAAAAAATGATGCCAATAAACATGCTTAGATTGAGGGTTGGTTGTCTGACTTACAGTATATTCTGTACGCATGTTATTGATACAAGAGAATCTTGACAAGTTTGAACCCATTTACTGCAGTTCACACGCAAATCTGGTTTGCACCGTTTCCTAAGAGCTTGTGCACCTTCTGAAACCATTCTGCTACAGGATCAATTCCAAACTTTATCAAACTGATACCTTTTCTTAAGCACATCTGCTCATTTCCAGGAAAACACAGCCTTTCAACAGTGATGACTGGTTCAGTTGACATCGTTTTTCGAAATGATTCACACTCACATGCGAGAATTTGTGCAAATTCCATGTGAAATCATGTAATAGCACCACGGCCAGAGCACCACAGCTCTTTACATATTTCTATGTTGTTGTGGTCATAAAACCCATTTCACAGTATCCATAAAATGCCATTCCCATCTGTTTTGGAGGAGACCCCTCAGTTTTTTCTTCTATAACATTCAATGAATATATTCAATATTTTAATGGAAATGCACATGATTTAGAAAACCAGAGGCGGAAGTGGATTTTTTTTGCAGTTGCAGTTGTATGTGATTGTTTTATGTGAAGAACGCTGCAGTTGTGCAGTCCATTTTTATCTCTGCACATCGGCCTTTACGGAAAGCTGTTAATTGATTTCACAGCAGGGAGTTTTCACCTTACTCCTCTAACCAAATATACTTACAGGGGTTGCGAAAAAAGGGCTACATGCTGACCTTAATACTACTGTATCTGTCATTTCTTGTTTATATTATCTCCCAACCTTAAATCAGTGCCATTTTTACCTCAGCCCAGTGGAGCTGGGGCCTGCAGTTTTTCATTAGACTCTAGCACAGAGCACTTTTTTGTCAATTTGAGTAGGGAAGGTGTCATGGAACTGGCGAGGTGACCTTCAGCAAAGTAATTCGGTATAATGGCTCTGTTGAATGACAGCCAGATGATAGTTCTGCTCTTCTCGTCACAGCTTAGCAACTTTTGGTGCAGTGGCCAGACAACAGAAAGCAGTATGGAGTAAAAGCAAACATCACATGCCATTTCTTTTCACTGGAGGTGTAATTTTTTCTTCTCTTCACATTTCAAGCAAGTGTTTCAGGGACAGTAGGTGGAGAGGGGCCGTATATGTGGGCACGTATATGAGAAGAAATCTGTGGTTTATTATTTGCCTTAAACAGGATGACTTTGTGGTTTGTTGAAGTTATTTAAGACGGATATATGTATACAGAAACTGATTTGCTGCCTTGTGTTGTGCCATGTTCAAAAAGCAGTCTGGACTTAAACACACTGCATAAAGTCAATGTGAATGGGTGTACCTAGACTGCCATAGGCTGCATAGGTGGATAAAAGTAAACGTGTTGGTTTTTGTTACAGAATAGGCTGTTCCCACATATGGAGTGCATTTCAAAAGTTAGGTTAGTAATGTGCACATACCATAACGACCAGCTGGGTTTTTTTTAAAGCCAATACATTTCTATTATTAGTCAAATTGTGGAAAATTAAACCAAAGCCCAGAATCCAAAATGAAAAAGTAAAACTAATTACCAATTACTAATTAGAATGAAGGACACAAGTGGATGGTAACTGGTAAAAGCCAGTGTCGACATGTCCACCTTTACTGATTTTACTAACCCCACAACAGAGAGTACTTCCCTTGTAAGACCTAAACTGATCAGTCAATGGAGGACTCAACTGACAATTAAGATATGACCACTACATAGGGGTGTAAAAGGGCATCAATGCATTGATCTGAAGTTGCCAATTTGACTGCGCTGCTTTTAGAATGTTAGAATAGATTACAGTGAGTTACAAAAGTATTCAGTAACACTTCTTATGAACCCTGCATTCATAATGCATTAAAATTGCATCCATGGGCTGTTACATAACACCTTATAATATTAGGCATAAGCCTGTATAATTGCTCTTACGTAGTTATGATTACATGCATTACAACACTCTTATAAAGTAAGAGTATATGACTATATCAGTTCAGTTACCAGTTAGCTAGAAATAAATTACTTCATCAATCCTATCAAACTACTTTTAAAACTGAATATTTCGTTTTTTAACGAATATTACAAAAAATACGTGCAAATTTATTTTAGATAACTTAGTAACAGCTGCTGGGTCTATACGGATATAACATAACCTTGTTACAGTGCATTACAGCCTTCACGTTTACTTCATATTCTAACCTTATAACCACATTGTTCTGCTTTCTAATGTGTTATACATTAAATCATAGCTACTTATAAACAATTGCACAGGCAGGTATAATACACAGGCATAATAAGGTATTATGCATGCCATACAACATCTTATGAATACATGTATGAAGCATTGTGAACACAAGTGGTTAGTCTTCTCTTAAGCCTGACTGAATTTACAGTCACCAGCCATGACAACAAATACAATACCTGTCACTTTCTCATCCTCCTCTGCAGCATCTTCCCCCTTCCCTCCATCCCTACAGACTCTCTTCCCTGATCACGCCAATGATGTAATAGGTGCAACGAATTTGATGATGAATCCCTTCAATCCTCCTGTGCTGTGTCTCCTCCCTCTCCCCCTCCCTCACTCTACCTTTCCATCCATCATGGATGGCGATGATGTAATCCCTCTCATCTCAGGGTCTACTCTAGCAAGGAAGCGACTGTGAACGAGTAAACGTGAGTTATGTAAGAGAAGAAGGAACGCGCTCCTCTCCATCATTTTTTTCCCTGCGTGGGAGAGAGAGGGAGGCATAGAAGGAAAGACTTGAGACAATAAAAGCTGGAGATGCTTAGAATTTCAATAAAAGCAAAGACACTAGAAGACATACCCAACTTAGCTGAACTGAATGATAAAGAGTGCTAGAAAGAACAATGAGAAACCAAGAGAAAGAGAAAGAGAAGGCTGAGCACAAGCCCTTCCCACTTTCTCGTGCCACCCTCATGCTCTCACACCATGCGATCATACTGTAGGTCTGCTCTCAAACATGACAATTAGCCTATGTTCTTCACACAAAGCTACCTGTCAGGGATTATCTTCCAGATTATATGACTCTCTCTCTAATGTTATAGCTTGCATTATACTGTACAGGGTTTAAACGTGAGTGGGACATGGCACCTGATCTCTTCACTCATGTGTAGATTCATGCAGGCAGTCCAATATGATATCTAAATTCCAGATTAGCAAGCAATCAGGGCAAATATCAATTCTATATCTGGGATTATACATTCACCCCCCATTGTGCAACTCTCATCCACTTTATATAACGCTCAAGGGATTGAAAGAGTATTGTCATGTCCTACTGGTTCACTACTCTTTGTTTGGACTGTAAAATCATTCATTGATTTTCATGGCAAGCACTTCATAGCTGACTTATGTCTTGCCTCAAGATGTACCAACATCGCAGATTGCATTGAAACCACTTTTGGTATTATATTATATTGCTATGAACAAAGAACAAACAGATGAGGCATTTAATATTCGTTTATTGCTTATCATAAAAGGTGTATTTTACCTGATTGTTCAGGTGATTTAGGGATATGTGATTTGACCTATAAAACAAATATTAATATACTATATATAAGCTCACCGGACCAAAAAAATTGACATCTTGCATGTTTAATGTGGTGGTGACTTCAGGCTCCCGCAGGTGGCGATGCACGAGGATGATGGGGCTATAAATACCTGAAAGGTGTGTGACGGGATTCACAGATTGAGAAGACGTGGTACATGTCTGGAAAATGGGTTGCAAAGCAGATGTTAATGATTGGCTAAAAAGAGTAATTGCGTTTGGGTGTGCCAAAGGCCATAGTGTGAAGTAGTAGCTGAATCTGCAGGTGTATGGAAGCAGACAATCATACGGGTCTACCAGCAGTGGCAAAAATCCTAGTCTACAGGAAATTCTCCTCAGAATTGTGCCAGGGAAGGCATCCACCAAATCTGGCCCAACTACACCATTCTTTGATGCAAGACTGGCTGGAAGTTGAGGCCAGAAACTTGTCCAGTCCATGCCAAATCTATATGTTATATGCCTATATGCCTAACTGTTACCAATAATCTTAAACCGGCACTATGTAAATTTAGTGGAAATGTGAAATGGCACCCAATGTGCAGAAGAACATTTTGTAGCATAGGTTGTGGTTCAGGTCCCGTCCCCAAGCAATGAATGAACCTGATGATTGCATGCCTGTGTTAAAAGAGTGTTTAACAAGAACTCAGACAAAACTTGGTGGGCGATACATCTTCTGATGATGTATGTGAATTATTTACCATATCTTCATATCAAATCGTCTTTTGTATAACGTTGATTTTGCATGAGTATGTGATGTTAATACACAAAGACATGCAGCTTGTTTTGGAAAACCCCCATGAAATGCCACCCGACACATCTGACTCTTAAATGATTATTTCAAGCTTTACAAGGAGACTCACAGCAGTGCAAGATCTATTTTTATTCTGCTTTCAGTTTTACCATAAGTGCACCATTAATGCGAAANTGTTAATACACAAAGACATGCAGCTTGTTTTGGAAAACCCCCGTGAAATGCCACCCGACACATCTGACACTTAAATGATTATTTCAAGCTTTACAAGGAGACTCACAGCAGTGCAAGATCTATTTTTATTCTGCTTTCAGTTTTACCATAAAAACCCTTTTACATAGTGCACCATTAATGCGAAACACCATATCAGCTGCTTGTATCCCAAACTCTCTGCACTTCTATGTCACACATTTCATTTGTTTTATTCCTAATTCTCAGGAAAGTACACAAATGCATTTCAGATGTTTGTGCATTTCAATAACCCCAACATTCTGTGATCATCATTCACACAAATCTGCTCTGCACCACAACATCTGATCTAGAATCAAAATCCTCTCACCAAAGTGTCCACAACATTGGATCTCAAAACAGCAACAAGGTAAGCCAACCCCCAGCCCTAACAGGGTGCTTGCTTGCCAGAAACGTCTTACACAAAGCATTTAAGCGACTGATTCAAATAATTGCTGGCGTGAGCGAACCAATTAAGTGAGACTGACCCACCTGTCCATCCTGGACTAGAGAATCTGCAAGAACATCTTGTCAAAGCAAACACACCAAATCTTTATTCAAACCCTACTGATTCAAACACCACAGGCCAATCTGTGCTACAGCTCATTAAAGGCTAATCAAGCTGATGGTATATTTCACCACATAGGATGAACCATCTAATATTCATAAGAAGGGGAGAGACACTTCTTAACAACACACCAGGGCGGGCTTGAGATGAAGGATTCTCAGGCTATCCATTAACTCACTGATGATGTGATTCTGTGATGAACACTGGGGGTGTAAAAACATATCAGTGCATCCCTGATGTATTAAAGATGGAGATCCAACAGCAAATTCTGGAATGATAGAATCAACTGTAATTGGTTATAATAATAATAATCCATATGGCATTTGCTTAATTTTTTGCCATTTGCACATGCTGAAATATATTGTCTATATCCCAATATTGTACATACAGTTTCTCCAGATGCATTTGTGAATTGTGTGTATTTTAAAATGGGATGCATGGGATGGACTATCACAAGACACCATTAGGAACCTCTACAACTCCATGCCAAGACGTCTGCCGTGTTGCATTAGCAAACATGGCGTCCCAACACCATTCTGAGAGACACTACTTCTGTATGTGTAGCTCAGTAAATATTGCCCATCTCAGTCTAAATTTATCATCATTTATTGTTCCTGGTAACCTTTATCTTCCTTCCCAATAGCGTTGACATCCAACACTTCCTTCTGGGTGCAACTATTCTTTTGATGATGAGTGTAATTCAAAATCAGAATTAAATAACCGAATGGTATCATGAAAACCAAATCGAAATGATACGGAAAAAACATGTTGCCTGGATATACACAAATGCTGTTTGTGCGTAATGTATGATTTTCTCCAGAGAGGCACAGATGAAGTGCATGATCATTATCCACACTAGCACAAAATTCAATAGCTGGTGTTTCCAGTGCACTGTAGAGGGCTGCCACTGTAAGTGATAGCGTTTACCAAAGGGTGAGGCTGAGGAGCAGCCCACTTTCCACTGCTCATCTGTCCATTATGCTTGGGAAACACTCAAGAGAATCCTTCACAATGAGCGTTTCATATCTGTTTCTCAGCACAAAGGACTTGAACGAGTAACAAAACAGGAACTAATATGTTCCATATTGAACCAACCTGCTCAAGCAGAATTAACAGAGGCCGGAGGTGAGGAGGGGGGCAGGGATACTCTCCAGTGCTCTTGAGACCATAAGGTTGTGATGTGTTGCACTGTAATAGTGCAATTGAAGAAACACACAAACAAATGTTCATCCAACACTTCTTCACCATTATCCTGTTCAAAATGGATCCCATGAATATTATGATAGATCTCAAAGGCACCTACACATACACCCACACACCCCACACATACACCCACACACCCTCAGAGAGAGAGAGAGAGAGAGAGAGAGAGAGAGAGCAAATGATCATTTCTGCGATGGAGGTGTTCAGTCAAGGCATTCTGTTTCAGCATGATGAGATGAACAGCTGTCGTTTTCATCAAATTCTCGACGCTCACATACTCATGGTGGTGAATTCGGTCAGTATAGATGGCACCAATTATGAAAGAGCGCGTCGACCAGCGCACAGCCAGTGTAAATCTCAGGTTATCCCGGTTTAATCCAGCCACGGCACAACAATAGAGCGCTGTCAGGAAAAGCGATTTAGCAGAAGCCTCCAACACTTCACAGTGTAAACATCACCTCCAGTAAAATGCGACACCACACAGCCGAGCCCCAAACATCATCAACAAGCCGCTCCACACAGACATGCTCCTCTTTATTCATTCGACTGACAGAGAAAACAACCGTATCCTTTCGGTTACACTGTCCTGATAAATCACCGACCACCACTTACATCGCTGACAGGGTGTTTGTACCAACACCTGCTGAATAAAACGCACACTGAGCCCAGACTGAGCGTTGAAACCGTCTTCATTCAGCATATAAACCTTACGGCGGTGTTTTGGTCAGAACTCACTAACTGAAACGCGCCAAAATGAAGCACGTCGTCGTCGAAGGGCGCGCGGGCTTTTGTGACGCGGGAATCGAAGCCGTCGCGCGCCGAAGGACCGTTACAAAGAGCGAGACGCGATGGAGGGAAACCGTTAAAAGAGAAGACTGAAGGTACCTTTGCTTTCTTCCCTCTCGTCTTGGTTCTCGTCGGTCGTCGACTCCATGGCTGGTTTCATTCCATCCATTTGGAATTCCTTTCCAAGAATACTTTCAACTGCTCGGTGGATTCACGTCTCCCTGTCTGTATACGCGTCTCTCTCTCTCTCTCTCTCTCTCTCTCTCTCTCTCTCTCTCTCTCTCTCTC
>CM067495.1:14194202-14229010 GCA_034552555.1 Semaprochilodus insignis
TCTCTCTCTCTCTCTCTCTCTCTCTCTCTCTCTCTCTCTCTCTCTCCCTCCCTCCTCTGTATACAAGTCTCTCTTTCTCTCACTCCCCGTGGTCCGTGTACGCGTCTCTCTCTCCTCTGCTGGTTATACGCACCGCTCTCTCCCTCTCTCTATCTCCTTCTCTGTATAGGCGTCTCTCTCTCTCTCTCTCTCTCTCTACCTTCTCCGTTTCTCTGTGTCCAATATACGTCTCTCCCTCTCTCTCCTTCTCTGTATACGTGCGCCCCCTCTCCTGTGTTTATCCGTTTCTCTCTCTGTCTCTCTCTCTCTGTCTCTCCCTCTCTTTCTCCCCCTTCTCTGTGTCCAGTATACGTTTCTCCCTCTCTCTCTCCTCTGTATACGCGCGTCTCTCCTGTTTACCCGTTTCTCCCTCTGTCTCTCTCTCGCTGTCTCACACACACACACGCGTCTCTTTTTAACCTCTTCTCTGTATACGCGTCTCTCTCTTTCTTTCTCCCCCCCTCTGTATAAACATCTCTCTCTCCTTCTCTATATACGCGTCTCTCTCTTTCTTTCTCACCATCTCTGTATACACGTCTCTCTCTTTCTCTGTATACGCGTCTCTCTCTTTTTTCCTTTCTCTCCTTGTCTATATAGGCGTCCTGTCTTTCTCGCTCTCTCCTTCTCTGTATACACATGTTTCTTCTACTTCTCTCTCTCTCCCCCACTCTCTCTCTCTATCCTTCTCTGTGTACGCGTGTCTTACATATAGAACGGTGAACTCAAAATAACTTCTGCATGGTTAAATTGTTCTAGTCTATAATAGAAAGAACCCTGTTGTATATGGTTCTTTAAGGAACATTGCAGAAAAGTGGTTCTATATGAAATGCAAAACCGCTCCACCAGATCCTGAACAACTATGAAAAGCAATAAAGACAATTAGAGCCAGTCATTAGTACTGAATCCTGACGCAGAGCAAGACTTTGTTATTTCCCTGCTAAACAAATAGATAAGCTGAGGTGTTAAACCTGTTACTCACACATGACCTCAGAATAGTTCTGAAGTGTGGTGTTGAACGTATGTTTAATATAGAGCTCCATTAAAGTGTCCTTTCTCTGTTCAAAGGGAGAGGAGCTACAGGCGCCTGGCTTTAAGAGAGGTATACACAGTCTAGAGAGGGGGAAAGTAGAAGTGAGTGCTCACGACTAAAGCAGAAAGTCCTGGAAAGGAGGTGCATTTGTGCGAGTGGAAGTGTGCCTCATCCAAATACTTCCAGCGATACGTGGCATTTGCAAAACAAACTAGGACAGTCTTTCTGTCCCCACTTCAGCGCACCTCTGTTCTCCGATAATAAAACCCACACTCAAACAAAAGGATGCCATCTGCCATCAATCCTCTTAAATAGTATTAAATCTCCTGCACGTGGCCTTATGCTGCCTCAGACGCATCAAGCCATACACAGGCGTACATCTGAGCACAACTGTCCAGGACAAAAAAAGGCCTCACTGAAGCCTCTAACATCATCATGACCATTTAAGGTGCCTAATAGGCTCGGGGAGAGTGCGTGAGCCTATATTTCACCAGGCTCAGCCAGTGTAGACAGGAGGCCGTGCTGTCACGGTTGTGCGCAGTGCTGACCCTGAATCTGTTACTAGCCATTAGAATGTAATGGCAAATTTATCCCTGGGACAAACAGGACTGATCTCAGGTCAGCACTAATGCATCGTTACTGCATGGTTGGGTCACACACAGGGTAGAGAGGGAAGTGCTTTGGAGTTAAGCCTTCTTTTTAAACACAGTAATAAATCTTAATCATCTTGTACCATCATCCCTTTCATATACACAAAGACTATAAACACAGTACCAGCTGTGTGTGCTGTTACTGGGACATGTTTAAAGGGAATGATGACTATATACTGTATATGAGAGCAGTAAAATAGCTCAGTGTGTTCATATAGACCATAAAGCATCTGGTTATTAATTAAATCATGATAAAGCATTTTAAATTGTTCTCTGCTGTTCTACACAGAAGGTATGTGACTTTAATTGGGGTGAAAAAAGCCCAGATGTGGTTTTACATGCCTATTTAGAACCACATGATTTGGCTCAACAATGAAACATGCTTTTTACCCTTTAATTGTGGCCTAATGCAGATTTTGATGAGCTCTGCTCTGATTGGCTGGTTTACAGCAAAACACTCCAATGGTCATGCCATGTTGAAAAGACACAGGAAAGTAAAATAAAGCACAGTGTAAAAGCTCAGTCACCATACTATATAGTTAGCTATGCTAGCATTAGTTACTTGAGGCTTGCTAGTAGCTAATGTTGCCTGTACTAGCGACTTGCTTTCAATCTCGACACCAACCCGAAGTAAATTAAAGTTGTTACTCACTATGAAATCTTCAGATATGATTTTAAGTGCCAAGAAGGGGATAAAATCACACAGCGTGGCTGCTACTTACAGGCTGCTGTCGGGGTTGCAATAATAATAAAGGTGGAACTGCTCCTCTATTGAGTCACTTCCATGTTAAACGCTGAGCGAAGCTGCTTGATATTGTCCAAGGTACTGTCCAAAGTGAAACATGCAGAGAACAAACAGCTCTGAATTAAAGTTGTCCAGGATCTTCTTAAAGATGTGGGAGCTGAAGATGGCTTCCTATCCACCCGCTGCAGTCATATTCTGGCACCTGTACACCTGCTCTAGCATTTAAGGTGCAATGGACCATTTGGTTAACAAGCTGGTGACCAGGAAGCCAATTTCAGCCTTGTTTAGAGATGAACATCAAGC
Organism: Semaprochilodus insignis; assembly: GCA_034552555.1. NCBI lineage: Eukaryota > Metazoa > Chordata > Actinopteri > Characiformes > Prochilodontidae > Semaprochilodus > Semaprochilodus insignis. The sequence continues at coordinate 14,196,970 of CM067495.1, forward strand.
ATGCCCATTGAGAGTTTGGTACCTTGGAGATTGTAGCTTTCTCCACAATCCTGTATTTTGGTTGCTGATGCCCCATTACCGTATTTTTTTTTATTTCTGTTCGGAAATCAGTGAAGACTGTTACAGAAGAGTCTGGGATTTTGGAATCGGCCTGTTTTACCATCCTCTTTTGTAAATGCAGAATTTGTATTTGAAGGAGTAACAACAGTGTTTGAGGTTTGTTGTGTATAGTGTTCAGAAAAGCAGTTGTGTGCATACTGCTTTAAAATATTGTTTTCTTTTGGGTTGACTTTCACCTTTTGTTTTGATGTGGAATTAAAGCCAAGTTGTGAGGGGTGTCAAGTGTTTATCTCGCACCCAAAGTAATGCACGGCGCAGTGATATATGGGGAGAGTGGAAAAAAGAAGGCCCCTCCCGAGTTGCTGGGTTTTTTTTGTCTTTTGGTTTTGTCTCCGATGGTCAGCAAATAAAGAACAGTCATTAAATTCCCAACTCTGTTGTGTTATTGAACCCGGATACATGACAAGGTTCACAGTATGTTAGTTCCATGTACTGATCTCTCCTTATTTAACTATGTATATGTAAATACAGTTTTCCGATGTATGGCACCGCTAAACACCGGTGTACTGTAACAAAGTGTCACTGTTGGAGCAAAAAAAACACAAAAAACCTCCAACACATGACATACTGTATATCCAGTGACGTGTGTTATTCATAGGCTAATCCAGAGAGGTTATCTTGTTTCAGCTGTTGTGATTCGCAGTTTGGGAGCAATTTGTAAATAGCAAGAGCTGCATTTTTATTATAGCTTACATATTAGTATATTATTATATTAGTATATTATAATATTAGTCAGTATGGAGAAAAATCTCAATTTGATTTTTTTCCCAAATGGTTCAGCTCCATCTTTTAAAAGGGTTTGGAAGGTGGAACGGAATGGGCAGACTTCCATATTGCTTTGGCCTTTTTCAGATTGCTGCTGAAAACTGTTTTATCAACTGAGTTGATAATAGGTATGGGAGGTATACACCATAAGGGTGCAATGATGCTCAAGATTCAAAATTGGATTTGATACATAATGACAATGTGTTGATTCTGCACATTTTACAATACAACAAAAACAAGGAGTGCCTGAATATGGGCCTTCTGTTCATGTTCAGTGTTAATATGAATGTTTGCAGCATCCACACAGCTTACATGGATGAAAAGAAAAAAGTTTTACATTGCCTTGGACTGAAAATAAAACATATGTAGCGACTATATCTGGTCATGCATTTTACCAGACCAATCAATGCGTTCATTGTAAATTTTTGATGCTCTATTTTTGCAAATAAATATTACCACAGTGATAGTACAAAGTGTGTCATTTCTAAAATTATGGGTTTAGTTAAATGTATATACATTGTAAGGAAGTTCTAGCAAAGAATAACTTGCCCCCCTGCTGGCACCACTGCAGCCCAGTGACAGGGTTGAAAACAAGCTGAAAACCACAGTGACTAGAATTTAAAACGGACTTACAAAAACCCAGTCATCTGTGCTTGGCTGTGTGCATATCACATGTTCCTATCTTTCATGAAGCTGTTCACTTGCAGACTGTCTCACTATGTTTGGTCATATGATGGAGGAGGGACTACTGCAGTGCGGGGCCAATGAGAGGCCTTGTAAGTGATTTGACAAACCAGACCTCCGCTGAGGATCCCGTGGACGCTTGTGCAGTGACATACCACAATAATCTCTGTGATTGTGGGTCGCAATCACGGATTAAGCACTTGTCTAGTAGCTGAGGGACAGCAGAGCTTGGCACAGTTTCGGTCTCATTAAAAAAAAGGCCTCTGCGGTTTGTATACGCACATGCAACCATGAACACAGAACATGAACATGAAGTCACATTCTTCCTATACACACACATATGCATACTGTTGTTATCATATAACCATATAACATATATTGTTATCATATAACCTCTTGCTTTGCACTGTGTGAATAATGAGGAATTGATTAATAAAATTGGTCTAAAATACTTGGAATGAAAACTTTAATAAGTTAATAATGTTCTTTCGTTCTCCACAGCATTAGAGAGATACAAGGTTTTGTAACAGCAAAGCACATGAAAAAACTCCACTTCCACTTCACCAAAATTTTCCCATGCAACTGCCCTGATGTTCACCAAGTCACAGACAGTAGGGACCAACCAGGTAGCAAATCTGTTCCATTTGTTGGTACATCCTGAGAGAGAGGCAGAGATAATTAGCTGATTTCCACCCCCTGCCAAGCTCCATTACAAAGCCCAGAAGCTTTTACACACATCCTTTCTTAGGTCATGTAATGGTTCTCTCTTGCTTCAGTAAAGTGGGGGACTTTGAGGTAACCGTAATTACAGGGACTTTCCAGCTCCCCCACCCCTCATTGTGACTCCTTCCCTCCAAAACAAACATTTAACCCTGTTTAACCTTCTGAAGTCTACACCAAAGCTGTACCGGACATCAGTACTGGAAAACTGGCAATGCTAATATCATTTTCATGATTTGTACAATACTGATATCACAAGAGGCTACAATATGCATATACAATATGACCATTTTGACCAATTTGATTCGCTTTGAATCACCAGTTTGAGCAATTGACCAGTTTTTTAAAAAATGTATATATGAAATGTTATCATTTTACACACACACACATATATATATATATATATATATATACACATACGGTCAACTCTTTGAGTATTTTGAACATTACTGCCTACCTTTAGTACTTTTAGTATAAAATTAACTAAAATGATCAGAAATAACAGAATGGGAAGAAAGTTTTAATAGTATGTCACAGACGTCTATGTGTTATGAGATCTACTTAAATTAGCATGCTAACCTGCTAGGCTGGCCTCTCCCCTGTCTGTAATACCACTTAAGGTGATATTGGGTCACCGTAGCATTGAGTTGAATCAGTCCAACATGTGAGGATGAAGAGGCAGCACTGCTGTCCTGATGGCGTATTCCAATCTCTTATAAATTGTGTTGAAGGTTCAGCTCCAAGTTAGACCATTTAATGACAGATAGCCAATTAAAGGAAGAGTAAACACAATGAGTGGTGAAGCTCTTGGCAAGTGACCATTATAATGACCACTGACACCCACTCTCAGCAAGAAACCACGTTCAGCAGTAAACAAAAGAAGTGATATACATTGGAGCAAAACAGAAGTTAACACTGGCGGAATGAAGTCTGATGCTGAACAGAGGGAGGAGGAGGCACTATGCATTTCACCACAGCTTTCTGGTGATATTTTGCTCCCTGTTGTTTGGAGTATGAATTTGACAGGTTGCGTCATCTTACACCTGGCTCCTTCAAGTGTAGTGCTTTAATTTAAATAGCCCATTTAATAGTTTTAGTAGTATTTAAAGTAATATGGTAAACAGTGTTATTGAGCCAGGCTAGTATTTTATTCTTATCATGCAACACTAGCCTACACAGTGTACATACACTATTAATTGTAATATAGCATGAATGGCAGGTCAGGTTAAGCTCTACTGAGACAACAACGAGCCAGTAGAAACTAAGGACGCATGAGCTGAACTTAATGTGCATCACCCTCATAATGCTTGCAAAATGGCCGACAATAAGCGTGGCTAATGGTGTTGAATGGAGGAGGAGTCTATGGGCCCCCAGGGCCTAATAGTCATTTAAAACAACAGAGTCAGCAGCTGGTAAATCAACTGATAATCAGCTATTGAACTTCGTAATGGGTTCGCTTGGCCCTGCTGAGGATAGTCTATAAATAGCTCTAAGTGCCCTGTCAAAGCTATATGTGAACTGGTGTAGGCATTATTCGAATTGATAAACCTGAGCATGTGTGGAATGTGTCATGAAAAATTGAACAAAATATATGAGATTAAGATTAAAACATTTATAAGTTAGTCTTGATTTAAACTGCATATGTAGTTCTTTATTTTCCAGAGATGATATTTTGTTTTGGAGTCAGGATGAATCACTGAAGCAAAGCCTTAGGCAGATTCAATTTATAGGTTAACTGCAGAAATGGCTAATCACGCTAGACCGACTACATATATGTCACAAGATGTGCAACAGTTTGGGATTGCTTGCATAACAGAACCAGTTCTGAAAGAGGAGTTGATTTCAGGTCACTGTGAGTGTATCTGCGTGCAGGAAGAGCAAACATAAGAATAGCAGCTTATAAATGTTCACAGTCTTCGTCATATGCTATATATAGCTAACTTATGAATCTTTAATAATGCCTTAAGTAGTCGCCTTTAAAAAATACAGGTCCTCTGGGGGAAAAAGCCCACTCTCTCACGCTCTCGCTCTCTCACTCGCACACAGTCCGTTTCACCTACATTCTGCTACGGACTGAAATATATGAGTTTCGAAAAGGCTGCGGAAATCTACTTCTCTCCAAAGACGAAGGCCGTGCCAGAACAAACCACTGATTCATACAACTAACACAACTGCACTCTGCTAATAAACATGTCTGATCTCCAGCCATTTTGTCCCAAACTCTGTGTGTTTGCTGAGAAAGCAAACAGGCTGGATTTTCAGACATACTGATGGCTGTGTTTGGTTAATGTGGAACAGACAGACACGATGGACACATCTCCCCCAGTAACGAGGCTATTATGCCTCTTTCATGTGCTCCAAACTGAGTTAATGTGGAAAAAAAACGGGATACTGAACACAGCAAGGTTCTCTTTTGAAGTCCCCATAAAGAACAACAGAAAAGCTATTAAAGTCCGCAGTCAGTTCCCAGCGCTGCTGTATTGAAAGGCCTAAACTGGCGAGTCATGTTTGAGTGCTTCAAGAACTTGTGATTTAACCTCAACAATGGTAGTTGTAATTATGAACAGCAGCGAACTTGCCCACTGAACCGTCTGATATTTGCATTCAGCAGGTTGTTTTTATGAAAACTTGGAGCTGCATACGTAGTCATGGCATTGTTTGGACATCTTGTAGTCGAAGCCCTAAAAGAATAGATCTTTAGAATGAGATGGAAGATGAATATTCCACTGCAAAATCAATGCAGCAAGTATCTAGATGTGTTAGTAATGTAACAGAATTCAAATCACGGAATACTGTAGAATTCCATATCTAAATGGAAACGTGTCTAGTTCCTCAAATCTGCACATTTCTTTTCCCTAATCAAACAATGCTTCAGCAAAAACAGTTATATGCACTGGGTGCCCCAGTCATATGACATGTTTTGTTAATGATCCAGGTGAAAATAAGTTATGCTTAACATCTGCTTACTGGAAAAATAAAACATAAAAATGTGGCCTGTGTAAATGTTATAGCACAGTGTATGCTTTCATTTTTCCCTCCCTATATGTTCAACTTAGCAAATACATTTAAATCGTGGAGTGAAATTAGCATGCCGTAGTTGAGATTATGCCCTATAGAGGACGTGATGACTTATTCAGTTCAACACAACATGTAATTTCACTGGAGTGTTCAAGCTTTTACATACCATTCTAAGAATCAAGTCCTTCAAGAGTTGGGATAAAGGAGTAACACAGTGCATTTAAGCCTAGCCTAACCTAGCCTGGAATCTGTAGCATATACTGAGTCGATTGCCACAGAAAGAATCATTTTGTTGTGTTTTCTTGTAGACAGAAAAGAACAGAAAACCTGTTACACACTTACAGTTGTAGCTCATGGCCAGGTTATCCTGGGTAATTGATCATATGCTGCTAACTAATGGTAACTACTGAAGAAGAAAGAAACACACTTAACTTTGAATGGACGTTAATGGAATCAGACTTTTTTATTTTTCCATTGCTCTGTTCATCACAACATTTTAGCCTGTTGTAAAAGGCAGCTGTCATTATCAAATTCTGGAAAAAGGTAAGGAATGACAAAAATATGAGGTTTTATTTAGACAGAGATTCACTGATAGAAAACAGGTTTAAATTGTTGTATTAGTGTGCAGGCAAAAACTGGTGAAAGCAATAGGTTCCCAGGCCCGCCGTGTTAATGCTTGTTGAAGACTGGATTCACATTAAGAGGTTAACATCTCGCTCAGCACTTTATTTATTAGCGGGCATACACGGTCTGAGATACTGTGTTATGAGCTCGTGACCCTGTTTCCATGGGAATGTTATACTAGACAGGTCATGAGAGGTCGTTGCCGTGGGGACCACTGTGTGTAAATGTGACACTGTTGTGCCGCCCTGTGAACTTGGCTTTGACTGAACTCTGCTGCTTTGTGGTCTGTCGGGGTTGCTATGGTTACATCCGGTCATGTCCATGCGTGAAATTTGTGCATTTGTTTCTGTTGAGATGAATACGTGCTGTCAGGTGAGTCGGCAACATAGGCTCACACAAACAAGTGTTAGTCATAAAAATGCACACACGTGTAATGATCTGACACCATAAGCCAAATCAGATGACAAAATAACTCTATAAATAACACTATTAATAAACTACACTCTGTCAACCAACTACGCTCTGTCAACCAACTACGCTCTGTCAACCAACTACGCTCTATCAATAAACCACACTCTATGAATAAACTACACTCTATCAATAAGCTACACTCTGTCAATAAACTACACTCCATCAACAAACTATGCTCTATCAATACACTACGCTCCGTTAACAAACTACGCTCCATCAACAAACCATGCTCTATCAATAAACTACACTCTATGAATAAACTATGCTCTATCAATACGCTACACTCTGTCAATAAACTACACTCCATCAACAAACTACACTCTTAACAAATTACGCTTTATCAATAAACTACACTCTATGAATTAACTATGCTTTATCAATAAACTACAATCTGTAAATAAGCTACACTATCAACAAACTATGCTCTATCAATAAACTATGCTTTATCAATAAACTACACTCTATGAATAAACTATGTTTTATCAATAAACTATGCTGTATTAATAAACTACGCTCTATCAAAAAACTATGCTTCATCACCAAACTACACTCTATCAGTAAACCACGCTGTAGTAATACACTACACTCTATCAATAAACCACTTTATCAATAAACTAAGCTCAGTCAGTAAACTACACTATCAATAAACTACACTCCATCAATATATTACACATGCCAAACAAGAATATGTCCAGAGACATGTGAATCCAGAGAGGCTAATTCTGGAGCTGCATAAAGAAGAGACTTCGTTGTCTATCAGATGTGAAGCTGCATGTTTTAACATCCGCTGAACATAATCTGAAAGGCTATTAAAAGTCCGTCAGGGATGCGGGGCTGATGTAAAATCCTGAACTCCAGACCGACTTTTTGTTTTGACAATTCAGAGAGCAAACAGGCAACAGTCTGCTACAGTGACCCACTTAAGACAACACATGCCCTCTTGTGTCCCGCCCCCTCATAGCCCCACCCCAACCTCAGCTATCAGTCACTCCATCACTGTGGCGACGCCTCAACAGGAGCTCTATCTACTGTTGGATTTATGTAATCCCACTACCCTATTTTCAACGTCGGATTCATGTGTCCTTTGGGACACAGTAACTAAAATCCATTGGTGGCTCCAACCTAGTGACATGTGGGGAGCCCGAATAAAGCCCTTGACTGAAGTATGCACAACAAGCTGTATCTGAGAAATGTTTGGATTTGGTGGATATTTCTGAACCAATATTTTATCACATCAGTTATGCTGTAGAAGGGCAGGATGTGTAGGTGAAGTTGGGCTACTTTTAAGCTAAATTTTTTACATTTCATTTTTTTTCTACAGATAAATAATTATTCATCTATATTTCTGTGTAATGCTAATCCAGGTGGTTTAGTTTCTACTTTTTATAAATGTTTTTGTGTTGGCATCAGTACTGACAGTGCTTCACAATGCATGTTAAAAATACTGTACAACCCAGTTTCCAAAAAAGTTGGGGCGTTATGAGGAATATACATGACACAGAATAATGTGCGAATCATTTAAAGCCTTTATTTAATTAAACATAGTACAAAGAAAAAATATCAAATATTGAAACTGAGAAATGTTGAAATTGAAATTGTATTGGTTTATTTTTTTAAATATATGCACATTTTGAATTTGATGCCAGCAACACGTCTTAAAAAAGTTGAGAGTTATGTATGCCACTGTACTCATCACCTCTTCTAAAAACACAGAGAATTTTTGCTGCTCAGCAGTTAGTGGTCTCCTTTGTCTTTGTTTTTTGTTTCATAATGCGTCAAAGTCCCTCCCCATCTTTACTTCTGAAAGACTCTGGGATGCTCTTTTTGTTGCCAGTTAACCTAATTAGTTGTAAGATGTTCCACCAGGTGTTTTTGAGCATTACACAACTTTACCGGTCTTGTGTTGCTCCCATCCCAACTTTAAAACATGTGCTGGAGTCAAATTCAAAATATGCATACATTTTTCTACATTTTACATGTTTTCTTTTTTACTGTTTTCAGTTAAATAAAGGGTTTTAATGTTTTGCACTTCATTCTGCTTTTATTACATTTTCCACAGCAGCCCAACCTTTTTGAAAATGGGGTTGTATGTCAGCATCAGCCCACAATTTCCATATCGGTTCATTCCTTGTAACAGTACATTTACATTAGCAAACAGACAAACTGCAGTTGCACTAGGCTTGTCACACCATTAGCACTTTATATCTCATTGCAACTCAGTCATGACCAAGGTGGACTGGAAAAAAAGGTAACAAAACATCTTTTTGGCACAAGTAGCAATTTGGCAGCAACTTCGCGACCATGGCTAATAATGAATTGTGTTGAGAGTGAGGAAACTGTTTCATGGTTTCTAGCAAGTTAGTTAGATTATCAACCATGAATAGTAAAAGCAAACCATGCCATTTATCCTTCTATAAAACATCATAGATGTTAACACAAATTATTAAATCCCCTACATTTGGGATCTTTAGTGTTGTTATACGAAGAACTGCATCTTCAAAAGTCAGCAAAGCCAAATATGTAAGTTCACACAAAAAAAAAATTGCAATGAAAGTCTGAAAAACTTTTTTTCCAGTGAAATCAATGTGAAATTTTACTGTCAAAATATTTTATTATCTAAATGTGGAAGCCAAAACAATGCAAAATACCCAGAGAATCCAGAACGACCTATGACCTAAAAGCTCCTATGTTTGGGTCAAATAACATGCCTTTTCTGATTAAAGATTTGTTCACATCCTCCACAGAGAACACATGTCTGTACCCTATATCTAATTCACAATTACTGTTTATGTGTATGTGCTGAATGTAACATAGTGGAAAAAGTACACACATAAAATTGACTGTACAAAAGTTATGGCACATTTTCCATCTACATTTTTTTAATATCTTAAACAAATAAGTAGAAACATCTGGAGAAGAACGTCCTCGGGTTCTCTGTAGAGAGTCATTTTCACTTAGAAAGCCAACAAAATATTATTTGACCTTTTATTATTAAGGGGATGTTTTATGCTTTTTCCCTTTCCTTTAGTGAGTTATGGAGCTTTTTGTGAATGTAAATGTTCTGTAGAGTTTTAAAACACAAAGTACATGCCAGAGGGAGAAACTCTCTCTCACAGAAACCAGTGTTCGCAGCTGCCTGAAACACCTTGTTGGAACTCCAGCATTTTTCTTGTGTTACAAGGGAACATCATCTCATAACACAAACCTTACTTCCCCTTCGTAGGGGTGAAATTTGTAGCAGGATGCTGCTACTGCTTTCAACTGCTCTGGTAGTTGACCAATCAGAGCACGTCAGGAGGCAGGGCTTACAGATACAGGCGCTCTAACAGAGCGAGGGTAAATACAGATGTACAGTATGAGAACAACACTGTGTTTTGGGAAGACTGAAGGATGTAACTAGAGTCATCCTACAACTGACCACATATAAATGGCATTCCTTATTGGCTGGGAATTTTGGTTTGTGGTTGCTGTGTGGTTGGAAGCTAGATGTAATCGTAGGCTTAGTAACTAACAGAGTCTTTGGAGTGGGCCAGTACAAAGCTGAGTTAGGTTCAATACACCTTCCTTTTACTCTTACTAGCACTCTGTCCATCTCTCTCTCTCTCTCTCTCTCTCTCTCTCTCACACACACACACACACACACACACACTTCAGCTGCTCATGGGATTCCTCAGACGCTTTTGTTTTTGTTTAGTAAGCCGCATCATTTGAAACGGGGGGCCCAAGCCTGGAGCGAACAGGGGGTGACAAACACACAAAGAAAGGATGAGTGAACTAGAACATGGGCAACACGCCAGGGGGGCAAACTCCCCTTATCCCCAAACACCCCAATCACTGGCTCCCACAAGCACCATTTTGTGTCGCAATGAATCCACTCATCTTTTGGCCCATTAGTAAAAATCTGGGCATTATTTGAGAAGGACTAAAGACAGAAGAGCATTTGTCTATACAAGTCGTACAATATCCATTCATACACTACAAATAAAGGTTCGTGAAGGTCTTTTTCGGCTTGGATGTATGATTGTAGGCGAAAAACTCGGTAATTGGTATAGAACCTTTACATTACGTGAAGTTTCTTTAAACCCCATTTAAACCTCTCACTCTTCAGCTTTTTATTTTTAAGAGATCAGTAATTTACATCTGAATTGCAGTGATAAATGGAAGTGCCACTTATTGGCTTCATTTACATGCAAAGATTTTCACCAATCTGACTGAATCTATTCAGATTAAGACTGAGGTGTTCATTATGTTCACCCTACTCCACGATCTGATGACCAGTTTCTGGCTCCTGCCATGTTTAATGTTGTACACGTCCATTATCACACGAATCCACATGCAATCCACATGGATTTCAATGCCATTGGGAAGGAAGATAAAGGTTACCAGAAACAATAAATGATGATAAATTTAGACTGATATGGGTAATATTTATTGAGCTACACATACAGAAGTAGCTTCTTTCAGTATGGTGTTGGGCTGCCATGTATGCTAACACAACATGCCAGATGTCTCAGCATGGAGTTGCAGAGGTTCCTATGGTGTCCTGTGATTGAAGATGACCCGCTGCCATTCTGAGTCACTCCATGACAGTCTGGTACGACACCATTGCAGTCTTTGGCAAGGTTTATGGGGTGTTAAGGGTAGTCGTCATTACGGTCTGTGTGCATGTAGTCCTGCATCATGCATCATCTGCCAATGGTGCATGTCTCACAATGTCAAACCTAACCACCAAGTTCCTGACAGTTGATTCCTTCTGGGTGCAACTATTTGTGCAGCTATTCTATGTACTTGACTATTCTGACTGGGAATGTAATCAGATGCAGCTGTTTAGATGGTTATTATTCTTCTAATAACTAATTATGTGCAGGTTTACCCATCTTGTTCAATCAGATAGAAACTGTGTTTAGAATTGCCTCAGCTGGACTAGTCTATTCCGACGAGGTATATACATATAAGTGTTCTATTCAGATTGGGCTATTAGTGGGATTATTGTTATGTACGTGGCTATTGTTATGTAACTTTATTCTTTTAATAACATAATGTTTTAATGCTGTTAAAAAGACAGTAGTTTAACTACATACCTGAAGTTTAAAATAGCAGCACAAAATCTCAAAAGTTGGAAAGATTCGACTGTCCTCTACTGGACCCGACAGAAAAGCTTCTGCGCTTCACACACATGCGCACATAGACAAAACTGCACAGGACAGGGTCAACAGACATGATTGACCTTATACTCCCACAACAAGGTGCAATCTATCTAACTCTTAAAAAGACATGAACAATCGTGCTGCAAAACGCGAGGGAGGCCGTGACTCTTTCTCTTTTCTGACTCCCCTGTGCCCTCTCTCGAAATTATCTTTGTTGTCAGGTTTAAATCCCTCCCCGTTAGCCTATAATCCTTTGGCCCAGATTTGCTGGGGCTGGAGAGCTCATCATGACATCAGAGCAGTGGGCGTGTCTACACTCTTAAATAGTCTTGCGCTGCAGTCATCACTGGATATCATCTCTTCAAAACATCCACCAGGAAAGCACTGTCCTGCTCTGTGTGCCGTAAAGCCTTGATTACAAGATTAAGCACCTTTTGCAGCTATGCAAATGAATCCCATTCATTGTTACAGAAAAGGGAACTGACTTTGTCAGTCAAACAGGATAGATAAACCTCCATCAGGGGCTGCATGAAACATCCTGACTCGGAAATCTTATCCTTTCATTCATTTCTGTTAGGATTGAATTCAGGACAATAGCTATTAGAGAACAGCTGGCCCTAACTTCGTGATCTAATTCATTAGCTCCAGATAAGAAAGCAGTATTACAGAAACATCCTAGGCGAGATTTCCTAAATATTGTCCTAACTGTAGGACAACTTCAGCCGAACGTTTCAATTATTGTTTTTTCAATCATATTGTTTGCCTTCTACTGAAAATGCAAGGATATGTTTTTAAGCAGATGCGAAAAGCAGCATAGCAGGTTCACTACAACTGGGATAATGGTGTGATATTTATTCATATTTCCAAATGTTGGTTTCACTAAATCTGCAGTTCAAAAAGTTTACAGACACTGAAAACATGTTTTCCACCACCCCGCTTTTATTACCTGTGCACCTGCAGAGCACCTAAATCCTGTTTTCTTTCCAATTAAATTATTTTTGCTCTTCTGGGCCACAATATACACATACAAAGTATGTTTTATGTGTATGTTCCCAAACTGTGTGGTTCTAATCTTGGGTAACGCTGCTGTAAGCATTTCCTAACCAATCTCTTGCTCCGCCCACACAAAACAGTTTCAGAGTCAAAGAAATTTAGTGAGCTAAAGCTAACATAGAATCACAAAAACTTAGCCAGTTAGATGCCCAGCCTGTAGCTGCTTGTCATTTATTCATTCATTTATCCATACACCACCATTATTTGTCCATCCATTCCTTCATTTACACATTGCTGTGAATTTGTTCCTCTGTCTGCACGTCTGTTCTTCCATTCCTTCAACTGTTGTTTGTCCTACCACCCGCCTGCACATCTGTTCATCCATTCCTTTTGTGCATTGTTTCATCCATCCATTCATTTGCACGCCTGTTTGTCTGTCTGCATGTCCGTTCATCTACGTCCAGTTTTTTGTCCAATTACCGTCACCTAAAAGCTGGATAATGGATTTTAGTTCTGCATGAGTGGTGGAGCAAGCTAGGTGTGTTGTCAAACAGGCCGCTCACTAGCCACGCCCTCATAGTTCCTAGATAGATGTGTTTCCTAAATTAAGAGAAGCTTTGTTTCTGTATTAGCCGGAAAGATAAGCAGCTTAGATGATGAATGTATGAAGGAATGAATGAGTCAAGGTTTACTGATATAGCACCTTTTACAACAGATGTTGTCACAAAGCAGCTTTACAGAGAATCCAGGTCCAAGCCCCCAGTGAGCAAGCCAAGGGCCACATGTAGCAAGGTAAATGTGCTATGAATGAATGAAAGAAAGAATGAATGAATGAATGAAAGAATGAATGAATGGGTGAATGGGTGTCAGATCTAGGAAGTTTCTGTAATATGGTTCCTGGACAGTGACCAGCAGTTTTGGCAGCTGTGATGTTACGGTAAATACCAAAATCAGATGGACCTTTGGAAATGTCATCTTTTGTAGCAAACAACACGCACGATGGCCTTCAAATTATGAGATATAATTATCTGTTGTAAATTACCGCTTGCTGAAACGCGTGTAATACCAAAAGACAAAACGTATATAAGTCCTGAGAATCAAACAGCAGCTCAGAGAAAACAATTAGCAAACAAATGAAGCGTCCCCTCAACGCTCCACTGCACATGTACAGAACTCCACAGTTTACAGCTCAGTTGGACAAAGGTTAGCTCACTGTGTACAGAGAAACGGATCACACCATTCAACACTGAGACTGCAGCTCTTTAATGCCAAAGAACCATCTCTCCCCACCAGTATCCCTCTCTTTAGAGGAGTGATTCAACTAATTACTACATTCACTCGTTTTTCTCATGGGTTCTAAACTCATTTTTGAGTTCTCTTTGCACCAAAACCATGAGACTAATTTGAGAACAAGTAGCCAAAGTTAATAACTAACAATTAGCATGATGCAAATTATGAATCAAATTCAACATATATTCACACATAGTGATGTCACGTAATATAACTCAATTCTAAAAGCTAAAAATAGTATAATATGAATTCATCCATTAAAGCTACTTATCCTTGTGGGTCGTGATGGAGCCTGTCCCAGCTCTCGTTGGCCAGGAGGCAGGGAACATCCTGGACACACTGCCAGCCCATTGCAGAGCAGACACACAGACATACATGTTCACTTACATGCTCACACCTAGAGTGCAGTTTAGCATCTCCAGTTCACCTGACTGCATGTCTCTGACTTTGGGAGGAAGCTGGAGCACCTGGAGGAATCCCATGCAAACACAGACAGAACATGCAAACTCCCCACTGCGCCACAGTGGAGATATTTATCTTGTTTTCTGCTTTAAGTAGAATTCTCTTTACAGCCATTTGCCATCTTTTTTATGGCCGTATTGTAACTGCATTTTGAGGCAGGATAGTACAGTCCACAAGATTGAATGTTTCAGAACAGAAACAGTAGCAACAGCTCCATATAAGATTGACTGGGCATTGTGCCACAATATGCATCAGCGTTTCTCCAGCCCCCCTAGTGGACAGCTATATGTCCGCTGCCTAGCAGGTCTGAAAAACAACTGTATGAGGCTTCTGCTTTATAGCACCACACCATTTGAATGTTCCCAGAGTTCCTGTGGCAACACCGGGCATTTTGGCAGGCGGCACACAGAAGATAACATTCAAAAACATGGCTGGCGGAGCCGCATTCTTTCCAGCCGTCATGATTCAGTCTGTGTTTAATGCCAGGGAGCGAGGCGAGGTGAAGGCAGTGTGTGAGGGGAGATTAGGTGGGGGCAGGTGGGCTAGCTGTTGCTAAGTAACTGACGCTGCTAGAGGTGGTAAATGAGCTAAAGGGAAAGTGACTGGTCTCTTACTGGCACTAAAACTGGCAAGGGCTGTCAAAAGTTTGGGGAGACCCAGCTTTTCAAAATGACGACCATGTTGTTTTACAAGGACATGGTAAATATAAAGATCCTTCTATTTGCAAGCTTTTGCTGCAAAAAAACGCAAAAGTTGATGGAACAATCTGCAAATTCATGGGAATAATGCTAAACCCCACAAGTTCTATCCTCATGCTATGGTGTCAGCACTCAAAACATTCAGGTGGCCAAATGGCTTTTGGACCAGATTTTCAGCATGTGCTTTAACAATAGTTCAGTAGCTTTTCATGCCATGCAAGGCAGTTTGTTGAACATGATGCTGATCACTGAAACAAAAATTGCTTTATAGATAACAGCTGTTCACAAAACATGCTTTCTCTCTGAAAGGTGACAAAAAATTTACTCAGAAAACATTAAAAGCATTACTTCGAACGTTATTAAAGAAATCAACGAATTACTCGCTATTAGGTATGTTTCAGTCACAGGTGACTTATTTACTGTCTGGTGAGCTAAACTGACTTCATGGTTCCTGACAGTAAATATACAAATACAGTAGTATTACAAACCACAGATGAGGCTTTACAGACTTTGTTGTGGCTCATGATAAGTAAGCCCAAGCCAGCAATCGTGATAAAGGAAAACAATCCCGTAGGACTAATCCAACTTAGGTAACACCCCATACCAGGGCAGACCCTAGTCTTAACACTCAAACATGGAGCAGGCAAAAATCTCAATGGAGATTTCACACCATAATCCAATTAGAGCAGGATCCTAAATCTGGATGCTCGGCCCACATGGTTATTGTGCAAGAGTCTAGACTGAACATTCCTTAACACGACTAAAGCAACGCCACCTGCAAGCATGCTAAGTAAGTTAAAGGGTGCAGCAGTGTTTGCAAACTGCATGCCTGAATCATCACACATTTGCTCATACATATGTTAAAGCGCTTCAGAATTTGTCCATACTGTAGTACTTGCAGCTTGAATGCAAAATTAAAGAACAAAACCTGAGACACCAAATATGTCTTGGCTGATCATCTACATTTGTGCAATCCTGATTTTTGATCATAGCTTTAAGGTGTTCTAAGCTGAGGCTGGTCATGTGAGATCCATCCTCAAAGCAGAAAAGTCAGCATCAGGTGAGTGCGGCCAAAAGTTGTCAAGCCTCAGTGGTTATGGCCAACTGGCGGAGGATGCGTAGTGGGAAAACTAGCATTCCAAAGACGAAGGGAGGACAAAAGGTGCAAAAAATTCTTTCAGATCAATTCAGTCAATTAAATGTAGAGTTCAGGTCAGCACATGTAAAAATACGCACAAAGATTCACACCCACATACATTTATACTCTGCTGGTTTAGCTGGTGACCAGCCAGGCTTGTTCTAGCAGGGTCCCAACCCTAACCCCCCAAAAATACCCAGTTCCCCCCCTTTGTCTAAACCTGTCAACATATTATTCCTACTAGTCGAGCTTCCCACTCGACTAGTCCATTAGTTTCTGATTTGAATCAGACGTGTTAGAGAAGGAAAATCACTGAAGTGTGCTGTACAATGGGCCTCCAGAATTGGCCACCCTTTAGCTAAGACAAGTTTGCTTCTTTAGTTTTGCACTGAAACTATGTGGTTAATTTAGCTAACATGAGATGGAACCTTATACCCCACCAATTAGCTTCAGGCAAAATTTATGCCCAAATCATCATTCTCTTGCCTTAAACCATGTTGTGTGGTAGAGTGATCTCAGACTTTCTGATACCATATGACATGTAAAGTACATCATGCAGCTAATACAGTAATATCAATTATCTGAAGTCTGAATTCTGTACCTTCTGTTCTAACCAAGGTACTTTATGGCTACTTTTGAGGCAAATGTGTAATTATTTTGGCACTTTTGCACAGTGCTAATTGGTAGAGTAAGTTATGTTACTTGTTAGATACTTGAGCCTTGTAGCTCCAATGCAGAATTAAGGAAGCAAACTCCAGACACCAAACATGCATTGGCTGATGGACTACACTTACGGTAATGGGGAAACTGGATTTTTTTTTTACTGAACTATTGCTTTAACTGGTAAGAGGACACACTAATATTCCACACAGCCGGGAAAAAAACAATCATATATGTATATGATATATATGTATGTCATATATATATGACAACCATGGCAATACTGGGACATGCATTTTACTGTTGCATTAAACAATTACTTTTACAAAGATGTAAGTAACTAACTATACATGTCCATATAAAACTGATATTCTTATCAGTCCTATGGGATAGAAGCTTGGCTAACGTGCTTCAGGCAATCCATTTACATTGACCTTTAATCCTATCAAACAATTATCCAGTCTAACCAAAACACTTCAGAGGAAGGAACGTAGCCTCCAGGAGCAAACCTCAGCAATGCAGACAAGTAGCCAAAAAATACAAGCACAGTGCACTGTAATTCCTTTTCCCTTCTTCATAAATCCTCAGTTATGGGAAGCTACTTCATTAAAGAGTCTTAAACAAAGGAACTTTGGATCCGCAAATATGAAAGAACTTACCCATTTTATTGAGTTTTGCAGAGTCTGGACAGCCGGTGCTTTTAGTCAAGTGAACAGAAAGAGGGGCAAGCCAGTCCTGCAAAACTAAACAAAAGTGTGTGTGTGCACCCACTGTCCCATTTCGGGTCACTTCAATGACGACACTGCTTGAGGGACCCACATGGGGCCCCTTTATCCAAAGTCTGCACAAAGGGGTGGTATAGGGAGTTGTTATTGGATGTAAGGGTCAATTTAAAGTGGAATTCAGCGTTAACCCGTATAAAGGCACATCATTCAATTATTAATTTTAAAATCAATCCTGAAAGAAACAACAATGCTTGGAGCTTTAGAGGTTCCATATATACGCCATCAATATCAACACATTATACACAACAGATGAATCAGATACACTGATTTCACATATACTGCACATCCAAAATCCACCAAGGCCCTAGTGTACATTCTAATCAACTGAAGACTATCGAAAGTACTGAATGGGATACGCAATGTTAAATGAATTTCAAATGTGCTATTGACCACTTTATGTGAAAGCCAAAAGTAGTTCATGTATACACAACAGCCACTGTGTCTATATGCCTACTCATTTTAATACTTCAGAACGTATTCTTTGCAAATGTTTGATGGATTCCCCCGACAACACTTAACGAAAATGAAATAGACACTTGAGCAGACCTGAATAGAGACTTCTGTAGAAGCCTGAAACACACAGGACAAACTAAACATCACTTGTATAAGCCAAACACAACCTATCTAGCCTTGAGCAATGCAAACTTGAGCAGTGAAAACGTACGGGGTAAGAATGACTGTTCCAAGAAAGGCGAAGGAATATAAATTGCCGGATGCTCAGAGAAAAGTAGTCATGACAACCAGAATCCGGGCAGGCTGGGAACTCTATTCAAGTTTGGGCCGATTGGCACAATGCCAAAGGTTCCCCCGAGTGGGCAAACACACAGAAGGGGCAAGAAGAGCCAAGAGCTGCTGCCTGTGGAAGCCAGTCTTGAAACCTCTGTGTGCCTTCAATATACTTCTTGACATCTTTGAAAAGACTGATTCTTTCTGTTCACTTAAAAGGAAAAAAACATTAAAATATTTACTACATATTCCAGCAGGACAATGCAAGATCCAGCATCAGTCCTGCAGTGAAGGAGCGGTATGAGGTTTCCAGTGGTTTCAAGTTTTAAAAGTGACTAAGTAGCTTTTGCTAATTGCAGGTGTGCACGACCTTGTATAATCTCCACAGAACAGTATTGCCAACAAAATGGGACGCTTTGGATCTACTGCACGAGTCTAAATCACCATGCCCAATGCTGAGCTAGCTAGAGGCGTGTAAAGCCATCAGCTATGGGCTGTGGAGCAGTAGAACTGTGTTCTCTGGAATTATTGAGCTCTATTCAAGACCTTTGGGATGACATGGAGAGCTAATCATCCAACATCAGCACCTGACCTCACTAACAAGTTAGAAACTCTCTCCCGCAGAAACCGCTTTTCTCAGCTGCTGAAAATGGCTTGTTAGAATTTCAGCCCCTTTATCTGTCACAAGGTGACGTCATAACACATCCGTATCGCCCACCTACTGACAAGTTTGGCATGCCCTCACACAACACTCAGCGAGCTAACTTTCCACCCTGAAACGTCCTTCTCCAGTTTAGCCTGTGAAAGTGGATCGGGTCCACCAACTTGTTCTACCTGACTTCCAGGATCGGACTTTGGCTCAAACTGATACAGCAGGACAAACACCATTGTTAAAATAGCTATAGTGGTGTGGGGGCAGAACTTTTAGCAGGATGGCACTCTGGTGTTTGACCACAAGCTGACCAATCAGAACACACAGGGCTTTGTGAAAACTGAAGCATGTAAACCTATTCTAGTAGAACATAATTATAAACTTTGAATTGAGCGTAATAGGGCTTCTTAACAATAAATGGACATTACTTATTGAACATTAGTGTATTTTACCATGCTGTATTTTTGCTGTAAAAAAACGAATGGCTGCTCAAAGCTGTGCGTTCCAGTGATTTTACCACTCAAAGCCTCTCGTTACCGATTACTTTAATGGAAAATTCCAGTTTGTGTGTACAGCTACATACAAAACTTGCGGTATTACTATGTGAAAATAAGTACACATACTCTACCATCCTCTACAAAGAACACACATATGCACTTTGTACTGTTTATTTGCTAAATTTAAGATGAAATGTGCGTATTATATATATATATATATATATGACATTCTATATTTCATGTTTTTTTATTCAGCAAGTAAATTGAAACTGTGCACTAAAATTAGTAGAACAATATTATATACATTTATGTAGAGGATCCCTGTGAAAGATGTGTTACTAACTTAGTAACTATTGCCCACAATTGTAATCTGCACCGCTGTGATTGAGACGGTTTCTTGACGTTATCCAAAACATGTTTGTTTCCCCCAAACATTGTTTCATATGTATTTAAATGACACACTTCTTCCATCAAAAAGTAATTCCAGCAACTTACAGTAAAGTTAGCTGATACTTTGCATTCAGTGAAATGGTAAATTTATGGTGCCAGCAGCTATGGCCTGATGTTAAGATTATCTTAACTGGTAGAGAGAGCGTTCTGTGTGAAGCTCAATCTACCAATTAAAAATGATCTTTTTGCTAGGATGCTTTTGGGAAACTCAGTCCAGACTATATGGCTGGAATTAACTGAAGCAGAAATCCCGCTGAGAGCTCTGGATGGTGTGAGGAAAAAGGTTTTAGATAATGTATATTAAGGATTAGAAAGTATAACTTCCAAAACGTCTGCGCAGTGTTTCACTAGATTAAAAGGGGGGTTTCATAAACTGACGCAGACAGAATATGGCATGAGTGTATCTGACCCGGTCAACCGACTGCTAACAAACTACAGGCTGTAGCAGTAATATCCAGAGAGCAGGGTTTACGTTCAAGTCTTTTAATGAAGCAGTCTCTGTAAACTACAACATACTGAGTAAAAACTTCATTGTTTAAATGTCTGTGAAAAGCTTTTACTCTGTGTTTAAAGTGTAATATGTGAATATTTACTGCTGACTTTATTGTGACACATCTAACATCATGAACCGCCACATCTCTAACTTCAGTCATAAATTGAGAAATCCAATTTGAATCAGATTGGACACTACCTACAAACATTGCTGAAATATGACTGGAAAAAAAATGATTCTATGTGCTTCTTTGCCATTTAAAAAATGGCTATAGAGAAATGTACTGTGTCAGAATTGCTTAGATCTTAATGACTAAACTATGAAGAAAATTCCTATGCCACGGTCCCAAAGGTCCCTTGTAAGATATAAGAGCATAAAAACACCAAATCCATTTTGTTAAGTACAATAGATATATTTGCAAATCGTATTTTCGTTTCAACCCGACACATTTTATTAGAAATCTCTCTTTATCCAAACACATAAAAAGGAAAAGAACACAATCGCACAAAAAACAAACCAAAAAGTGCAAGGAATTCCAAACTCTCCTCACAGCAGAGGAAATGCGGAGGACAGAGGATGCAGACGAACCGCGTTGGGCTGAAAATGTGGGGGAGGCACTGACCTAGTTAGTGAGAATGGGTGCCGTGAAAAAGAGTTGTGCTGCGATGCATGCGGCATCTGCATCATTCATGGACTTGAAGGAGAAAAAAAAAATTCGGAGTGATGAACGGCATGAAAGTGTGAAATTTGAAAGGCAGCAAGACAGACGTGGTCAGTGAAAAGGTGGAGGATTAGTTAAAGTAGCTTCTTAATAGAGAGGTCTTAAATGACATCTTGGCGAGAGACACACGTTTTCTGAGTCTTCTGCTACACTACTTAAACAGGCAGGGCATGTGATTTTAGGTGGGAGAATAAAAGCAACAGTACAGAATACCATTCAAAGAATCCTTCAGCCTTTCTGTGCTCTGAATCTGTAGCATAGGGTCGATTACCAGCAATAAGAAGTTTGACATACAACCTGTTAACCTAAACTCGTACGCATATGGACAGATGCTGAAAAACATTGGCTTCTATAAAAATGTATTTTAAGACGCCATGTTTTCTGTTTTTATTTTTCATTATTATTATTATTACTGAATGATTGTCCACAAATAGATGCCATATATGTGGTTGAACTGAAAGAATATTCCTTTAACCTTATGACATATGAAAATATGCATTTTTCCTTCTATATTTAAGAGACAAAAATTGATATTTGCTTAAATAAAATATAACTGAAAGGAGGCATAGTCAAGTACGTACGGTGTTCCTGAGAAAAGGTGACTTGATAAAACACTGGATTCAGCACAGTGAGTCCATACAACTAGCCCCTACATAGCGGTAGCACTGACTAGCAGTTAAAAGAATGCTCCAGCACTGTTTGACCTAATGTGCTGCATTGGTTGATTAACAAGAATAATTCCCCAAAACACACTGACTTCAAACATGCCTTAAACAGATGCCACTGGGCAGGTTTTGAAGCAGCTGGCCACTGACTTCTATTATAAGTATCTGTGGTAACCAACTGTGTGCTGACTAGGATACAAATGCTGGAGTACTCCTTTAACTCCTAAAGAGAGAGGTTAAGTGCCTGTGTCTATCCTGAGTTCCTGCTACAGGTTTAATGGTATAACCGGCCAGTATTTGGGCTGCTTGCGGTCGCAATTGCGGTCGAAGGTGAGCTGCATGGCTGCCTCCATGCCCTGGATCTTGGCAGCATCCTTGCCATACAGCTTCTTCATCTCTGCACTCCTCCTCTCACCAGGCCGCTCAGTGGGGGGCTGGGCGCTACGCCAGGAAACCCGGTGTAGATCCTGGTCAGCCAACACATAAGCTTCCTGCCGCTCTGCCTCCATCTGCTGTTGCTTCTCTGTAGGGGGAAAAGATAGCAGGAACACAGCTATATGAACACAGGTACACTACAGGTCAAAATTAGCACAGGTTTTTCTGAAATTCCATCCGTTTTCAGTAATGTATTCTTACTACAAAACTACTCCGGCCCTTACACTGACCCATTCATAATTCTTTACAAACAAAAGCCTCGAGAGCTTCTGAATGGGAGAAGCAGATAAGAGTTGCAATATAATGATTTTGCCTGTAGTGTAGATGCTAGGTTGAGTCACAGTTCTTGTCTTTAACTGGACCAAAGAAAACCGAGGACGACAATGCTAATATTGCTATTAGAGATGACCATGAGAACAGTTCTGAACTACACTTCAACCTAAATTTAAATAAACCATTAAGTGAAATAAGTACATATAAACCGAAAATGGCCTAATCCCAGGTGCTGGTTGAGAGTGATTCATTGCTATAATTAGGCCATCCTGTTTCTGCTATTCTCTGTTTGATCCCACAACAAAAAAACAAAACAAAACAAAAAAACACAACCTAGCCTAATCAAAGTCATCATTTCATTAGCACAATGTCAGTATGGCCATCAACAAGCATTTGACATGGGTTAAAAGGCCACAAATGGAAAACAATGGCACTAGAATCAAGAAGATAAACCAGACTGCTGGTTAATGGGTCCCTCTGACATTCAGCACAGTCTGAACTGAGTCAACAGCAGACCAGTCAGCAGCTCGGTGTGACAGTGAGGACACTCATGAGGATAATGAGCTTCCCTCATTCTGCCTCTTATCTAATAGGTGTCAGCATAACAAACTCATCTGTGCAAAACAAATTGGGGAAGACTTTCTGCACTGGATTTGATACGCCTTGGAACAATGGCTTTAAACTACCCCATATGAACCACTGTTATCTTGCTGGGGAGGAAAAATGAAAAATGAAAAAGTCAGGCGATTAATTCGAGCAGAATGTCTCTTGGCTGCTGCACACCCAGCACAGTTCCAGCATTGTTTTTGGAACCACAAAAAAGGAGCGTGTTGGAAAATGGGCCAAAAGACTAATAAAATAAATGAACAGTCAGTAAAGGATTAGCCAAAAGCACATGTATTTTCCACTAATTGTCATGCACTCACTCAGCTCTTCCTTGTGCCGCTCCGTCTGAGCAAAGAACTGCCGTAGTTCAGCCGAGATATCCATGTTGCTGACATTGCATTCCATCTCACTTTCCTCCGAACTCACTGAGTCGTCTTCCTCCTGCTCTTCTTCCTCGCTCACTGTGCCATCTTCCTCTAGGACTGCAAAGAACAGTCATAATCAACACTGATTATGGAAAAAGGTCAACACGTCGCTTCATTAAATACAAAAGTGCTCTTTAACGATGTACAACAGGGCCAGTAAAATCTCATCAAAATGTGATTCAGTTACATTTAAAAAAACAAAACAAAAAACAAACATAAAAAAACGATAGAGGCTTCAGTTAGTATAGTATTATATAATTATTATATAATAGTAAATCACATGTTACTGAACCCAAACCTTATTTGTTATAAAGAAACACCTCTTTGTGTAGTGCTGACGCTTTAAGACTAGCAATAAATAAATTGCTAATAGCACTGCGTATCTCTAATCAATACTTTTATAGTATAGTAAACCCTTTTGTGTCAGTGGCCCCTCAGTGATCGTACTATTACTGGTATTCAAGTATTCAGTCGTAACATCTATGAGCCAATAAGCAGGCTTGTTCCAAAATCTAGACGGGTGATTTGCTGCTTAAATAACATTACATAATGCATCATGATGCAATTCACAATGCAAAGCGAGACCTTCCTTTACGGTAGCATTACTGTTTCATTACTGATACAGTGATCTCATCAGCTCACTGTAAAGGCACTGTCAGAAAGTCCTATAACTTCAAAATAAGTTCAAAAGTGCTCAGAAATACAGAAGTGTTAAAATATTATATGCTTTTCTTTGTTGAGAAAATCAGTGGATTTTTCCAATACCTAAACCTATATAAACTATTTATTTTTGCGCAAAAACTCTATACAAATCGCCCCATTTGTTTGGAATTACTTGGAAGTGCTACAGAGTGTCTGACATACCTGGAAGACTCAGTGGCAATTTAATTATTATTAGAAAGTAAATATATTCCAAAACAACACTCACTCACCCATGTGTGTCCAATTTTTTACAACATGTTTTGGGCAGAAGGACGTTAGCATTACTGCTACTGAGTTGTTATGTATTACTAAATCGATCAGCTCAGCTGAGTGATGCGGTTCATGCTCACTGATTTTATAATTTAACACAAAAGCTCCACTGTAGATCACATTCCCTTCTGTTCCTCCTGTCCTCCGGCCGCCTTTGTTACTGAGCGTTTAAACCACAATAACAACGCAAGAATGTACACTGAGGACTGTAAAAGTAATAACGCCAATCAAAGAAAGGAAGTGTTCCACTAGTATTACATTTTTATTTGGATTGTCTGTTCCACCTTAAATGGAGCATCAGAGGCCTTTAAAAGCATCCCACCGTCTCTAATACACATGATCACCTGGCTTTTTCTGTACCCCGTCTCAGTGTAGAGCTGAACTAGGAAAGAATTAAGGAAAACTCTGCCATAAGTATTTGGCTCTACTGGCTTTGGAAATCGGTTACAATGTTGAGTTCCTCCAGCAGGGAGCGCTTTTAGCTCACAAGTGCCATGAACCTGCACCAGAAGAAACTCATGAATGCAGATTTACATTATAGACCTAAATACAACTCACAGCAGCTACTTCTCCCCACAGGATTCAAGCAGCAGCCAAACGCTGTTTCCGAATGACCGAAACAATTTACCAGCTGTAGTCCTACCTTCCTCTACTTGATCTCTGCCCCATCTCCTTGTCCGACTATGGGATCTGCCATCCATCTCTTCACTATGCCAGTCTGTGTAGCGGGGCGTGGCAGTGGGCAACATAGGGTATAGTGCAGGTCCATAAGCAGCCTGCAAGGCCTTACTGTATGCCCGCCGGTGCCTGTGGTGCCAGCTCATGGCCTGCTGGTAATGCTGCCAGTAGCGAGCATAGACAGGGTGGGCATACCATGCAGCCATGTCCCACTGGCTGGCCTGTAGAGGAAGACAAGTACACTTGAGAGGCCATTCAGACAAACATTGGGAGTACCTGACTGATAAGAGTCAAACACTCTGTGTAAAGATAAATACAGCACAAGTCTCAGCATGTAACTTTTCACCAACTGACTCGTTAACTTTGGCTCATCTAAAGAGGCAGCTTTGGTCAGTGGCTGAAATACATCACTGGGTAAATTTATGTACAGTTTTATTAATGTAAAACTTTTTACATCGGGCTTTATATTTTGTCCACCTTCAAATATGCATGTCTGAACTGAACATATTTTACACCCAGTGTAAAACACCCGTGCCCCTAAGGTGGCTTGGTGATTGATTTTAATAAGGTGTGGCCACAAGTTAATGTACCGTGGCCAAGAGTTATTAGAATCAGTATCCAGCCAAGTGAAAAACTTCCAGTGCAAACTACAACCTTGGTTTGACCCGCTCTACCTTAAATGGTGCGGCAGTTACATTTTGGCACCTGTACAGAACGAACGAACAGCTGTACCGTTAAGATGGAGCGGGGAGCTCCATGCGATCAAGAACCTGGAAAACAGGAATCCCTATATTTACCCTTCCTGTTCTACACTAGTAGTTCACACTCTTGGTCCTGGAGTATCACTGTTTTACGGTTCTCCTCAGGAGAGGCAGGAATATTAGGGGCTGTGAGCAGGAGAAATGGAGGGTTAGTTCTCCAGGACAAGGACTGGGACCCACTGGTCTACATTAACTGGCCTTGACTGAACGGGGAGGCTGAAACAAGCGTAGCACCGAAAGCACTGAGCTAAACTAAACCTCACATTCACTCACTTATCAAACAAGAGCAGTGTCCTTACCATCAAACCAGCCTGGGCTTTTCTAAGCAGTAACTCAGCTAAGACAAACTAAAGAGTCGTTAAAGTCAGCAGTATAACGAAATGAGTAAGAGAGATCTGTCTCCCCCGCGAAATACAAACAGCTCGGCACTGTGTGTGTGTGTGTGTTTCTTGAGCGCAGGGGATTGTGGGAAAACACCCGACACATTAAAAGCCGCTTGGTTCTGTAACACGTGGGTGTTGTTATTAGTGAAAACTAAATTGATCTTTATTTAAGAAGGCCTACTTAATATAACAGTACCACACACGTCGGTTTGGTTGTAGCAGAGTTTTGAAGCATTTTTAATGAGTGGTTTATAGCGCCACCTAGCAGCGAGATTAAAGTATCACAGCTGGAGGAGATAAAAGCCCGTTTTGGTACTGATGGTGTGTTTGGACATGCCGTTGATTAATAATCTAATCAATAATAATTTACTTTGTAATCTTAAAAATAATTTACTTATTTTCACATACCTTAACTTACACGTCATTACTTTCTTAAAACGAAATAAAATAATAAAAACTATTACAAAGTTAACATTTAAAATAAGTTAAAATTATTTTAAATACCTTCATTAGATTCCAATGGCTTTGCTTTTTGGTGGGAATTGGCTTAATATTATCATTAGAGACCACTAGTTTCTGTAGGACACCTTTAGATCCCATTTGGAGTCAGTCCCAGAACAAGTGTTAAACTCTTTTCCACTGTCATACCAGCTCTTCAGAGAAATATATATATATTGTTGTTGTTGTTGTTATTTATTTATCAATTTATTTATTCATTCATTTTAATACATTTCTAATTACAAGAAGAATTAATTAAATAAATAAATTGAATATATATAGGGCTTGAGTCTTTTATTTTGAAAAACACATTTCCGGTTGCCGCCTGTCTAAGGTCGCTAGTGTTGTTATCTTTACGCAGCTGGAGTGCAAGATGGCGGAGTATCTGGCGTCCATTTTCGGCACAGAAAAAGATAAGTGAGTAAAACTAACTGATTTCTTCATTAGCGACGCGCCGCATGAGATGAAGAGAGTCCTCATAAATATGTCTGACTGTTATCAGTAGGAGCTGAGCTCAGGGTCTCTGTTTTTAGCGCCTGCTGTTTGAGGAGCTGCAGGAGGAGGACGACACAGATTCGTGAAACTGAATCCAGCTTCTTATGGTGTAATGTTATCCACACTAGGCGAACTATACCGTGCCCGACCACGTATGACCTTCAAAGTCCAGTAGTGTAATGGCTCCGTACTGGGCTAAACCGCGCCTGGGACCGCTTACGGTTTGGCTGGACTGGAGCTCAGGACGCATCTAGTGAGATCGCTGACCAGACACGAACACGGTGCTCCAACACGTAGATACTGCGACTGTCCCAGTAAACAAACACGGCATCAAAGGGATCAGTCTGGTCTGCGGCTCAGTGTCGTTCATTTGCAGCGCCAGAATGTAACGGCTGCACCATTTAAGGTGGAACGGGAAAATTCGAGGAGGAGGTTCAGCCTCGATCAGAGCACCAGATAATTCAGAAGCTCTATGGAGTTCTCGTACACGCGCCTGCTCAGTGGTCCTTCCTTCAAACTCATAGAGTTTGAATAAGGCGCCGCGCGCGGCCAACGCAGACAGCGCGTGGGGCCACCGCGCGGGGCGGGCGCTGCAATTGCATGATTTTTCTCACCACTTACGGTTCTTAAATGTACAGGCCTAGATGTAACGACCCTTGGAGCGATAACGTAAGCGTGCTCGGGCCCGGAACTTTAAGCGCAGTGTTCGCAGGTCTGCGAGGGAGTGGGAGGCAGTCGTGCTCAGGCACGGTACAAGGCATGCGGGCATCCTGTGAGTACGCCCGCCAGCTTGTTGTTCGAGTTTTCCTGTTCCATCTTAAATGGAGGCGGCGGTAGTATTGAACCTCAGGCGCCAGAAAGTATCTGCTGCACCAGAAGCTGACTTCAGGAGAGGCTTGTTCATTAAGTGCTGTGAGCAGGAGAAACCCTGGTCTGGGTATGCTTTTAATTGGCTTGCTTCTTCTACGGAACCCCCACTTCAGCGAGGTGCTCAAGACCAAGAGCAGTAAAAGTACTCCTGAATCGTATTCAGGAGTCGTAGAAGGTTAGGGTTTGACACTCTGACCCGAGAGTATGCGACTGGAGTGCCCTTGAGCAAGGCATCTAACCCCCAACTGCTCCCTGGGCACTGAGGATAGGGCTGCCCACTGCTCTGGGCAGGTGTGCTCACTGCTCCCTTGTGTGTGTGTGTGTGTGTGTGTGTGTGTGTGTGTGTGTGTGTGTGTTGACTAGAGTGTGTGTGTGTGTATCACTGTATGGATGGGTTAAATGTGGAGGACAATTTTCCTTCAGGATCAATAAAGTATCTATCTATCTATCTATCTATCTATCTATCTATCTATAATCACTCTCCAAAGTATGCCACAATAAGACATCCTAAACTAGGCTGGTCAGAGGTCTAGCTGACATGTTGATGAAAGGGGAATCTTCCAGCAAGACAATGCGACATGTCACACGGCTAGAAATGTCCGACATTGGTTGGAAGAGCATGAAGAAGACTTCCAAGTACTACCCTGCCCTCCTAATTCTTCAGACTTGAACCCAATTGAGCATCTGTGGGACCACCTCAATCGTCATGTTCACTCTATGGAACCTCCCCTACGCATCCTCCAGCAGCTGTGGGATGCACTGGAGTCAGCATGGCTCCAGATACTCTGGATATTAGCTGGTGGTCATAATAATGTGACTGGCCTATGTTTAAAAAAAATAATAAATAAAATCTTAATAAATAAAGTCTTGTAAAACCTGACACATTAAGCATTTCTCATGTCTGATTCCCATCATCACCACTGTGAACAATTCTGACTCTGTAAGCTTCTCTAGGGCGAAGCATTTTGCATCTATTCTCAACACAAATATTATTAAATACTATAAAGAACTGCACAATTATTGCTCAGTGGTAAGACTACTATAGAAGCCTTATTGTGTCTCATTTTGCTTTTTTTTGGGTGAGCAAAAATAAGATGCTTATCTGCAGTTTTCTGCCTTTCCAGGGTCAATTGCTCATTCTACTTTAAAATTGGAGCATGCCGCCATGGAGATCGCTGCTCCAGACTACACAACAAACCAACCTTCAGCCAGGTATGTTTATTAATCACGTTCCTTATTGCAAGCTTACCAAATGTTGAAAAAACCCCTTTTTCAGCTTGCACGTTCGGCTTATCCTCATTTCACTTCTTCATGATATTTGCAAGTTGGTCACCTGCCACCTGTTGGCTGTTTTGCCAGCTGAGTTTTAGTCGGATGGTCTCTAGGTAGGCAGTCATTTGGATCTATGGAAAAACTGAAACGTGTAATATAGAATTATAATAGAGTACATGCCCCCTGCGGCTTATCAATGAGTCTTTGATGCTTCTAAACCAGGTCAAATTACATATGTATCGTATGTAAACACAGCTAGTAGAACTATCCCTCTTGCAAGTGCTGTGCTCTTGACCTTGAACCCAGCTGCTTACTTTTAAAAGTGTAAAGTTTTTTTTGTTGTTTTTGCATCATTAGTGAAAAAACTTGATGTTTTGTTCATGTAAATAACATTTATTTGCCTAGGAACATTCAAAACTGTCAGGCACTGACATGCTCCTTGGGTGGTGTAATCAAAGTGGACAACATTAGATACAGGCATAAACTGGATCCAGTGCATCTTGGAAATGCATTGGGGATTAGTTGCTCAAACACCCCAATGTAAAATGTAACCCCAGTGTAGCCTCTCAAGGCATCACTAGCAGCAACAAAGGACCATCTAATTAACTGCGCTATCATAGCAGAGACTGAAATTGGTGTATAGTTTTTTCCCTTTGTCTTGTGATAGCAGTACATGAGTTTTAAAGAATTGAAACAGCAGATATATTTACACAAACCATACTTTGACAGAAAATACAGCACAAGCAGTCGTTCTTCAGTCTCAGTTTAGTCCCCTTAATGTGTTATGTCTCTGTAGTAATGTAATTTACATTTGTTTGTTTCTTTGTTTCATTGTTTAGACCATCTTGATTCAAAACATCTACCGGAACCCCCAGAACAGCGCTCAGACGGCAGACGCCTCTCGCTGTAAGTCTATTTACCTTATACGTAATGCTAGCCTGGAGCTACTGTAACATCGAGCAGGATGCTTTGCACTTTGGAAAAGCCAAAAACGAGCAAAGGGCTTCTCCACATTTGGGAGCTAAAACTTTTAGTGCTTTTGCATGCAGCTCATATCTCCAAACTGTTTTAATCTGCTCTTGGATATGCCGCGCCACACATGATGAAGCACAAAACAAACTGGCAGAATATTCTTTGCTTCTCATAGAAAGAGCAAACGGTGGCTTTGGGTTGGTTACTTTTCCTTTTTGGAAAAGTAAAGTAGTGTGGAAATCTTTCAGTGCCTCTGTATAGAACTTAGAGGAGTTGCGTTTGAGGTGGTTTGTGCGATTTTTGATGTTTTTGTAGAAATGTTCTAGTTGCTCGGACGAAGGCTGATCAGTCATCTTTGTCGCCATGACTACTTTACCTGGGATACCACAGGGAAAGATACGGCAGAGGAAAAAGAACAGGCTAAGATTAAAAGTGGCTTTCTGCCACACAGTTTTTAAACCTTATAATGACGAACATCTGTCAGATGTGTAATGGGTTCTGTGTATTGTGTGGCCTTGCCTAAAAGAGGTTTTGGCTTTATATTAGCCAAGGTAAGTACGGATGCTGATGGGTTTGTGCTGGTCTCCCCATTAAAGCAATAGTTTTACAAATATCCCAGATATAATCGATCAGCCAAAACAAGTTTGAAACCAAATTTGGCTTCTTTGACTTAGAACTGGAGTTGTGAGGCTAATGTTAACAAATACCAGAAATCAGTAGTCACAAAAATAACAGGAAAATTGTCTTTAAAAAAAATACACCACTAAAATGTCTCTTTGCTCAAACGGATCTTGCGTTACGTTACTCAGACTAGTCAATGTGTTGGTTGATGCATTTTGTTTCCGATTGACTGTGAACTACAAAATGGACACAACATCCATTACAGGCACCAGGACTGCTATTCACAAAGCACTCCTAATCTAAAAATGCAAACATTTGGACTTCACACATGTCATGGCTGATGGGCTACATCTAGGGAAAATGGAAGCCTGTCAATTAAGATTTTTTGATTTTTTTTTTTTTTTTTATGCAGACTGATTTCTATAAAACAAAATTGGGAGTTTTCTTTGTGTTCTTAATAAACTGACTAATTTCTTTTGGAAAGGGATTCAGTTTTGGGGTCAGATTGGGCACATGGTTTATGAAGATTAAGGCTGTCTCATCCTTTTCTTCCAGACCCAACTCATCCTGGTGTAACTGAACTGTTTATATTTCAGCACTTCTAAGCTTCTGTTCCAGTCATAGAGTTTACAAACATGTACGTTTTGTATTTCAGACCATTGCCCTCTTGAACATATTCCGTAACCCTCAAAACTCTGCCCAGTCTTCTGATGCTGTAAGTTGCCCCTCCACTTGCTTTCAGGACCCCTGCAACATTGACCCAAACATAAGGGCTTAGAAGGCCCTCACTCCGAATTATCCTCTCACACGGTTCCATAGTAGCACAGCTACTGAGCCTTTCAGTGGCTTCCTCTCTAAGGAACTCTCTTTAACTTGGACTGATCTGGCACATACAGTTTGCCGTCCTAGTTATTGTACAGTATTGTAAGGCATTCTGAATGTACACTTGCTGGGCTAATGTCTTTTTATTTTTATATATATATATATATATATATATATAT
>CM067495.1:14243260-14261406 GCA_034552555.1 Semaprochilodus insignis
ATATATATATATAAAATTTCATAATTTTATGTCATTTTCACATTTACATGTTGGCCTTGGCTGTTGAACAACAACATAAAAAACAGCAATTTTGTTTTTATTCCACGCACCGGAAACAACACTTTAAGACACAGCGGACAAAAGACAATGAACTAAAATAAGGTAGCTACATTGTGTGGCCAACTTTAACTTTTAACTTGTTGTTTTCCTCTTGCTGTTATCTTGCTGACCTGAAAAAATCACCCCAAAGTGAGGTTTTCAAAGGTTCCTCCTACCTTCATGACGCAGCATCAGAAGTGGGTCTCCTAGTCTGTAACCTGAGATCACTTTAGAGAATACTGAGGCCCCAGTGTGTGATGCATGTAAGCATGTTTACAACAGATGTAGCATTTCTGCCGGTTTGGCTGGATCGCCCCTTTAAATCGTCAGTTTCAGTCACCTCCGGAAGAGAGTTGGTAAACCATGCTTTCTACTGAATACTAAACTGGCCTTATTTAACCTGTACTGTTTTCGCCTTGCGGCAAAGATTAGATAAGCAATGCATATGTGCTGGAACCATGTAGGTTTGCTTATTTCGTAAGCACAGTTGGCAGTTTCTATTTTAAGGTGAATACAATGGAGTGAGTGAATGTTTAAACCTAAAAGAATGCAGACTTTTAAGAGTAACCTTTAAGAATGAGTAATAAATTTAGATAGTAATAGAATGTAGACTTTTCCCAAAAACCCTTCATTAATAAAGTGTACTTCCTAATAACTAATACATAAAATCATATGTTCTGTGGTCCAGTATGAAACTAAAACCAAACAGAGTGTATTCTAAAAACAACAATATTCTATAATTCAAATAATCATGTAGTTTTAAATATATCAATAATATAAACCTAAGCAACTTTATTTGTCTTGGAAAGCAAAGCATTTCTCTTGCTTTCCAAGACTGCAAACTGGATATAATATCCGTAATTTCTACAGCATTTTGGGTAACTGGTTGTCTAGTTGGGAGTAGTAACCAGCCCTTTCTGACAGGACCTATGCAACCCTGTGGCATGATGGCACATGTTACCGTGTACTTGTTTTGGGTCTCTGCCAAGGCCAGCAGTGACGCATGTGTTCCTCTACATGACTGAACCTTTAAAGGCCTTTACAGCTCCTCCCATATGCCTGCAGTCTCTTCTTCAGTTACTCTAGGGCACTAAATAGGGCGTAAGTGCCAGCAAGCTTGTATTCTATGTAATTCAACGTGTTCCCGATGGGGACGGAGTCAACGTGTCTTGGATTTCTCTACAGTCCCAGTGTCTTTCCGAGTACAGCTTTAAACTGCTTGTGTGAAGCAAACAAGTGTCGAGTGCCTGAGCTGTAGCAAGGAAGGTCTGCTCCCTGCCAAAAGCCCTGTAGCCACAATATCACAGGAAGGAATGACCACTGCTTTTAGCTTATGGCCAAGTTAATTTTAAGAGTTGATAGAGCTAAAAATCATATTCGCAGAGTTTTATTTAAGTATCGCAAAACATGATTTGATCTGTGCTTTGATCAAAAGCTTTTTTTGCCTTGTGCAACCCTCATGCCTAAATCATCACACATTTACCTCAAACTATGCAGTTAAGTAATTTATAATAGACGTAATTATGTGGTTTCTGACACTGTATGACTATCTGTAATAATGGAAAAAAATATGGAAGCGTGTGGACAACATTGGATACTGTGATACCACCATTTTTAGCTATGCAGTGTGCTTTTGTCCATTTTGAGTAGCAGTATGCAGTATAGTGTCTGAAGCCACTTACACGCTGGTATTACCATGGATGAATGGGAATAATAAGCCGACGGCAGCATAAAAAATGTATCATGTATATATCTGCCAGTACTGATGCAAGAATGTTTATAATTTATAAATGTTTTATGAAATGTAGAAATCGGTCGTAAATCCACCTGGATTAGCAAAGAAATATAACATACAACAAAGAATTTTAACGTATAGGACTACAAATGCAATAGAATGTAATAAATGAATATTTTAGAACATTTAGCATAGTAAACTGTTATCGCATAGACTTTCTGCTCTTCCAGACTGCCCTAGATACATCTTTAAATATGACCAATATTTTATAATGATACTTAAACAACCTCAAAATATTTCTGGCGATGCCAATAAGATTGCAGTGTCATCATGAATTCCTAATTATAGCATATATAACTGCTCCGTTTCTAATTGATCAGCAATTTTTACCACAGTAGCATCTTCAGCCATAATTAAATCACCAAGTAACCACAGAATTTTACAAATCTAAGGAAGCAAAAGCATGCCGGACACGTGTTGGCCTCTGATTATTTCACATTAAGGCAGCCGAGCGAGGTTACAAAGGTTATGTTTGAACAACTGCTCTGTAGCTTTTCCATTTCCATCTGGACCTGCTGTATTTGTCCCAGCCAATGCAGCTATTCAGAAGTGGAGGAGGATACCAAGAATTGGTGACTGATTAATTCTCTCCCATCTGGCACAATAGCACATTTTCCTTGTCCTTTAGGAATTAGCCAATAGCCAAATGGGTCTAATAAATGCTTTTGTGTGTAATAAATAATATGATCAAATAAAACCACTGAATCCATGACTTGTTTTTTAAAGGACATCACACTACTTTTAAGACCTGTTCTTGCACAGTCATGGTGAAAATGTCCAGTCCTTATCAGTTTTACTGTTAGATTCAGTGCCTTGTGCCAGACAGCCAGACAACTTTTGGATGTAATCCCTTGGACATGTGTTCAGTGAGTGCCTGGGTTGCCAATATACATAAGACACAATGGCCTTCCACGCTCTCTCAGAACTGTGGTGAAAGAAATATGACTTGACCGTATAGTATTAAGTGACTAAAAGGATGTGATTTTCTTCACTAAAACAAACAATTTAAGAACACTGTTAAGAAAAACTGCAAAATTTCAAAATCCAATGTTTTAGATTTATTGCCTTATGTAATAATTGTATGAGACTGTATGACTGTATGTGCACGTGACTTTAACAATGTTGACTTTACCAGCTGGATACTTTAAGGCTGTTTTTAATGCTGTTTGGGTTTTAATAAACGTTCGTCACCTGTCAGCCACATTAGAGCAACGTCAGCATCCAAACGTGTCTTGACTGATCAGCTCCATGTGTGTTAAGTTCAGAGTTTCCTGTAGCAGCTTTCGGTGTGATATCAATCCGTGTTACAGTGAAAATGACCTTGCCGTTTGCCTCTGCCCAGTCAAGCATGCCTTCAGTGCCCTCCACCAAAGAGAACGGGGCCTCCAACCTCGCCTGCCCCTTCACTGGCAAAAAGGGCACCAGCAGCGCCAAAGTCAGCGATGGACCCTTCCAGATGAGCCATCCAGATAGCAGCGAGAAGGACAAACTGAGCTTTACTGGTGACAAGGGGCCCAGTGAGAGGACGTGGATACGTCCTGACCTGACCAGCAAGTGCACCTGGAGCCTTGGAGCACCAAACACTGACTCCCCCCACACGCACCCACCCAGGTGAGTGGATAAACATGCTTTCTGACATCCTTTTGCTGTATAACTTTTCTCTTGCGTTTCACTGTCAATAAACAAAAAGTCAACTGAAAAAAAGACAGCTGGAGGAGGGGTGGTTCAGACATGGTTCTTTTGGCACCTGAAATGGTTCTCCCATGGCATTGCTCAAAGAACTGTTTGTGGCACACAAAGTCTTAATACTAATACTGGAGGAAAAAGACATTCAAGGGGTGAAGCTGACACAATGTTTGGAAAGCCCTGCTGTGTATAAATAGTTTTTCTTTTCCCTTTTGAAGGACAAATGCTCCGAGCATCTTGCCCGACATCCTTAGACGAATCGGGGACACACCGCTGGTTCGCATCAACAAAATAAACAAGACTTTTGGATTGAAGTGTGAGCTGTGTGAGTATGCAGACAGTACTATCAGTCACAAAAACAGCACGTCGAGCTTTAATTGTATATAACTATGCACTTAAACTTCGCATTAATCATTTAAATGTGTTTGTGCATATGCGTGTGTGTGTGTTTGTGTGTGTGTGTGCGCGTGCGTAGTGGCAAAGTGTGAGTTCTTCAATGCAGGCGGCAGCGTGAAGGACAGGATCAGTCTGCGGATGGTGGAGGACGCAGAGAGAGAGGGTGTCCTCAAACCTGGAGATACTATAATAGAACCCACATCCGGAAACACTGGTAATCAGAGTGTGGGGGGCGAGTCTGTGTGTGGGTGTAATGCGTTCAGTGGTACACAGTGTTTGGTCATGGAGTGATTCTTCTCAAGATATGTGTGAGTTACTGTGACTTTTAATTAAATCAGTAGTCAAGTTGTCCATAAAAAAAGGATTTAACTGCAACAAAACAAACTACACAGAGCCTTTTAAATAGTACCAAGTACAATGAGAACATTGTGAAGTACACTCACCCACCACTTTATTAGGAACACAACACCTCCTTGCATCTACACTCTGTTTTATCAGCTCCATTTACGATAAGTGCACTTTGTAGTTCTGTAGTTACAGACTGTAGGTCCTCTGTTTCTCTGTATATTTGGTATATCTTCTTTCATCCTGTTCTTTAGTGATCAGGACCTCCACAGGACCACCACAGAGGCATCATTCTCAGCACTGTTCATTTTGTCTGGTCAAAATGGCTGAGCATTGGACATGGTGACCTTAGATTCATGGACAGCAACTCCAGAGTGTCCCATTCTATTGGCAGCGCTTTTTATGTAGATCACTGGAGATTATTCAAGCTGTTTGTGTGCAGTTACCTGCCTGTGACAGCATAGGGTCCAGCAGTGAATTCAGTAATTGGAAAATGTGTCTAGATACTTTTAGACATTCAGGGTATATGGCAAAGGTTTAATGTGTTGCTGTTTATTTTCTAACGCTGTTCTAATACTTTGACTTTTGGAAACCCCTTTGTATCAGGTATCGGCCTTGCTCTAGCTGCTGCTGTTAAAGGCTACCGCTGCATCATTGTCATGCCTGAGAAGATGAGTATGGAGAAGGTAAAAGCATTACGCTCACTAATAACTGTTAATATAATGATAGTGTTTGTCAAGTTGAATAAGGTTTAGGTACTTAGAAAGCCTTTATTGTGTGACCACAAGGTACAAAAGGTTAAACGGTCATTAGACACTTGATGGCCCCTTTTAGTGGCTATCTTGTACTCTGAATTGTATTCAAGTTGGGGACTAACCATTAAGTATGGTTTGTGTTCAGGTGGATGTGTTGAGAGCTCTGGGTGCTGAGATTGTCCGAACTCCCACTAGTGCCCGTTTTGATTCACCTGAGTCCCATGTGGGCGTGGCCTGGCGCCTGAAGAATGAAATCCCCAATTCGCACATCCTGGATCAGTATCGCAATCCCAGCAATCCTCTGGCTCACTACGACACCACTGCTGAGGAGATTCTGGAACAGTGCGATGGTTAGAACTTACTTTACTTCTAGCTTTTTCTGTGTTTAATAGTACATTCAAGGAATTGTTGAGTGATCAGTTGTTGTATTGAGCCAATACATGTTTAGTGTCTGTTGTTTGCTTGTACTGCATTTTACTACTTTCCATTTTTATTAATTGTATTGATTATTTATTAGGTTTCTTTTTTATTTATTTTGTTTTTATTTTTTTTTTTTTCATTTCAAATTTTTTGTTTCTCATATTTTATCTGTTTTTTTTATTCCATTATACAAATTGGAATTCTTACTTAGGGAAAGTGGACATGCTGGTAGCAGGAGCTGGCACAGGAGGCACCATCACTGGCGTCGCCCGCAAGCTGAAAGAAAAATGCCCCAACATTAAGGTGAAGTTCAGTGTCTGAATTGTCTAACTTACATTGGCTTCTACAGTTGACATCTGATAGTTATTGACAGTATGTTTGTTGTGTCAGATCATTGCTGTGGATCCAGAGGGATCGATCCTGGCTGAGCCTGAGGAGCTGAATCAGACAGATAAGACACAGTACGAGGTGGAGGGCATTGGCTATGATTTCATCCCAACTGTGCTGGACAGATCTGTGAGTGATCTCTGTGATCTGAATATATTTCACTAAATATCTCGACTTGGGCTACGTTCACAAGTCTCACTGCTCAATAATGATTTGTTTTGTTTTGATGATTTTTTTATTATGTTTTGTAAGTAATGTACTGTATATCTGTCTCTAGATTTTGAGGTAAGGATTGACCTTTAAAAGTGGTGGTAGTGGTTTATTCGTGGTGGTAGGGTGGAACATGTAGGGCACCTTGAAGAAATTCACCACTGTTTTGCCATCATGAACATCACATATAAAAAAAAAAAAATAAGAAGAAGACGTGTAGGTTCACTGGTGGATTTGGATGGTAAATAAAAAAGCCAATTTTTGCATTGTAGACAATGTGACCCCTGGTTCCTCTCACCACCGCTGTGTAGAAATCTGAGTTAGCAAGTTTGTCTACAGTAGACTATTTCACATCCAACTACATACTTTTAAATTACTTTATTTACGTCTTAATGACTAAATTAGATTGATATTTCATAGGACCGGTGGAATTCCCCTTGAAGGCAAACAAGTGTGTGCCGTTTAAACCTGGCTATGTGCATGTAGCCTTAGGTTATATTCACACTTAAAGCCTCATGGCTCAATTCCACCCCAGGTTTGATGCAGCCATTTGCTTAATGTGGGATGAAACTTTACCTGCCCGTGTCCCGAATGTCTCTGCGGTTCTACGTCAGTAGTTGGCCAAGAGCTTATTTAAACATGACAAGATTATACATGATCGAAGATGTAATTAAGTTGTGTGATCACTTTGGATATACATATTTGAATAATCACACCCATCTCTAATACACCGGACCTCTCTGTTTTGCGCTCTTTTTCTTTTCTTATTTCTAGATTTGTTGTTATTTGAATCACCACTAGATGTCAGAGCTAGTACAAAATTTAGACCTCTAGCCAGAACATGTTTGGTTTTCTTGAAAGGTCTGTTTCCCTAGGTTTGGACATTGTGTGCCGTCCATCATTACTACTTCCATTTCTTCGGCTACTTATCTTTTTCTTTGGTTTTCTTCTTTAAGCACAGTGAAATTTAAGCAAACCTAAAATACCATACTATGTAGTACTGCTGTATATAAGACCAAATATAAATATTGTTCTTTGTTTCAGGCCTCATCACATTTGTTTCCTCTGTTTCTGTTCCCTTATTAAGGTTGTGGACAGCTGGTACAAATCCAACGATGAAGAGTCTTTTGCTTTGGCCCGCATGCTCATCAGAGACGAGGGGCTGCTATGTGGTACGATTCATAATTTTTAGTTCTCTTGTAACATGCTCTCAGTGCTTTGGCATTATTCAACAACAAGACCGTGGATTAGACTAAAATACACCAGCTTAATACCTGAAGAAATTAAGAAATTGTCATGCAAATCTATAAAGGATATTCCATGTCTATGTGTATTGTGACAGTTAAGATGAAGTGTTATGTTTTAAAGAATATTTAAGTGGAATAAAATAAATATGGAAAGGGTTACATTCATCTTTTACACTTCTCTTTTGTTTAGACTCTCCAGTAAATTAAAGAAGCTAGCTGTAGATACAGTATATCAGCAAAGTTAATTATGTAACAGAGATGTATTGCTTAGCTAACTTAGCTTTCACTGAAAGTGTAGTCCAGTGAATCTGACTTAATGCAGCAGTTTGACCAGAAGTCAAAATTCACATGTAAGGCTAGCAAGCAATGTAAAGCTATAGTATTTGTTATTATTACTTGTACTTGAACTTACCAGCACTATGTTGCAAAACTGAGCATTAGCAACAGCTATTTTACAAAAAGTCAATTTAAAGTCCATTTTTATATATAAGAATACATCATACAGTGCCAGAGAGCACAAAACCCTACTAGAAATACCAGCATATATTGTGTTTAAATGTCGGTATGCTGGCCAACCAGCCTGGAATGCGTGCTGGTCTGTGCAGTGCAGTCTGTTCGAGCACTGTAGTAATTTGTACAGTGTTAACTTTCATTGCTTGTTGACTCAAACTTCAGACACCAAACAGACTGGTCAAATTCTCTTGAAGGGAAATTGTATGTAGTCTTGGACAAACTACAGCTTTAAAGTCTCACCTCAGTCTCTCACTTGGTCTCTGGTAGGTGGTAGCTCAGGCACAGCTATGGCGGCAGCAGTGAAGGTGGCCAAGGAGCTGAAGGAGGGTCAGCGTTGCGTGGTCATCCTCCCTGACTCAATCCGCAACTACATGTAAGGAGAACATGACGTGGGGGGGCCTGAGAGGGTAGACAGGTGGATTAGGGTGTTATTTTGCTTTTGTGTATTTTATTTATTTATCTATTATCCATTAATGTTTGAACCATGTACTGATCTACAGCTTCAGAGATAACTGTCCTCTGTTCTTCTCCAGGTCCAAGTTCTTGAGTGACAAATGGATGTTCCAGAAAGGCTTTCTCACAGAAGAAGACTTCATGGTTACCAAGCCCTGGTGAGCACCTGTTTTTATTTATATACTTTTTACCTCCAGTTTGTCGTTTAGTCCTGACTGGATTTGAAATGGAACGATGACTATGTGCTTAAAGAAGTGGTTCTTTACTTGTTTAGTTTTGCACTGGATCATGTGACTTAAATGGAATGGAAGTTTATGTTTATATCTCTATTCAGTGACGACAGGCCTTTGTTACATAATCCCAATGAAAAGGTGAAAGAGCAAACTTCAGACACCAAACATGTCTTGACCACTTGATTTGTTTTAATGATAAATTAGATGAACTTTATGGGAGTGGCAGCCCCTTTCTGACCCCCTTAAATCATGGAGATTATAAGCAATTCACACAGTCTTAAATAAAACTGTCATGATTAGCACTTGGCTACAAATCCTTTAAATTAGCAAATCCTCTAAAAAGTCAGCCACTTATCCTCATTTTGTGCTTTGTTAAGGGCTTTTTGCTGCTGATCTTTACAGTCACACAATTAGTAAGGGCAAGTGATCCAGTGGTACGTGAGCTACTGTCAAAATTACTGGTGAACCTACTTGCATCTAGTGTGAATGTTGACACTAGATAGTTAATCTATTGGTTATCTTTCCTATTTGGGGACTGTTTGTCCTTATGACACCCTGCATACACTTCTCTCTCATGAATGGATTTCAAAACACATTTTAGCCCAAAGCCTAAAAAATGTCATGCAATGCGCTTGTTTTGAGCATCAGACAACCTGTGCTTTGGATGTTTGGTTCTTCTTCTCATAGTGTATGTACCTTATAATGATGTACCACTGTCAAAGAACAGCAGATGTCTGATTACCTGTGCACTGCACTATAGTGTAATCATGGTGAAGAGTAGTGGCAGTTGTGGTTCAGCTCTTAACAGATGTTTCACATTATGCTTTTTAACAGATGTTCTTTCTGTCTGTCTGTTTTTCAGGTGGTGGAATCTTAAGTTGCAAAGTTTGAACCTCTCTGCTCCTCTCACGGTGTTGCCCACAGTAACCTGTCAAAAAACAATCAAGATCCTGAAAGAAAAGGGTTTTGATCAAGCGCCAGTTGTAAATGAGTCTGGGTGAGTCTCACACATGCTCACACACTGATGCCAGGTTCTGAGTTGCTCCACTGTAGTGTTCACTTGTTGTTTAGCTTACTGTGTATGTATACTGAAATAAATTACACTTCAAGCTAGACTTTGTCAGAAGCAAGACCCAAATCTGTGACGGTGATTTTTCTTGTTGGCACCTGTAATGGGATGCTAAGTCTGGTGCACATAACCCATTTTTTTAAGGTTAAAATGTCATGACATTTGAAGCTTGTAATTGGCATTCTTTGTTTTAACAGACATGTTAATGTATATTTTACCTTGTAGCCATTTTACTGTGACTTCCTGTATCACTTTGCAGCTCTCATATAGAGTTGCTGTGTTTGTGTCCAGTCAGTGACGCATCGACAACATCCAGAAGGTCCAGAGTGAAGTTTTTTTTACCCGTAAATCAAAATGTGATCTCACTTCCTAATCATGTTACGCTGATGTGTAATCATTCAGCTCAGCTCCTAAAGTCGTTTGGCTTCATTTTCTTAGATACTGCACCAAAAACAGCTGTACAATTTTTCTCTGGCCATTTCAAAATTATAACCAATTTGTTTTAAGCCCAAACTTGACAGGATGAATAGCATTACTATAATACGTACAATACAAGTACAAAAAAAATGAAAAAGTAGAAGTGTTATTGATGCATTCAGTATTGTCTCTGCTGCATGTGCTGCTTTAGGGTGATTCTTGGTATGGTGACCCTGGGGAACATGTTAGCATCAGTGCTAGCTGGAAAAGTCAAGCCCTCTGATCCTGTCAGCAAAGTGCTCTACAAGCAGTTTAAACAGGTCGGTCATGCACATCCGCTCAGATGGGGTCTGTATCTGGCTAGCTGCTGGAGCTGTGCCCTTAAAAACAATGGTTCCCCATGGCTATTAGCTTGGACATACAGTTCTATTGGAAACCTTTAATTGGTTTAACACCTTTACAGTGATGTAGAGCAGAGGTCTTCAAACCAGTCCTCAGGCCCCAGACAATCCACTTTTTAGTTATAACCCAACTTGCACATACTGTATGCATAAGGCACCAATGCAAAAAGGTGGAGCAAAAATGTGGACTGTCTGGGGGGCCTGTGGACCGTTTTGAAGACCTCTAAGGTAATGGTTCTTTTGAACATTAATAAAGTTCTTCACAGTCATATATCTCAAACATTTCGGTATCTCCAAAATGGAAACTTTACAGGACAATGGGTCAATGCAATGAGATGTTGTGGAGCTTGTCTGTTGATCCATTAATATGCTGATCCATTTATAATGTAATTTTGACACT
This sequence comes from Semaprochilodus insignis, assembly GCA_034552555.1. NCBI lineage: Eukaryota > Metazoa > Chordata > Actinopteri > Characiformes > Prochilodontidae > Semaprochilodus > Semaprochilodus insignis. The sequence continues at coordinate 14,254,087 of CM067495.1, forward strand.
GTGACCATATTTTTATATGATAGTGCTGCAGACAGCACTATTGAAAATTGTGCTTTTGAAATCACATCTAACAAGTTATTTTTCTCTCAGATTCGTTTGACTGATAACTTGGGAAAGCTCTCTCAGATCCTGGAGACGGATCACTTCGCCCTGGTGGTGCATGAACAGATTCAGTGTGAGTAGAAATTGCACAGTAACACTTTTTTCTTTTTTTTCCTCTTTCTTTTTTTTCTTTGCAAGATATTTTGTTTGCTGATATGTATACTAATATTTGTGAATGTCGGTCAATATCACCAATCCAATATTTTAGACATACTTTTAATTGAGGGCATTTCTTGAGATCTACTACTCAAACATTCTACTGCCCCACAGGAAGAAGTGTACAGCACTTCATGTTGCATGATACAATCTCTGAGTGCTGTGGCTGCACAGTAGATTATTTATTTATTTATTTATTTATTTATTTATTTATTTATTTATTAATTATTATAATGGTACAGGCTTCTGAAATACATTTTTAATTTGTTTTCTCAAGATCTCAAGATATTTGTCATACTTGTGGTAAAATGGATGTTTTCTAGATAAATGTCCACTATGTCATGATTTGCCATGATAATGATACAAAAGTCTTGAGTTCTTGAGAAAACAGGTTATTCCATAAGAGTCCGTGACTCTTAGGGCTTCTGTAGGGAGCATCTTGACCTATTAGTGTAGTCAGCAGAAGTTAATCATTTTGGTTAATAACATGAACACATGCCTTTCTTTAACCATCTCACATTGCTGATTCATAGATGTGGATGATGTGATATTTTATCATTATTGTGAAGCACAGTATCCTTTTCTGATCATAGACAGAGTCAGCACTTAAAGATCATCCTACCGACTGCATGCTTTATTACAACAAGAGCATACTTAGTCCTGTTTAAGTGGATTTAGTGCTGCATGGTATGTAAAGTGTTCAGTAATAATCATTGAAGTGATCATTTTAATGACTGTTTATAAGTGTGGCACTTGTATCATGAACATTTATGTATCATGAAAAAGTATTGTGATATATATGTATATAATATATTTTCCTCCATATCGCTCACCACGACTAATTCACCTGTGTATTTTTTATATGCTGCAAATAGTAATTAAAAAATTAGCGTGTTTGTTTAGTGTAGGACAGATCTCTGCTCTTGGTGTCCCACTAGCAGAAATCGCTGTTGAGTTGTCTTCTCCTCGTTCATCTGAAAGAAAATGTTGTTTCATATGAACTGGCAGCACCTGTGAAAGACACCGTGTTCCTCCGTCAGTGTTGCATAAGTGAGAATGTCATCTTACCCTTTTAAACAAACACTCCTTATTCAAGTGAAGGAGCAAATGTTCTAGTAAATGCATCAACTGGATGTTCTCTTCAAATCCACTGTGCTCTTCTAACTGGCTCCAGTAATTCTTAATCTACTTCCTGTCCTTAAGAAAAAAGAAGTTTCTTCTTTTTTGTAATATGGAGGTCTGAATTACAACCATCTTGGCCTTTACTTGAACTCTACTGTATCTGCTAAATCTGTATTCCTGTCTTCAGTTTTTACCTCCATCTACTAGCTCGTACAGTACTGAGATCGCTTTTCCTTTGTTTAATTTCCAGTTGTTTGTCTTTCAGCATATATTTAGAAAACTTATATTTAACAGAATGCCAAACAGACGTCACAACAGCTCACTAAATATGCATTGTCTGTATATTTATTGTGTCCGATTTTTTTTTTTTCTTACTATCAGTTTTTCAAAGAAATCTACAGGAATATTTTTCCACCCCTCCAAAATTCATTCTTAGAAGATCAAAGTAATCCCAAACGTATTCAGTGATGTTGATGTCTGGACTCTGGGGTGGTCAGTCTATTGTTCTGAGAATACCAGCAGCTTCTTTTTGTGATTTATTTTTTTCCTTTTTGTCTATTTCATCTTCTGGGAAACGGCTTACTTGCTGGCACTGTATTGTCTTCTCACAGTGGAAGGATGGACAGAACCGTGTGAATTTTTTTTTTTGATCTGATGTTATATAAATGGGGGGTGGTCTGTTACTTTGGCTTAGAAATATGTCTGTTTAGACCGGGGTGGTAAACTCCAGACCTGGAGGGTAGGAGTCCAGCACAGTTTGGTTTTCCTGCTCTTAACACACCTACTAAATCTGTCAAGCAGCTGCTGAGTTGACCCAGATTTGTTTTGAGTAGGAAAACCACCAAACAGTGCAGGACTCCGGCCCTCCAGGACTGGTGCTTGCCACCCCAGCTTAAGATGAGTGGTTTGGAACAAATCGCATGCATTGCTAATAAGGAAAGTCAGAAGAGGGTAACCAAGTTGCAAATTCAGTCATGGAAGCTGATTCTCTACTAGCATTCTTTCATTGTTAGCTGTGTTGGGTTTTATTACTTTTTCCTGCATCTGAAGTCCATGACCCTTTATCTGTGACGTTATTCATGTTCTGACCGTCTCTGTTCTTCTCAGATTTGGCAGACGGGTCCACCACTCTGAAGCAGATGGTGTTTGGAGTAGTGACGGCCATTGACCTGCTCAACTTCGTCACCGCCCGTGAGAAACGAGAAAGATCAATGTCTGAGTGCACAGATGAAGTGTGAAGTGATTGGCTGTTTATTTTCCCACCGTCTGCCTCTTAGTGACCACATTTAATATGGTGCCTTATCATGAATCGAATAGAATTTTTATATTCAGACTCCTCTATAAATTCTAAAATGTGCAGCAACTGAAATCTAGGAGAGGCAAAAGTTTTGTGCCCCAAAAATGTATATATCTTCTCATATCAACAGTATGAATTAATAAGCAATATGAAGTTCCTCTGATTCATCTAATGATATTGTATTAGGAAACCAAGAGATGAAGGATGTATGATAACATGCCACACCGGCTATAGCTCATCTAATGGTTATGAGTCAAAAGTATTCAATGAACACAACGTCTACGAGTGCAAGTCTCTTTCTCTTGCATTACTTTGTAATGTATTTTGTAATATTAGAATGTATAACCTAAGAAATATCTGCTATAATGGCAAACATACCAAGCTAAGTTCCTCAGATCAAGGCCCAGCTTTAGTTTTGGGACCTATATAATGGGACCTATTATGCTTTTCTGGTTTGCCTCTTGTGGAAACTTTTCTCAGCTGCCTGAAACACCTTGTTGGAATTCCAACCCTCTTCTCTGTTACAACGTGACATCATCTTGTAACGCAATCCTTATTGGCTGCCTGTAGGGGCAGGACTTATAGCAGCATGTGCTTATAACTACTTTTGGTGGTTGACCAATCAGAACAGAGTAAGCGAGCTGACCAATCAGAGCACACTGGACTTATCGGGAGGCGGGGCTTAAAGATACATTAGCTTTAGTGTTTCAGGCAGGAGGTGTGCAGTATGAGGAAAAATATTGTGTTTTGAGAAGACTAAAGCATGTGAATCTGTTCTTGCAAACCCTAGAATAAAACCCTGAACACTGAAAATGAGCACAGTAGGTCCCCTTTGAACCAGGATCGTTTACTGGATTGGTTATCACTGATGCCTTCATTAACTGGATCAGGGCTGGAGCTAAACTCTGCAGGGTGGTAGATCTCCAGGATCAGGATTAGGCACCCTGATTTAGACAAACTGTCCTGTATACTTCTGTCCCAGTTCTTCTTTTTTTTCCTGTTCCATTTTTCCTGAAGGTCAAGAGGCAGCGCTCCGTAAATGCTAGCGAATGTCTGTCTGTGTGCCTTTGCTACGAAAAAACAAGTCAAACGCTCTTAAGCTGCACTTAATTGCTCTGCAATAATGCAGCTGTGCAGAATGATATTTCCCCTATTCGTAAAAATAGGCTCAGCTAACCCTTTCTCTTTTCATTCATTATAAGGAAATCCCACTGCGCTCTCAGTGGAGAGTATTGTTAACTCTCATATCTTACACACAGCTGTGATGTTTTTACTCCTCTTTGTGGCTGTCAAAGTTGATGGTCTGATAAATGCAGCACAGAATGGAAGCAAAGTCTTCTAAAGAGATAATCAATAAAGAGTAAATAAAGAAATTTGTTTGATCCTTTTTTCTTTTAGCACACCTGTAGTGTACTGTTGAGAGTGTCAAGGTCTTTTGTATATTATTTCACATCCTGAAGAAAATCACTTTGCTATAAGAAAGTAAGTCCTGTCAGAATACTTCCCATATACAGTATATACAGATCATATAGTTCTGATCTGATGTTTGGGAAATGAGTAACAGTTCAATGTTTCCAACAGACTCTTGGGAAAATTGGGTACGTTTATAGATTTGGTCTTGCGGATGGGCACATTGTCAAGCTGTTCAGAGGTATCCCGAGCACAGTTACAGTTGCAGTTACACTATAAAGGGCAAACTGGGTCCAGTTTGCTACAGCGCCACTCCAAGACAAATCAGTGCTGCTGTTGTAATTCAGGGATATCAAATACAGCAGCTTGGCATTTTGTGGGTAAAGCAGCTAAACAATGACAACAAAATAAGTTTATTTTTATAGACCCAGAATTTAGATTTTGAGACATTCGGGGCGTCAAAGAGGTTAAATAAAAGTCTTTTAGCACAATGTGACTACCCCTAGCTTAACATGTAAACTAGGGCTCAATTGATTGTTCAGATGGCTGGCTAATATTGCTTGGTGTTGATGACTAATAGTCTTATCAGTAGTGGCTAAAGTATAGCTGAACATTGATGCAGTAAAATTGAAATGAGATGAGATTAAGATGACTGTTCCTCTGCGGAACCCAATATGATGCAGGTTTAAGTATAAATACACACTACGAAGGATGGTTGTTCAAGGGTTCTTTAGCAAACCAAGGTAACATGTAAAGATCCTTTTACATGATTAAAGGGTTCTTTGCATCATGAACGTGTTCTTCAGATTGATGATGAATGTGCTGTTTATGGTTCTCTAAACAGAAGAAAGTCTTTGAAAATGGTTTTATATAGTACCAACAAGGGGTATTGTTGTAGTTGTCCATGTCAAGTTTGTAACAAAGAAATTATGCCATATACAACCATTTTCAAAACCTTTGCATATAGAACCATATACAAGACTGCTATGCTACAGTATAACACACTCTTATGAAGAGAGCAAATGAAATAAGAAGTAAATAGCAGAAACTGTAACTAATTATGGATTGAAATATGTTATAATATTATTTATAGTATCTAACACTGAGCAGAAGAGTACAATTTGTGAGACAAGTGTTAAAACCAGTAGCAGACAGCGGATCCCTGGTTTTGCTGGACATGTGGATAAACCTGTCTGATAAGAGCCCTTTAGGAGAGACAGATCGTACACCAGTCCGTTCATACACCCCAGTTCCGATCAGGCCTCTGTGAACCACTGCTGCTCTCATGTTGTGGTTCATCTCTTTACTGGGGCAGCCCATTGAGAAAAAGCCACAAGCAATCGAAAAGCTGCTGAGTGAACTAAAATGAGGCCAGAGCTTAACCGCCCGTAACATCCGGCTCCCGGGCCGCCCTTGTGGAAAACACCCCTGCCGAGCAGCCATGCCACCGTCCTCTTGGCCTGCGCACCCCTCCCTCGACTGCCTCATGTTTGCAATGGCCCTGGGCTCTCTGGGCTGGAAAAAGGGCCTCGCTGGTGCTTTTCTGTTAAGCCTCTCCAGCGGGTCAGGCAAAACCCCCCAGGATTACCTTAATACTGCCCCACATGGCCCAGAGGGGAAGTCATCAGAAGTGGGATCAGGGTGATGGTCAGTCCTGGGCTGACCGTTCGATACATAAGCTAGATAGACACCCAAACCACACACACGCGGTGAAGGTGTGTTTGTTAAGGTCTGGGTACAGTAAGCCAATTGAGCTTGTGATGCAATGTTTTGGTGGCGGTTTCAGAGCTTTGTACCTGACAAACAGGAAGTTACAGGAAGTTTGCGTTTTAGCATTCTGTGAAACCAGTCAATATAGAGCCTAAAGTGAATGTAGGTAGAATTAATATAATGAATACATATAATGGTTACAAGTATGCTGTCTGCACAAGTAGTTGCACCCAGAAGGAATCAAATGACAGGAATGAAACTTGGTGCGTAGGTTTGATATTGTGCGACATGCGAATGATTCATGTTTTATGCTCAGCCGTGCATGCGACGTAGGCAAGGACCGCCCTTATCACTGTACCTGACTGCCACAATTGTGGACATTCAGCGAGCAGTGATCCCCTCCATGAGTCATCCTGCTACGTGCATGCAGATCGTTACAACAACTCCCCTTAACACCACGTCAACGTCGCCAAAGACTCTACAATGTTGAGCTGACTGGCATGGTGCGTTAGCAAACATACTGAGAGACACGACTCCCGTATGTGTAGCTCAATATATATTGCCCATATTAGTCTAAATTTATTTGTTGTTACTGGTAACCTTTATCTTCCTTCCTAGCAGCATTGCAATCCCACACGTCATTCTGGGTGCAACTATTCTGTTGATGATAAGTGTGGTGAGGAGATACAAGCAGGTTAGTCAAAGTAATAAGCATATTTTGGTTTTCAAATGTTACATTTTACCATCGTCAACATTACATATAAAAACTCAAAAGACATGAAAATGCAGGTTGTACTGGGCAGTAAATAAGATTGCGTTAGCTGTGTCACATCTGGTTCTTATCACCACCTCTGTACAGAAGTTTCTCTGTAATGAACCACATCACATCAGATGACTCTGAATGACTTTGTTTACATCTCGATGATTGAATTATACAGACTTTATGAAAAATGAGTGAAATGAGTTCACTTTTATGACTATTGTTCCACTCATGTTGGGAACCCAGTATGAGGCCCTGTTTATCATAGCACTTCACACTGAACTGGTGAATCTGAACACCAGACACTGTCATAGTTAAAATAACACAAACAGTAACACATATCCAAACCTAACCATGCATCACTTTCAAAGCCTGGAAAAGAAAATATTTCCCAATATATATAGAGATTACCTGGATAGTCCACATATGTAGATTAAGTCCTTTGTGTAATCAGTGTTCTTCAGAATGTAGTGAACCATACCAAGGTGACATGACTGCCAACAAACCTTACTCACCTTCCATTAGAGGAGGCACAATAACACTTTTTCATTTCCAGCAGTGATGCTGAACCCTTGATTACTGGTGGATACACTGATGACGGTTATGATCTGATGTGTTACTTTGTGCAAGGTTTAATTGATCTATTTTTAACTGAAATTATTTATTTAAGATGGGCATCTAAACGGAAACCATCATGCTGAAACCGCCCAAACACTCCATCCTGTTCTTCAATGGTCAGACCAACACAACGCATGATTTTTAC
>CM067495.1:14263570-14505717 GCA_034552555.1 Semaprochilodus insignis
CAATATTATATATTATCAATATATATTATATATTATTAATAATATTATTATATTGCATAAGAATGATGATTGTTTCATGCTTTTCTTCTTAAAAGTGTAGGAATGGGTTTGAAATCTTATAATTTTCATGAACGAGTAATATAAAATGTATCCTCTACATTTAAGATGATTTCACTTGCCAGGATATATTGTATTCCAGAGTAGATGGTTGCACCACTCAGTAGCTCACAACCTCCACTACAAACTGTTCTAAAATTGTTATGACAGTAGGTAAAATAAACAGAGAACGCAATGGGGTATAAATCTACTTTGACCTGTAATTGACAAAAACAGTACAAACAGAAGACATATAATCTTATATCCTATCAGTTTTGTTGTTTTCATAAATATACACTCATTCTGAAATTGATGTCTGTAGCCCATTCAAAATAAGTTGGAACGGTAGTAAATAAAGACAAGGATGATTGTGAAGTCTTGAAAAAGTTGAGTCCACTATGAACAAGGATAACTGAGGCTCACCACTTTACAGTTACTCAGCCAGGATTTTAAATATTTCACCATATACATTGCAGAATATCATCTTTAGAGATAGGGTTTTGGAGAATCAGGAGAAATCTCTGTGCATAAAGTAAAAGGCCAAAAACCACATATGAGTGCCTGTGAACTTCAAAGCGACAGACAGCAACGCATTAAAAACTGGCATGTTTCTGTGAGCGATGTCTTCACATGAGCGCTGGAATACCTAAAAAAAAAAGTGTGGTCACTAAACACCGTCCATCGCTGCAGCCACAAATGCATGTACTATGCATCAGCAAAAAATGCACTGTGAAGTCAATGTTTCCAAAAATGCTCCAGACTGGGCTCTAGTTTACCTGCAGTGAGGCATGCACAGGGTTAATGTATATTGCAGTGTGATGAGTTTATTTACGGAAATAGTAGTCGTTGTGTTCTCTGTGCCAGAGAAGTGCAGAACCATCCAGACTGTGAGTAGGGTAAGGTTAAAATCCAGAGTCTGTCATGGTATGAGGGCTATTAGTGGGTACCTTGCACATCAGTGAAGGCACCGTGAATGCTGAACACATTTTCTGCCATCTTTCTACCATCTTTTTTCAGTGACGCCCATGCTTATTTCTACACATCAACACTAAGAAACATTCTGCATGTGCTACAACAGCATGGCTACGTAATGATAGACTGGCCCGTCTGCAGTCCAGAACTGTTTCCCACTGAAAACATGTTTTTACTGAGCCTAATATATGAAAATACAGACCCTGTATGGTTGCACAGCTGAAGATTCAGAACAGAAGAATCTGATCTAGTTTGTGTCTTCAGTTGCTGTATAATTATTAAGTGCTGTTAAATGGAAACATACCACATTCCAAACTTTTTTGGAATGTGTTGCAGCCATCACATTTGGAACGAGTATGGCATTAAATACTGTGTTTTTTATTTATTTATTTATTGCAGGTCAAACAGAATATACTAATCACAGTATGCTGATGATATTAGCATTACACATACTGTCTCATATTGTAATTTAAATTCTGCCTACAGGGGGCACCTTTTCCTGTAATTTTGACTAGAGCCTCACAGTCACCCTAGACAGGGATAGTTCAGGATAAATGTGTTGCATTTTTTTTTCCTTTTAAGATCTGATCCAGCATTTTGTACTAATATGTCATTAATGCTGATACCATCAACAACAATAGAGCGTTATATCTTTAAATGTGATTTTTACATAAGAATGTGATTTTTGTAAAATGCTCCTTACGGAGGATGTGCAGTGTTGTGTGAGAATTGTTCTTGATTTTGGCCTTGGTGGTACAACCCATACAGCATTTTCTACTGTTTTCACTCTCAAACCCACACCTGGTATTATATTGGTGCAACTTCTTCCTCCCATGTTTTCCTTTTTTCATAGGCAACTGGGGTTCCAAATGTACTGTTACTTGTTAATGTAGTGCTTAAGGCTGGAAATATGTGGTCTACCTGTTCACCGTGTGTCTTGCATGATCCCCATTGATGGTGGGTGCCCTTGTGTGGCATATAGGAACGTGTAACATTCACCTCCTAATTCCTGCTCTTTATCAACCCCATGCTTTCAAGCTGGCACGGGCATTATGCAATCTGTATAATGTATATCACAGCAGTCATGTAGCGGTGTAGAAAGCTTTTTTAGGATGTGATCGTCTGTATGATCAATGATTCAGAGCATCTTCACCCCAATCCACCATGTACAGTCATGGGAAGTGACATTTATGGCAGTGATGCTCTTCAGTTGCAAGACTATGACCCGCTCCTGAATTCCCCATCCATCCCTTCAAGCCTGAGGTCTGGTTTGTTTTGGCAGCTGCTCACTTTCCGGGGGTGGCAGAGGCTGGCAACCGTACCACTTCCTGGAGCCGTCCAGGGCTAGACTGTCGTCCGCAGGTCACTGATTCTGCTGACGCTGGCGTTCCCACCATGAGCTAATGCCATTCCAGAGAGATCCCAGTGTAAGCCCCTCTTTCTGCCCCTCACCTATATAAAGGCTGGGGGCAACCACGGCGGGAAGTAGCTCACACCGTTTGCGGATCCCTGCCCACTTGCATAGCCTTCCACAGCCTCCTCACACCTCCTTCCAGTGCTCTTGTTCCTCTCAAGCAAGTCCCGTTCAAAGACTACTCCAGGGGCGTCCCAGGCAGAGAGGTCAAGACTCGGCAACACCTGCTAAGCAACGCCAGTCCAAGTCAAGCCAAGTCGTTATGGATATTGCCATCCAGCACCCCTGGTTCCGGCGCGCCCTGGGCTACCCCTCCCGACTTTTTGACCAGTTCTTCGGGGAGGGCATGTTCGACTATGACCTCTTCCCCTACACTGCCTCCACCATCAGCCCTTTCTACCGGTACTCGCTCTTCCGCAACTTCCTGGAGTCCTCCAACTCTGGCATCTCTGAGGTAAGCAGCTGGTTGGTTTTCAGTACTTTTGCAGATCTATTCCATGTGTTGCTAATAGGGCCTTTGATGCTGCTTTTGAGAAGTTCTGTGACTTTTTCAAGATTGGAGTGTAACAGAGGGAACAAATGAGGTAGACTGTCTGACAGAAAGTCCACTTGAATGTGAAAAAGATAAGGAAAGGTCAGAATGGTTGCTAAATTGCTGTCAATAGACAAGATGGCAGATACTATAAAACAAAATAAGACATTTTATGTAAAGTTACATGTCAGTCAGAATGAAGAACTGCCTTTTAGGCCCCTAACATGACAGTCCATTGTCATTTGGTGAATGAACATTTGGTAAATGGACAACTGGGTTTCAGTACCATCCTAACTCTGGTACACCAAAAAATATTGTCACCAAGACTCATGTGTGCCGCAGAATTCCAGCTTTTGTTTCGCCCCAAGAGCCTCAACATCTGCAGAAATGTCCACTGCTTTGATTCCTTTGTTCCAAAGCTTCCTTTGGTTCTTCTCTAGGTGAGGTCCGACAGGGACAAGTTCACAATCTACCTGGATGTGAAGCACTTCTCTCCTGAGGAGCTTAACGTCAAGGTGGCAGATGACTATGTGGAGATCCAGGGCAAGCATGGGGAGAGACAGGTGAGATGCTTGATCTTAATATTGATTCTAGTGTTACATCTCAACTCCAAGAACACTTTAACTGGACTTTAACTAGATAAACCGACTAAGAAACAAGTAAAAATGTATTAAGATAAATTGAAAGGGGGCGCTCTGGCTGGAATGGAAAATATAATGTGACCACTGCTACATCTGTTGTCCACTCCCCTCCAAAAGATGTGCCACAGTAGTCCTGAAAATCAGATTTTCCAGGTGAAAGACTCAATATCCCCTTCTGGTGATGAATTTTGAAGGTGGCTGGAGTTTTGATAACTTGATTAGGAGCTTTGGGGTGGTCTGTTTAAAGCGCTTGTTTTTGTGCCATTCTTTATCATCGTAGGCTTCATAAAGCATTATGTGTATTAAGGTGACAGAACACTACACAAGACTGCATAACATGACAAATAACATACTTTACGCTTGTTCTAGGTCGGAATGCTTCTACAAATAGCCTTAAAATATTCTTACAGTCTCAAAATGAGAAATGTAGATATATTGACTAGATTAAGGATGATTTCATTCCCACGATTGCCATTTTTGTTTTGCAGTGTAATTAGTCTATAATATATAATCTATAATAGGTCTACATAGGCATTGTTTAAATAAGAAGGGAGTTTTGTGGACACCACTGTGCAGCCTTTGTACAAGACAGAAAGGAAGAGCGATAGAAAGCCAGCTGTCTGTCTAACAGACAGGCCTATAGGGCTGAGTGACATAACAAATGCCTATAACGTACCCTCAAGTCAGCAGACCAGCTTTTACAAGATGTGTAGACATCTACATACAACGTCTGAAGGCCACACAGGTCTCCAATGGGCACGTTCTTCATTATGACCAATATGCCCTCGTCCTTCAGGCTTTTTTTTTATCTCAGTCAGAATGAATTTAACTAGCCAGAGTGAAAGATGGCATTATGATGACAGTGTGTCACGGCTGTGGATCTTCAATCACCCTCATAATGCTTCACCGCACTCAATTATTGCTGCTGGTGCATGGTGTAGTCTGAATGGTGGTTGTTCACTACATCAAATGGTTCTAGATAATCATGGTTTTAGCAGATATGCTTTCAAGAAACGGGGCGCGTTATCCACTTCCTTACCAGAGAAAGCTGTTTCTGGATAATGGCTATGTACTGAAAGTGTTTTTGTATATAATGTTCCTGTTATACCGTATACAGTCATTAGATTTTTCTGTGCTACAGAGGCTTCAGACTTCTTACACATCCGTGACTTTCAGCACTACTGCATCTAATTCCTGTCCTCAGTCTTTTTGTTACCCCAGTCCTCTTCTAATTTGCTTTCCGCCCCCTCCAGCTTCGACTCCCCCCCCCCCCCGTTTATGCACATGGTTTAGCCTTAAGGGAGAGTGCAAATGAGGGGAAATCTCTTGGAATGTTTTTTTGCTGGATTGACGTCTTCTCTGCGTCACAGGCAGCCATCCCTGTGGGACTCTGTGCAGCCTTGTGAATAATCTTTACAGGCTAAAGTGCCTTTACCCTAAATCAGTCTCAGAGTGTGACCCACTCCACTGCAGATGCATGCTGCTGGTCAGTTAACTCTTGCTAGTTGTCCGTTGCGCAGGGTAGCACTTATGCGTGTGTGCAGAGGTAACATGTAGGTTATAATGTTATGAAAAGGCTTCAGCAATTTGACGACTTAATGATTTAATGCCTTTCAGATAGATGGACCTGGCTTTGAAAATCATGTGAACGAAAAACAAGCGTAAAACATAAACCTGTGTGTCTGCACGCCATGGCTGTTAGTTGGTTTTGAAAGTAAAGGTGGAGACAGCTTTGTAACACTTCACATTAAGGATTGACTAACTAACATGAAGCAGTGCATTAGTTAACATAAAGTAATACCCTAACAATGTTAAGTAAAAGCAATGTTAAGTAATGCATTACTTCATGTTAGTTAGTCAACACTTAAATGTAAAGTGTTACCCACAGGCTTTGTAAGTAAGTCTATATCCCATGGGGTCATACCACGCCATATCTACTTGAGAAGGGACCACAGACTTACATTCCAACATAGTGTGCCTGCGGGGTTCTCGAGTGTTATTTGAATGCGCATGGCATCCTATAGTCTCGTGGGATGTCATAATGGGAATGTTTATGGACAACCAGGAGAATTTTTGAGTTAAAAATGCATCTGGGAGCGTAAACTTGTTATGGTGGGAACAAACTGAGTCCCAAGCCAACACCGGGTGAAGCTCAAAGCAGGGGGCAATTGTGTGCCCATCAACATTGTCCAACAGACAACAAGCCTGTTGTTAGACTATGGATGTAACGTAAGCTAGCATGGCTAAAAGGTGTCCCCAGAAGATCCAAATACGCATGTAGATGTGAGTTTAATGCACTCTCAAGGGCAAAAAAGGTACTGTATAGGTACATTTTTGTTCCTCAAGCTACAAGCAATGTACATGTATCCTGGTTTGAAGGTCCAGATGTACCTTAAATAGGTTTTCCCAGGGGCAAAGTGCATACTTAGCATACATACCATTGTGGAGCCATCACAGCTTTAAAAATATCATTTTAATTGAACATGGTGCAATTATGTTTCTTACTTCTTAGTTCTTAAGGGACTAAGATGTACTTTTGAGGGAACCACACCAGTAACAAGAGTGACAGTTTCACACCTTTTCAAACATTTCAAGTGCATGCAGTAAAAATAAATATTACCTGTTGAAAGTGAAATGGTTTGCAGAAGGTCTCACCACAATCCAAAAGTTCCCCAGACATGTGTTCTCATTACGAGATCATGTCCGACCTTGCAAGACCAGGCCTCAACAACGAATACAAAATTTGAGGTCCCATATAGACCTTCCTTACCAACACAGTTGGCTTTTATGTTCTGGTTTGAGAGAAGTCACTGGATAATTCACTGCAGTCACTGAATCATTAATAATAGGCATGTAGACATGAATAACATAACAACTCCCTATTCCACCTCAAACAATCCCTTCAGCGTCAAGCCCTGAAACAACTGCTTATACCCACACCGCTCTCCTCCTGTCCATAGGATGACCATGGCTACATCTCCCGTGAGTTCCACCGCCGTTACCGCCTGCCCTCCAACGTGGACCAGTCGGCCATCACCTGCACCCTGTCGACCGATGGCCTGCTCACTGTCTGCGGGCCCAAGACAGGTGGTTCAGAGATCGGCCGCGGAGACCGCAGCATTCCTGTCACCCGTGACGACAAGACCAATGCTGCCCCTTCCTCTTAGACCGTCTCAAACGGTTGGCGGAAAAGAGGGAGCGTGTGGGGGCTCAACTGGGGGCCTTGGCTTCAAGCGAAGGGGGGGGCACCTCACAAGTAGGTTAGGCGGGTAGATTATAAATGATCTAACCCCCTCGCAGTTACTAAACAAAGCCCTCTCCCCACTTTGCCCCTAAAGGTATCAATGTATATCTAGCCTAATACCCTCTTCTAGAGCTTAGCTTTAAGAAAACTATGATTGTCAAGATGCTTTTGATCATTATACTAATGTGAGGAACAGATAAAGAGGAATGGTTGGAGTCTGCAAAATTTTGAGACTACCAGTTGAAAGGTTCACTTTAATTCAAGCCTCTCACCTTCTGGTCAACAGCAGTCTCTTCTGAAGCTTTTCCGATCTTCTCAGCGGGATCAGATGAATAGATGAATCAGGCCTTTCAGAAACAAGGATTTCAGAAACCTGTTTGCCTATTCTCGCTAAACAGCATATTTAATTCCCTGCTCTGAGAGAGTATAGAGGAGCAGAAGATAGAGGGTTTGGTTAAGGTTACAAGTTTTGTTCTCCTCAAGGGGGTTTTGATTTGGAAGTGGCTCCAACACTGGGACCATCCAGCCATCTGGCTAGTCTTCCTCACCTGTGTCCACTCTCTTCTCGCCCTATCTCTTTTGTCCCACTGGCTTTCTCTCCCTGTCCTGTAGCCTCTAGTTCTACTTATTACAGCTCCTTTCCTGAGGGGTCTACTAAAAAGTCATCACAATAAAGTTGTATCATTAACCAAGAGGCAAAGAATGACTGTCTTTATATTCTGTTACCACATACATGCTATTCCTATATCACAGGACTACTGAAGCCTTTGACCATTTACTAGCTGTAGTTAGAAACTGAACACTATACATTACAGCTGTAGTCCAGAGAGATCCATTTGATACTAGTTCAAGGGTCTATTGATTCACGTCTGGTTATTAAGTATAAGCATGCTATGGTATAAAATGGATACGTCTCCAGGTTTTGGGAAAACAGTGAACTGCTATTAGGATCATAGCATGACCATTAGACTGGAGTAAGTCTGTTATACACTCTATGGAAGACGCTCAGGTTCTAGCTACAAGCATGCACAGGTCTTTACTCTGGGCATAGAAGGATGAACCCAGTGCTGACACAGGCGTTCAACTGAGCACACACAGCATATACACATGAGCCTGTAATCATCTTACCCAATGCCAAGTGTCAGCTAGAGACATATAAAGCCCCCCAGCATTAGGCCGTAGAGCTGTGTTTTCTGGGCTGATCCATCCAATACCTTTGGAATATGTCGGAATGGAGTTAGCGATCCAGAACTAATTAAAGCTTTCCCAGAACAGGCACAGCTGTAAAGAAGCGGACAAACAAGAAGAAATGTTGAGCGAGCAAGCGTCTACAAACCTTTGGGCATGTAGAGTGTATGTAACTCACTAAAAGGCAAATAAATGTGCCAATAATGAAAACTGCACAGTAAACAGTCTTTCATAATACTTCTATATTTACCATCTTTGGTCATCCATAAAAATATAACAGGAAGCATGCTTAGAGGGATTAAACACACAGTTTATATAAAAATTAACGAGCATGGAAATTTCCCTCTTTATGAACGAGGATGCTGATCATCCAAAAATACTTCCAGACAAAATAAGTAACACACTTGCTTAGCCAAGCATTAGCTTATTCAAATAAGCAAAAAGAAATACATATGGATATAGAACGGCTTTTGTTTTTTTACTGTCGTTATTTATACTTCTTGCTGTTACTTGAGCAAACATCTCCATGCATAAAATGAAATAAAAAATAAATAACTTTGGAAAAATATAAAGGTAAAATAACCACGGAAGACATATTGTGTGTCACTGAATCGATTGTCAGGATGCAAAGTGTTTCTGACAAACTCATTTACAATGTGACATGACAATCAGTGAAGAGTTCTTTTAATATGTAGTTTAAGAATAAAAAAGAGGCCGTGGTTGTTCTCCCATAAGCAATTTTGCATACTTGACAGCAGTGTTCATGTCTTCTCCCATAAGTTCTGAAATGTCCAAATAATGGCTCAAACAGACGTGAGTGTCCACTCTCACGCTTGCTGGCATCATCATAGCTGTTAAGTTTCATGTGCCCAGTTTCCAAATACCATCAGATTTACACAAATCACCCCATATTGCATAAATGTCTTTTTTAAGATTTGTATTTTTCTACATCGTTTGAGCAAAGCAGTTTCTTAGCTGAACTAATATATTTCAAGTAAGTGGATAATAGCGTAAAATACATTTTTTTGCCAAGCTATTGCCAAGCTTCCCAACAGGATGGGCAGCAGGGAGTGCCATTCTACATCTGAATGCGAGAGTGAAGCTGGGGCTGGGGGCTTGGGCTTATCTGCAGCCGGGTCTCCAGGAGCAGTGCAGCAGAGTCCACTGTGTTTGAGGATGAAGAGCCAGAAAATGATCGCCAAGAAGCCTCCAGAGGTGACAGGTAGGAAGAGTGCTGAGGGGGTGGTTCTTGTTGAGGGCAGAGCATGCTCAGAGAGGACTGAAGCTGACATGTTGGATTAAGGGAGTGCCCACGCTGGGCAGGTGGTTGAGGAGGTGTAAGGAGACTCCTATAGCCTAGGAAAGGAGGAGCTGTGTACTGCCAGGTATGCTGCTGCTGAATGCCTAAAGTGGAAGGTGAATGGGAAGGGGGCACTTGTAGCAGTTGCTGATGACTCGGGTGATGAAGATGAGTCATTCTGTATGAAGACAAAAAAAAACACTGCACAATAAGAATGATCCTTTTGGAAGGTGCAGTGACTGCTAACATGTTCATTCAAACAATTGAATTATATTAATATAATTAATTATATTAATTATATGCATTATTATTGCATTATTATTGTATCATTAAATTGTAATTAATTATGTGTACTGCTGAAATTTGCATTCATACGTTAATGGCATAATTTTAAGTAATTTTTTAAATGACTAAACAAACTGCAAAAATTGCAAATCAGACTCAGAAAGTAATCATATATAAATATGTAATTAATTACGGAATTATGTGATTACATTGATTACATTTAAATAGTGTAGCCAGAAAAAATCACTACATGGGCTTTGGAAATCTGACAGCACTGTGCTGACAGACAGAGTGTTTGGTTGACAGCTTTGGGAGAATTAATTCTAGACTCTTACCTCCGATGATCCTGAAAGCTCTTTACTGGATTCCGAAGATGCTCCCATGAATGAGTGTGAGTTGGAGAGCTTGGTGATCCTACAGAAACATTAGTGTCCCGTAGACNAGCTTTTCCGATCTTCTCAGCGGGATCAGATGAATAGATGAATCAGGCCTTTCAGAAACAAGGATTTCAGAAACCTGTTTGCCTATTCTCGCTAAACAGCATATTTAATTCCCTGCTCTGAGAGAGTATAGAGGAGCAGAAGATAGAGGGTTTGGTAAAGGTTACAAGTTTTGTTCTCCTCAAGGGGGTTTTGATTTGGAAGTGGCTCCAACACTGGGACCATCCAGCCATCTGGCTAGTCTTCCTCACCTGTGTCCACTCTCTTCTCGCCCTATCTCTTTTGTCCCACTGGCTTTCTCTCCCTGTCCTGTAGCCTCTAGTTCTACTTATTACAGCTCCTTTCCTGAGGGGTCTACTAAAAAGTCATCACAATAAAGTTGTATCATTAACCAAGAGGCAAAGAATGACTGTCTTTATATTCTGTTACCACATACATGCTATTCCTATATCACAGGACTACTGAAGCCTTTGACCATTTACTAGCTGTAGTTAGAAACTGAACACTATACATTACAGCTGTAGTCCAGAGAGATCCATTTGATACTAGTTCAAGGGTCTATTGATTCACGTCTGGTTATTAAGTATAAGCATGCTATGGTATAAAATGGATACGTCTCCAGGTTTTGGGAAAACAGTGAACTGCTATTAGGATCATAGCATGACCATTAGACTGGAGTAAGTCTGTTATACACTCTATGGAAGACGCTCAGGTTCTAGCTACAAGCATGCACAGGTCTTTACTCTGGGCATAGAAGGATGAACCCAGTGCTGACACAGGCGTTCAACTGAGCACACACAGCATATACACATGATCCTGTAATCATCTTACCCAATGCCAAGTGTCAGCTAGAGACATATAAAGCCCCCCAGCATTAGGCCGTAGAGCTGTGTTTTCTGGGCTGATCCATCCAATACCTTTGGAATATGTCGGAATGGAGTTAGCGATCCAGAACTAATTAAAGCTTTCCCAGAACAGGCACAGCTGTAAAGAAGCGGACAAACAAGAAGAAATGTTGAGCGAGCAAGCGTCTACAAACCTTTGGGCATGTAGAGTGTATGTAACTCACTAAAAGGCAAATAAATGTGCCAATAATGAAAACTGCACAGTAAACAGTCTTTCATAATACTTCTATATTTACCATCTTTGGTCATCCATAAAAATATAACAGGAAGCATGCTTAGAGGGATTAAACACACAGTTTATATAAAAATTAACGAGCATGGAAATTTCCCTCTTTATGAACGAGGATGCTGATCATCCAAAAATACTTCCAGACAAAATAAGTAACACACTTGCTTAGCCAAGCATTAGCTTATTCAAATAAGCAAAAAGAAATACATATGGATATAGAACGGCTTTTGTTTTTTTACTGTCGTTATTTATACTTCTTGCTGTTACTTGAGCAAACATCTCCATGCATAAAATGAAATAAAAAATAAATAACTTTGGAAAAATATAAAGGTAAAATAACCACGGAAGACATATTGTGTGTCACTGAATCGATTGTCAGGATGCAAAGTGTTTCTGACAAACTCATTTACAATGTGACATGACAATCAGTGAAGAGTTCTTTTAATATGTAGTTTAAGAATAAAAAAGAGGCCGTGGTTGTTCTCCCATAAGCAATTTTGCATACTTGACAGCAGTGTTCATGTCTTCTCCCATAAGTTCTGAAATGTCCAAATAATGGCTCAAACAGACGTGAGTGTCCACTCTCACGCTTGCTGGCATCATCATAGCTGTTAAGTTTCATGTGCCCAGTTTCCAAATACCATCAGATTTACACAAATCACCCCATATTGCATAAATGTCTTTTTTAAGATTTGTATTTTTCTACATCGTTTGAGCAAAGCAGTTTCTTAGCTGAACTAATATATTTCAAGTAAGTGGATAATAGCGTAAAATACATTTTTTTGCCAAGCTATTGCCAAGCTTCCCAACAGGATGGGCAGCAGGGAATGCCATTCTACATCTGAATGCGAGAGTGAAGCTGGGGCTGGGGGCTTGGGCTTATCTGCAGCCGGGTCTCCAGGAGCAGTGCAGCAGAGTCCACTGTGTTTGAGGATGAAGAGCCAGAAAATGATCGCCAAGAAGCCTCCAGAGGTGACAGGTAGGAAGAGTGCTGAGGGGGTGGTTCTTGTTGAGGGCAGAGCATGCTCAGAGAGGACTGAAGCTGACATGTTGGATTAAGGGAGTGCCCACGCTGGGCAGGTGGTTGAGGAGGTGTAAGGAGACTCCTATAGCCTAGGAAAGGAGGAGCTGTGTACTGCCAGGTATGCTGCTGCTGAATGCCTAAAGTGGAAGGTGAATGGGAAGGGGGCACTTGTAGCAGTTGCTGATGACTCGGGTGATGAAGATGAGTCATTCTGTATGAAGACAAAAAAAAACACTGCACAATAAGAATGATCCTTTTGGAAGGTGCAGTGACTGCTAACATGTTCATTCAAACAATTGAATTATATTAATATAATTAATTATATTAATTATATGCATTATTATTGCATTATTATTGTATCATTAAATTGTAATTAATTATGTGTACTGCTGAAATTTGCATTCATACGTTAATGGCATAATTTTAAGTAATTTTTTAAATGACTAAACAAACTGCAAAAATTGCAAATCAGACTCAGAAAGTAATCATATATAAATATGTAATTAATTACGGAATTATGTGATTACATTGATTACATTTAAATAGTGTAGCCAGAAACAATCACTACATGGGCTTTGGAAATCTGACAGCACTGTGCTGACAGACAGAGTGTTTGGTTGACAGCTTTGGGAGAATTAATTCTAGACTCTTACCTCCGATGATCCTGAAAGCTCTTTACTGGATTCCGAAGATGCTCCCATGAATGAGTGTGAGTTGGAGAGCTTGGTGATCCTACAGAAACATTAGTGTCCCGTA
Organism: Semaprochilodus insignis; assembly: GCA_034552555.1. Taxonomy (NCBI): domain Eukaryota; kingdom Metazoa; phylum Chordata; class Actinopteri; order Characiformes; family Prochilodontidae; genus Semaprochilodus; species Semaprochilodus insignis. Next base: position 14,276,597 of record CM067495.1, read on the forward strand.
GACTGTGGATTGGGGGCCATGCGTACTGCAGAGGTCGTTTGACTTTATTTAAGCCTGACTGGCCTTTCGTGTGAATGTTCTTCCTTAGCTGCTGGTGGAAAGCCCTCAGACCTACAACAGGTGAGGGGAGATTAAGACTCACTAAACATTCTGATGGTAAGAGGTAAAAAAACTGAATTTTCAGGTCAGATTAACTAAAAGAGCTGCTCATGACCGACTGTTTACCAACACTTTGTGCCAGTCGGGGCAACAAGTTTAGCAGGGTATTATGCATACGACTAGAGGTGCAAGAAAAAGTAAACAAACTCTTTGGAATTGCCTGGATCTCTGCACTGATTACCAATAAAATGTGGTCTGATCGGATCTAAGTCACAATTATAGACAAACACAATCTAACTAAACTAAAACACACAAACAGCTTTACTTTTCATGCCTTTTATTGAGCGCATTGAGTAACATCCACAGTGCAGGCTAGAAAAAGTAAGCAACATCTCCACCAAATGTTTCCTGTAGCTGCAAATAGGATGTGATTAAAGTCGTGTTGAATTTTGGATTATTCCTCCCTACAAATGTGTTTCAGTATTTCTGGGATAGCTTGCTTGCACAGCCCTATTCAGGTCAAACCACAGCATTTCTATAGGGTTAAGGTCCGGTCTCTAACTTGACCACACCAAAACAAATCTTTGGGCACATATATATCTTGCTGCATCATCAAACATATCAGCTTGGCATCATGGACTGCTGCTCTTACCTTGTCCTGTAAAATGTTTTAATACACCTTTAAATTCATTGTTCTCTCAATTATCCCAAGGTGTCCAGGCCCTGAAGAGGCAATGCTTAGGTCTGTCCATGGTACATTTTTCCAGAAGCATTGTGGAACATCCAAGTGAAGGTCTTCCATGAACAGCATTCTTGTTCAGGGTTTTTTTTGATAGTGGACACATGAAGAAAGGTAGGTCTTTTGCCATTAACCTTGGGTTCTTTCTTACCTCTTTCAGGGGATTGCCTGTTGTGCTCTAGGACTGATCTTAACAGGACTTTTTGTACACGCAGGTCTTAAGCAAAGCTGTTGGAGCCTTGTCCAGATTCACACACTTCTGTAGCATGTCTTGTAAGATCTTCTGAGACCTGTTTGCATCGAGGCATTGTTCACACTAACCTTTCCTGAGAAGAACAGATATGCCAATAACCAGGCTTTGTGGGCTGCCTTTATTTATTGGCCAGAGCATCCGTGAAACCCACACTTCCAATCTCATCTGCTTAATTTAAAAAATATTTTGCCAGATAGTTCTTGGAGAAGTAATGAACACAGAGATTCACTTACTTTTTCTAGCTAGCACAGTAGATGTTACTCAATGTACTCAATAGAAAACATGAAAAGTACAACTGCGTGTGTGTTAGATTGTTTTTGTCTATAATTGTAACATAGAAAATGATCAGACCAGATTTTATTAGTAATCAAAGCAGATATCCAGGTAATTCCAAATAGTTCACTTACGTTTTCTTGCAACTGTATGTGTTTATGAACTACAGTGCCTCAAGAAGGTGTGCATGTAACAAGACTATAAATGGAGTAGTCTTTTATACATCTCTTGTAAACGTCTCAGTAGTAGTGTCAGTAGAGCCCAATTTGACCTCACCTGGAGTAAGAGATGTATCTGATGCTCTTCTGCCCTCCTGGAAGCTGGGAACCAGCAGACTATTCTGGAACCCCAAGACTGATGAAGGAGTCAGGGGGCCTCTTAGTGAATTCTGTGAATACAGGTGCAGCCCCTGGGTTTGGTGGGCATAGATTCCTGGTTCTAAAAGGGCACCGGTGGAGGTGGGAGAGGAGCTGGAGGCACTGGAGGCACTGGAGGAAGAGCATGGTCTCGGGCTGCCAGCTGAGGCAGCATCATCCACAAGGTCTACAACAATACCTGGGATCAGAGACAGAATGTCAGGGTTATTGTGAGATGTTACATATCTAAGGTCATTAGTGACCCAGCACACCTATCTATCATAGCTTTTTAAATAAGCTTTGTTAAACATACTAAAACCGAACATGAAAAATACATAAAACATTAAATCTCTACACTAACAAATCCAATTTAACACGATTCCTGAATACCTTAACTACATTATTTTGAATACATTATAAAAACTTCAGTCAAAACAATATATCAGTTTTTTGATGATATCAAGCAACTTTAAAGTCTGTTTATTTCATTTGAGTTTATGAAGTGTAGCAATTGAGAAATGACAATCATATCTGTCACTTCAATATGCTATTTCTTCTTCTTCTTCTTCTTCTTCTTCTTCTTCTTATTATTATTATTATCACTATAAATATTATTATTATAGACATCTGTCAATTAAGCATCATTTAACCTAAATTGATATTGTAGTGGTGAAAATTTAAAATACTACCTGATATTTTCATAAACATGTTTAGCCTTAGCCTTGGTACTGGCTATAAGTTTTGGCTCGGCCCTTAAAAACTCCAAAATTTACAGCTGGAGCAGTCTGAGGTTTTGAAGACTGTCTAGTGGAGTTGTTTAGAGACACGGCTATTTGTACTTCTATTTGTTCAGCAGGGAAGGCTGTTAGTTAAGTGTTAGTTCCTAATTATGTCAGTGGTTAATCTGACATTATCTGAATTTAGAATTATAGTTCAGATCCTGAATTCCAACCCAATTATACAGCTCACTTGGTGTGTATCTACCTAGAAAACAAATCCTGACTTAATTATTTTTGTTTAGTTGTTTCAAGAATTGAAGCTTTTTGTTTGAAAAACTTGAAAAAAGCACAACTACAAAACTTACAGTTCAAATACAAATTATAGCATTTTTTATTTCATCAAAATGATCTTTTCTGTATGTTTGGTTGACTCTTTGGTGACAATAATTTAGTCTAGTATATCTTACGTATTTAAATTTGGTATTGAATGACTCAAAATGACAAGCACAACACTCTATAATGGGATACATTTAAGGGTCATACAAAAGTCTGTTTTCTCTATGTAGGTGGGCTACAGTGTGTAAAACATGTACTAAATTAATAAAAATAATACATGACTCCATACTCTGGACTGTTGTGATATTCAGCTTATATAACAGTAGAGTACATAACATGTTACTCACTTGGTGGGTGGTATGAGTGTTTGGAGGATGAGACTTCTGAGACGGTGTGTCGGCGTGTTGTGTTTCTGGATTCGCTGGTAAGATCGAGGGGCAATCGTTCTTCCTCTTCCATGCAAACTTCAGCCGGTACCTTCTTGCTGATCGTAGGGTCCACATGAATGCTAGGAGAGGCGGAGTTTCTGTACTGTAACATGTTTGGCTCCAGTTCTCCAGAAAGCGCCACTCCTGAAAGCGTGTAACCAGGTTCTTTCAACCAATCCTGGCCCTGTCGAATATGCTGCTGACGCTTACGCTCTCTCAGTCTCTCCAGCAGGAGCCAGTAGATGGCGGAGAAGTGATTGTAGCTACCATTCTGTAAAGACTATAGAGATAGATAGGGATGAGTATAGTCTTTCAACACCAAAAAAACATAACACTTTATCTGGCTAGCCCACTGTAGATTAAAATAATTTAAATAAACCTTAACCCTGGTACCAACCCTGGTACTAACTAAACCCTAACCTTTATTTTAACATTGCTGAGAATCAACACCACATAGTTTGTTAAAATTCTAACACAATTTCAACAGATAAACTATAGGGGTCTTAAAATTGGAGGCAAGAAAGAAAATATTGGCTTCAAGTACGTGCAATGATTTAGGCATGCAGTTAGCTTGATGCACTTACATTACTTGGTAGCTACATTAGCCTCACAGTTCCAGAGAAATTGTGTAAATTTGATTTGACACCACACTTAAGGTCAACATGCATCAGAAATCATAGTGCATTATCCTTCCACACTGTCCATACTTTTTTCTCCATGATTATTGGGGTTGGTGGGAACATATTATTATTATAAAATAATGGGAAAACAAGATTTTGTAATATTACAAGATACAATGGCCAATTTTGATTTCAGGGCCAGATTCCAAAGCCTATGATCTCCCAGGCTTTGCTGTTATACTGTTATTCTGGAAAAATAAATTGTCTGTCAGAGTCTGTCATGTGAAGAAAATAAAAGCACATCCAAATGATTTAGGTCTCTCTCACTTCTATCGTCCTCTGCTTGTCGATGCCCAGTGTCTGCATTAGTCTAAGGACTGGTTCGCTGTAGCTCTCTGGCTGGAGTAGGCCATCAGAGCAATGAGAGGCAGAGGTGGCCAAGCAGGCAATGGAAGGGTCAGCCTGCATCCAGCGATGCTGCTTTATCTGGGCCACACTGATGCGCTTGGTTGGGTCCACCGCCAACATCCTCCGTATCAGGTTTTCACAGTCTGGGGGAGAAAAGAGAGATATATAGACACACTGTGAGCACAAAGTAATATGTGCATTTTGTGTTTTTACAATGCTATTTTAAATCCTGTCTAGTTTTAAAATAACATTTATTGCCTTTGTGGTTATATATATCAAGGTTCACCAAGGATTCAAGTCTATGTTTAATTGTCCTTGACAAACAGATATAATAAGATATAATTTAAAACTATCAAATAAAGTTAAAACCGACAAATAAAAGTAATAAAAGTAGCTTAAAGTCAATTCAGGGTTTTCTGATTTCTTGAAATCAGAGGTTCAGAAATGAAATGAATTTGTGTCCATTTGCCTGCAGCAACTGACAATAATGTTGTAAGAGTTGGGGCTCTACACACCCTGTGACATGAAATAGGGCACTCTGAAGCGTCCCTCTGTAACACGTTGTTTCAGGGCGGGAAGCGTAGCGCCATCAAATGGCAGAGAGCCACATACCAGCACATACAGAACCACTCCCAGACTCTGAAAATCAGAAAAGAAGATTTAATAGCTCTTTAGATTTAATAGCACCTTAAAAAACAGGGCTACTCAAAGAGCATAAAACAGCACTAAACTAATGAGCCAAGCAAGGCTGGTAATAAACAGAGCATTAGGACTACGGTTCTTCAGACAAACCGACCCAGATGTCTAGCTGCGGTCCCTCATACGCCTTCCCTTCAAAGACCTCTGGAGCTGCATAAGGGGGACTTCCACACCAGGTAGACAGACGTTCACCAGGAACATAGAAGTTCCCAAATCCAAAGTCTGAAGCAGACAGAAAGGGAAAAAATGAAGTACATGTATATGGAAGTTCCCACTACAACCTATTGATCTGGCATTTATTAACACACTAAGAAAACATTGTGAGTTTATGTGTCAGTGTTTTATTTCCAAAGCTCCCCTCAAGGAAGTCCAGTATTTACAGTTGCCATCAAATACCTACTACACCTAATCAATCTTTCATTAAATTAAATAAGTTGTGCGGCTAATGAACCTATGTTCTTCATCTGATGTTCATGTTAGGCTACATATGGTCTTTTTCCTTAATATTATGTCGCGCTACAAGCAGTGCTCCTACATTCAGGCTAGATTCTCAACAGAACAGTTTAGTGAATTCAAACACACCATTATAGAGATTGATTCTTTCTGCACACTTTGGTCTGCATAGTCTCTTACCCGCCAGTTTGATGTTCATGTTGTCATCGAGCAGTAAGTTTTCAGCCTTGAGGTCTCTATGCACAACGTGGTGCCTGTGGCAGTACTCCACAGCTGAGAGGATCTGCCAGAATGTTCTACGAGCTTCTGCTTCACTCAGACGACCATTGGAAGCGAGATGATCTTCATGAAGGCAAAACGGGAAACAAAAGTGTCAAACAGTGAAGGGATTTGAAGACATTTTAAATCTGAGAAGCATGCTAATGATTTCTCACTTGTAGCTCATTGAAACGAACAAGTGGAGAAATTCTGTCAAAAGTGAGGACTTACAACTAATACCACAATTACTTTTGTAAGTAGAAGAGAAAATATTTGATTATGATTTGAAGGTCATAATTAGATCAGCAATTTATTTATGTCTGGTGCCTCGAGAACAAAGTGGACTACTTCGTATATAATTGATTAGACAGCAGGAGGTGATTAAACATGAAACATCCCTAAATCAGTTACTCAGCTAAACAGAGTAATGTCAGCATGTTTTTATCTGTGCTTGTTTGTGGCATACCCATACAAAGACAAAACTTGCACCTGTCTTTCAGCCGTTACACAGATAAACTGGTATATCATACACTAATGTAACTAATTATTTAATTTCAGTAGATTAACAAAACAACAAAAACTCAAATAAAGACTCACCAAACATCTCCCCATGCTTTGCAAACTCGGTTACAATGTACAGCATGTCTTTGGTTTCCATAACCTGAAGACCAAACAGCCAAACGCTGGTAAGCAATACATACACTTTCAAGCAGAACATCAGTCTGAATGACAGGTTCAAAGCCGGTCTTTGTTCATTTCCCAGACACGCTTCACTTGTATCAATACATGACTCAGTCCTTTTTCTGTTTATCTTTCTAACATCGGGCACGGTCACAAATAGGCCCCAGACTCATAGATATTGAGAAAGGGGGAAACAGTTCTGCAGTGACTGAAATTGAGGTCATTTGTTTCCCCTCCCGTAAACCTCAAGAGTCTTACAGGGTGCGTAAAAATAATGTGAGGATAATGTCGTGGGAAAGCACATCTTAACCAGTTAATCTGGTAAGATGACTGAAACTCTGCCTAAGCTTGTCTTAGTTATTACATAATCACCTGATTGTATTTATCGGAGCTAATCACAGCATTTAAGCTAACTGCAAATATTTTCCACAGTTAGCTTTCACAATCATATGCTTATGTCAACAGATAGAATGTTAACTGAGCATGCTTTAATCAGCTGGTTTGAGGTAAACACATGTAAATAAAAGAAAACAGGAAATACATTTATAGAGCCACAACATGGGTCTTATGAAAACAACAACAGCTGTAACTTCTAACTGGGGCTATAATACCTTTAGAGGGCAGCAAAGTGTAGAAGCGTTACATGGCTTTGAGACATTGTGATCCTGTAATGCAAAACTGTCACAATGTGCACTGTGGACAATTTACTTTGTATTATTTATGACTGCATCTAATAGCAGTTGCACTGTTTGAACACCAGATGGCCAGCATCTTACTCTAGTACTCCTCAATACTGGAGTGGGCAGTACTTTCTGGTATTGGGAATAATTACATCACAGTACACTACAAATGCTTTTCTGAACACACTGTGGATATCGTCAATACCTAAAAAAAAAAAGGAAAAGGAAAAAGCATGGTTTATTAAAAAGATAGCTTACTTATCACAAGAACTTCGAATTGTGAACACAGTATTGTGAACTGAATTGTGAACTGCAGGCTGAATGTATCGTTACAGCTCTACCCATGAGTAATGCTAGGGTATTTAAGATGTGCTGGGAGCTACAATATATTGACAGATATAAAGCAGGGTAGCTAATCAACTAATTTGCCCACTTTAGGGCTAACTGTAATATTTGCATTCAATAATCACCAAGACTGTTGTTAATTTATCTTGGTATTAATTTGTTAATTACAACTGAATATGGGTGTGACTTAAATCTGAAATTATGTACTGAATATTTACTGACCACAGCAAACTGCAAGGTAATCTAGAAGCCCTTGCAAATTAAATGTAACATGCAAATTAAATGTCGTTTAGACACAATCAGCAGCCTAGATTTCGTGCAAGCATGCCTATTGGCTTATGGATACTGATAATACAACTGATTACAAAGGTTATAATATTGGGTACTGAATGACATATGTTATCAATATTTGGTAGTTTTAAAGTAATTCTGTCAGTTCAAGTATTGAACTATATTATACAGCTTTACTAAAGACATTAATTGTTAATTAATGCCATTAACTGATGAGTTCCAAGCAGATTTGTTGTCCTACAAATATTTTTCTTCAAAGAAATAATATTTGTTGTAAATATGAGGCTGTTAGGTTCACAAAGCATGAATGCTGCTACACTATATTGCCAAAAGTATTCACTCATCCATCCAAATCATTGAGTTCAGGTGTTCCAATCACTTCCATGGTTACAGGTGTATAAAACCAAGCACCTAGACATGCAGACTGCTTCTACAGACATTAGTGAACGGGTCGCTTTCAGGAGCTCAGTGAATTCCAGCGTGGTACTGTGATAGGATGCCACCTGTGCAAATCCAGTCGTGAAATTTCCTCACTACTAAATATTCCACAGTCAACTGTCAGTGGGATTATAACAAAGTGCAAGTGATTGGGAATGACAGCAACTCAGCCATGAAGTGGTAGGCCACGTAAAATGACAGCGCGGGTTCAGTGAATGCTGAGGTGTTCAGTGTGCAGAGGTCACCAACTTTCTGCAGAGTCAGTTGCTACAGACCTCCAAACTTCATGTGGCCTTCAGATTAGCTCAAAAACAGTGCGTAGAGAGCTTCATGGAACGGGTTTCCATGGCCAAGCAGCTGCATCCAAAACTTACATCGCCAAGCGCAATGCAAAGCGTCGAATGCAGTGGTAAAGCACACCGCTACTGGACTCGAGCAGTGTTCTCTGGAGTGACAAATCACGCTTCTCCCTCTGGTAATCTGATGGACGAGTCTGAGTTTGGTGGTCGCCAGGAGAACGGTACCTGTCCATCGGATTGCCAGATGGAGAAGTGTGATTCGTCATTGTGCCAAGTGTAAAGTTTGGTGGAGGGGGGTTTATGGTGTGGGGTTGTTTTTCAGGAGTTGGGCTCAGCTCCTTAATTCCAGTGAAAGAAACTGTTAATGATTCAGCAGACCAAGAGACTCCGGACAATTTCATGCTCCCAACTTTGTAGGAACAGTTTGGGGATGGCCCCTTCCTGTTCCAACATGACTGCGCACCAGTGCAGGAAGCAAGGTCCATAAAGACATGGACGAGCGAATTTGGTATGGAAGAACTTGACTGGCCTGCACAGAGTCCTGACCTCAACCTGATAGAACACCTTTGGGATGAATTAGAGTGGAAACTGCGAGCCAGCTCTTCCCGTCCAACATCAGTGTCTGACCCCACAAATGCGCTTCTGGAAGAATGGTCAGATTTCCCAAAAACACATTCCTAAACCTTGTGGAAAGCCTTCCCAGAAGAGTTGAAGCAGTTATAGCTGTAAAGGGTGGGCTGACATCATATTATACCCTATGGATTAAGAAGGGGATGTCACTCAAGTTCATATGCGTGTGAAGACAGACGAGCGAATAATTTTGGCAATATAGTGTATAATCATACATTATATATAATGTAAGTCCATATATTTTGAATACCAATCTGATAGTTTTACCTTTAAGAACTACTATGCTATAAAATGAAATATTTTACACAACACGTCTCCATTTATATCATACACATGTCCCTTATTGTTTTTAAATGACATTATCATTTGGTTACTGTCCTAATAGGTTGATAAAAGATCAGATTCCTTTTTGCTCCGATATCTGATCCAGCATTTTCCGCTAATATTGGTCCGATACTGGTACCCAGTGTCGAATCGGTGCCATCTCTACATAAGACCTCACTAAAATAACCCACGCAAACCAACAAGCTTAGTCAAGTGTGGTAGTAAAGATGTTTTGACAGTAGTAGATACAGCTTGAGCAGTTGGCATTATATAAAAGTGCTGAAATGGTGTAAAGTTATAGTTTCACATAGTGTTGTCTATTAAATGCTCATAGCTTGCTTGTCACATGTATGCAGCAAAAAAAAACAAAACCAAAAAAAACTCACAGACCTGGTAGAGTTTGATGATGTGTGGGTGGTTCAGAAGCTTCATGATTTTGACCTCTCTATTGAGCATCTCCAAATCTGTTGCATCCAAACGAGTTTTGTCAATGATTTTAATGGCAACCTGTGAGAATATTGATTACAGATAATTAATAAGAACAAATTGTTCACAAGTAAGAAAAGCCAATCAGCATAATCACACAATCAAAGGGGCCACATTGCATTTCCCTGAAGTCCATTTATAATACTTGTGTAGGTTCATATAACAAAAAGTTGTAATTAATTGTTATATGACCATTTTCTGTTTTTTTTTTTACATCCATTAGAAATAGGGAAATACATTTATGATTGATAAAGCAAATGACCACTGTTCTGATTGGCTGATTGGGTTTGAAATAGTACGTAAACGTTGTTTCAGTGCGTCTTTTTCAGTCCCCACTTCATACAGTTCATATAAGGACACAAAGCAGCAAAGAAAAACATATTTAATTCACTGTATTTAATTCAGCGTACATAAGTTTAGCTCTGCCCATTCTGCACATTTTAGCCTAACTGTTTTTTGAAACAGGCACAATACAGGGCAGCCTATCAGAACAGAGCTCATCTGAAATCAGACAAAAATGACAAAAACAGCCTGTTTCAGTCTAAGGGATAAAAAGGTGGTTCATATGACCACACAAATGTTGTGGGTCATCAGGATCAATAACAAACGTCAGCTTAAAATGAGAAACGGATCTGTATTCTCTCGAGTGATGGAGCTCCACCCCAATGTGTTTGGGCTGAGTTGAGCTTGGGTTTGTGATCCAGACATAATCATCCAACACAATATACCTGACCTCAGTAACGCTTTTGTGGCTGAACGCAAACACAGCAATGGTCCTATATGTAAATCCTATATATAAATCCTTCCTAGAAGTGTAGAGAGTGTTGCATGAGCAGGTCTTGGGCATACAGTGTTTAATTAAGAATGTAGTGGTGGGTAAAGTGTAAAACACCTGGGTTTTGGTGACTTTGTGTCTGGCCAGTTTCACCACAGCAAAGTTCCCCTTCCCCAGCGTACGGATAATCTCGTAGAAGCCGACCTGCAGTGGCCTGCCCGGCTGGCTCGAGGGAGACCCCGGCCCATCCTCAGATAACACGACCATGGCCAGTGTCATTAACCGATAACTGTTTAGATATCAAACAGGAGACAAAACATTAGCAAGTGTTTTTTTGGTAGCAAATTACACCGAACACACATGAACAGCATTGAAAGTAATAGAATCCCACACAGAAGAAACCAAACTGAGAGACCCAGAACTCTGTTCTGTCTGAACTGGGCTAGATATCTACATTGTACTGGCTATGTTATAATTGATGGGCAGCAATGGAATTGTTACTAGATTTATTTGATATAATGTGACATAAAATACAATGATAATTTTAATCATTAAATATATATAGGAAATTGTCATACTTTCCCTTCCCTGGTCAAACTCCGCCCCTTTTTTCTCTGCCCCAGTCTCACCTCTCTTCCTGCCCCACAATCAGTGTTCCCAGCTGTGTCTCATCACTGTCCTGTGTATTTATTCTACTTTGCTTGTTATTCTGCTAGGCTGTGCATTGTTGTGGTCTTGTTCTGTTACCATTCTACTGCTCCGTCCTGCTTTGTGTGTCTTGGTTCTTTCCTCGTGCTCTGTTAGTTTCTGAGGCTACTTTGTTCTGTTTGAACGTTTTTCCTGTCATGGATTCCTTGGTACGATCTGTGCCTGCTATGTTTCCCGTTGATATAAACTCAAGAATCTAAACAGACTTCCATTAAAATAAAAAAGGAGTGCGTTTCTCTTTCTTTCTCATCGTCCAACAACATCTCCAGGGTGGTTGCTGTTAACGGATAGTTATTCAATTATTAAACACAAGGAGAGTCAGACTGTGGTCACGGCTAGTCATGAATGCCCCAATAATAAACAAGGTCCAAACAGAAATATAAAACTCTGTAACTGTAAACTATAATCATGTGTTAACCTTTCATTCGCCATGGCCTACATGACTGTCAGACGACAAAAGAGGAATTAGTTTTAATATTAGCTGAGTTTTAATATTAATAATTAACTGGCTGCAGTCATGCTTTCAGTCATGCTATTCAACAAAAGTAGTTTACGCAAATTTTGAAGCTCACTAAATCAATATGTGCTGTCATTCTTACAGAGCTATCTACTGCTCAAAGACCAACGAATTCTGTCACAATTTGTACAGAGCGGCACACATCTATTTTCTGGTATCAGTATCAGGCTAATATCAGAAAGTAGAAAGAAAGGAAAAGAAAAGAAAAGAAAGGAGTCAGTCAAGTCCTGTAAGTAGTTTCAGTTTGACCACCTGCTTTTTGAGTGAAATCTGCATCTTAAGTGAAATGCTACAGTTAAAACAGTTGGTATTAGCTCATACTTAAAATTTCAGTATCAGTATCGGTAAAGATCCCTCCAGAGGTTTACAGCCCATTTATTTAGTTTGCCTAACTTTACATACTGCATGGATGACTTTGTGATAACTGCCTACTGGTACACCTGTCAGATCACCACTATAGGCTGCCTGATGTGGCCAGACGTGTTTCTAAAATCCTGCCCAGGTCACGTTTGTAATTGCTTGAGAAGATACAATGATGTTGGTGTTGCAGCAGCGCCACCTACAGGCAGATGCCCTCTAAACAGATAATACTGACAGTGGCTGTGGGCCACTTCTGCCTCTGTCAGCTATTACTGGACAAAGCCCGCAAGAATTACAGCTGTTTCTGAAGCCCTTCAAAATAATAATAATAATAATAATAATAAACAATGTATCGAATATAATAAAAACAATGTATACATACATGTATGCACACATCATACACAAGAAAAACACGATAACACATTCATTTTAATATTATGATTATTATTTTCATTAAAAAAAATCCTTAATACTGTGTTCGGAGTTATTATTATTTATTTCTCCCTCTTTTGTGGAGGACACCTGGTTTGAAGCCAAAACAAGAAGCCAAAAGAGACATATATGTACAGTATAGTATACATACATACTTGGTGGTGCACTATTTAGACTTAAATGGCTCCCTACTCCCTATATAGTGCACTATAACCACAGTGGACTATGAGGTGACATGCCATACGGGTGTCAGGTAATGCCCTATTGGGATGCAGTAGACCTCATTTCGTGATCTGTGCAGGAAAGGCAGCTGAATTCAGCCTCATACACAGTACGAGACACAGTTAAAGTATCTGAAGCTCACCTGTTCAAGCTCCCCAGCAAAACATCACCACGACACGCTGTGAAACTCCTGGTACGCGGTCAGTCCCGAAAGTAAAACTTCCTTTTCCGCTCATGTTTGTTGGTTAAAGGTGTTTACAGAAGCTCGGCTGTGAGTGTGAGTGTCCTCCTCTGAGCTCCGCTCCCGCTCACAGAGAGGACTCTCCTCCTGCCTCAAACTGCAGCTGCAGGGTGGGTGTGTGTGCGTTTCTCCTCTCCGCGCCAACGAAACCTTACACACTCCTCACTAGCGTCAGTCTGACGTCAGAGCACCTAGTCGGGCGGGCGCGCGCGGGCCACAGGCTAGGCCGCTGGCGCGAAGGTCATGTTGCCGAGCAACGCAGCCACCACGTGATCTAGATAGGGGTGGCCACGTGGGTCATTGGTTTTATATATATGGTTTTTTATATATATATATATATATATATAGTGAACTAAATCAATAAAGTATATGAAAACGTATTTTCCATGTTGGACCACATAATTCAACTATAAACAAATAAAAAAGGGCGAGAAAACCTTCTGATGACGTAACTTGAAAGTGAATGGAGCTCCTCTATCTCCTTTAACAGCTACCTACTATGTACTTCCACATACTGGCCATTTTACTGGAACTCCTTATCCTGTATTTACACTCAGTGGTCACTTTTTTGGAAACCTCTACCTTGTGTGTCCACCCACTTGCCACTTTATTAAAAACCTTTATCCTGTATTTCCACTCACTGGCCACTTTATCAGAAACCCCTGCCCTGTACTACCACTCACTCACTTTATTGAAAACCTATATCTTGTACTTTCATTTACTGGCCACTTTATTGGAGACGCCTGTTGTGTACTGGCCACTTCATTGGAAACCCCTCCCATGCACTTCCACTTACTTGCCACTTTATTGGAAACACCTACCTTGTACTGGTCAGTTTATTGGAAACCCCTCCTGTGTTCTTCCACTCACTGGCCAGTTTATTGGAAACCCCAATCCGGTACTTCCAGTCAATGGCCACTTTATCGGAAACCCGTCTCTAATAATTGCACTCAATGGCCACTTTACTGGAAAAACCCACCTTGTACTTTCACTCACTGGCCACTTAATTAAGAAACATCCACCTTGTACTTTCACTATTATAAGAGGTCCACCTACCTCATGCGTCTTCTACAGTCTCATACTGTACATCATCAAGGTGGAGCCACACGGCTGATGTTTCTAATACAGTGGAAGGTGTGTGCATATTTTTTAGCCTAAGATAAGTGTTTATTATTTAACAAGAAAAGAGGGTGTGGGTGGCATAAAGGGTTATTACAGGGCTATTAGTAAGGCTGAATCATGCACAAACTCCCACTAACCACCTCTGTCAGCTAAAAGGTGATGTGCAATGGTGCTTTGTCTTCTCAGCAAAACCACCAGTGCTGCATTAGCACATACAGTATTCATACCAATCCAGCTGGATATAAATGAAACACTGCAAGAGTCCCATGTTAATTCAAGGGTTTTGCTGCATTCAGGCATGAGCAGGCAAACTTACTTAATGCTGTGAGAAGACTCCTGCACACAACTAGGCCAAGTGAGGCAGGGCTACACGGATCATGACCTGCAGTATCGACCCAGCCTACATTTTGATGTAGGTTTTAACTGGGCATGGATTAAGAGAGGGTCCACGGTTTTGTATTCTGCCCTGTTGGGTTTACAGCTGTGCGATTTACTTGGGATATCCTGTAGCCCATCATTAGTCCATTACAGGTGCAAAAAGGGGTCCACGTGGAGTCAGAGGACATGGCTGCTAACATGGCCCCCAAATAGGTGTGGGCAATACAGCAAAAGTATTATAGCACAATAATTCAAGATGTGTTCACAACACACAATACGCATCACAAGAATTCGTTTTTCTGATATTTAACTTATTTAAGTTCAAAAAACGTGCAAGGTGTAATACCACATATAAAAAGTGCAAGGTGTAATACCACATATAAAAATGACTACTACCATTATAAACCTCAAACTACAGTCATTTTAATTCAACACGTTACAAACTGCACTAAATGCATTTAAACAGGCCTAATCCTGCTCTTCGTAATAAAGCAGACGTGCGAACAATTCAAAACAGTTTCACGCTCGGCAGCGGATGTGATATAAGCAAGGACGGCCTTATTACGACACCTGACTGACATAACAACCGCGATTGCAGACATTCAGCGAGCGGTGGCGCCCCTCATGAGTCATCCTGTTAGTAGCAGCACCATTGGCAGACGGCTGCACAACGCAGCACTACATGCATGCCGACTGTTATGATGACTGCCCATAACACCAAGTCACCAAAGACTGCAACGGTGTCGTGCCAGACTGTCCAGCAGGTCATCTTCAGTGACGAGTCCCGCTTTTGTCTTGGTGGAGGTGACCAATGAATCTGTGTGTAGAAGCACCGTGGTCAGCACCAAGATGAACGGTTTGTTGTCACACATCACATGTCCAGAAGGCCTGCTGTCACTCCACCTCCACCCCTCCCGCACAATCTGCAGGACACCATTAGGAACCTCTACAACTCCATCCCGAGCTGTATGCATGCCGCGTCAGCAAACATGGTGGCCCGACGCCATACTGAGACACTACTTCTGTGTGTGTAGCTTAATAAATATTGCCCATATCAGTCTAAATTTATTTCAAATTTAAATTAAATTTAATTTATATTTTAATATTTTATTAAAAAACGAAATTAAAATTAATTTACTGTTCCTGGTAACATTTATCTTCCTTCCCAATAGCACTGCAATTCAACACTTCCTTCTGGGTGCAACTATTCTTCTGATGATGAGTGTTCTTTAAACACTGACAATATCTACGAAGGCGCACAATGACAATATTATGATACCAATGAAATATTGTCATACTGCACAACCCTACCCCCTTTCAGTGTCCAGCTGGACACATACAGATACGGTCAGAGCTCACACTGGGGATTTGTGGGGTGTAATGAACATAGGGACATCTGTCTGAAAAGGTAAAAAAGACTCATCAGCTCTGTAAAGCTCTTGTTATGTCAATGACAGTTTGATTACACCGTCTCTAAATATGGACATTCTAATAATGCTTATTGAATTGAACTCAAATGCAATTTACCTACATCGCTGTTACCGTTATGTCAAAACATTTTAGATAACACATTCATTAGCACTCAAAACCTCCCTCACAACCACCACTATTTGCACACAACAAGGTTACAATAGACTGAATGCACATACATTGCTCCAAAGCACTGATGGAGCTTTAACCAGTGATGTGCATGAAGTCATTCTAAAGCCTTCTGGCAGTGTGCTCCTTGCTGTATAGCTAAAGCTCCTCACAGAAGGTCATGTGTGCTTGTAGTGTCTACTTGCAGCTGGTCACATTGAGCGTATAATGCTATGTTGTTATTTGCAGCAGTATTAGGGAGAGTCCACAGCTACACATGGGCTCCAACCGACCCAGGCTTGAAAGTGCAGTGTTCCTCTAGGGAACCACTAAAATAGATCATTACTGTCCTGAGAGATTGAGTCCACCGTTGTGTTTATGTCAGATTTCTCTACAAACTAGTCTTGTGGGTACTATTTAACATTGTGTGAACATGTCTCATAACAAGACCAACGGAAATGATACAAAATAGCATGTATAAATTAAGGAAGCTATTTCCTCCGTCTATAAAGTTACTATTTTAGGAAGGTTTCTTTTACTACGTTGATGATATAATGCAACATTGAGACTATGTGCGCCTTTCACGTTACATTTAGGTCATCAATTTAACAAGGCTCCACTGAAAAACTTCAGAAAGAAGGGTACTTGTTATTCCATCTCATATGCTCAGTGATAAGTAATCTGCTAGCTCCTAGCCTGACTAATCTCTTTCACAAACTCACCCACAGTTTATACTATATATAGCATATGTGGTTTCTCGCTGCAGATAACACCAGATATAGCCCCCACAGTCTAGCAAGGAGTATGTACTGGAACTGCTAAATACAGCTCGTCGCCCACTTTAATGGTACTTGAAATCTAGAGATAAAGCCAAGGGAATGGCTACTTCCCAAAGTGTTAGAGGTTTATAATGCATTTAGGACGTTCCTACAATATGGATCTGTAATCACAGTGGACTCGACTGGACACGTTTTTGCCACCCACAGAGGTGATCAATGAAACTCATCAATCTCCCCCACAGGTCATTGATCTCTCGTGACCTTCATCCAGAAAGCTTACCTTTAATTTGATTGACTCTAATGTCGAGTTTTGTTTCACGGGACGGCTTCCTTTAAGTCAATACAGTGGAGCTCTGCGAACAAGGATTCTTTTTCATGTTGTCACACTTTGGTAGGTTAACAGCACAATATTTGGTGAATTTAAAACACCGTTTTACTATTGAAATAATACAAAAATATTAGCAACAGTATGAACAGGAACGTGTTAGTGATGCTTGTTATTAAAGGTAAAAATAAGGTACAATCACAGCAGGTCAAAGGGGATGCTTAAAAGAATATTCCAGCATTAACACGGACAACATTTTGACAACAAAGTAACTGGAAACACATCTGAAAACACCTAGCACCCATTTTATTTCTATTATAAACATGTTTCAAGTCAATGGGCCATTTCTACATACAGGAAAACGTGCCATTGTCATCCATGGTAAATGACTGCATGCTACGGATACAGTAGATAGAGATTAGGTTGAACATCTCTGCAGTATTTCTATAATATATAAGAACAGCCAATAATCTTCAAACCGTTAAAACATCATCCCATACCAGTGCAAAAGCAATAAACTCAAACATAAAGCAGCACTGGGTACTTTTAATACCATTACCCACTGGACCACCTTCGAGGTCAATAGGTTATTTTTTCAATTGGCCCCGCGACCTCTGACCCCTCTCAGCTGATTACAGTGACCACTGATAAACAGAGTTTGAGATATTGAGATCCACTAGAGAGAGACTGAGAGAGAGAGAGAGAGAGAGAGAGAGAGAGAGAGAGAAAGAGTAAGCCCCCACTGAAGAACCTGCCTGAACCTAGAACAAGAATCAGAAACGTACACTACACTGGCTGTTAACATAATTGCAAGTGTAAAATTAATCATGTAATGGTTTGTAGATATCAGAGACCTCACTGTTCTTTCTCAGTCACTGGGTTCTGGGTGCCGGCAAGCCTTTCCAGGTCCTCCAGGGCCTCCTGGGCTGTTTGTCTGAGGGTGGCGTGGCGGCTGGAGGTCAGCTGACGGATGAGTCCTATTGGCAGACAGCGCAGCAGGTCCGGAGTGAGCTGGGCCACAACCTCACCTTCGGCCAGCAGAGACTGCAGCAGCCGCAGAGCCTGCAGACACACCTCTGTGTCCCTCTCTAAAACAAAAGGAGGGAGAAAGATGGGAAAAAGTAACACAATGAAGACCACAAATTTATTTATTGTCTAGTCAAAATGATTGTAAGTACATGTTCCAGAGTTTTCAGGAGGTTGCTTTGAAGATTTAGTCACCTGTAAATAGAAAAGTCACTGCAAAATAAGAAAAAAGGGACTAAAAATCAAATTTGGGTCAAAGACACCAAAGTCTAAAGGGATGTGAAGCCGTACAAAGAAAAGTATAGAAGTTCTGTGCTTTTTTGCTGATACTGAATGGCCATTTTCACTGCAAACTAAACGGAAGGTGGTCTCTTGAGTTTGGCACAGTACTGTGTGCTGGAGGACTGTAGTTAACAGGGGGTTTTGTGTGCATATTTGGAGGGGTGCCTGAAATGACATGGGTACATATTAGGAGATGAGTGTGCACTGGACTGACGTGCACTGTTGCATGTTTCAGAAAGAGAGGGAAGGGGAAACGTGGAGAAGGACAGAGATAGAAGTGTGGGGGCTTTTCTTAATCCTTCCCTCCTCTGCACGTGAGTATAGCAGTCATGACGTCAAAGCTGAGATCAGATAAACTCTAAAGCCTCTGGAGGCCTGCCTCAGCTGCAATCACTTACTCACACACTCATGCACACATGCAGACCCACACACACGCACCTTTAAGCAGGGTGCAGATAAGGGGAAGGAGTGCTGGACTCTCGCTGATGTAGGTTAGCCCCTTCACACTGATGCTGACGTTATATAAAGCCATCAGCATCAGCCTGCAAACACACCGAAAACTGTCAGTGAGAAACACTGGCAAAATTATTACAGCATGCCACAACATTATCTGTGCTTAAAGGGGGCCTATTATGCTTATTTTTGGTGTTCATAATTTTATTTTAGGGTCTACTAGGATAGATTTACATGCTTCACTGTTCTAAAAACAAGGTTTTTTTAAATCTATATTCACACTTTGTCTGAAATACTCTGATAGAGCTCCAGTAAATTTAAGACCCCATTCCTTATGTCCAGTGTACTCTGGTCAGCTTGCCCGATATGCTCTGCCTAGTCAACTGCCAGGGCAGTTGAAAGCAGTAGGGGCATCCTGCTACAAGTCTAAGGGCAGCCAGTAAGGATTGTTACAAGATGACATCACATCGTAACAAGAGAAAAACGCTGTAATTCCAACAAGTTGTTTCAGGCAGCTGAGAGAAGGGGTTTCTGTGGGAGTGAGTGTCTCCCTATAGCATGTACTTTGGGGTTTATAACTTTGCAGACCAAATACATGCACAAAGATTTACATAACACTAAAGGAAAGAAAAGCATAATAGGTCCCATTCAAATGTAATTTTGCACAATTAGTTGTTATCCCTTAAATAACCCATTGCTTTTTTGCCTATACTGTATGCTCCCTGGCATCCACTTACATTTGTATGTACCAAAATGGTCATAATGCAATTCTGCGGGACCATTTTTCAACCACTCTTTATGCCTTAGAATTACACAGGCCGTTTTATTGCTGTTCCTTCAAAACTGATACATGTAAATGGGCTCTGTTTTAACTGGTTGTCCTGTATTATTTTCCGCATTCAGTGCAGTCCAGGGTGAAACAGTCTTTATAACTTCAGTGTTGATGGGTGCAGCAAAACTGCAGTGGGCTAAATAAGCAGATGTATGTAGATGCATTGTTTTTTGTGACATTGTTTCTATAGTTCAGTAGTTTCCATAAATGCACTGTGTAAACTGGGGAGTAAATTGTATGTTTCTAAACTTTAAGAATGTTTACATACTATATACAAATATTTTATTCTTTTAAAAAAGGGAAGAAATCATACGTATACCTGTTTTTTCATCATTTTTATCAGGTACAGCCATACGCAAAAGTTTGAACACCCCTGAATATGCGTGTTCTGTTGTAAAACCTCACACTCCACAGGGAATAAACGTATATATGCCATGTTTCTGTAATTTGAGTGCACACTGCAAAAAAAAAAAAAACATAAAATATAAAATGTCCCATAACTTTCGCACAAGCCAGATTTTATGTTTGATTTTTGTTAAATGTTAAATTCAGCACACAAAAATCATGCATTAAAATGAAGTGTGTTCTCTGTAGAGTGTGTTCATTTGATTTTGAAAATCAACAAAAAACAAGTCATGGCATTTGCCATTTGACCAGGGGTGCCCAAACTTTTGCATATAACTGTAAACTAGAATTCTATGGAGAAGTGTGTGTGTGTGTGTGTGTGTGTGTGTATGCGCACACGCATTTCTGAGTTTCAACCCACACTTTGAGTTTTGAAAACACTCCTGGCTTTATAAGACCAAGCAGCTGCATCAGAGTGTCCAAAAGGATGTGGGCGGAGCTGGAGATAAAGTCCCTCCCACTTGCCACAGCCGCTAAATCTGGAAAACAATGACAGTGTGGAGTCTTGAGTTCTTCTGAAGATGCTTTATGTACTTCAGTACACCTGTTTAGGAAGTTAGGGAGCTGCAATTTTGCCACATGAAAATTTCATAAATGTAATATTTCAGACTCACTACCCAGCTTCAACTGGTTTATGTGTCCTTTACTTTCCATTATCAAACTACCGCATAAATTAGTAGAATTTTTTGTCCTGTTGCCTCATCATCTAACATTGTTGTACAGTGGAGTGTCATGTCAACAGCAATCCTGACTATGCTAAAAATACTTCATGTTACAAAGACCTGAAATGATGGGTCTGAAAGAGCCAAACAGACCATCTATCCTCCAACTGAATAAAAGTGACCATGATTTCCGCAGCACACTAATCATTAATCATATTTTTTCTGCAAGTGGTAAAGCACATTTTATTAACCTCAAAAATCTAAATTGTTACCAGCTGACTATTGCATTAAATACTGTTCCTTTTTTCCTCAAAACATAACTTTAGTTCATAATGAGTCAGTTATGAGTCAGTTAAATAAACACCTTGTGTTTATTTCAGACCTGTGGGAAACACTGAACAGTACGTTATTTAAATGAGTAAGGCTTAACCCTTACTGGTAATGATGCCTGCCAGCGCTAGCACAAACTGGTACTCGTGGGAATTGTAGTTCTGCTGTGTTTTTTCCTCTTCATCCAGAGATTTGACAAAACTTTCCAGGGTTTGACCTGCTACTATGAGGAATGGCTCCAACTTTCCCTTTACGCACGCGTGCACACACACACACACACACACACACACAGAAAGATGGGAAGAAAACAATGAAATTAGAACAACCTTTCCCACCTATACTACATGTAAATGCACATGTGGAAGATACAGAACCATTTCTTTAATTAAAATTATTCTGAAACATTAAACCACATCTTTATGCAAAAACTTTTGGACTCGCTGCTGACCATGAGATAACATACTGCCTTCAATGAGGAGTACTGTGCTACCTGCTAGCTGTTGTTTGTACTGGCAGTTTTTTACTTGTAGTGTATTCTCAAACTGTACCAAATGACCATATAAATTGAGCTGGGTGATGGTAACATCACACACTGACCAATACCTTTACAATAGTCTCAATATTTATTTTATTCCTATCATAATACTATTAAAACTATGATAATTATAGGCATTTTACATTTCATATATTACACTACACTAAATTCAGTTCAACAGGGACAAACACACTTTTTATTTACACACGTATTGTGATGTGATGTTATTTATCAGTAAAATTATAAATATTGTTTAATTGTTCAGCCTTACTTATGAGCATAGACACATATGAGAAATACACACATTTGCCAGTGTTCAGCTCACATGTACTTAACAGCTGATTTAATAAATATGAAGAGAATGAGATTACCCCTTAACTTTCATTTCTAGGCCTATTATTCTATTTTAATTTGAAGGCTTATCACCAACAAACCACTGAAACTAATATTTAGGTGACTTAGGGGTTTTAAAGCCAATGTAAATCATAATGCACTTCCTTCAATGTATTTCTGAGTGAAACTTTGCATGAAGGAGGGTCTCTGAGCTATTTTCACTGGCTGACTGATGGGGGAGGTGCGTTATTTTTCCCCACTCCGATGATGTTATAGGCTACAGTCAGAATGCAGGTAAAAGTGGACACCAGAACAAGTTAACAGAAAAGCTATTTATTTGCTTGTTTTATTTATGGAAGCCAGCCAAACAAAGAAGGAAGCTCAGTGCCTTTCGATTACCAGCAGTGACAAAGAATGGTAGCATAGGGGCACAAACTTACTTAATATAGATGAGACTCCTGCAATCCTTGTTTCTTAAATGTCCTTGAAGTAAACATTTTGAAAGGTCTTTTTCCTTCTTCTTGTTAGAAAGCACTGTGGCTATTTGTTTATACCACCTGCATTTGTCTTCCTTGCCCTCCAAAGTGATAGAAGATATGAAGCATAACCATAGCTACACATTTTGATGTTGTTGTCTGTTACGACGCGTGTAATTATGTGAAAATTCATAAGGACTAATGTTAAAGTCGCACAAATATCAATCTCTCTCTTCAGAATTTGGTCACATTTCCACATATATAGACACATATTAAATTTCACTACCACATACGAAAGAGGAAAGAGGTCCAAGTGGGAATTTTTTGCTGTTCATATAGTGCGTCATATATAAAAAGGGTTCCGATTTGGTCACCTTTACCTGCAGAGTGATGGTAGCTTTAGAAGAAGGTATCACATTTTGATGAAAGATGACAATGTGATAAATGATGCTCAATATGCCCAAGGACACGAACCAATAACAGACACGAAAATCCATTAGTACTGAAAAAGCTCAGAAACCAATCCCCTGTAGCAGAGTCTGTCTGCACCTTTCATAGGAGAACATTTCTGTGATTTTACCAAGAAAGTTCTGGTGAAATCTGAGACTAAAATACAGGGGTAACTGTTGTAGAACTGTTCAGATAAACCGCAATCAACAGTTAATCAACACAAGTTGCATCAAAAAAAAAAGTTTTGGACTGTTTTGAATATTTGTTAAAATTGTTGCTTACCATATCAAGATCTTCTTTTGAGACCTCATATAGTGTTAGAGATTGAGGCCACACTGGGCATCATTTGTGTTTTACAGCTTGAAAACAAAGAGCAGTGTTGAATCCCAATGACTTCTATTTGTGATGTCATTTGTAGATGGCTGCTACCCAGAATTACAGGGAATCGGCTGACGAAAAAGGGCCATTTGCATTATGCTCAGTTATATTATTAGATCCACTTCTGTAGTGTTTTTATATTATCAGCTACATTTCGGTAGTTTTATGTACCAATATTACACAGGCTGTATTTTTCAGTCCTGTAAATGTGCTCTGTTCTGATTACCCACTCTGTGTTGAGCCTTGTTCAAGAAGCAGTATGAGCAGAAACACGTTTTATAAATTCAGCGTGAATGGGTTGAGTCAAACTGCTGTAGGCTGAATAGGTTCATATGTGTAAACACCCTGGTTTGAGTGACATCACAAAACGACTTTATGAACAGTAACGTCAATTCTGTACATGGACTGTATGGTCTCACATCTCACATCATACGTCATCATTCAACTCTTGCCCGTAAATGTTAACAGTGCTAAAAATAAGCAAAAATGTTTTATATCTTTTAGTGCTAGCTTTTCAGTAACTGGTAGCTTGGTCAACTTCTCTGGAAGAATAATTCCTTGTGCAGGTTGACTCACATCAGCCAGTATGTCCCTGACAGCCTCTTCCCTGCGGGAGGCACTCCAGAGCAGAGTGCAGGAGGCGGCGCCCAGACCCGTACAGAACTCAGCCTGCTGCTGCAGCTGCTCCCTGCTCTCCCACAACTGCTCCCTCAGGACCAATTTCTCCTGCAAGCAGACACGCACACGCAGTTACACATAAAATATAGTAAATAAATAGACAGCAGCTGTGCAGCACACAATTCAGTTAATAAAAAATGTTTTTTATTAATTGATTTTATTAATTAATTTTATTAATTTGGTTGATAAAAATTTTGGTTGTAATTATTAGCATATCTTTCCGCTCTGAGAAAACGACGCTAAGAGTCTAAAAGGATGTGTAGCTGTCTATACTGAGCAGAAAACATTGACTAAAAAGTAGAAAATATACAAATCAAACAAGCAAACTGCTGGTGTTCTCAGAAGTCCAGACCTCAACATCACTGAATGTATATAAGAATACTTGGATTGTGAGAAGCTGAACTTTGGAGGTGTGGAAAAATTGCCCTGTGGATTTCTTTGGAAAACTGACAGCACTTCTCCCTCAAAAGAATGGAAGCTGCAAAAAAGACAAATCACGGACACACTAAAAAAGTTTTCTGCTTTTAGGTGATGCTGAATACTGAAATCAGTACAATGTACTTAATGGCTGTTTTGAAAACAAATAAATGAAAGGTGACTGTCCTAAAATGCCCTTGTAGGCATGATTAAAGCAATCATAATTGGAGCTGAGCAACATGGCAACGTTTATTGTTACTGTGATAAATTACAAAGCCCTCCATAAATATTGGCACACCTGGTAAACATGAGCAAAATAGGCTGTAAAACATTCTTTATTGCTTACCCTTTTCATCTTTCATTATCTTTTCATTTTACCTTTTAATATAAACAAAAACCTAACCTTTATTTGAAGTACAACAGTGAAATCACTGAAATAACTGAATAAAAATAACTATTTTTCTCAAATCTATGTGTGCCACAATTATTGGCACACGCTTTGGCAGGTCTCTTTGGCAGGACCCTTTGCAAAGATGACAGCCTTGAGTCTTCTTCTGCAATGCTTAATGAGACTGGAGAACACATGGAAAGTGACCTGAAAACATTGCTCCATCCAGATCCTTTTAATTCCATGTCCATACTTGTGGACTCTCCTCTTTAGCTCACTCCCAGGTCAGGTCAGGGCACTAGGATGGTCATGGCAAACCCTTGATTCTGTGGTAAATGAAATATTTTTGTGTTGATTTTAAGGTGTGCTTAGGATCACTGTCCTGCAGTAAGATCCAACCATGGCCCAGTTTAGGCTTCCTGAGTGAGGAACTTCCCGTACTTGATGCAGTCCATGATAGCAGGTATCCTAACAAGCTGTCCAAAACTTCTGGAAAAAACACAGCCAACATCAGATCCATCACCATACTTTACAGTGGGGATGTAGCTTTTCTGCATGGCTGTCTTTATCTCTACACCAAACCCACCTGTTTGTTGCCAAAAATCTTTAGTTTGGTCTCATCTGACCATAGAACCTGGTTCCACTTTTTCAATAAACTGTATCAGTTTGAGTTTGTTGGTTTCTGACAGCAAAGGTCTTTTTGGCAAACCTCCCAAACAACCTGCGATCATGTAGGTGGCAGCTGATTGTAGTTTGGGAGCCATTCTGAACACCACAAGACATCACTATGTCTGTAATTCACCAGCTGTGAGCCTTTGGAATTACTTGTCCACTTGAATCATGCTCCCTACTGTGGGGTCAGTTCAGACATAGGTCATCCCCCTGGCAAATTCTTAAACATACACAGTTGCTTTGAGCTTCTTAATTATTGTGGTCATAGTGGAAACTGACATTTTCAACAGATTTGGTAGACATTATTTTTGTAATATTTTCTTGTAGCCAATTTTTTGATTTGTGCAGCTCAACAGTCTTTTGTGCTGCACCACCGCTGTATTCTGTGGACATTCTGATAATGAAGGGTGACTGAGGCAATCTGCATGTGTGTCACTTCAAACTTTTAGACCCCAATGACACAGGAAGTTATGACTGAGTGTTTCCAGTGTTCCCAGTTACTCAGGTGAACTTTAAAACATAAAATTTGATTGGGATAATTCTTGAGTTAGATCTCACTCACAAAAATTTCCAGGGGTGTCAAAAACTGTGGCATGCATAGATTAGAGAAAAATATTTAGATTTTTTAGAGTTAGATTACTCTAATTTAGATTAGAGTCAGATTTTTATTAATATTTTGAATAAAAATCATGAAGATAAACAATTAAGTAAGTTTTTAAAGCCTCATGTTAAAGGGTGTCGGTATTTGTGGAGGGCACTATACACCACAATATGTCACAAAATGGTTCTAAGCATAAGCTGTATGTTTGATTACAAAAAGAGCGCAATTGGTCATGGGTAATTTTTTGAAAGTTTTTGATGGTATTTTTAAAACATGGGTTTGATTTGTCTGCTGTAACTTCAGAAAAAAAATGTTGTGGCATATCAGGTATAGTAAAAATGTCTTGAAGCATTGTTATATAACATTTTGCCATATTGCCATCTCTAACTGGGCTCATTTCAATTCATCCAACTCATCTACAGTCTTGGGTGTTTTCAGATTGTTTTGACAAGCTGACGTTATCTTTACTGGAAGTAACCGTTTTCCTGATTAATCAGTTTGTTTTGACGAGCTACATTGTGTCTACCCAACTCTCCTCCTGGAGATCTGCCACCCTGCAGAGTTTAGTTTCAATCTAAATCTGACACACCTGATCCAGTTAATCAACGCCTTTAGGAGCACCTTATTATTATAGGGGTGCAGGTTGCAACTAAACTGTACAGGGTGGTAGCTCTTCGGGAATTAGGCTGGGCATCCTGAAATTCCGGCGATGATTCAGTTGATGATTACATGGCCATACCCTACTTTTTTCCCATTGTTTTTTTCCCCTGAGATCCAATTATGGCATTTATGCAGGATTAAATATAAATCTAAATCCTAATAAAAGTTGAGACAGTAGGAAAAAATAAAATAAAAACAGACAGCAGAGAGGTCAAAATACTTTTTGACTGGAACTCAAATGAAAGTTCAAGACAAA
The DNA here is from genome assembly GCA_034552555.1 of Semaprochilodus insignis. NCBI lineage: Eukaryota > Metazoa > Chordata > Actinopteri > Characiformes > Prochilodontidae > Semaprochilodus > Semaprochilodus insignis. The sequence goes on from CM067495.1 coordinate 14,303,683, forward strand.
GAATCAAATGTTTCATTTCATTTAGTATGTATATATATATGCTTATTTTAAATGATGTCTAAACAAGTTCCAAAATAGGGTGTGTTCATCACCGTGTTACATAATCTCTCCTTTTAACAGCATTAAGTAACAGTTTGGAAACTGATGACATCAACTGTAGTTCTGAAAGTCAATGCCTTTCCTATACTTGCTTGATTTAACACTTCCAACTGCTCAACCAGTCCGGGGTCTCCATAGTCTTGTATTGCATTTCATATTGCGCCAAGTGTTTTCATGCGTATGTATGCCTCAGCATTACTAGTTCCTTTAGAGATGTGCAGTTACCCACTAACACATCCCACTAACTATAGCACAGGTTGGATTTTGAACTCTGACTTGGTAACAATCTTCTACAACGTCTGGTGGATTCGACCCCATCTCTCTCAGGATGCCACTCAGGTGCTAATCCAGTCTCTTGTCATCTCAAGGCTTGACTACTGCAACATGCTCCTGACTGGTCTTCCTCTACGGGCCATCAGACCCTTGCAACTGTTCCAGAATGCAGGACTACGGCTTGTCTTTAATCTCCCAAGTTCGCTCAGGTCACTCCACTGCTGCGCTCTCTTCCCTGGCTTGCTGTAGCTGCCTGTATCAGATTCAAAACTCTGATGCCTACAAAGCCAAGAATGGACCAACCCCTCTATACCTTATGGTAATGGTCAAAACCCGCCATCCATCAAGATGCATGGAAGACAAGTGTCAAGACTCCTCTGTCCTGGTATAGAGATGGTGAAAGGAACTTCTACTGGCCGTCCGAACAACAGAGTGCTGTCTGTTCTGACTTTGTTCTGAATTTGTCTTCCAATTCAGATTGAAGATCCATCTCTGTGTGAACCACTTAAGTGAACACTAATCTAATTATTCATTGAAAGGCACTGTATTATGCCTATGCTGCACATATCTCTTTACCTTTCTTTCTACGTACGAGCATTGGCCAGGTATTGGCAGGAATAGCAGGTATGCTGTATTTAACTCCTTAATACCTGTCTTTCTAGGTATTAGCACTGGCTAAGGAAGTAGGCAAACATACAGGAGCCCAATGGAATCATAAGAATGGCCAGAGCTTTTGAGATGGTGGTCATGCTATGCTCATATGTGCCAAAAGATTTCTACTACATTACATTTTAGGCATTTAGCTGACGCTCTTATCCAGAGTGACTTACAAGGTTATTCGTATTACAGGTAGGCCAGTGCAGTGTTAGGAGTCTTGCCCAAGGACTCTTATTGGTGTAGCTGAGCATTTGCTACCTAGACTGGGATTCGAACCCCCATCTCCCACATGGGGTGGTAGCTCTCTGGTGGGTAGTGGTGTTAACCGCTGAGCCACACCAACCACTGGAGAATTTGGCTAAACTCAAGGAATTTAATCAAGTTATCCTTCTCTGTACACCTATGTACTCTTTCTCTCTCTTTCTCCCTCACCTCCCTCTCTCTCTGGCACTCAGCTTGCAGGGCCTCCAAGCGTGAGCGGAGGTGCTGGCACTCTTGCTTCAGCTGCTGCTGCTCCTGCTGGCTCTGCTGCTTCACTGAACAACATAAAGAAGCTACAATGAATTCCCCAGGAGTACTCTAGCACAAGCTTGCACTGTATTGTATCCTTCATAACGTATGCAGCTTAATGCTTAACAGCTACAGAGAAAAGAATGTTTAAAGGTAAAAGTGAAGCCCTTCATGGAACTGCCTTTTAATTCATTCCCTCATATGAATATTTTTTTATATTTTGCAGGTTGAAATTTTTCCACAAGGGAGCGCTATTAGCAGTCAAATAGCTTTTGAAGCTTCATAAGAGCAGTGCTTTGCGTTTATTTTTAAAGTTCCTGTGGTTTTCTACCTAAGCTTTAATGAATATCTATATTTAAATGAGTCATAAATACCATAAAGTCCTTAAAGTGAAAGCTTGCACTAGTGTTGTAGTATAGTGCTGGAATCTGTTTCAAGAGTTACGGTGTGAAGACAGGTCTCAATATTATTTGTATTTGGTCTAAATCTGGACTTGTCTAAATCTCAGGGTAAGGTGGATTTTGAAATTGTTCTCAAGACAAGCCAAGTACCACGCCTCCGACTAAGGTACTCCTAAATAACTCAGTTTTCTTGCATCACTGAACATATTGAATATATATATATTTAAAAAATCTTAATTTTGTCTCATTCTCAGCCGCTCCTGTTCCCAGACTTGACTCAGGACTCGAATACTAGAAAGTCTTGGTCTGACTCAGACATTGTGTGTCTAGGTTCTTTGTCTGGACTTGGACACACCTCTAGTGGTCATGACTACAACACGTTTGCACAAAATCAAATCTACGTAATTTTCCTGTCGCCCCAAATAGTTGATCGTTCGAGTACCATGTACCTCTTTAGTTTTGTACTGAAGCTATAATGAGGCTGATGTAGTTGTATAGTTGTATATGGCATGTAATTGAAGTTCACTGCCTCTCAACACTTTAACGCCATACTTAAATCATCATAGTTCTTTACTCTGAAATAGACCTGTTTATATGATTTATGACTCTTTATAACGTACTGTTATCTATACAAATACAATGAAGTTTGTCATAATATACAAGGGCAGCAACAGAATTCTTACTTTGCCTTATTTTTGTCTGTACTTTTGTCGAACTTTATAGACAATAATACACGCCACCAGAAACCACATAAGCATAGAACTATTGCAATTGCACTACTTTTCTTTTAGATTTCTACATAACGCACTCATTTAGACAAGAACAAAGTCACTCTGTGTTTTGATTTGAAATGTTCTGTTCTAGATCAGCCTACCGAGGCACAACGTTTTACAGAGGTGGTGATGGGAACCAGATGTTTCATAACCAGATGGTTATGAATACACTGCCTGATGCCTGGGTTCTGAGATTAAACTTTGGGCTAAAATATCTTTATGTATATATATCTTTTAAAAGTCATTCATGGTGGAGAGGTACATGCACGGTGTTGTAAAGCAATACAGCAATTAAAGGGAACCTTGACTGTTAGGACTTGTATGCCTTGAAACATGGTACATATACAATACTATTAAAATATGACAAAAAACAAATGGGAATGTTTCGTTTATTGTAAGAACATAACAAATATGCAAATTTCTTCTATTAGTAGGACACTACGGTCACACTGCGATGATGCCATTCGGCTGCAGTGAAGTCAGTACTACAGAAAATAAAACAGAATCAGAATTTTTTTTCTCTTTAGTGAGGTCACACTCTAGCTTAAGCTGGAAAGGTCAAATTTGAATTAAAAGCGATTTTCAGCTCGCTGTTCTTGACTCGGTGGATGTGAAAGAGAGAGAGAGAGCATCGATTTGATGCAGCAACAAAAATGGCCGCTTACTAGTAAAAAGATTTTGTCTATTTTAAATAATACGTAAAGTATTTTGCTGCTTTATACAGCACTCTGGGGTCTATACGTCTTAACCGGCAGGGTTCCCTTTACCATCAACATTGCATATAAATATTCCGAAGACTTGTGTAGGTTTGCTAGTGGTTTTGGATAGTAAATCAAACGGCTACAAAAAGACAGGTTCCAATCACCGCCACTGTAAAGAACCCTGTCCAAATGAACAACAACGGAGTTTTTAAGTGCTTAAAAGCAATGAGGATAATGAATGCCTGAAGGACAAAGCAAGACAAAAGCCTTCTCACATGATCATTAACAGCACACTTTTTGTGTTACATGCTTAACACCTTTGGTGTTACTATGTTCAAAAACACAAAATGTGTTAACATCAACTGGGCACACCAATGTGTTAACGAGCTGTGTTAAAAGTAACACATTATGTGTTGAAATTAACTAACAAACAGAACTGATAAACACAGAAGGTGCTGTTTTTAACATCTGTGTGAGAGCCTACTGACATACAGTAGAACTGGTCCCTGAGTATTCAGGTGCTCAAGTATTAGTTAATTGGGCAGGAATTTATTTTTAATTTAGGGATTCAGATATTTGTTTTCTTCAGATATTTGTTTTTCTTCAAAAAAGGTGAATGGCAAAATACTCTCAGCATTTTTTACCATAATTTATACTTTTTTATTGCACTGTTAAAATGTGGAAATATATACCAACCCAGCTCCGCTACCCTAACTCACAACGTCACATTTCAAGTTGGTGGTGGTATGACAGACAAGATAACAATCACAGAACAAGTAAACCTTTCCACAGCCATTCCCTTGTTTATCAGCACCATTGTGGGTTTAAAAGGGTTACATTTTTTCCACTCCAATTCGCCTGTTCACATGTCCAAGCCTCTACTGACCTGCAAGGGTCTCGTCAGCATGCAGCAGTTCTGTGAGTCAAAAAAAAAACTCTCAGTTGTCATTCTAGCACTTTCCTTATGATGGGAAAGAGAAGCGGAAATGGCTGCAGTTGATAAGGTAAGGCGGTATAAAAAAACCTAAGTCAGCACAGTAGAGGCTAGGACCCGGCCATGAAGGTCAGTAAGTCACAGCTTCAGAGCGGGCTACCATCCACCACATCCCAACAAAGCTTCTGATCAGTGCCGAATCTCCACAGCACAAAAATGGCATTTGGGCCAGCCTTAAGAGTTGGCTCTTGTTTGTAGGTTGGAACAGTACACTACTTTACCCTTTCACTAGTTCACAATAGGGCTGTAGTAATATAATTTTGGACGATGATACATCTTTAGATAATTACACCTTAAATGTACAATATTAATTATCCAACACTACATGACATGTTTAGTGACATCTAATTCAACCAAAATATTTTTACCTCAAATATAAAGCCTTAGTTTGCAGTCACAGGGCAGTATAAATATTTTAGAGTATTATAAAGGAAAAGCTTTTACAGCCTCTGCTGATAACTGTTCCTTACATTTATTTATCAGACCTGATTCAGTTCATCAAGACCTCAGAAACATAATCCCCAGCGCTAAGTAAGAAATGAGTTGTTTGTACTCTATTACTGCAGATGTGTAAAGGGGAATTCCAGTGTTTTTGCATGTTCTAGAGAAACTTATCAGAACTGCTAACAAAATTAGTCAAAATTGTTCACAGCAGAGGCGATGGGAACCAGATGCCCGAAGAACTGAATGAGTCTAAAAGCTCCCTCACAGACTGCTACAACATTATTACTCAAAATGATTACAAATACGCTGCTTTATGTTCGAGACATTGTTTAATAATAGTTTTAAGAAGGTTTTGGGCTAAAAGTATTTTTAAGAGCCACCAAGAATGGAGGACCGTAAAAGGCAAAATAGACCCACATTTACCAGTATTTTTACCAATATCCACATGACATATAAAATCTCAGATGGCACGTGTTGGTTCACTGGTTGTTTTGGTCAGTAAATATGATGCCTATAATGTAGAACTGGTGATGCCTGGTTGTAAGTTTCTCTACAAATAACCATTTCTGAATTCTGCAGACATGTTATTATCCACTGTTTCATGTTTATTAAGTGAACTGGCTTCCAAACTTTTGTCCTGTAGTACATGAGCCTGAGAGGGTCTGACTCACGTGTGTCTAAGGACTGTGCTTTATGCAGGGAGTCGATGAAGTCCCCATTAAAAACCTTCGGCAGGAATTCTCGGAGTTGCATGACCTCTGTGGACAATCTCTCCAAGTCCCTTTTTCTGACTTGGACAAAACAATCTCCTCCTAAATCCTACAGAAAACACAACACTGCTTTTATTCATTGTCTTGTAATGTGTTGTAATGATAAGAGCAAAACAGTTCAAAGTGATTCAGGTAGGTTTTTCAGCTCCAGGTGGAGAAACTCACAGCACAGTCTCTACTGCTTTTACTGAACCTGATCTACATCATTAATTAACAACCAAAACCTCTTTTTGCTGAAACGTGTGAAGCAGAGCAGAAGAAAACAATGAAAGTGTGTGAAAACTGGGGGACTGAAGCACTAATGTAGGATATTAGATTCACTGATCAACATACAGAAACTTAATTCCATGTGTAATGATTAAACTGAAACAATACTGACATCTAGAGGTGACGTTTGAGTATCAACCATGAGAATTAACAGGAAAATGAGAGCTTGGACACTCAATAGTACGTACAGGACACTTGTTAGATTATAGCTGTTTTAAAAAATCCAACAATATTTTAGTTGCCAAGTTGTACTACTACTGTGCCAAAATCTTAATTAAATATGCTGTAAGATATTTTGTAGACATCCTAGCCAGGTGTACTTTAGCCGGTATAATGTCAAAACAAAATCTCCTGCTTTTCTTTTTTTTTTTTACTAAACAAATGAATTCTATGTACTATGTACTAAATTCGATGTACTAAACATTATGTAAGCTTCAAAATATACCATTCATCCCCCCCAGTCCATACAGTCCACAAATGAAAATGGACTGTAGCAGTTTACCATATAAATACACTTTGTAGTTCTACAATTACAGACTGTAGTCCATCTGTTTCTCTGTATACTGTTAGCCCTTTCCACCCTCGTCCTTTAATGGTCAGGACCTCCCAGGACCACCACAGCGCAGGTATTATGTGGGTGGTGGATCATTCTCAGCACTGCAGTGACACTGATATGTTGGTGGTGTGTTAGTGTTTGTTGGGCTGGTGTGAGGGGATCAGACACAGCAGCGCTGCTGGACTGAGAATCGTCCACCAACCAAAACTATCCAGTCAGCAGCGTCCTGTGGGCAGCGTCCTGTGACGACTGAGAAAGGACTAGAGAATAACCAACACTGCACTGTGCAGCAGCAGATGAACTATCGTCTCTGACCTTACATCTACAAGGTGGACCAGCAAGGTAGGAGTGTCTAATAGAGTGGGTAGTGAGTGGGCACAGTGTTTAAACACTCCAGCAGCACTGCTGTGTCTGATCCCCTCACACCAGCTCAACACACACTAACACACCACCACCACCACCACACCAGTGTCACTGCAGTACTGAGAATGATCCACCACCCACATAATACCTGCTCTGTGGTGGTCCTGTAGGGGTCCTGACTACTAATAGAACAGGGTTACAATTATGAAGAATTACGAATTAGCAATTGTAGAACTGCAAAGTGCTCCCAGAGGTGATAGTGACTATTAGGTGTATATGTATATCGTCACACTCCAAAATGGCAACTGTTCAGGAGAGGGCAAAAACATTCTTTAGTTTTAATGGAAATCAAAGGAAAGTTTGGGCCATTTCTATTGGTCCATTCATCATGAAATTTCCATACAGTGTAAACAGCAGCTGCTGTATTCAAAGGATAAACAAACAAACAAACAAAAAAAAACAACAACAAAATTGACATATAGGCTATATATTCACACACAGACACACATATAAAAGGTGTTAACATGCTATTTCAAACTCCTGCCTTTCATAAACATTACATAAAACTACATGAACTACATCAAGACAAGGAACATATCCCACAAACGGAGAAATGTAATTTGAAAAAGTGTAAATTTGAAGCCTAACGTTTCAACGCTAGCTTTTATTAGCCTTTAATCTGACTTCGTTTCTCTCTTATCTAGTTTTGATGACAGATTTCCTCCAGTTCCGCTTGTATGTGGTGTATTTGATAGTTAATTCTCTTTCTCAGGGAGCTAGCTAGCGTTAGCTAACAGTACCTAAACTCCCCCTCATACACCGGCATTGTGAGTCTCTCAGACCCCGAGAAAACCCTAAAAAGGACAGGAAGAGTGATGTGTAGCATCACCTTGTTGGTAGAGCTCAAATGGGTTACTTTGGTCGACTCCACTGCTTTCATCGTGAAAGGCGTAGATAAACTAGCGTTAGCTAATTACTTCAGCAGCGTCTTCAGGTGTGTGATCGCGCCTGACTGAGCGGAGAGGTGAGGACTGTGGCTCCCTCTGCTGGCGGATCACGGAAAGCTCTCTTTAGAGCCGCTTGAGCGTTGTACAGTCCTAACACTGCCATGCACACGGAACACAAAGGGAGATCTGTTGTGGGATCAAACCGAGAGCTTTATCAGACAGCAGTTCTGATAAGGAGGTCAATAAATCACATAGCAGCGTTGTAAGATCTGAGCGCTCTTTAATCACGTGACTCAGACACACAGTGACGCTGATACCCGCTGTTTCTTCAATCCACAGTCCAGAAATTAAACTGAACAATTTAAATGTTTATATATTTGTATTAATAAACACATGAAACACGGGGTAGAAAAATATTAAATGTTAACATGTTGAAATCCTTAATACTAATAGGCATTACTAGTTCTCACTCGTAATAACCGTCATGTTAACTCCCAGTTCATCTTACAGAGGACTAAATTTAACATGGGATATTTTCAACACTGAAAATGTAACATTGAAATTTTAATAATTCAAAGTGTTCAAATATATTTCTTACCTGGAAAACTGAATTGTTTGCTTGTAAGAATAATGGGTTGCGTTTTTACATGTCAGAACTGAATACGACATAAACAGTTCAGTTCTCACAGGCAAAATTTAGTTTAAACATTCAACAAATTGTTTTTTAAGCTTCAAATTTTAATTTTAAATACAATTTACACTAGTAAAAAAATCCTCCTTATATTAGAATGAATTACCAATGAAAACAGAAATTTTAAATGCTGAAATATATTTCAGATTATTAAAAGTTACATTTTGAGAAATGTAGGATTTAAAGCTTAAACAGATTTCCATAGGTCTCTGTCTTTCCTGCTTCTCAATCTTCTCTTCTTGTCCCAGGACATGGATAATTCTGTTGCACCTTAAATGAGATACTGGCATCCATCCTCTTTAACACCTTTGTTCCTGAGCCGTATTTGAGGTCTTATCAATGTATGTTTCCAAGAGTAGTAAGAGAAATGGAGAGGAGACCAAATGATACCATGCACCATCCTAACCCATAGCATGTCAGGCTGTCAGTATCTGAGGAGACATGCTATGGATGCTAGGATGGTCCGTGGTATCATTTGGTCTCCTCTCCATTTATTTTGCTACTCTTGCTTGTATTAAGAAAACTCACTCAAAGCAAAAGCACACTTTTAAAAGATTGTTTTTGTGATGTCACAAAAGCTGATGCATTTAAATATATGTCACAATTCAGGCTATGACTTTTTAGCCCCATACATTCACACTGAAGCTATAAAGAGTGTTTAAGCACAGACTGCTTTTTGAATAACATACAATAGAGTGCAGCCAATCAGAATAGAGCTCATTTACACATCAGTCTGAAACACAAAGTAATAAAAACAGTCTGTTTAATTCTAAGGGATGAAGAGAGGTGGGGAAATGGTCATGTAAGTGTTATAGTTATGTTTATATTATAGTTATGTTATAGTTGTTTACATCTTAACCTACCCACCAAGTGTCAATGCTGTCGGTTGATTCCTTCTGGGTGCAGCTATTTGTGCAGCTATTCTTTGGATGATCAGTGTATGAAAAAGGAAACTGAGCTTTTACTCAGTTCTGTTTTAGTTCTTCATGTTTATAGTTCCTGATTCATTTTCTGTATTATTGCACTTATTTATATTCGTTTGGTGACATCCATGCTGTTGCAAGTACCTCTAGCTTTGCTTTAGCAGATCTATTAATGGGTCCATATTGTGGAAAACTGCACTAAGGAGATATTTAAAAGGGAAATTCCACCTTTTTAAAATTCTTAATAATTCAGTTCTTGAGATGTAAACAGAGTCAAATGGAGTGATTTGATGTGTGATGGTTTGTTGTAGAAAAACTAACCAACTCAGACTTCTTTACAGTGGTGGTGATGGGAACCAGGGGTCAAAGCCATAGCCAAAACCACCAGTGACCCTACACCTGAGGTTTAATGTGATGTTAATGTTGATGAGGGTGGGGTTAAATCTGAAAAAAATAAGGTTTCTCTGGGGACTACTTTGCCTTACAGTATCCTGCATCTACCCCTCAGTCATGAATGGATTAAAATAAATGATTTAAAATACATTTTAAGACAAAACTTTATCACGAAATGATTGTAAAACAGTGTCTCAGACATCACACAGCATATCCACAACCGTTTCAGTATCTTTCTATGAGGGACCTTGGAAAAAAACATTGAACTCTTCAAACATCTGGTTCCCATCACCACCACTGTGAACAATTCTGACCACGCAAGTTTCTCTTGAATGGAGTGTTATATATCACCACTCTGAATGACTTTATTTATCCCCCCCCCCCCTAAACTGCATCCAAACTCACAGACTACTGTACTACACATACTGCACTGATGAACTGACTTCTACTGATGGTGTTTTATTTGTGATACACTATTTTATACAGTAGTAGGCGGTTTAGGACTGCGCTCGGACAGTATAGATTAGCAGCGAATCCCAATCCATCATGAATCCATGTCTGCTCTTAGCCCCTACTGCACTAGCGGCCGTCATGCGGAGTTAAAAATCCGGTCCGGGTTTTTCATGCGGCCACTCAAGTTACACTTCCAGAGCGTGTGGATGTGTGTGAGTGTGTCCCGGTGTGTTTATGTGTCTTTTGTGCGGTCGGGGTTTTCTAAGTCCACGCCTCGCTTGTTCCTGAACGGCGTGCTCAGAAAGGCTCCGGTGTTTGTCCAGTCTCCACGCCGCTCAGTTTCAGCCAGCGTTACCCGGCCATGTCTGTGGGCGTCGCGTCCGGCTTCTCTAACGACGAGCTGCTGCACGTTCGCTTTCCCATCCACCGCGCCTGCAGGGACGGCGATGTGGGCGCCCTGTGTTCGTTGCTCCAGCAGAGCTCCGCCAGCCGAGAGGACTTAGCCGCCGAGGACTCTTTCTACGGCTGGACACCGATTCACTGGGCGGCTCACTTCGGAAAGGTAAGGCTTAAAGTCGCCCAAGCAAAAGTAACGTTCACTGATTTTCAGCTTTCCTAAACTTAACGTTAACGTGGACTCGGGGCTAAAGTTAAGCTGCAGGTTTGTCTACAAGACACAGCTAGCCAGCGTTAGCTAAACTCGGCAGCAAATGTGAGGGACCACATCGAGGCCCGAAACCGTGAAGGATCCTGTTTAATCGCAGCTACGTGCGCGCGCGGTTGCTGAACCGAGTCGTGTTCATATGGACGTTAGAGCATCAGTTACGAGAACTCGAGAGGGATTTTCCTCTCTATTCGCCTTCAAGCGCCCCGTTATCAGCTTTAAATCCCCGAGAGGTGATGCGGCGGTGCTGGGAGTGTGAAATGTGCCGTGTGAAGTTAGTGGGACGTTAAGTTTTGGCACTGTAAGCTGCTGTATCGACTGATGGGGCTTAAAAAATGAACTTGATTAGACCAGCGAGTACAGCGGTGCGGCGCCTTCGTCGCCTAGTGGGCGCGCGCTGAGTAAATGCGAGTCGCTCATTGGCTGAGAGAGAGCCAATGAGAAGCGAGGCGCCAAAATCTCCATTTAAAAAGAGTCCCTTTGACCCTCCGAGTCTAAACAGACTGCCACCAAATCCGCACACTGCAGCGCTGCACAATGGACCTGGACTACACCCCCTGCAACTCTGAAACGGCTTGTTAATCAGCCCCTAGGTTGGAGCAGGGAAGCCTCTAAAATGTGCAGGGCAGGGTGCCTCCAGGACCAGCGTTGAGAGATCTAGAGATCCAGATTGGTCTGGTTTAGATCTACTGATTGCAATTTTCTGTTTGTTTTTTGACCTACTGATTCCAGTTTTCTTACTTTGTAATAATTAAGTCTGATGGCATGCACAAATATTATAGGACAAACCTTTGCTTTTATCATAAACCTCCAACTAAAATTAAGTACAGTACATTGACAAATGAAAACAGCTGCAATAACTATTAGAAAAAGAAGAGTAGCCTGTAACGAGTCACCTTTTGGGTTCTCACATTAAAATATGGTGTAACTGTAAACCTTCATCCACCCACTGAGCCGTCAGGCTCAACGTGCACATCATGATGAACTAAATATCAGTAGGTCTAAGTATCAGTTAGATATCTAAATATCAATAGTAAAACTAATGCTGCGTTTGAAAGTGGGGAAACTTGTAAATTATGAACTCTGGATTTTAGATGATGCATTTTGAGTTTACAACATGAGTTTACCTTTTAACCTCTTTCATGAGTGGAAAAAAAGCACTAAACTAAAAAAAATGTTGATCGAACAGTGCATCTTTTTAGAGTAGTTCTGTCTTTTGTTTGTGGCCCAGTTGTTTCTGTCATTGAGATGTAAACACACTCATTCAGTGCAGGAGAACCAGGGGAGTTTATCACTAAACAGGATTACTGAGGCCTCATTTGCACCTGGTCACTTCATGCATCTCGTGTCTCAGGATCTGGATAAGGCCAAGCTGCATAAAAGTGCAAGACGCATACAAACAGACAATTCTAATCAAGGCACTTCAGGAGGTGGTCTGAGATGCATTTGACTCACATGTTATAGCAGTGTAAATGCATCTGTCTCTCCAAGATGCATTCCACAGCTCCTCCCCTAGCAGTATGTCACTGGGCATGTGACCCTTTGGCAGTGATAATCAAGGGGGGATGCACATGGTTAAGGACTGAATGGACACAATGCTTATTAGCAATACGGACGGACACTACTACAGAAAACAAACTGCTGATGCTAGAGGCTGAGTGCATAGACAGTTAATAACTGTATGTAATGTTCCATACAGCGATCAGATTTCAGTCTGAGAATCCAGAGATGCATTTGATTACTAAGTGTAAATGTGTGGAGATAAAATCTTATCAGGATACGATCCAGAGTAATATGTAATGTTTAAATTATTTATTTATTATTTTTTTTTATCTTAATTAAATGAATCACATTATGAAGAAATAACATATTGATGGTAAGTAAATGCCATGATGACTGAAGTTCTTTTGGAAGGAACTACTGCCCCACGCTCCCATAAATTTAAATAGAAGCACAACAAGAGTTAATGTCGGCATTGCTTTCCACCACTGGTGATGCTCTTGGTGAGACAGTATAAAGTTTTCTCTACACTGTTAGGAATTAAATTGGCAGATGGAAGGACAATGCATTTGCTGGTGATACGTTGTCCCCTATTGTTTAGAGTATGAAAGTTGTCATCTTGCAAATTGCTCCTTTAAGCCAGTTGTTTACAATTGTCCAAATAGAAATCCTGCTTTGTGAAATGTTTCCCCAGGAGTTGCAATGTTTAACACTAATATAGCTAATTTATTTACCATCCAAATGAGAATGTGAGGGACGCACCCAGGAAGAGTGAGGCCAATTATAATCTCTGAAACTGTTCAACGCTTCGACAGTTCAATCGATCAGATCATTTCAGAGTTGCCTGTGCAGAATCTTGCTACACTGATATGTGATGCCATCGGACAAAGCGGTGCGCCAAATTCACTACATGCCGACATCACTAGATGCCAGTCAGTTTCAAGGAGATGCAGCTCACGTACATGATGACGACAGTACGTGGATGTTTCCTACATGATGCAAAGGTCTTAATAGTGCTCGCTAAACTGCAGTGTGAAATCAAAACTAACCAGACCAAATATATACAATGTAACAAACATGAACTCTGGTTTAGACCCTGATCCAGACTTTCAGGTGTGAAAACGCCCTGAAAAGGTGCCTCTCTATGTGTTCGTCCCTGCTCTGGGAACTGCTTGTAGAAGAGTGTCAGAGGAACAGAATGACCTGTTTGGTTCATAAAGCCAGTTGTGCCACTCAACAGCCACAGGAGCAGCAACTGCTCACACTGGCATTCAAGAAAAGCAGTCCTAATAGAATGGGATGCGCTGGGGCAGCTGCACATGAGCCTAAGGTCACCATGCCTAATGCCATGCTTCAGCTAGAGGGGTATAAACCCAGCATTAGGCTGTGGAGCAGTGGGACTGCGTTCTCTGAGTGAGTGATTAATGAAGTGATGAGTTGAAGTGGTGCTTATGATCCAGAACTAATCATGTGCTATCAGTACCTAACACACTAAATCTTTTTTTTTGTTTGGCTGAATGCAATCATATCCTCACAGCAAACTTCCTATTAATACTCTTAATTACAAAAATGCCATTTTTGAATGAAATGAGCAATAAAAGTAATGAAGGAACAATAGCTTCATTCAGAACTGTTGAGTCAGCATGTCGTACTGCCCACGTCCTTTATGATCAAAAACAAAGAACAAACTTTCAGCAGCCTGTAACTATTTTTAGCCTTCATCCCTAACGGAAGTTTCCACAGAAACTCCCCGAGTGGAGGGCCAAGTCAAAATAGTGGTGAAAAGTGTGGCATGGTTCAAGGCTGAGAGGGAGTCTGCTTCCCAGATAGCCTTTTCTTTTTGTCCCCTCACATTATGGATGTGTACACCCTTAGGATCATGATATTTATGGCTAATCAGACAGCTCACAGGGCCAAAGTTATGTGTGGATGAGGAGGCGTGACCCAGCGTCTCATGTCTCAGACAGATGTTTTGGACGTTTCTGCTGTCTGTAAACAGATCAGAGAGGAGGGGTTTGGCAGACACGTGTATGTGTGTCTGAAGAAAGTGTCTCATGTGCTGGAAAGTTTGTATGCGGCTGTGGGAGAGCAGGGCCAATAGACTAGGCGATGAGTCACCATTGCTGTTAACACTGAAACAGCTGCTGAAACCCAGCAGCGAAGCACGGCCAAGAAGCAGGAGCTTCAAACAACTGTAGCCAGTCAGAACATGACTGAAATAAGAGCATCAAATGTAGTTCACTATTGAGGGCTGGGAAACAAAGAGCTTGAATTGTGTTTGTGTTTAGTGGTTAAAATTGCCTCAGTTCCCTTCTGTAACAACAATATAATAAAGCCTCTCTCTCACTATCTCATGCGAGTTGAATTATGGCATGTTCTGTTTCCCGCCATTTTTACCCTGGCTGTTCTCCAGGAAGAGCTGGATTAGTTTTCACAAGGTCAAACTTCCTTTGCACCATTGTTTCATTATATGGTGCCACCTGTCTGAGGACTTTGTTTCTAATCTCTGTTAGAAAGCAGCAGCAGTTAATGTGTCTTTATTTCTCTTCATCCCCCACATTAGCTGGAGTGTGTGTTGCGGCTGGTGCAGGTGGGCTGTGAGGTGAACGCTGTCACATCACGATTTGCGCAGACTCCGGCACACATCGCTGCTTTTGGAGGACACCCAGAGTGCCTCTTATGGCTCCTGCAAGCTGGTGCTGATATCAACAGACAGGTGGGTGATCTCATAAGTCACTGTACTGATAACAGTAGGGGTGGGCGATATATGTATAGCAAGGGTGTCAAAGAAAGTGAGCCAAGTCTCACTGAGATTAAAATCAGGAGTGTATTGGGACGGATAGGCAGCAATACATAACATAGTCCCCAGGAAAACAACTAACAAATGACAAAACTTAAATAACAAAACACTTTCACATAGACATGGGCATGTGGCCTTGCTGTCTCCACATGACTCCAGTGTCGCAACATAACATTTATTTGCTCTTTAATAGACCAAACTGCCATTAATTATATTGTCATTAATTATATTACATGGCTTAAGAGCCACACTAATAATATGGGCAACTAGCGTTTTGGCTAGTCATGAATAATTATGCTGATGTTTTTGGTGTAGGTGTAGCAGCAGCTTTCAAGTGCAGCATGAGTGACTTGTGGTGTTTCTCAAACCGCAACACTGATTGGCCAAAATTGAAAAATTGCTGACTGCATGTTTGGAGCCAAAATGATTTGATTCCAGTCTAGTCTAGAATGCTGGACTACTGCAGGCAGTGTCAAAAACACTGTAAATGGCATTAATGGTGCCTTTGCAAATATACAAGTTACCCACTAATATTCCAACACAACAAACCACGGCATTTGAATTTTAGGCTGGGATGGTTATTTTTTTTCTTTGGCCTGGAGCACACAACATCCATTATAGCCATAAATAATTTGAAAGGTTGGAACAGCCCATTTCAGGTGAGCTCAGGCCCAAAGAACATTGTGGATATGCCTTCAGTTATGCATAGTACAGTCTAAAGTACATTCGTGAATGCAGTGATGAATCCTTTGATATTGTGCCTTGCATAGGGTAAAATAGCCAAAATGCTTCACTTGCTGAGATTATATAAAGATTATAGAAAATTTTGCAGGGTTTTTTTGTTTTGTTTTGTTTTTGGAAGTAAACACCTCCTGCTCACTGAACTTTTAGTTCTTACTGGCATTTCGTTCCTATTCTCAACAGTGTGAGAATAGACATGGAAGAGAAGCTTCTAACCAGTGATTCTTCTTTTCCCATTTTATATGATGCGTTTTTGCACATATATTTGAAGAAAGATGAAGCATGGAAGAAGATGGGGGATATTGTTGGTGTCCCTGGTGAGTTAGGTCACTCAATGGCTAGCTAGGTTATTGGGGATATTGTTGGTGTCCCTAGTGAGTTAGGTCACTCAATGGCTAGCTAGGTTATTGTGGGATATTGTTGGTGTCCCTGGTGAGTTAGGTCACTCAATGGCTAGCTAGGTTAGCCAGCATGTTAGCTGGCCAATAACGCTAGCCACGAATACAAACAGTTAGGTTTTAAGTTTGTTTGTCAATATGTGTTCAGAACACAGGTAGCGAGCGGCCTGTAAAACGGCCATAAGTTGTGAAAGTGCCATAGTGCTGTTTTAGATTATCTCGACCGAACCTGCTGTATTTGAGGCAAATTCATCCTTTTAATTTGGTACACTATTATGTTTGAAATGATGTTATGTTTACATTGTACCCCAAGCTGTGCTGTTCATTTGGCAAATTGCTGTGCCGCACCTGGGGGGCCCTAATGGGAAAGGATAATCAATTGTGCTGAGCTATTATGACACTAGTGTTTATGCTTGCTTAGTAGGCGTGTTTTATATTACACAATGTGAGGCTCTGTTTTCTTAGATTTTTTTGTCAGAGAGCTATACAACAGGTATGTAGGTTGCCTAGCAGCTAACAACTGGATGGTTGTGGGTTCATATCCGCGGGGTACTTGGGTGTATCCGGATGTGCCCTTGGTCTAACCCAGATGGTGCTGCTGTGTTGCATGTATTTTGATATGTCACGGACTACCAGTCTGAGTGAACACATGTATAGGAATTTACTTCAGAGAGCTTTTGCATTGTGTCCAACATGGCATTGCTCAGAAAGCTCCAATACCACATGCTGATCCATTTTACTACGACCAGCGTAGACATGCTCATGGCCCAGCTACTCTGGGGGTGATATTAATGAGTTCAAGGAGACAGTCACTGAATTCATCACGAACAATATATTACACTAGTAACTAGTAAAATCCCAAAGGTAATCCTGCTGTCCCTTTAGAAACATTTGCTGTTCTCAGAAAGCTTTTAGGGTTACTCTGTGTTTTACAGATCTATTAGTTGATTGATTTATCCACATGCACTCCGCCTCCCCCACCCCAGGAAGTAACTATGCCTGAGCACACCAAGCACCCAGAAACCTAGCTCAGCAAAATCCCACCTTCATCCTCTCTTTGTCTGCTTTACGGCGATCAGTGCAAATATCTGCCAAGCTGATCCTCTTGCACAGGATCATCCTGACCTGATGTTGAATGACGGCCCTATGAACCTTGTAAGATACTGGAACAGATAAGCTCAGAATGCACAATATGTACCATTTGTTTTGTGAAAATAGATTGTCTTCTAATTACTAAGAACATATAATTTTGTACACCAAAAATTAGATCATTCTTTCAGGCCGTGTTCTTATCACACAGTACAATGCATGCTAAAACAAAACGGCAGTCTGATGCAAACACTAGTGTTGTGGTACGGGTGGTTGATACGGCAAAAATGTATCATGATGCTTCCAGGGCCAGTGGTGCCATATTTAAGAAAACTATATAATCCAAAAAAAAAGAAAGTTTTATACACTGTAATGCACCAAATCTAATTAAACAGGACTAATCATACTTTTTTGTAATGAAACGTGTTCTTTAGGTACTAGTGGTATCTGCTTTATCATCCCTGTTTAAAGTATGTAAAAATTGGTAACTTAACAGGAGAAGGCAAAACATTAATTACTTTCAATGCAAGTAACGCAAAGAGACTTTATTTAACGCAAATTTGCAGCATTTCTATTGGTCCATTCATAATGTTTGCGCAATGTGAAGAACAAGCTCAAATTACACAGAAAAATAAAAATGGTCTTCTATTAGTGTAAGTTTGTTTGTTCTTTCCTGTAAATTTGACATTTTGGAGAGACAGCATTTGTTCTGACAACAGTAATACATTTGAAATGATGAAACTTCTTTATTCCTATGCTGGAAGATCTACATCCATGATGTTATTTGTGATGACGCATCCTCACACAAGTCTTCTGCTGCTAAAACAGTAATGGATTGTTGCTTTAACAAATGACTAAAGGAATGCGACCTTATCTAGGTAATATATTTACCTTTTATCTGACAGCATAGGGATGGGATCCTCCCTAAAACGGAGACCGGGATGGGGTAGGGTGCGTTCTCTTTGTACAAGGAGGACAGCAAGAGGGTGACTCTGGGACTATTGGTGGGGGAGATATCCCTGCTGCAGCAGTGAGTCTGCTATTATTGTACAGTTTGACCTACATCCTGCAGCTTTATCTGCAGCCAGTGCAGCATGTGTGTTTTCCTGCCCCTAGAGGGAGTAGTTGAGTCAGGGTTAAGAGTTCACACTTTCTCTCATGGGCACTGGTTCTGTCTTCTAAATGTTACACTCACTTTAAGATGACAGCTGCTGTCTCTAAATGCACACCGAACGATGGTGTTGTCTGCAATTTATGAATCATTTATCTGACTTTAGACTCGTATTGCACAGTACTTTTCAATGCTACAACATGGTGCACATTTTCAATATTCTAAGTTTCAATACTTTCAGCTCTTTACTGAAGAAGTGCACTGACCTATTGTGCCTATAAGTAAATCAAATTGCATATGTTGATCTTGTCCGGATATATAGAGATGTTTGTTTGCATATCTGAAACATATACTGTAGGTTTGTATTTAGTAATACGTGGCCCTTTGCTTCTAAACATGATGTATGTCTAGTTTTTAATTTGTGTTTAACAGTGAGATGAACCTAATTAATGACTGTTGCGTGTTCTGTGGTATGTGTTGTATGATGCCCTTTTAAAGCTGCTTATCTGAGTGTTTAACATTTGAAGAGTTCAGTATTGAAGATTGAATAAAATGTTACTAAGCAGCAACTTAGTTTGAATTTGAATATTTTCCTATGTATGCTGGATATCAACGTGCAGAGACATAACCCTTATCTACAGGCTTCATTCTGTACAAATTCACCCAAAACTGCAACAACAGCAATTTCAAGGGAACCTGTTGTTCTCATTTTCAGTGTTCATACTTTTATTTAGAACATGTTTACATGCTTCAGTGTTTCTACAACACGTTAATTTTCTAATATTGTACGTCTGTATGCACCCTCTGAAAAAACGTTTGTGTCTAAGCCCTGCGTCTCAATGAGCCGAGTGGTTTACTAATTGGTCAGCTTCCAATTCTGTTCTGATTGGTCAACCACCAGAGCAGTTCTTCCCCTGACTGGGCTTCCAGGTAGTTGCTGTGTGTTCTGTGAGGACAAGGATTGTTACGAGATGACGTCACTTTGCAATAAAGAAAAAGGCTGGAATTCTACTGCGCTGTTTCAGGCAGCTGAGAAAAGTGTTTTGCTGGTTTCAAACATGTTTCTATAGCTTGTTTAACTGTGTCTGTAGTGAATCCTAAAGGACAAAATGTTGTGTGTTTGTGGGTTTTTTTTAAATAGTTTACTATATAGTTTTATACATTTATACTTCATTAGCCATAGTCACTTCATAACATTATAATTCAATGGTATGCTACAGTGTTTAGGGATAGTTGTAACAGCAGCATTTAGCGTGTTCAGTGTTTGACTTTACCTGACTCATTTTATTTATTTGATGAAATCGCAAAATGAATCTGCCAGAATAAACAAATTTCTTGAATTGCATGTTTGAAAGATCTTCTGATTCCAGTCATGCATCCCTCTGTGGTAAATGGGACATATTCTTATTTTTAGAATATGTAAGTATGTAAATATTAACATTTTAATTTTGTGCTTCCAGGACTATATGGGTGAAACACCCATCCATAAAGCTGCAAGGGCAGGTAGCATGGAGTGCATCAGTGCCCTGTTGATATCGGGCGCTAAACCGGAGTAAGTCACCCCCTGCTTTTTCCTTATCTGTTACACTTCTGCTTCTATAACAATGTTTTGAAAGGGAGCTCCACCCAAAAGACAACCCAAAAATCTAGACTTATTGCTGGCTTTCTCATCTTGAAGAACCAGATGGTGTAGACCTAGAGTGCCTTAAGTCACTGGCAACCTAATTTGCCCAGATACTTTCTCCAAACGGAGCCAGTCAATTTTGGGTGCACAAGGGGCATTGAAATCCTATTTACATCCTGAAGGGCTTAAAAGTTACATATAGCTCTAAGGACAATTAAACTTCCTTCTTAAAACCAGCCATTTCTTTCTAGTTTTGTGTTCACATGGGAAGTTTCAGTTTGAATAAAGGAAGTTAAAATTAAATTAAAATCATGCCTCCACATATACAGACTCAGCAGCACGTTGGCTCTGCAGTAAGGATTTGTCTGGAATGAATCAAGCTGCCATCCACTGATTAAGTTTCCCTGCTGAGTTGGATCGGAGAGGCTTTTAGCATTTGGCAATCCAAGCATGGTGGAGTTCCTTATTCAAATAAATTTGTCTGTTTTAACCTTTGTTCATGATTCAGCCTAAAGGTAAACTCTTGAGATTCTTTTTATGAGTGTTTAGAGAATGATGGTGTTATTTCATAATTTGACAAAACAAATGCACAATTGCTTGTTTGTTCCCTTGAAGGAAAAGAAAATGCAAAAAATACAAACCTAAACCTTCTGTTCTCATCAAATAGATATTCTGAGAGACTGACCAGTCCTGCTTCTCGGACTGTGATGCATCTTTTGGGACAATATAAACTATAAACCTTTGTGACTGAAAACCATTTATTACATTATGACTAATTCGGGTTGTACTTTGTTTGCAAATGTTGTAACTTTCTCTCAACCAGAGCATCAGTTAAGAATAAATGTAGAGATTGTTTTCATAACAATCACAATTTGAAAGTTCAGTTTCCAAATTTCAGGACCTGCAGTTGTAATTAAATATTACATTATTCAACACTTTAAGTAGAGAAATTTAACCTAGTAACAGAGTTTCCTGGTCTAAAAAAGGTCAGAAACTTTAATTTAAAGGGAGTAATCACATTTAAATTGGCACAGTGTTGTTCAGAAAAATGTCAGTTCGATATTTTATGCAGTTCATTAATGTAAAATGCAGTGTTTCTAAACATGCTACTTGGATTTATAATACAGGCGAAATATAAGTGGCCAGATTCATAAAACACTTGATTTTACTGTGACATTAAGAACAAAAAACATTGGCAGAAACACACTTTCACATTCATTAACAAGGATTACCGGCTTGTGTTAAGGCTTGTGCGTTGAGTAATGGCTGCGCTTTAATTTTTTTTTGCCGATGGGCAGATTTAACTGACACTATATTTAAAGCAGCCTCTTCCTCCTGTGACAGATTCAGTGTTTCACTAATCCCACTCTTGTGAATTGAAAGCAGGTTCAGTTTGTAATGCATGTCGAGGGTAACTTAAAATGTTAAGATTCGAATACAAGGTTTAGCTTTTAATCCTATTTTTTCAATTTACATTTTTAATTTTTTTAACCCAGTTTATGATTTCTAAAGGAGTTCAATGTACACATGTGAAAATTACATTTCTACTAGTCTTTTTTGTTTGTTTGTTTTTTTAACACCACTCAAAACAATTTTAATTTTAAAATGTAATGTTTGCTAGTTACTAGAATTCCTTAGATCAAGCAAAAAATATGGTGGGACACTTGCCATAGTAATTCCTTTCCGTGTGTCAATTGAATGTTTTAATTACTTGGAGAGTTAAATAACACGTACAGTTTAGTTTACATTAGTAAAAAGTAATACTGCAAATAAAGTTGATTGGAAAAGAATCTTACATGCTAAAGTAGTCTTAGAATCAAAAGTATATTAAAGATGTAATTCAGTTTCTTACCTGACGTTTTTTTGTGTATTAGTATTTTAATGGCCACGTCACGTCCATTTTGGCTGCCATCTGAAGTGTCATTTGCTGTGGGTCTTTTTATATGCATGACACAATTTTATATGTGGACATTTTATATATGTCTCTTGCCCAGATGAAGGAAAAAAAATCCAAAAGAACATTAAAAAGGTTTTATGAATCTGGAACAGTGCATATAAACTTGCTACTGGTTTGTAGCAGCCTAGCATTTAGTTAGCAACATTAATTGAACAAATCCTGTTTGAGTAATGTTTGGCCTGTTTTCTTTGCAAATTAATGTCTCATTGACATTTTGCAGTGTTCTTCTAAAAGGGTGCTGTTATAATGGTGGGATTTACCAGTATCTTCCAAGTTGTACTGCTCTTTTTATAATTAACATTTTGATATAGAGAAGGGCCATTTCTAGCTTCACTAAGTATGACTGTGTACATGATTACGAATATAATTCGCTGTAATGAAATAATAGGAACAGAACCTTTCAGACTTTATAATGGTTCTGTATGACCATTATAATCACAGAAGTCTGATGAATAAATTACCAGGATTCTGCCTGATGTTATCATTAGTAGTCAAGTAAATTGGCTCATGTTTTTTCCCAATGCACAATCTAGACCTTATAATAGTTAACGTTTGTACAATTAAGTTGTCATGCTTCTAATTATAGTGTTTCTTTATTGTAAATCCCATAATACCTAATTGTTTAATTAAAAAAAAAAAAAGAAAAAGTAAGTCCTAGACAAGTTAGGGATTACTTTCTCTTAGCTGCTGGACATCTAAATAGATTGTGATGTTAAAGTTGATTATCTGAATATTACTTTTAGTACAAGCATATTTCGTCTTGCAGTGTCTGTCTGTGTTCATTAAATTAAGACGTGGCACATGGCTTCTGGGGAAAAGACTAGAGGGGTTGTGCATTTGTTCATATAGCAAAATATAATGTGTTAAGGAATATATGTATTGTTCTTTTATAAAGGTAGTTTATTATTACATTTGATGAAATGCTAGCTGTCTAAATGTATACTTGAAGAGAGGAAAGCTCATTGTGGGTTTTTAGGGGGGTTCGTTTTATGGGGGATTTATTCTTGTCTGTAAAGATCCTTATAAATTGTGAGGAGATCTTAATGACACTATGATAAATGACACAATACACATTCATCAACAGTTTGTTGATGTCAAACATTTGGCTGAGCTGCTAGTCGCATGCTGACATCTCTCCATTGTGCTTTAAATTAGTTACATGTGTAGTTTTTGTCAACACATGGCATTAATAGTTTTGTATCTTCTGTGGAGGGTATTTTTGATGTGTGTTTTTTCTTTCCCACATAGATATTTCAGTTGTTCTGTGTGGTTTGTGAGTGTATAATACATGCACATTGGCTCTGATGAGATGATTTGATGTTCCAAATGGTGTGGAAATGTTTACATGTCAGTGGGGTAGGGCCGCAACTACTGATTATTTGGGCAATTAGTTTGAAAATCAGAGCTTTTCAAAATGTCAAAATTTTTCATGCTGTTGGAACAAAACCTTGAATCTCCATTTTTGGTGAATTTCAGTTTCACATTATTTTGAAAGTACCGCTTGCCCTTTACATTGTGTGTAAATTTTATGATGAATGCATTAAAGGAAATGGCCGAACATTATCTGGACAAATGTCTCGTTTGCATTGACGCATGTTAACAGTGTAGTAGGTTTTCTCTTTTCCTGTGAAGTTACCATTTTGGAGATGCAAGATTTTGTTCTGAGAGCAGCAGTTTACTTAACTGAACAATAGCAAAATGCAGAGCCGTTCAAAGATTCCAAAACCTTAATTGAAAAAAAGGAGTGATTGAAAAATAACAGACAGTTTTTCATTCAAATTGCAATATTCAGTATTCAAAGAGGTAAATTTGACCTTAGTTTGAATGATTGATGTATATATTATTAAATAAGAGTAATTTTGACTGCTCTACAATGAAGGACTGTGGTGAGTAAAGAAAGGTTTGTGGTTAATGAAGGTTTGTTAATGAAGGTTTTTTATCTATTTAATTTTATCTTGAGGCAGGGGTGTCAAATGTGCTCAGACATGAGGAAATATTAAAGTATTTTAACAAGTGTGTGTGTGTGTGTATATTGTAACAAAATTTACAATTCAAATTATTACCTACTGAATTTTTTAATTGTTGTTTGGCAGGTCATTCTACTAGTTTGAATTTAAATCCTCACATTTCTAGGTGATCAAATGAATTCTTGTAAAACTAAAAATAATTTCCTCAGCCTGTGTTAAACACAAACCTTATTTTCTCACAGAATTCAAACACAAAGTGAACCCTATTTTATGTGATGCTATTTTAAGTGATGTCTTTACACCTCCACTCCACAAATTCAGGTAAAAAGGTTGCCTATTTTAAGTATGTTAAGTCTTGGGTGTTCTTCTGAAGAAAAGTGTTGATGAACCAGAGGCATGGAAGGGTTTAAAGCCTGTCTGAGGCTGTTAAATATCCTTAAGGTTTGTGGAACGGTTCTGCATGCCTGCTGAATGTTTGATCTGTGCTGGAACACTTTTATCACACAGCTGTAATCTAATGAGATGTTCAGCATATTTTTTGTGGTTCAGCTCTTTTCTTTTCACATCTTTTGTTTCATCTGATGCCCTAAATGTTTTAACCTGGGCAAAATAACTTTTGTAATATCATCTCCATTGTTTAATGGCACTGCTCACAACTCAATCCTTCCAAAGAATGTAAATAGATTGTTGACTTGGAGTGCATTTGTCAAGGAGAAACACAGTAGCCAAGCCATAAATGTTTGTATAGGCAAAGACACGTTTCTTCTGAAGTGTAAATTAGGCATTGTACGGCAACCTTTACAAAACTCTCACAGAATAGTTGGCGTTAAAGCTGATCAGTTGCAGTTCTTTACTTGTTGACATTTTTTATTGCGCAGCAGATCTTGAACAAATTACATGATTTATATTGCCAGTTCAGTAGACCAGCTACATTACGATATTGCTGTAAACAAGGCATTGTGTTGAATTTGGATCACTTAATGTAATTTGTAGCATGTATTGGCAGGTAATCAAACAATAGTTAACATGCATGGGGAGTGTTGAGGCTCTTCAGTTGTCTTGTTCAGTCAAGTAACAGGAGTTTTGCATTTTCTCAAGAATTCCTTAAATCTTCAGATCTTTGGCACAATGTAGTTTGGGATGTTTGACTTATAACACAACTGCTCAGTTTTATAGTAGTTATGGCAAGTAAATTTATGGTGACTAAATGAAGTACTGCTGCAATATTGACCAACAGTTTTTCTTGTACTCCTTCACTACCTCCACCATTCTTGGGTGAATGCCGTTTTTCACCCAAAATGTGTCAAGATTCCAAATTTAGGATTTTCAATTCATGGCTGCCACATAACAATTAAGACAGTTGAGCCCATTTGTGTTACCAAATGGCTTACCAAAAATTGAAGCACACAGATAAAAACGCTGTTCACTTTTTGACAGTGTCTGAGAAAGTGTGATGCATTGTGATGTAAGGAAGTCACTTTAAAGGCTGTTGGATGCCAGCCATCAAAACCTCAATCAACTGGTTTTCTAACTACTTTGTAAGCTTAGATTTGACGTCTTAGCACAGTAGAAGGACTCGGACATGATCCTGTGGTAGATTTTGTTATGCAGCTAGAAGCATGTGAATCTGAGACTTCACTGCTGTAAATTCAACATCTTAGAATATATACAGTCATTCCAGTCTGAGCAGCAGTACATCATTTTGCTTAAACCAGTTCTATTTCTCAGTAAAAAAGGTCAATGCCACATGAGGCCTATGGCACTGATCCATCAAAACATTAACAATTTCCATGTAGCTCACAATACGTATGGGAATATTGAATATTTATTTTTTTCCTCTTTCTAATGAGCTTTCAACCCTCAAGCTTCATATGAACTTGTAATTATTTGCAGTATAACCTGCCGATAATTACTTGTGGTTTAGTTGGATGTTAGTGAAATTAAACATTGTTCAGAAGTATAGGATCTGTTAAGGCAAGCAAATGTGCAAATTGGTTTCTCAAATGTCTGTTTTTTGCTTATTTTCAATGTTGAACCATTTTGAATTTGACCTAATTGAGATCATGTCACTTTTTTTTCTGAAAGTAGCATGTTCGCAATAAATTACTGAAGCTACACTGTCAACCATTACAGAGAAGGAAAACCCCTACACATCTCAATGTTTTGCAGCCATTGAATTTGAACATGACTTGATTTTCTCAAGTAAAGCCCAGAAAAGGGGGGAAGCATTCCAAAAACTGCTGAATCTGCCACACGTGCTTCAGCGAACAGCCTTACAGTTGTGGCTTTGAGTGTTCTCACTATCGCTTCCTTCAGTATCTACACACTGGCAAACTGTCGAGGTATTTCTTGCGGTGATTGGTTTTGTTTTTAGGAAAACAGTAATAGTATTGTTTAGACCTGCATGCTTTGCTTAGATAGTATCAGCTTTATTAACGTTTCAACATTTTTTTATATTTGCTCTTTTTTTTTAAGGGTTTTTCAGATTATAGCAAAAGCTCAGGTGGTCAAAAAAGGTAAATCATGTAAAAACTTTATTTAGACATTAGGCTGAACTGACCACTGTGTAGCAAAGGAACGAAGGGCACTTAGAAGCACAAGCAAAGCATTTCAGGAATGGTGAAAATATTTAATGCTTCCTTGGGCAAATAAATTTCCAACAAACTGTAGTATGAAGAATTCTCACAGAACTTTTTTTTTTTTTTTTTAATTTTATCATTGTCAATGCCAGACAATGACTAATTGAGCTCATGGGAAGTTGTTTGCTGTCATAATGGATGTAGATATCAAACATGAGCGTCAAACTGAAACTGAACAATATGAAATATACATTTTCAGAACACTCACTGATAGCAAATTAGCAAGCTCTGACTGAATGCTAGCATACATTCTCCTTTTACGAATATGTAAGTATATATCTATTTGGTCTGTATTGGCTGTTATTAAAATTAATTCCAAGCATTTTCTTTACAAGTTAACTGTGTTTGTCTAATGAGTATTAAGAGTGAACTATTATAATAGTTTACTATTTACTTGAAAACAAGGGTGTAGGTTTGGTCTCAACATCGGTAGAGCCACAATATGTTGACTTTCAAAGATTATATTTGCTGAACATCGTATGTCTAAATGTAATGCTCTATAATGGCAAACTATATTTGATTATAGCCTCACCTGAAATCCAGAACATGCACCTGTTTCCTCATCAGTCTGCTCTACTTCTCTAGCCTGCTGCTATATTTCCTGCTGTGCATACAAACTAAGTAGTTCATGATTTATTTTTAAAGGGATTTTGAGAGTGAAATTTTATTTAAGTTATTCACCTATTTTACTTTTACACCTGCTAGTAACCTGACACTGCTAGCCTACAGATGACATATGCCAGCTTTAGCTAGCTAACATGGTTAACTAGCATCAGCTGACAATTTTTTTCACAGTGGAATGGCTGGTGACGTTAGGTAGTTAGCAGATATTGAATCAACATGCCTTTTAGCCAGTCATATGCTAGCGTGCACCTTGGAGATGTATCCTCTGGGAGGCACATTGATATTATCTGATATTTGTAAGATAATAATCTTCACTCCAAAGACTGTGAACAAATTTGAACAAGTTCAAGTACTGATGAGGACAATTCCGACTTCCCTAAAATATTGTTAGAGCATGTCCCTACCATCTATATGCAAGCTTAGAATTATAGGTAGGATTTTTAGATAATTTTGAAGCTAAAATATTGGATCAGTATCGGCCAATACACAAGGTTTCAATAGTATCTGAGAAGAAAAAGTGGTCAAAATAACCCATAGAAGTCAAATTATTACTGTTCTAATTTTAGTATCATTGTGTAATCCCACACTTAATTGCAAAAAAAAGCTACAGTACAGTAGTGTACATGAAATTTATATTTATATAATGTGGATCTGCTATTGCTGTCAAGAAGTGACAAATTCAAACGGACAAGTTAAAATTCAAATTGAATCATTTGATCTCATTGTCAAATATGAATGTATTGACTGAAAGTTTAAAATCTACAGTTTACACAAAATTCCAGTAGGCTATGACTGAAAAATATTATAAAATGACATGCTTTTCTGTCTGTCAGAGAGAACTGCCTCTTACAGATAAAATAATAGAAGTATGTCACTGTATGTAACAGAGACAAACAAGTGTTAAAGTGTTCATTTACAGACCATTTTATTAGATGTATCCATATGTAGTGTCCAGGCACTCTAGTTTTTATTTGGTTTAACTTTTCTTGGGTACAGTACAAATATTATACTTGTCTGGCATTGTCTGTGAGGAAAATGTGGCGTGTATTTATTTCTGTACCTCTGCAGATTTAAATTGAACACGTGCACTTGGAGGCATTAACTTTTTTTCCAGAATCATTTTTGAATTTTTAGGTAGGAATTTGTAAAGGCAAACCAGTCATGTTATTGACTTTCATGTTAAAACTGTTTAACATTGTCTTCTTTTGTGCTCAGGACTTGTTTTCCCAAGGCATTGTTTTTATCTACATGGGTGTAAAAGTGGTCAAGGGACAGAGAGAAACAGATGGTGAATTCATGAATGAACCCCCCTGACATTTAGTCTTAATTTCTTTCATAAAAAGAAACCTGCCTTTGTATTAACATAAATAGACACATTGGTAATGTGTTGAGTTTATTGAGCGTTTATAGTTCATCAAAACTCAAAATTTTCTTTACTAAAAATTTAATATAATGTTGGATACGTTAGTAAGCCTTTGCATTTGAGTGTACCTAAATTAAGTTAACTTTTAAAAAGCTGCTTCTTGTTTTTATGTAATTATTAATAATGGCTGTTAAGACAAAATCAGAAAGTAATACAACATGGTAAAAACATTAAAAAAAAAAAAACACACAAAAAAGCCATAATTAAAATATATACTGTATATATATTTTGTTTTTGTTTTTTTTTTTACTTTTAGTAACATCCAGTTTCAGGTTATACAGTTTATGCAGCTCGCTCTCACCCACTGGTGGTTGTCTTAGAATAATTAAATCTTTAAATCTTTTTTTATTTTTTATTTATTTTTTTATTTTTTTGTTAGTAAATGTAATAGTAAATGTTTACTATAGTAGTAGTAAATGTAGTAAAAGTGTAATAGTAAATAGTAAATGTTTCAGAAGTGCAGGGGATGCCCCGATCTAGTATTATATAATGTATTTTAATGATAACATTGTCATATTGCCCACACCTAATTTCTGCATTTTTCAGAACAAAAACTTAAAAAGAAATTAACTTCTGTCACATTTTTTTTTAAAATCTGGAATAAATGTTTCATTAAAGCTGGTACGTGGTAAGAGTTTGTTCCCTTTTCACTTTTTTGCCTTAAAACTGTACTGTTTTGTACTTCTATACCAGAGATCTTCTGTCTATAGAGACTATTTAGCAACTGAACGCTATGTTCTCCGATGTTATTTGGGCTCTGCCATTTATCTCTGCTGCTGCCAGTTGGTGGTTAAGGAAATTGGAGATCTGTATGGTAGCCTGTTCCCAACTCAGAATGAATAAATAATAATTTCAGTTCACAGCTTGAGTTAAAGCCTTAAAGCCCTAATTACAACTGTGTCTATAAATTCTGAAATGTTTTTAATTGAATCTATTAAAACCCTGCATCTGAGTCCAGATCTCAAATTGAATTATTATTATTATTATTATTATTATTAAATAAATAACCATGATTGCAGCTTTTGTTAAATTAACTTCATGCAGTACTGTGCAGGCATCAGAGACCACCCTTCATTTACTTACATTATTATTACTATTATTATTATTTAGACATAAAGCATCAGCAAAAAGCAGAACACATTCTTTGCCTTGATTACGCCTCAAATTCTTTTCGGGAGACTTGCTTTCAGTTTTTAAAAGAAATATCCAGAAATGTTTTTCTACACCTCCAAAGTTCAGTCTTGGCAGTTGGTTGCAGTTTCGGCTTCTCAGTATCCAAGTGATCCCAAGGACATTCTGTTCACTGTTCTGAAAACACCAGTAGCTTCTTTGTTTGATTTTACAAACATTGTTCTTTTTCGTCTTTTATCCTTTTTTTCAGTGAGGAGTTCTTCACAGCTACACATTATGTTAGACCCCGTAGCATTGGTCTCTTATAGTTGAAGGATGGAACACCTGTGGATTTTTCTGATCTGAAGCAACAGTGGAGCTTAATTTTCTCCTGTCTCTTAGATGATAGCTTTGAGTACTGTTTATTTAGCGGGGACAGGTAGGAGTCTCATTATTAGTGTAGCTTTAAGAAACTTTTAGAATTAAAATAATATATTTTAAACTTATTTTTATTTGATTTCCCTTCTTTATGCAAGTCTCCTAAATGTAGTATAGTTTTATTTAAAAATATATAATTTTTAAATTATTATATAGACAATAAAGAGAGGAATCAAATTGTTTCAAATCAGTTTTTTAATTATTTGTTAACATTTATTTTCATAATAAAGCTCTGTAATAACATTAGATAGATTAGACAAAACGGACAACAAGAAAAATGGAGCACCCAGCTCTCCACCCATCACAATCTCCAAGGCACCCATCAGTTTAAGAATAAAACATTTAATAATAATATAATAAATTAAGCAAAACAAACCAGCACATGAATATAACACCACTTAAAATTATACAGTAATGGAGATTTTTACAGTAAGTTACCAATCATCTTAACCGCATTTTCCAGATTATCATGGATTTTAGCTGTTGAAAGTCTCATTTACAATATCCATAAAGGTGAGGATCCATTGTGGTCGTTTCAGATCAGAGTTGTTTCTTTCTAGCTTTTCATTATGTAATATTTCTTTCTTACTTAAACACTTACTTCATTCTGAGGCAGGAACGGGTACAATAAATTTTATTTTGAATAATTTTGTAAACAAGCTAATTTGCCAAATACTTTGTTAGACACTTTGTTTTTTTTATTGTTTGCCCTTTTTTTTTTTAACAGTCAAAATAATATAAAAATAGTGCTCACATTTGCTGTTTGCCTGTTAATCTCAGATTCTCTTTAAATAGGTTGGTTCATCCATGAATTCTGTATTCATTTTTTGTTTTTTATATTTGTTACACACTACAGATGGACTTCAATATGTTCTGTTGAACTGCAGTTGTAGAAATGTACCCATAGATGGTTTGCTTGTTTACATCATTCTGAGTCTAAAATTATCCCCGAGCCTAAAATGAACTAGTTTCCTCATAGACAAACATAATCACAGTGCCTGAAAACTGTCTGAACTTTAAATGCTGTTACATTTTATACTGACTGCATTAGTGTTTTATTGGTGGTGCTCCCAAAATTTGAGTATCAAAAAATAAACCATGTTTAGATCAGAGGGGAACTCAAAGTATGGGCTTTTTAAACTCCAAGTTTTAAAATGTCTTCACTTCAACAGTGCCATATGATTTCCATTTGCAGTGTGTTTGCATTAAAACTAGCTTGTTAGGGAAAGCCTAGACAGTTATTAATTTGATTATGAATGTTTTGTCCTGTTGTTGTTAGTCTTTTAGTGTGTACATTTTAGTGTGTACCATTCTAATCACCTCTTCTCTCCGCTGTGCAGATTAAGAAATGAGAATGGCTTGACTGCAGCCGACCTGGCCCGTACACAAGGCTTCCGGGAGTGTGCTCAGCTCCTGTCTAATGCAGAAAATCAGCTCAAGCAGCTCAATGGGTTTGGCCATAATGGAACTGACCACACCCACATCCAGGGGCGAAGTCTCCTTAACGGGGTAGCCACTAGAAAAAGGCTCCTTGATTGTTTAGAGCCCAATCACACCAAGAAAGCAAGAACTGACAGTAAGTTGAGCAGAGAGATCAGCTCATCTTTCCTTTGCTTTCACCAGTCCGGCAAACAATGATGGTCAATGTGGCCAGAAAAGAATTATACATCTTTAAGATGCATGTATTGCTATATGTTGTTTTCTGAAGTTTGGTAAGTTGGAACAGATCAGAAACTGACTCTGTTTGGAATGGTAACCTTATTTACTTTTACTGTTTACTACTCAAGTCTTTGCTGAGGTGAATTGAGAATGACAATGGAGTCCCGGAAGGACAGTACAACATGACTGATTCTCTTTATAATGCACTATTTTTATAACAAGGAGTGATTCCCAAACCAACTTTTGAGTACAAGTTTGGAGTTAGGAAACATTAGTAGATCCTGATGCCAGTGGCAGCAAATGTTTTTTGCCGTAACCCTGTGTATAATGCAGTTGACCAATGGAGGGACACCACAGGAAGCGCAAGGGGACATATTAGCACAGCCAGAGGGCTGCCATCATTAACCTCATGCAAAATGGCAGTTCCTTTCATATGAAGCTCTAACGTTTGCTTCCTCAGTAACAGCCTGGGCTAACGTTAACTCAAGACTGTAGCTGACTACATAGACTAAAGATTTTACTATGGCCATTTCTACTGCTGCATGTCAATCCACACTACTGACAAGTTAAGATTCATCTCGTAGTGCACATGTACAAGTTGTATTGCTATTCTTGTCACTGATACCAATGCTGTGATTGGCAGTGCTGTTAGAGATGCAGTATAGGTGCAACCCTATAAATCACTATGTCTGTGTAGCTAATTGCTAAATGTTCCTCATTCAGGCACGGATTTCCCTGTGAAGACACTCAATGAAATGGGGGAGGAGATCGAGAGCATGCATGTGGAATCTGCTTCAGACAATCAATCAGGTGGGACTGGACCTTTTCCACCTATGCCTACTGACAGTGAGCGTCATGAAGACAGTGTTGCCATGGAGAGGCTTTCTCCCACCCCACGAACACTGAAGCCCACGTCTGAGTCATCCCTGCCTGTTCCCTGGCGTTGCACAAACTCCTGTGCCTATTTGTAACAGCTATGAAAAATCCCCTCTAGAGTTACATAGTTTATCAAAAGTTTTGAGATGGACACTGTTTAATTTTTTTTGGTCCACACAAATATCTAAATCTATGTGATGGAACCCACACTGTATTTTCATAAGCTGGCAGTCATGGCTATGAATTTTGTGTTGCACTATTTTTGTCCTTTTGCACAGTTTCTTATTTAATAATATGACTCGTACAAAACAAAGATCATCAGATCGGATTTGTGTGTCCAGGCCTCACCATCCTATCTGCATGGGTACAGTATAGGTGTCAGTTACCACATAGCTATGTGCTTCTGTCACTGGATTTCACATGGTCATTGTTTGTCGTGTTGCATACATGGACACAAATAACTTGGTAACAATTTGAGCAGCCAGAGGCTTTGTTTAGAATGCCAGAATCTGATTTTTTACATATCCAGACTGTATCCGGATAGATTTTTGATAGTCTGGACAGCACATGAAATAGGATTTTTGCAAATCAGATCCAAACCACATTTGGTGGTGGTTTGAAATGCAATTCCAATCTTCTCTCTGCTTCTTTTTTCTTTCTTTCTTTTTTTCAGATCTGTCTTACACCCTAGCCACTCAAATCAAGGATGTTGTCCTTGTTGAACAGTGACGGTGACTGAAGTGGTGTGGTTGTTGTGTTGGGTGTGGTTGTTTTGGATTTGCCAAAAATTGGATTTGGACTGGCATGTCTAAACAAGGCCTGAGGGCAATTGAAACTGATATATTGCATCTAATTCTCCATTTAGATAGACAAAAATGTGCAAAACGAAAATGGACTATGAAAGTAGTTTGAGTAGTAGTCTCGTCAAAAAAGCTAATGTTGCTAATAAATAAAAGAAAATGAACAGCCACCAAGTAGCATACAAATGACATCCTGCTAATGGTCACGGTTAGCTACATTAGCCTGTTTGGTCAAGCTATCCCTGTATGTGCAACACTTATCCTTTCATAGTGGCAGGATTCACGATTTTGTGCTTCTTAAGCTGTTAAATTTTCGATTCTGAAGATGCATCAAGCGAAACACTTGGAGTGAATAATAACCTGGCTAACTAACAGCGTACAAAAGCTACCCTGCTGTGATCCTTAACCTTTCACCATACACTCGGGTGCAGTCTGGCTCTCTCTGACCTGTGTTATGTTTTGAATGACAGATGGCTCCATAGAAACAGCCACAGGTTTGAGGAACGGTCACAGTCAACAGAAGAACATTGCCATCAACGGTGACGCCACAAACAGGCATTGCTACCCAACCCAGGCCGAGGCTAGAAGCGACATGTGCGGCTCGCTTCACCTCAGCGGCAGTCCCAGCAGCTGTGTTACCCACAGGCCGTCCTGGGGTGCGTTCCCCTCTGACTCCAGCGAACGTCTGCACTACGGGTATTACCACGGCTTCGGAGACACCGCGGAAGACCTGGACGACAGCAGCAGCCACCACGATCACAGTACAACCATAAAGGTCGAGCGGTACTATGATCAGGAAGTGCTAAGCGCCATGCAACTGTTTCATGGCTCATAAAGGGAATCCGCTGGCTGGCCTCTGTCCGTCCGCTTGAGTACAGATGGTTGCGTTTGTTTTTGCTATAGTCACCAGCCGCCTTAAACCGAGCGGTTTTACCTTGACTTCGCTCTTGCACCTTATCGCAGGCCCTGGTAAGAAGTTGTTTGTTTGTTTCCAATGAATTCTGGGAAAAACCTTTGTACCAAAGGTTCCTGAATCCCTTATTTTATGTTTGTGTAGTAGCCCAGCTGTGGGATTATATGTTCTGGTGCGTTAAATGTTCCTTCACTTTCTCTCCACAATAGTATGGAATTAAACTGAATGCTGTTTGTGTGGTCTGATGAATTGTGAATTTTGTGCATTAACTTTTTTCGTTTGATGGCTTTGTGCCAATCCTTTTTTTTTCTACATAGCTCGGCACTATCGTTACAAAAGGTTTTGTACAGAACGTTGTTTTTCTGAGAAGCTCTGTTGAATGGATGCACAGTGGATTCTGACTGTAAAAAAAAGTATTTGTTTATGAGAAGTTTGAGATTTTTGACATTCCTTTGATTTCTTTGTGTGTGTTATATAAAATTATTTGACACAGAATGCAGTCCTCTCATCTTTGTACATCTTTTCCTTCATATTTTTGAAACCAAGTTTTCCAAATTACTGCCCAGTAAAACAGCTTGATATAGTATGTAAACTATATTCCACTCTCAAAAGGCACAGTAACAAAATCAGCTTGTTGTAAAGGTACAGTGTGTAAGATGTAGGTGGGTCTATTAGCAGAAATGAAATACAATATATAAAACTGTTTTAATTAGTGTAAAATTATTTGTGACTAC
The DNA here is from genome assembly GCA_034552555.1 of Semaprochilodus insignis. Classification (NCBI taxonomy): domain Eukaryota; kingdom Metazoa; phylum Chordata; class Actinopteri; order Characiformes; family Prochilodontidae; genus Semaprochilodus; species Semaprochilodus insignis. The sequence continues at coordinate 14,338,965 of CM067495.1, forward strand.
AAATCATTGTTTACATTACCTTACAATAAGCCCTTCATATCTACATAGGTGAAAGTAGTCTTCCAACAGAGGCTGCTGTGTAGATCCGCAGTGTTGCTACAGTAGCCCCGAATTTGAATTGAATTTGGTGGTACAGGTTGGAAGACTTAGAAAGCCATGGCATTTACAGAAGAGCTGAGTGACTTAAAACATGGTCACAGTCAAGTTTGTGGGAATTCTGCCTTGGTCAACAGTAAGTGCCATTATTGAGGAACAGACACGTCTTGGAGCATCGAAAGCTCAGCCGTTAAGTGGTAGAACGCCCAAAACTCACAGTGTGTTGAATCACGTAGAGTATAACAAGGCCTATTCTCTGTTGTATGACTCAGCTACAGAGTTCCAAACAGTCTCTAGAAGCAAAACCAGCACAAGAACTGTGCATCAGGAGCTGCTTTTCAAGGTTTGTACCTATAGTTCCAGTGAAGGGTGGTGATAATGCTACAGCATAAAAAGACTTTTTAGACAATTCTGTGCTTCCAGCCTGTGATAACAGGTCATTTTCTGTTGCAGCATGAGTGTATATAAAACAAGTTTCATATATACATGATTTGATGAGGTGTGGCCATATAGTGTATTCTTATATGTATTTGGTTTAAGGTAGTGGTCACCAAACCTTAGATCAGATGCATTACACTTAAATATGAAGGAAGCAGCGTTTTAGGTAATGGTTGAACCCAACTCTGGAAGTAGCTCTCCTGGAGGAGTGCTGGGATCCACTGGGCCTGGGCCATCATATGTTCAGAACCATATGAACCAGACACCACTCTCATTTATTTTACAGTAATTTCCAAGCAAAATGGCCTTTAATTACAAGTCGTGTCTTTTTCAACTTCAGGAAAATGCAGATTCAATGGGCAGTTTAGCCTCAAAAACTAAATACAACATGAGCTGTTTGTATTTAGTGTGTTCATTCTTTGCTTTTAGTTTTCAAGTCTACAAATAATTTTATATCTAACACAGTTCAGTCTTAGAAGTCGGTTGCTGCTTCTCATCATCAAAATGATTCCACTCACAAATTTAGACTCTTCAGTCCATAAATCTTTACTAAACATCTCAGATATCTAGTGATAGTGTTTTAGTTAAAGGCTTCTTGACAGCTACACATCCTTTCAGACCCATAGTGCCGAGTGGTCCTCTCACAGTGGAAGGATGGAGAGAAATACCTGTGGATTGTTTCAGATCTGAAGTAAAAGTGGAGCTGGATTTTCTCCTCTCTGTCAAAGATGAAAGCTTTAAGTACTGGGACAGTCTACCAGGTCTTGCAGTGCTTGTTATGAGTTCCTTCTCTGTACCTTTTAATAAATTTTAACCTGAGTTTGCTCTTTTTTTCCCTCTGGCTGTACTGAGTGTACCGATAGATGGTCCTGCCTACATCCTTAGTCCACGCGTATGATTCAGCATCTGGGCTGCACTGTGGATATTTCCTCTCAGAAGTCAGTGAATTATATGGAGACGAAATGCAGATGAAAGTAGCTTTGGTTCACGGTCAGTTCATGACCTGCACAAGCACATTAGCCCACCCCTCATATTCCTTCCTGTTTGAATAATGTACTGGGGACGCTAAACCTGGCAGCGAATGAGTGTTTTTTTTTGCCAGCCTACGAGTAAATAAAAGCTGATATTTGATTAGAATCTGTCTCTCAGAAGTTCAGCGCCCACCCCACACCATAATCTCACGTGTCCGGACACACACTTGTCATCTGGAGTCTGCGTCGACCTTCCCTGCGTCATTACAACTCCACCCACATGTCCGGACCGTTCCGTTTGCGCGTTGGACTATGGGGGTGTGACACTCCAAGGGTTTGGAAATTAATTTTATAGTTTCTAAGTACTAGTACATCCTGTACGACACGCACATGACATAAATAAATGTAGAAGAGCATATAGTTATTTGTATATTGGTTTGTTTACTTTTTTGTACGGGTTAATATGAGGTTTAACAGCGATGTCACCCCCCTCCTTCGGAGAGATGGTACGGTCCGTAATTCCCTGTTGAAATCTTCATAGCAGGTTCTAAACATTAGCTGGCGTCCGGAGGCCGAGTAGAGACCGAAAGAGGGTGTTTTTGGGGGAAATAAATACCTTGTTTTAACGTCGAAGTCTGTTTGGAGCTGTTTCTGACCAGTAAATATGTCTACTCCGGCACGAAGACGGCTCATGAGGGATTTTAAAAGGTGAATTCGTCCAGGAAGCTGCTGTTTACTGCAGTCGGTTCCAGACTAGCTAGCTTAACGTTAACGTTAGCTAACTCCTCGGTGGAAGTAGCTAGCTAAATAATAAATGTCAATTTGTCTCTTGTGGAGAAATGTTTACGTCCTCTGATACGTAGAATGAAAAGCAGGGGGTTTCAGACGGAACATTAGTTTGGGACTGAGACAGTCGTTTGTGAAAGAGGGGATTGTATTGGGTTCGTTTATATTGGCTGCAGGTCCGACACAAGTCGGCGTCCGTGTTTAAATGTCGTTCTAACGTTGAAAGCGACGTCTTTGTTACTTCAGGGGTTTGTGCTCCCTGTGTGGTCGAGATGTTTACTGAGCTGATAATCTCCATCACTGACGCTCTCCTGTTTCTAACTCAGACTTCAAGAGGACCCCCCGGCCGGAGTCAGTGGCGCCCCCTCAGAAAACAACATCATGGTGTGGAACGCAGTTATATTTGGGTAAGCGGGCTGTAAGCCAGTCTACTCGCAAACAACGTTACATGCTGTGCTATTATGATCCCTGTAGCGCTTACAGTAATGCTTCGCTGGAAAATCAGATGTGCACGATTTCACGCTTGCCTCAAACCTAGTCGATCAGCAAGGACATGTTCTAGTGTCTGAAGTTTGCTTCAGTTTTGCGCTGAAGCTGTGAGGCTAATGTAGCTAACCTGTAACGGAGGTCTATGAGGTGACAGGCGTCTGTTATTGTAGCCTCGTAGCAAGCTTTAAACACATTGGCTTTGTTGGTCGACTGTGAAGAAACTCTGTATTTGCTGTTTCAGTTATTCAGCTCGATGGCTCAGGCTACATGCCTTCTGCAGAACTGTAACACTTGTATCTAAACCTTTATGGTTTTGTCTTGTGCAGTCGTTTAGGTTCCAGTTGTTGGCTGTACAGGTCATCTTTGTACTGTCACTTCTTGATTTCTTCTTTATATTATTTTACAGACCAGAGGGGACTCCCTTCGAGGATGGTAAGAAGTATTATTTCAGAGCAGTGTGCAGCCTCTATTGACAGCACTGACAAACTGCATTGCTATTAATACTCCGCGTCTGCATGCTGTCCTCTCTTCGCAGGTACTTTCAAGTTGACTGTAGAGTTCACAGAAGAATACCCCAATAAACCACCCACAGTCCGATTCATTTCAAAGATGTTTCATCCAAATGGTACAGTCACTTTTTTGGGTTGTTGGGCATACATTTTGTGTTGTCTTATCCGTACCTCATTTTTGAATGCAGTCAGTGGTTTATTTTTAGAATAAAAGAGACATCCAGGTTGAGAGAGTTACAAAGAAAAAGCAATGAAAGATGCGTGTTTTGTGCTCAATTGCCTACATTTTGTTCCAGTATATGCAGATGGAAGTATATGTCTCGATATTCTACAAAATCGCTGGAGTCCGACTTACGACGTCTCGTCAATTCTCACATCAATCCAGGTAAAGTATTCCCGCAAGGATGCCCTTTGTTACTGCAGATGTCACAACTGTTGTTGTTATTCTGTTATTCTTATTGTATCTTTGTTTCTCTTCAGTCATTGCTTGATGAACCAAATCCAAACAGTCCAGCCAATAGCCAGGCAGCTCAGCTCTACCAGGAGAATAAACGAGAGTATGAGAAGCGTGTTTCAGCCATCGTCGAGCAGAGCTGGAGGGACAGTTGACCTCTCAGTGAATAACACAGAACTTTGTGTGATGCTAGATTAACTGAGTGAATTGTGAAGCATCTCGTTGCACCCTGCCCTCTTTTTCGTTCTCTCTCTCTCTCTTTCTTTCTCTCCCTCCCTCCCTTAATCTTACAGCTCAGATGCACTTTACTCTACCCCACCCATCCCCCCCCTTTTGGAGTACTTGCTCTGTCCTATTCAGCCTTGACCACCTGGCCACTTTCTGTCCAAGAAGTAACCAAATACGATGTTGGCCTGTTACCATAGAAACGAGGACTAAATCATATATGCAAGGGCCTTTTTTTAAGAAGTGGAGTCAAACTCCTCAGGACTGACATGGTACTGGCCTGCCATCGTTGCATTTGTCTGTGCCTGATTTGGAACTGACCTACAAGCAACCCCCACGAATTATGCTGTATTGTGTGCTGTTACTTGCCTGGAAGTGTGATTTTATATTCCATGATGTGTTTGTCAACTTGCCTCTCATGTATCATATTGTAAAAAAAAAAAAAAATACACTTTGAAGTTCATGTACAGTATCTGTGTAGATTGATGAGTTCTCGTCTGTGTTATTCAGTCATTTTATTTTGCTTTTTTTGTGATGGCATTCTAACTGAATTATGGCAAGAGGACCTTTTTTTTTTTTTTTATTAATGATTTTATTTATTATGGTTTAGTGCACGAACTGTATTTACACTTTTTAAAAGTAGGTTTGCATTGAGCAGCTTGACTACAGCATTACAACAAGAGCCAAAGAATTCCATACTTATTTTATTAGCAAGGAGAACATCTTCACTCAGACATTTAACACGATAACCACATGCTGCAAGTGCCTTCACAAAACAATAGTTCTGTCAGTCATACTGCTCATGTAACAATAGATAGACAGACTCACAAATCTGACATCCACATTCAAATGAAATACTTCACTGAGAGTGTCAATAGCAAATATCATACCCCTCGATGCAGAAGGCTCAGTTTAAGCCCTTTAGTGCTACTTTGCTAGGTAATAAAACTCACGAAACTTCATACTGAAGTGACAAACTGACAAGTATTAAACAATGACGTGAATCCTTCTAGTGTTAAACAAATTATATATATATATTCAAATAAATAGAAATATCAACATTGTGCAGTTCAACAGGAATTTAGCTACCTGTTATATCCTCTCTCTTTTTTGGATTTTTCCAAGGCTTTGTCCATGGTTTTCTCTGTGTCACCCCTGCATTTGGGGCAATACCACTTCCCTTTGGGCTTGTGATTAAGCCCAACACATGAGAAGTGGAACCATTCAATCGGACATTCATCATTATCGCAACCTATCATCTCCCCATAGGACACCTGCTCACAAAGGCAGTAGGTAGGCTCGTTGGGGTCAATGGGCAGGTCAGCCGGCGAAGCCTCTCTCTCCTGCTTGGCTTTTGACCTCTTTTTCTTCTTTGACGTCTTGGCTCTCTTCTCCCTACCTGTGATGCTGACCACTTCATCATGGTGACTTGCGGAAGCGTTCTCCCGATTCTCGTTGCTGTTGGCCTTCTGACGCCTCGAGCGCTTGTTGCCCCCTGCGAGTCTGTCGACCAAGCCCAAGGCATCTTCTCTCCGTTTCTCCTCTTCTCGTCTCTTTCCAGGCACAATGGCGGTAATGGAAGCAGCTGCTGCACTTTCATGGGACTCACTGTGGGCTTCCAGAAGCTCAGCGAAACTGTCCACTTGGCGGCTACGGTTCTCCACCAGCTCTACCATCTGACTGGCTAGCTGGATCTTCTCATCACCCAGCTCCTGGCTTCGGATCAAGGCTCGCTGGATGCAGTGAAGCAAACGCCTTTGCTGGATCGGGTCTTCCTCCTGGCTGTGCTTCTGGTAAGCGTCATCCAGCTCTTTGAGGATCTCTGGGGGGTAAAAAAAAAAACCCACAAGACGGCCTATTATGCTTATTTTCAAATATTCATAATTTATTTTAGGGTCTACAAGAATAGATTTGCATGCTTCAATTTTCCCAAAACAATGTTTTCCTCATGCTGTACATTTGTGTTCACCCCCTGTCTGTAACACTAGAGCACCTGTGTACTTCCAGGGTGCTCTGATTAGCCAACAGCCAGTGCAGCATCCTGCTACAAGTTCTGCTCCCACAGTGCTGTGGCTGTTCATACAATAGCATTGGTTGAGTCTGATCCTGAAAGTCAGGTAGAACAAACCGGTAGACTTGATCCACCTTCACAAGCTAGACTAGAGCAGGGCATTTCAGAGTGGCACGTTTTTACTATTCTAGCTGTTTTACTGCACAAGGCTGTGCCAAGCTTGCCAGTAGGCACCCAATAAGAGTTGTGTCACAAGATGATGTCACATTGTAATAGAAAAAGGGCTGCAGTTCAGGCAGCTGAGAAAAGTGGTTTCTGTTTTTGCCTCTGGTCTGACTTCATAACTATGCAGAATGTTTACATGCACAAAAAGCTACGCAACACACTGAAGTAAAGGGAAACAACGGAAAAGCATAGTAGCCCCCTTTAATAACTGTACCTGAGTAATCAGAGTTCTAGAGCTTTATTTATTTATTTATTTTCATTTAGGGTTGCGAAGGTCTGGACATTACGTTGTGACATTGAACTTCAAGTGAAGAACTTGGCTTCAAACAGCATAAGCACAAAAATAGCCCCGCCTTCCTCTGTGTTTACAAAACCAATCACAGCCGAGAAACAAACACAAAGACACGCCTCCTATAGCGTGAGGCCACCAATCAGTGTCATGGAACTCGCCCTAATGCGCGCAGAGTGGGCGTGTCTAACAGGGACCGATAAAGTCGCAAGCCAACCGCTGCTCTGTGACGCACGGCTCCCTCCCCACGCAGACAGGCTACCAGCCAATCAGAACGCGGCGAAGGAGGAGCCTGTGGACTATGCAAATAAATTCTGTAGCGTACGATTCATGCCCATTTCTGCCCAACAGTGTCGACCGAGCTGACGCACTTTCTTTTCAAATATTGGTCAACAAACGGTGGAAACGCAGGTTTAAGGATTTCAGAAGCGGTTTATTTTCATCTCTAAGGTTTGCTGTGAAGCTGTGGCCCGGTTTCCGTACGATAACGTTACTTATGACACTCCATTTAGGGAACGGTGAACGCGCCGAGTCGGTAAAATCATAGTAAACATGATGAAAATGGAGTAAACATGCATACAAACCTGCCGGATGAGGCTAGCTATCCTTTTAAAAGGTGTACTGACCGCAGAGAAGAGCCTCTCCAAGTATAAACACGACGGCAGGAGCTAGACAGCCTCTTTCAGACTGGTGAACAAAAAGCCGCCACTGTAATCCACCGAAAACGACCGCAAACAAAGTGGAAAAGAGAGCAAGTAACGTTAGAAAACCACCGTGCCCCAAAAGCCGTGTGTCCGCACGGTCACTGACGACACCTTTGTTGAATGAAAAGCCAGAGGCAGGACGAAGCTGAAGTTGGCTAATTGTTTGAATCCATCGTTCCACCTTAAATGGTGCAGCATTCTGGCGCTTTACGTTTAAGGTGGAACGGAAAAATCTGGAATAGGGTGCCAACTTCAGTTTCTATATGCCGTTCATTCTCGACCATAACAACAACGACAACGGCAGCACCAGCAGCCCTGTGAATGTGAATCAGTGCAGATTTGTTGTGCACGTTTCCACCGGAGCAGCAAAGCTGTGTGAGCTCTATGAGCTCTATTGTGTCCACTCCGCAGCTCGGTCCCCCCATCAAAACACAAAACAGCACAACGTGATTTCCTCAACTGGAACAAGCCCCGCACAGCCAGAGGAGCAGGCTTTAGACCACAACAGCCCGTTACCTTGATATTTGGAGTCGATCTCCCTCATCAGAGACACATTTCTTTGTAGGTCGAACGGCAGCGATTCAACCAAGTCCAGATATTCAGCCACATAGTTGGCAACGTGTAGCGGGTCCCAGCTGGCCGTGTTTAACATATCGGCTCTAACGCTTCAGAGGTCCGGAATGAGTCCGTTCGTCGACACAACAAAACGCATTTGTTGTGTCCGAGTGGATGATAGTACGGCACCCGCTGCTGCTGTGAGACCCTCCGACTGAACTACTCCGAGGCGAGAAAAGAAACCTGGCTTATTAAAATGGCTCAAAGAAGTGAACCCGACGAAGAAGGAAAGCGGAATAAACGATGCTGTTCACTGTCCGGCTTGTAGTGAAAACGTCCCCTATGTCGCATTACTTGCTCCCAACGTGGAGATCCTCCGGGTAGTTTCAAACACTTGGGGAACAGTGTGACTGCGCTACTGCGCATGCGCCAGCGTAGGACGATCACTCCCCGTCTGTTTGTGGCGATTCCGAATGATCAGCAAGCTAGAGCACATTCTCGCGTGCCTGTTATTTAATGCTTTGGATTTGTTCGGTTTCTGGTTTTCGGTGCTGTCTGGGCTGAGTCGCTTTCGCCCACGTGTCACGACCCCCTACTGAAAGCAGGTTTCGGAATAGGCAGCGGTGCGGGCTGGTGTTGTGTTTGTGGAAGGGGGTCACGTCGTTTGATCGCATAAACGAGCTCGTGTTGGGGGTGAATGATCAGCTTCGTGAAAGGTTGATTGGTGCTTTATTGTTTGTTTTAAACGGCGGATTTGCTGAGTTACGACCTGCGCCGTCTATGAATGTAACTGCAGTAGCTTCGTAATCGTTTCGTGTCAGGACTAGTCAGCCAATCGTGTTAGAGTAGGCGGGGCGTTCGGATACGTCACCGAATAGCGTCCCAGTCCTGCGTTGCCAGATTCTGAATTTTCCCGCCAAACTATGGAAGTAGTAGCATTCAGTGGAGGGGCGGAACATACAGGATGGTTTGTACGAAGGAAAACAGTGATACATGAATATAAAACTGCATTTAAACTGCATGTATAGTATAAAACTGCATTTCTGAATAATACAGCTCACTTTTTATTTAAATAACAAAAGTCATCACAGTAGGGCAGCAAAACATTATGGATGTGGATAAGGACAACACAACACAAAGAAAAAATCAATATTAAAATAAAAATGCAAACATATAAAAGACAAAGAATAACATTTTAGAATATGATGTTTTTTTGCAATGTTTTTTTCATACAATTAATAAAAGGAGGAAAGAGGATTGGAATCTCTCTATAAATGTTGCTTTGTGCATTAAAAAAAAAGCTAATTAAAATGAGGTTTATCTTCCTTCAAAGTAACCCCATACCCAATATCTTCTGCCCTGGTATACAGATAAACTGCATATTATTGAAGGTAATATATCAGAAATTAATACACCTGTCAGTTTTAGCACCCATTGCATTTTTAGGTGTGTTGTTGAAATTCTGACCTCCGACATTTTCCAGTAGTCCACAGTAGTAGTAGCACTGACACTGTGCATGTACTGTTAGCACAGCCGCTACTGTGTGGAAACCAAATGCTTTGAGGTGATTCACTTGAAAAGCATGTTTGAAACAGTGTACGTACTGTGTACTACTAGCCATTTCTGTTATCCACCTAGCCCTGTCCTTCAGAATAAAAGTCCCTATTGAACTACATAGCCCAAACTTAGTATGCTCAAGCATTACTGGATAACCCAGAACACAGGGGTGCTTTCATTTTTTTAAACTGCAGAATGAAGCCTTTCCAATAGGAAAAAACAAATAAAGCAGCTTTGTTTTAGATGTGAAGTTGACGCTAAACACAGTTTGTTTAATCTCTCATTACTGCTTCTGCAGTTCCTGTATTGGGTCCAACACACCTAACATCACCTAAAATTTATTCATCTGTGATGAATTGAATAGTTAACAAGAACACCTTCAAACTCGCGCTTACTAGCGCTCCTCGCACCCACGCATGCGCAGTCCTAGTGAGCGCGCTGTGCCAGCTATGAAGAGAGGGTGATAGACTATTTTGGTTTTGGTTGGAAGCTGTTGCAGCAACCTGGCAACCCACCCCCCTCCCATCTAGTGAAACAAGCTCACAAAACGGAGAGATGTTGTTATGTGTTGGGAATGAATGGAATAAACTAAGCCAAGTCTGAATTTCTGTGTCTTATCCGAACACGAGTGAGAATTAAAGGGAGAGGTGCTTTAACGGTTCTGCTCCGCTGTGTCCTCCTTTACTCCGGTGAGCTGTACAGAGCGCGGCCATTTTGAACTGCCTGTCAATACAGTCAGTTACAGAAGCGAAGGTCTTCGCTTAGGCTGTTAGTGACTGTACCTGTGCTGGTCTTGGCTTTATGTGTTCACGAATCTTTCACAGTAGGCGATAAACGTTTTATTATAGTAACTAAAAGAAGAGTTCCACATGCGGCTCGTGTTATAAACAGGCAGAAAACAAAAGTCAGGTCGAGACGCAGTGCGCTAGCTATGCTAGCATTAAAGCTAGCCGTCTGAAAGTGATGTAACGTTAACTTCTGTAGCAGACACGGTGCGAATGTGTTGTTCTGTCATCGCCACATTTAACTGACAATGAGGCCCTTTTTGACACTAGCCAGAAACGCAGTCTCGCTGGTTGCAACTCGAGCACTGTGCTCTCAATCAGGGAGCAAGTGGATCAGACCAGCGGGTTATGACACCGGAATAAAGACATACAACAGCCTCACCAAACAGAAGGAGCCTTTGGTGCTGGCTAAAGAAGGAGTGGCAACCTGGTAAGACACCCTTAGGTTAAAGTGGTGTTCATGTAAACTCCAAAATGTTCCTACAGATCGTTTCATCAGTGTGGTTCTATGTGTAGGTACAGTTGTGGACCCACAGTTTATGACCATGCCCACCTCGGCCATGCCTGGTAAGTCCTGGAGGTCAGTTTGATGGATGTCTGATAGAGATGGTGACTGCATTTTTGTTATTTCACTGTAGGCTCCCTGACCTGTGTCATCATGAATGACATAAACCTACATAAAGGCATTTCCAATAGGCAGTATCTGTCATTAAAGGCAAACTCCACTGATTTCAAGCATCTACGTAAATAGTTGGTTGAGATGGAAACAAAGGCATTCAGAGTGTGAAATGATCTGTTCCAGAAAACATACCCTGTCAGAGCTATGCACAGTAGTGGCGATAGGAACCAGACCTCCTCCCTTAAAAGCTCCCTCACAAAATGTTATTACATGAATCGGTTATGAATTACCCTTTTAGGACAAAGTTTTACCTGCAGGGTGCTGCAAGTGAAGATAGTATTAGATATATGTCATTATTGCATATAAAAACTTAAGCCACTGGAGTTCCTCATGTGGTTTCCGATAGTAAATAATATTTGTGTTATAGACAATATGTACATTTCTCTACAATAAACTATTTCAAAACACTCTGAATGACCCTGTTTGCATCTGAAGGACTAATTTATTCAGCAATTTTGTATGAATTGGTGGAACTTACCTTTAAGACTGCTTTGTCAACTTGATGTCATATCACCTATATAATTTAACAGTTTTATTCTTACATTGGGTCGTTTCATGACTATGTACACTCATCCTCCAAAGAATAGTTGCACAAATAGTTGCACCAGCAGGAATCACCAAGAGGAATGAAACTTGGTGGGTAGGTTTGACATTGTGAGACATGCAAATTATTCAAGTTCGGCCAGGCATATGACGTAAACAAGGATGGGTCTTATGACCTGACTGACCCAACAACCACGATTGCGATATTCAGCGAGCAGTGATGCCGTACATGAGTCATCCTGTTAGTGCCAGCACCACTGGCAGATGCCTGCACAACACAGGACTACATGTGCATATGACGACTGCCCTTAACACCACATGCTTCCTAATGATTCCATTAGGGCCCTCTAGAACTCCATGCCGAGACGCCTGGCATGTTGTATTAGCAAACATGGCGGCCCAACACCATACTTAGAGACACTATCAGTCTAAATTTTATATCATTTATTGTTCCTGGCAACCTTTAACTTCATTCCAAATAGCATTGCAATTCTACACTTACTTCCGGGTACAACTGTTTTGATGCTGAGTGTACCTTGTAGTTTAGTGTATGTAAACTTACACAGTGCTGATGATGTGACATCTCTTAAGGGCCACAGAAAATGTACTTGCAACCAGCCTGACGTGGCAAGCTACAAAGTCAATGTCATTGTGGCAAAGAGTCAAAATGCAGCCTACTGGCCAAAAAATATAAATGCCACCCACACAGAGTTTATGTCAACTGGACATCGAAGTCACAAACAAAATATATCCTTCATGACAAATGACACCTGTTGGAATAACTGTTTGTAAATGTTTATGTAGGTCATATAAAGTGTTGCACTTAGTATTGATGTTTTGTATTATACTGTAGTAAAGCATTGCACCCCTGAGCCTTATCAGTTTCACATCGTTAATGATTTTAATGATGCCTCAGTGTCCATGTCGTCAGTCAGCTGGTATTCTTGCGTCTACCTGATCTTTTCTTTTATTCTTTTTTGTAAGCTCGTATGTCAGATTTGACATTCTGCAAAGGATTTTGACCAGGCTGTTCGGAATTAATGTGACTCATGTCATGGTCATCACTGACATCGATGATAAGATCATACAAAGAGGCCTTGAGGCAAGTGCATTTCAGTCGACAGTTTTGTTTCTTCAGTTATTAAATGTGTGTTTTGTCATACAAAGACGAAACGTAGTAAATAAAATGTTGATGTTTTATGTTGTTTGTATTTTATTTGTCCCTTCTGTACCCTCCCACAGGAGAACATCTCACCTTTTGTGCTTGCCAGAGTGTATGAAGAAGAGTTTAAAAGAGATATGACGGCTCTAAAGGTCTAACATCCCTATTTCAAAGTAATACTCTGTAAATGCATATGTATTCTCCACATACACGTTTATATTAGGAATGCACTGATTAGAAGCTTTTGAGTCCAATTCTGATTTCTTGACAGCCAAAATGGGCAGTGAACAGATACATTATATAGCTTTTCTCGTCTCATAATTCTGGACTCATCTAATCAAAGGTTCCTAAAATGATATTCTACATAAATTATGGATACATTTTGTTACATGTAACAGTAATGTTAATGAATAGGCTTTAAAGCATCTGATAGTCTGGTAACCTTTAAATATGTTTTTTTAGGTGCTTCCTCCAGTCGTGTACATGAGAGTCACAGAGAACGTACCTCAGATTGTTGCTTTTATAGAGCACATTATTAGCAATGGTCATGCTTATGCTACAGGTCAAGGTTAGTTTTGCTTCCATATTGTATTTCATGAATCCAGAGTGTAATGTGTTGTTACTGTTGGCCAGTGAAGAGGTGCAATCTCATCTGTGTTGTTTTATCATAGGGGATGTCTACTTTGATACTAGATCCGTTGGCAGTCGTTATGGCAAACTGGTGAACTTTGGAGATGCTGCTGAGGCACCAGGTACAGTTCACATTTTAAACTTGAACCTGCACAATTTTTAAAAATGTTTCTAATTTAGTACTATTATTCAAAAAATCAGTTCAAGAATCAGTGTTTTAGGTAATATACTACCAGTATGGTGGCAGATAAATGTATACAATGATTTATTTTATTATAAAATGATAAAATACATTAACAATTAAAATTATTTTTAACATGCTGGTTTTTGGACCTTCACATGAATTACAAATGATCAGGAAGCTGTAAAATGTTAAATTAAAATAAAGTTAATGGAGTTAAAAAGTTGTATCCAGAAGGATAAATAAAGAACTAAATGATTCTAAAATAAAAACATTTGAGCTGATAGACTCAACTGAGTATGTTTGGGATGTGTTGGAACAACAAGTCTGATCTGCAGCACCTCGCCTTGCAGTTTATAGGACTTGAAGGATCTACTGTTAACATCTTAGTGCCAGACACTGCAGGTCACCTTCAGAGGTGTTGTAGATGTTTTACCAGGTCAGAGCTGTTTGGCAGCACGTGGAGGACCAGCAGTATATGTATTAGGCAAAATGGTCATAATGTTCTGACCCATTGTTGTGTATTGCAATGTGTTTGTAATGCAAATGATATGGAGCAAATAAACAGTGGTACTAGTATTTCATCCATATTGTGCAGCCAAGTTCTTGTTTTGAATAGGTACTTACTATCAGGTCAGAGGTGCACAGTCCTGGTGGTGAAGACCATCTTGAAGAGATCCAACACACCTGCCTCCAATTTCTAGATGTCCTTGAAAGCTTTCAGTGCCTGGAAACTCTGTAGGGTGGCAGATCTCCAGGACCCGACACTATATTGTCTCAGATGAATCTTTTTTCTTTCTTGTTCAGAAGTCAAAGACAAGAGGGACCCCCGAGACTTTGCCCTGTGGAAAGCCTCTAAGCCACAGGAGCCTTTCTGGATGTCTCCATGGGGAAAGGGAAGACCTGGCTGGCACATTGAATGCTCGACCATTGCCAGGTAAGCACTTCTTTGATTTTTGTCTACTGAGATCTTCAGATGTTAATACCTCAGCACTTGGCTGTAGGCCAGTTATAAGGTCGTCTTCTTTACTTGATTTTGCTCATCTGTTGTCTAATGCTGCGTTCAACGCTTATATGTATATATATTTACAACCCACACATTGATGGCTGTGCATCCCCCCTCATCATTTGACTGTAAATCAGTGTTACAAAAGCCCTGTATAAATGCAGTGTAACTTCACAGTGCTCTTCTTTAACTTTATTTATTAGTTGCCAAAAGCACCAAGAACAAGGTCATGTGCATCTGGTGCTTGGCAAATAAAAGCATTGTGTTTCTGCTTTGCACTAAATAGTTTTACAGAAATATCTATAGCTAAGCATATCAGCTGAACCCTGTGCCTTTTTAAGGTTGCTGATAGGGTCAAAAATTTTTCTTTATTTGTTTTGCCATGGAATGATTCTCTTCTTGTCTGTAGCTCTGTGTTCGGGAGCCAGTTGGATATCCACTCAGGAGGCATAGACTTGGCCTTCCCTCATCATGAAAATGAAATAGCTCAGTGTGAGGCCTACCACAAGTGTGACCAATGGGGGAACTACTTCCTGCACTCAGGTAAAGCCTGCAGTTGCAAGGTGCCGTGGTTTCGAGTAGGTTAATCTCAGTTCTCATGCTGCAGCGGCAGAACCCTTTTTTCTAAATGATATTGAAAGTTCTGATGTGCAGTTAAAAGCTGTAGCTATAAATATCAAAGTATTTGTGTTAATAAGTACAAACCTGTGTTCCATAAAAGTTAGAACAGTATGCTAAGTTGTGACAGTGGCATGTTTACTCCATTTTACATCACCTTTTTTCCCAATATGCACTTAATAATGCAATAGACATTTTCAGTTTCAGACAGGTTTCGACTGCAGGCATTTGGCACCCTTAGTTGTTCACATATGGCTTCCGCTTAATTTGTTGGAACATTACGCAGGTACTGTTTATGTTCCAATATGTTCAGACATACCAAAGTGGATTTACAAATCACTACAGATTTTTGTTTTTGTTTGATTTTCACATACTGTCCCGCTCTTTTGGGATTGAGGTTTGTACTTACTTTAAATAGGGTATGATAGTCGGTTCTTTATTGCCAGTTTAAACATAAACAACTGTAACACAAATATTGTAACACAGCATTTTAGTTTCGTGTTCAGGTTTACCAGTTCAGTCTGTTCTGTTATTGAAGTGAACAATTGGTTTATTTTCATCTTAGCAGTCATTGTAAAGGAAAAAAATGGAATGTGATTGTTACTGCACATCTCTGGAACTTTGGTTTGTAGGGAATGAAAAATGGTCAAAAGGAGGTTTTAGTGTTTGTTTTCAGTGCATATAATTTATTCCTTATGTATATTTTTTAGGTCACCTCCACTTAAAAGGCAGTTCAGAAAAGATGTCAAAGTCTTTGAGAAATTATATTACAATAAAGGTAAAGCAAGTTAAATTTATTGATGAATTTGCTACATGTTTGGTATCCAACTTAAGACTAGTATTGAATTTTTAATGTAGTGAATAATATAATATAATATAATATAATGTTCTTGCATTTAAATTCATGAAACTCCCTCTGTTTCTTTTTTTCCATTGTGTAGGATTTTTTACAGTCCTACAGTGCTAATGAGTTCAGGCTGTTTTGTCTGTTAACCAAGTACAGATCAGGTAAGTTTTGCAGTCTTTAGATACACTGACATGCCAAAAGTCCTGGGACAGTAACTAGTAACATGTAGGACCCCCTCTAGCCTGGCGAAGTACAGCACCTCGACATGGCATTGATTGCACAAATGGACAGTGTGTAGGGATGTTGATCCATGCCGTCTGGACAGAGGCCCACAGCACTGTGTTATTTGTAGGTGCAGGATCTCGGGTGCGAATGGACCTTTCCACCACATCTCATAAATGCTTGATTGGGCTCATATTGGGCGAACGTGCGCTGTCCCTCTATCATGCCTCATACAAACTCCAGTAATTTACACCACCCTGTCATGAGCACGCTGGCCAGTGTTCAACCTCATCCTAAGATAACACCTCACAGCTTGTTCTGGTGTGGGGCTTCCCAAGCCGTCCCCTGAGTTTACTGCGTTGTATAATTTAACAGCTTCAATTTACATACTGCTATCCCATGACTTTTGGCATTTTAGTGTTTATCTCCGACATTAGCATCCACTCATTGGTGATTACTTGTCATATTAATGTTTGTTACATACCACAGTTATTTTTACAATGTAGATTCAAACATGACGCAGTCGACATGTTGTGTTTTTTGGGGTGAGATTGGGGAAAGAAATTACTAAATGATAAATAATATACTGTACATTTCCTTTTCCCATACCATACTGACCTTGGGATTTGATCACCGCTTCTCAGATATTGGCCATTCTATATTTTAGTGTAACTTTATTCATTTGGCAATGTTTCAGTAATGGTATGTTTGTCTTGAAGTTGACTCTGAAAACTCTGAATGAGTTTTAAACTCTGACTTTGCACCAATTCGGTAGAATGATCCAACAAACCAGTCCAGCTTAATAATTGCATTCCTCTTATGTTTACCTGACTTCTTCTTGCTGAGCCTTGAATATCAGTTGCAGAGCTGTAATGCAACAGTCATTTACAAGCATTTAGCTTTTCTTCTAATAACACTCAGCATCTCACTGCTTCTCTCTCCTCAGCAATTGATTACAGTGATGCCAGTATGAACGAGGCTCGTTCCACATTGTCTGCCATCTCTGCCTTCATCCACAACGCCCAGGCTTACATGCAGGGTCAATTACTGTGCCAAACCGTACAAGAGAGCTTGTTGTGGGAGAGGTAAGAAACTGCGCTAAAATGCAGCACTATAAACTGCTCTGTAGACTATAGCTAGCTGTATAAACTGCACACAGTACAGACATAGGATAAATAAGTTGTATTCTTGTATTTGGTCACATCATGTGTTCTGATAAGGTTATCAGCCACACAGGCCAGTGTCCGAAGTGCACTAGCAGATGACTTTGACACGCCAAAGGCTGTGGATGCAATCATGAGCCTCGTTTATCATGGCAACTGTCAGCTTCAGCCTGTTACCAGGGTAAGCTCAGATACATCATATATACATGACCCATGGTTCCCAAAATCCTGCATTGTATGCTTTACAAATATTGGTTCACACAAACTAGTTTCACATTTTAAACCTTTAAAAAATGTACAAATAAGGGTAGTTGTGTTGTAATACTTATAAAGTCTTATAAAGTCTTAAAATAGATATTGAACATTTAGGGTCATAATATTAAATTTTTTACTATGAGAGTTATTCAATTTAGGGATGTTCAGGCATATCCTTATAGATCAGTTATCTGCTGAAATAACCCGATCTAGTTCCTTTACCCCCTGCTTTAGGACATTCCTAATCAAACAGTAGGGCTATGTTAAGACTACGTTAAGTACATTTATGCTCAATAGTCTGCCAACCAAAAATACCTTGCTGACAGCGGTCCTGTGGTTTAAACCAGTGGTTCCCAATCCTGATCCTGGACCCTAAATGTTTCACATTTTTGAGGATGTGTTTTACTAAAACACATCCACTTCAGCCCAGGGATGGCTTGTTTACTGTGCATGGCAAGTGGTCCTCTAGGACAAGGGATGGGAACAGTTTAAACTGGCCACTGATGAATGGCTAGAGGACTGAAGAACTGATAATAAAGTCAAACACACTAAAAAGACAATCTCAAATTATTTATGTGCAATCTCAAAGCATGAATCCATATTTTTGTCTACCGACAAGATTGAATAAATTAGGTATTTAATACATGTCATATTGGAGTGTATGTGTTGTTAGATGGTATTATATTTGTAATGCTGAAGAATAAACAATAAACGGCAAAAACAATAAAAGCGTGATTTAATTTGACAAAGTTAAGTGGACAAAGTGGACATTCTGGTCTAAAACTAGAAATTATTACGCTATTTTTCATGCTATGTAGTATTCTGTATACAAGTGTTGCACCCCTCAGCCTTAGCTGTTTCACAAAATTCATGACTTTGTCCTTTTTATATTTTTGTCTATCAGTGTTTGCACTATAATACTCTATAGCATGCATTAGGAATCCCCCCATTCATACAGCCATTGCGAAACCCCCACCCGCCACACAGTGCACTGTGGTAAAGAAATTGTAATGTAGAGGCTAATCAGTACAGATGTGATATTCAGGTTCCTAGTAGGAATCTGATCTGACTTTCTTCTGCAATACTTACATCTTTCATTTTTATCTCTGTATAGATCATACTCATACTTACCAATTCAAAAATCAAACATGACGTGTGTCCCCCCCCTCGATACTGGTGAATCATTTTTAATCATATGTGTCTTATGTCTTAAGGCTGAAGGGACCTCGAGGAGTCCAGCAATTTTTGGAGCGATGCTGATGTACATCAGAGATATCATGGATGTCCTTGGAGTTGATCTCTTGGACAGGAAGGTCAGAGGTCACTGGTGTTTTTTGTTTCTTTATGTAGCAGTGGAAAGCACATAGTGCTACATAGTATGATATTGTGCTCATGCTGATTGATCGTGTGTATTGCATATCTTGCAGTTCCTGCATAGGTCCTTACTCGGTTATAGACTTGGCAAGCCTGACACGGGAACCAGATGTCTGAAAGGTTTAAGGCCCTAGATGCTACTTCACAGAAAGCGTTTACATCATATGGTCTTTAATATGTTATTTAATGCCTAGGACATTCTTTTATGATAGTTTGGAGAGTTTTTTCTTTTTCAAAATCCAGTTTCATGGTAGAGATGCTTTCAGGTCGTCCAGGAGTTCAGGAGTCCCCAAAGAAAATTTAATCTTTTAAATAAAAAAAAAAAAACATTTTTCATCTATAACATTGTATATAATAGCACTATATTTGCGTTGAAACGTTGCAACCTCTGATTTCTGTCGCCACCTCTGATTTCTGTCACAACCACTGTAAAGAAATGAATGACTTTGTTTACATGTTGAATAATGCGTATTTTTTTATAAATAGCATATTTAAGTCATGCATAATAAATAGCAGGTGAGAGAATAAACAACAAAATGAAAGATGGATGCTGATGCAACGTGGTAGTAAGTCCTGAATGTACTGCTTTTATAAACTTTAAGTCAATAAAAGTATCAGGAGTAAACAAAACAGAGCAGTAATAATGTATGTGTTGATCCAGTGGGTAGCACTGTCGCCTTGCAGCAAAAATGGCCTGGGTAAAGTTCCCTGGCTGGGCATCCAGGGTCTTTCTGTGTTGAGTTTGCATGTCCTACCTGTGTCAGGTAGGTTTCCTCCCACAGTCCAAAGACATGCAGGTGGAGATACTAAAATTTGCCCCTAGGTGTGATTGTGAACATCTGAGTGTCTGCCCTGGACTAGTAGCCTATCCAGGGTGTTTCCTGCCATCCACTTCAGCACCACCCGAGACCAAGGAGGATAAATGGTTTAGATAATGTATATGTATTGTGTTAACATGCTTTATATGTAGAAAAAGGACAGTCAGATCTCATCTGGTCACATTGGTGATGGACTTTTAGTTAGTGTGTATGAAATCTGACTAAAGTTTATCCAGATACAATTCAGACATGAAACACATACCGCAAAGTGTAAACAGACTCTATGCTGTTTTAAGCATGCAGTTTGCATGATTATATCTGGTGTACATATACTTTCATTATGTGTTAGCTACATTAGCATTGTAGCTCTACTGCAAACAGACACTAAATATTTGTATACTTTCGTACATATGTCTATATTTTTTGAGCCAAGCTGTTGTTTTAGTCTTCACTTTGCATGGCATATTGTCCCCTCCCTTAGGAGTCCCATGATGACTTATCCGGTGTTCTTCATAATCTGGTGGAGCAGTTGGTGCGTTTCCGCAGCGAGGTTCGAAACTTTGCTCTTTCTGTGGAGGACCAAGCCACTCAGAACCTTCAGAACAGCGTCCAGCCCCAGAAAAAGAAACTGCACCCAGACAGAGTGCCCTTATTGAAGGCCTGTGATGCCCTACGGAAGGATCTTGTTCCCTTCGGAGTACAGATTAAGGTGTGTTTTCCTTTTAGTTCCTTGTTAGTATCAAGTGCTATGTGGATAACAAAAGGTGTTAGTGAAAATAACTTTTGGCACCTTTAGAAGCACTCAATCAGGGGTGGTGCCCTGTAGTCCTGGAGGGCTGGCGCCCAGAACAGTTTGGTGATTTTCCTGCTCTGCTAAACCTAGCAATTATCTGCTGAGTTGAATCAGGTGAGTTAGAGGAGGGAACAAACAACAGTGTGCTGGACTCTGGCCCTCTAGCACTAGAGTTTGCCACCCATACACTAAATGTTCTTAAAAATGACATTTTCATGTACCACAATTTCACATCATAAAACCTCATGTAAACAAAGACATTGATATGAAGCACCACAGCTATTTCAGCACTACCAGTGACCACTAATAATGTTATGCTAAACGTGGGTGATTATAGGAGTAATGAGTAATTTATGTCTCAAGAACTTCTAATAAGAAGGATATGTGTTTTGGACCCTGCTTCCCATTTTCTGAAACGCCAAAGACACCTGTATGATGAACGCTGTGCAGCTGATGGCGGTCCAGCAAAACTTGCCTGGTCTTGTTTAACCTTTTTTTTTATCTCCAGCATTTGTAACAGGTAGTAATTCAACAGTAAAAAAAATAAAAAACAACAGTAATTATTATAAATAATTCAATAGTACAAATGAAAATTCTAAAGTACATAGTATACTTGTATAGCATATTTGAAACCTATTTCATTCAAAATGAACAGGTTTTACACAATATTCAGTGAAAAATTGTGCTTAAATTTCATGACTTGTTTTGTTATTAGAATTTTAAGTGAAACTAAGTCAACACATGTAGAGAACACACATCTGTGCATTATAATGCACATTTTATATTTAATTTTTTTCCAAAAATGTTAAACTCTGAAAATTCTACACTGTAGACTGTTTATCTTTGGTCATAGGTGTTTAAACTTTTGCATATGACTGAACATGCTTGAAACCTTAAAAAAAAAAAAAGTAAATAAATGTAGGCCAATTTAAAGCACACTAATAAGGATTTTGAAAACCATGTTTACATTGATCAAACTGGCAAAATTGTTTTATCACTTCTCCAAAAAGCGGTAGGTTTTTGTGTCTTATCAGGAGAAGGTTTTAGCGATGTAAGCTGCTCTTTCAGATGAGTTAAAGCTAAAGTTAACACTGGAACTAGTCAGGCCAGTGTTAGATGATATGGAGGACTTAATTGTCATCTATACCAGAGAATGGCATTTGTATGAGTGTATTAATATTGATCATTATACATGATGTTTTAAACACAGATGTGAGCACTGTAAGATTCTGTTTAATCAGACACATTTATCAGGAAACTGTTAGCAGCTACATAAAAAGCTGACTAGTTAGCTAGCTAAGTGATCTTACCATTTTTCCTTTTTTAAGATTATTGATTATGAGACTTTAGTTTATTTTATTATTATTTATTATTATACCATATATATGTCATATTAAAATGAGTGAATAAACTTCAGTTAGTTGTTCTACATAATTTAATCCAGTTAACCCATAATTAAAACAAAATTAAAAACAGCACCATCCTCAAGATGGTGTGAATAAGGTGTTATACATTCCTCAGTGATATCTTTCCACCGTTTCTTTGTATAATAATTCTCACCAATTTTCTGCTGATTTATTCTTTGCACACAAAGAAAAGAATGTTCAGATACATGATTGGCTTAAAGATACATCAGTCGTTATTTTGCAGATGGTGAGTTGGCTAGTTTCTGGATGTAATAATAATAATAATAATAATAATAATAATATAATGTTTATTTATACAGCACCTGTCATACCGTTAGCAGCTCAAAGTGCTTTACAGACAGTTGACATCAGTAACTGGAAGGAATACTACTACTACTATATACACACACACATATACATATATGTATATATACACATACATGTATAAATACACATAAACACACATACAAATACATGTATATACATGTATGTAGTCAGAATGTTTGTGAAACATTGATTTTTCGATTTTTCTGTCATAAGAATTTTCATCTGTAAAATTTTTTCTTTGAGATGGGACTAACTTTCCAGTGGTAGGAATTTGTGGTAATGTGTTATGATACACATTCTACATGTAGAGATTAGGCTACATAGCGCTGAGATGTATGTGACGGACATAAGCCTTTATTTGTGTTTTGCTTTCAGGACAGAGGAACCACCTCCACATGGGAGATCACACAGCAACAGAAGGAGACTAAACACAAGGAAAGGTAGAATCCACTTCAGCCTAGTGTGGGCCACAGTGTGTTGCGGTGTATGCCACAATTACCATTCAAGATCTTGTATAATTTTTTTTGTTCAATTATATGTATTTTTAGTCTGAGTGCCAACTTTGAAGGTAGACAGAAAAAGGACTCTGCAATGGTCTTCAGGTCTCAGTGCACTCAGTCATCGAGAGACTCCTGAATTATTATCCATGATGATGATTGCTGTCATTTGCCAAAATTGAATGTAACATAATTCTCAAAATGATCAATGTCTTATCTGTAATGTCAGCACTTGCTCTTATGCTCTATATTTAGCTGCCATTTTGAAAAAAAAAATCTTTGAAATGACTGTATGCAGTAAACATATTGTGCAAACATGACTCACAAAAACAAAGGGCTTTGTCATCACAAGAATTCTATCAGAAAAATATCCATTGTTTTGTGGTCTGACTGATTTATACTTCATGATTGAGTCACTTTCCCAGCATTTAAGGGTTCATATTGTAATTTAAAATATTTTTGTGTTTACATGACCATTTTCCAACCATTTCTGCAAATTATATGTATATGAGCTCTGTTCTGATTGGCTACCCTGTGTTACACCTCATTTAAAGGGCAGTCCTGGACCAATATACATGAAACGAGTGCTGAACTAGAGTCTGTTTCTCTCACTAAAGTAAATAAGAGATGAATCAGTACTTGGAACCTTAACGTGAATATCCAGAGCTAAAGTGGTCGGAGCTGAAAAGGCAGGTGTGCATAAACATAAAGTGAATGGTCACTTGTGAACAGAAAGCACAAGGTGCATAATACGGGAGGCATCTAAAGGGGTCCGGGACCCCTTTACCTAACCTCTGGAACACCCTGAATGTCCAAATCAAAATTCTGGGGGTGGTCCCTGGAAATAAACTTATTGTGCTCAAATACAAATTCAGGGAAAGGTCATTGTTTAGCTGCTTTACAACAATCTCTCTTTTATGTTCTTAACTAACAGGAGATGCAACACTAGTCTGGCTTTGGGTGGTGCTGTAGCAAATTGGTTAACACAGTTGATGGATCATAGATTGGCATTGGTAACTACATCCGGGATACCTCTGGAAAATTTTACAATATGCTACGGAATGTTTGTAAATCGGAAACCTTGCCCAAAAGAAAGAGTGAATTATTACTCATTGCTCAAATCAAAGATAAAAAACAAACTAGAAAAGAGCATTTCCACAAGGAGAATTATTAAACATTTTGTTGCCATTGAAGCTAGCTGAGTTAGCTACCAGCCTATGTTGGAGTAGGCAGCCAACATGGGACCCCAGAATACCAAGGGGATTTGCACACAGAGAAAGCACATTTCTGTTTTACCATTTGTTGCCAAGGCTTGCCATGGTTTATCAAGTGGCCTTTGTTATGATATCACACAAGCTTGCCAAATGAGCCATCATACACCAGATCATGTGCCATTTATAAACGCTGCGGATATCACACCCACATGGCACAACCGGCATGTAGTCCAGAGTAAGGTCTTATCTACACGCCCCTGTCTGAGAGAATACAGTCCTGCATCCCACATAGATGACAGTAGGAAAACAGAGAAAGTTAAAACGTGTTTCTAAATTTGTATTTTGAACTAACCGGTATAAAATAATAACACTATACTGTGTGGTTGGTTCTACTAATAACGAACAAAAAAAAAGTGGATCCCATGTTTGTTTTTCTGTTTGTTTCTTCTTTTTGTCCTGGTTGGGACTCAGGCAAGATGACCAAGCTAACATAGCTAGACCTAGCTGGACCTAGCTACATTGTCAGCTGGTCATTGTCATTGACAGCTTGGTCATTGTCAGAGCCCAGTGCAACTTCTAGCTAGCATGCTGTTTGTTCAGCAGATCTGCTACAGTAAAGTATTTCAGGTAATATTTTGCAATATTATTAAATATTTTAAGTAAAATATTTTTACTTTCAAAGGTAGAATATTTCACTGGTAATTTGCTGACCAGGAGACTCAACAAAATAAAACAGATGTCCAGTTAGCAACCTTTGGTCATTCAGTGTTTCTGCACAAGCTTGATACTGGGAGACAGAAGGCATTTAAGATGTTTAGCTTTTCGATGTGATGCATCATTCATGATCTGTGGGAGGCAGAGTGGACATATATTCACCTGACACTGTTTATAAATGAGCCTAATTCAATTTGTACTGTGGTTTTGGCTATGAAAGCCCAAGCCAGTCACTTAAAATAAAGAGTCCAGCACCTGAGTATTTCTTCATTATGAAATGAATTGCTATGCCATTATTTTGAGATGCTATGTATTTAAAATAATGACTTATTATTTCAAAATAATGATTTAGCATCTCAATTGAATGAGATAATATCCCAAAATAATGACTCAGCATCTCAAAATAATGAGTTGCTGAGCTGTTTAAAACTAATAAGATAGTAGCTCATATTTATGGCATGCCAGTTTAATTACTAGAGAAAAAATAATTGTTAGATAATTTAATAATTTATTATTTTTTTTAATTGATAAAGTGGCGGGAATGGGCTTATATAGCTTTCACAATAAACGGGGCGGGGACGCGTTACAAGCCAAAGTCCCCGGATGTACCGATCAGCTTTATTGTTCACAAAACCATTGCAGTCTATACGTGCTGCTTTTTAACCGTGAACCGTGTAGACGGATGAATGAGCAGCACGTTTTTAAAGCTTTTTACAAGGCTTAAATAAAGTTTAAAGAAGTGATCTAATGCAGAGGAAAGTTTTCTGGCTTATGGGCTCTTTAACATTTCTTAAAGGGGAGTAAAGCGTGTGTTTAAGAACTGTTAAGCTTTCCCATAAAAACTACACTCATTCAGAACTGCTCTGATTTCCACCATCCAACAATGTGCTTTGTCATGTGTGAAAATTCGCTGTGACGACACGGGCGCATGCTGGATTGCGTCATTTTTGCGTATTTTGTTTCGGCGTGCGTGCGGTCTGCCTCGTGAGTTCCCCCGTGTCAGTTCTTCAAAACCACCCAGCTTCACACCAAATCTGGGGTAAACGGCGCTGCTGCTCCTGCGTGGTGGGGAAAAACAGCGCGTGCTGGTGCCGTGTGGTGGTCCGCAAACAGCGCTCTTATGAGACTCTCAGCTCTGCTGTTTTTCTACCATACGTGCCAAAAGCGGAGACCACCTGATAGATTAGCCGAACTGGTTAGGATAAGCTCCCAAAGCGGGAATTCTCATCACCAAACTCCGAGCACAGAGAAAGAGAGGGATCATAAATAGAGTCAGCCTGCTGAGTCCGTAGCCGCTCCGTCCACTCTTCTACCTCAGCACCTCTCACAAACCGCCGGAAATGCCTGCGGCGAGGAAAATGAGAAAACCCGACATTAAGATGGTCATCCTGGGCGACATGAACGTGGGGAAGACGTCCCTGCTACACCGGTACACCGAGAGGAGCTTTAGAGACACCCTGAGCACAGTCGGAGGAGCTTTCTTCCTAAAGCAGTGGGGACCCTACAACATCTCTATATGGGATACCGCAGGTACGGTTTACACTCAACACGTTTTCGAGATGTTTGCCAACTTTTTATGGAGGCGGAATGCTGGCCTCGAATTTCCCGTTCCACCTTAAAAGGTGTCGCGCAGGCGGCGCACGCTGTCGCACCTGTACGCTCACATGCATGGGACTACTGCACCGTTTAAGGTGGAACGGAAAATACAGCGTCGTGACTTGTAAGAGGTCTGTGTTAAGAAGTTGCTACTACAACAACATGCAGCTCTTCTGGATTCTGAAGTTTTGTTTTGGTGTAGGTTTGGATTTGCCTCACTGCTTTTGTGGTCCCACTTTCAAAACGCCCACCAAACCCTTTAAAATAGGAGCACATCTTAAATATCTTTAGTGCCCTTGGCACATTTCCAAAACATGCTCAGAACATTGTCTACGCGTGATTGCCTTCAGATCAAATGACTGCAGCTTTAGGCTTAGAGCTCACCAACAAGAGTTCCTTTATCCTGGTATAGGCCTTTAGATGACCAATGGCTTAAAGGGGAATACTACCAGTCTTTCCAAATCTCTGTGTTATTAGGTTGTTGGGGTGCAAACAGAGTCATTCAGAGTGGTGTGGTGTGAAATGCTCCGGTCTAGAGAAAATTGCCAAGTTACAGTGGCAGTGATGGGAACCAGACGTCTGAAGAGCGTAATGCCTCTAAATTCTTCTTCACAGAAAGCTATTACAAGAGGTGTTAGATATACACTGCCCGATGACACATTGTTTGGTGAACAAGCTTGGGCATAAAATGTATTTTTATGAATTTATTTTCTTTTTAATCTTTTTAGCTTTACAGCACATGCAGGAGGTTGTAATGCAAATCCCTTATACCACCCCACTTCCTGACTTCACACCAACTCACCATCATCAGCATTATGTATATGAACTCAGAAGACACATGTATGTTTGTTGGTGGGTTTAGATAGTTTATCACCACCAATTCTCTAAGTTTCTCTACAGGGGTCAGCTTTTAATTATATAGAGTTTTTAATAAATCAGTGGAGTTCCCACCTTTTAAGGGAAGGGTTTCCTGAAAGGGCACATTTGCACAGTTTTCTTCTTACCCCAAGTTTAGCCGTTCAACAGAGACATCTTTTGTGGCGTCGGAAGTTTCTTTCTGTAGTTTTGCACCGGAGCTATAAGAGCAATGTAGCTAAACATCAGTAGAAGTCACTCAGCATTTACTCATCTATAGTAGCCTCTCGGCTCCAGTGCAAAAAGTCCAATTTTGCACACTACATGATGTGGTAAAAGGAAACGGTGCGAATTCATAATTGAACCACTGCTTTTAAAAAAAAAAGTCATCATAACTACTTTGTGAACTGTGTGAAGAGTCACATGGGGCTGTTTTGGTGCTGAACTCGAATCCGAGGACAAGGTTACTTTATGCTGTGATCTCATTTGTGCTTTTATCAGCCACTTCTTCCTTAGCAGGCCCCTGTGAAAACAAGAACAGGGAAAATCTAGTCTTTCACCAGACGACTTTTCTTGTTACTGTATGGCTGTGAAAAGTCATGAGTTAGCAACTTGTGAAATGCTGGAAATATAAAGGTCTGGAACTTGCACTTTCATGTGCCCTGTATTAATGCTGGCCACTGTTAAAACCTATTATTGTACATTTAAATCACAGTTTACCACAGTGCTCACAAACACGAAGGGGAGAACAGGGTAACTAACTTTTTAGTTAGAATATTTTTTTGTACAGTGGCATTATTACGTTGCAGTGCTGTACATAGTCGGTACCCAAGTCCCAAAGAAAGAAAGTCTGAAAGAAAACATGGTAAACAAAGTATCGCTGTCCAAATAAAAACATACGTCGTCTTTTATGTTGATTTGCATTTTTCAATGTAATTTGAACACGGCAGCTGTCTTTTACATTGTGGGAAAATTTCATGATGACTGGACCAACAAAAATGTTCCATAACCATTCCATAAACTCTCTTTACAATAAAGCTGTCATTAAATGGAATACTGTATTGGCATTGGCATGGATGAATAAGAACATAGAACTATGTTACCGTTCCATGCAGTGAAGGTGATGCCGGTGTTTTCCAAGGAACTGAACTGTCAGCGGGCGTGGTTGATGTTTATCTTTGAACGAGATTAAAATTGGCTTCCTATTCGCCAGCTTCTTAATCTAATGTCCTGTTCCACTTTTACTGCACCTTTTACATGGGCCTGAATTAAACTGTGCCACCATTTAAGGCGGAATGGAAAATTCCCTAGACAAGTTGATGAATAGGAAGCCAACTTCAGTACATATGCATACATATACGCATCAGTACATGCGCTCACTGGCACCTTATTAAAAACTAAATGTTAAAGTTACTGTTTTGGAGATGCATGTTCTTTGGACTGTGATAAAATTAAGCTTTTAACATTTTTGTCCTAAGATGCTCAAGTACACATTCCAAAAGAAAATGGACATTCAATCTGACTTCAGAGGAGTGGTAAGTTGAGGACAGTTGATGCAAATAAGCCAGTGAATAGCTGCCAAGGAAAACAAATGGATCAGCTTTTTAAGGAAAGGATTTAGTAATCAATTTAATGTAGAATACTATTAACAGAGCCCTTATAGGCTACGATAAGCTACATTTAGGACTGGTTCCACAACATTGAAACAAGACTTCAAAAATGTGCTTAATGGAAATTGCTCCTATTATGTTGCATCATGGATGGTGACGCCCTGGGAAAGAGATCACTTCCCGTTAATGCCATTGTTGAGCAAAATCAACTTTACACAGTTTCCCTCTTAACCCAAATATAACTCATCAATTAGGATGGCGCAAATTTGGTCTCCCGGTCTGCTCCTTTAGTTTTGTACCTCCAGTTCATATATCCACAGTCTGTATTTTTTACGCTATTTTCTTTAGGTTTAAAGGCATGAAGCTTGTAATCTGCCTCTAGATGAGTTGGGTTAAACACAAGCAACCAAACACCCAGGTAGAGAGGAACAATATGAAGATATGTTATCGTTGTTGGAATAAACTTATCATGGTAAACCAAGTAGCGGTCTGGTGACCTACATTCTCCGTTCAAGCCTCAACCCAAAATCTAAATCTATATTCTCGTCTTCTTGGCCAAAGTACCAGGCCCTTAATATATAGAAAGTAATCATGTTTTAAACTATAGTCATAATATTGGTTATAAAAAGTCACAGTTAGATAGATTTCCCCAAATCGTTCAGTCGTACACAAGCATAAATAAAGATCAGTATTTAAACTGAAATAGATACCACATTAATAACATCAGTACTTGCAGCAAACTGAACAGATTTGGCCCGTTCTTCAAACTGTCCTCAAGTCTTCAGGGTTACAGGGTCCCTCTCTTGGACCTGCAATTTCAACATGCTCCTTGAATTTTCATTAGAATTTGAGTTAGAACTTTGGCAAGGCCATCATCACCTTCCTCTTAGAAACCAGTCTTAAGTTAGCCTTACTGTATGTTATTTATTCTTTTTTTTTTTTTTTTTTTTTTGTATGTTTAGCGCTGGTGTTGAATATCCTTTCCAGATTCAGTTTTTTGGCTGATGAATTCTCCTCTAATTCTCAATACATCACTCCATTCATGTTTCATTCAGTGATGTATAATGTCACAGTAAGTGGCAGCTGGTTCTCTCTTACATTCTTTATAATTTGTGTGAGAGTGTAGTGTCAAATATGTAGATTTCTTTAATATGCTAAGTTTTTGCCAAGTCTTTTATCTTTGTGGCATTAATTGACAATAAATCTGTTTATCCACTTAGGAGTTAAAGTAGCGCTGCATTAGAGGACAGAAATAAATAAATCCAAATTGAGTAGTACTGTGGTTGCTGTAGGCATTTTAGGAAATGCGTGACTCAGATTGTACAGCTCAGCTGATACCGAATGGCTTTGGTATCTGATTGCAGCACCCAGCAGTCTTGAGACACTGCTCTGTTTGTGAAGTCATCAGGATTTCATAGATTTTTCAAGCTTTAGTCTTTTGAGGACTTCAGCGTGAAGCGTTCCACGTTCTTATCACCTGAATTGATTGTGAGCCATATTATTTTAGCTAGTGGTGAAAGATCCCCAAAGGAACCACCTTTTATGTTTTCTTTAATGTAATTAAATGACTAACCAGAATTGGACTAAATTACACAGTTGAGCCCATAGGCCATATGTGGTCGATCAGCCAGGACATAGTTTTTCTGGCGCTATTAGACTATGTACTTTGCCTAACTAAAACAGTAGTAACAGCAGTCTTGAAGCTTGAATGGTCTTTCTTTTTTTAATGGCCATTTTTGGGGAGTGGGGATGCTGTGTTGTGATTTTAATAGGTTGGCGTTATTTGACATTAGATATAACAGCCATTAATTGTTAAGAAATGGAGGGTATTAATAGGTATTTTGTGCCTCTTTGCTGCGTTCGTACTATGGGGGTCTTTACACTAGATGTTGGAACACTGCTGTGAAGATTTGATTGCCTTCAGCTACAGGAGCATTAGTGAAGTTAGGTACAGATGTTGGATGATTAGTTCTGGATCTCAAACTCAGTTCCAACTCATCCAAAATGTGTTTGGTGTAGCTCCATTACTGCAGAAAACACAGTTTAATTGCTGCACAGACCAAGTTTGGGGGATTTATACCCCTCCACCTGACGCTTGTATTTGGACATGATCATCTTAGTCTCATATACAGCTGCTCCAGAGAGCACCATTCTGTTGGTAATTCTTTTCTGTTACGCAAGAGGCAATGCCCTCAAACAATGGGCATGCGTAAACTAATCTCTAATTTGAAGGGATTTAGATAGATCACTTTATTAATCCCAGAGTCATGAATCCCATGTCTATCTACTTTGTGTTTATATTTGGTCCTTGGCTCCTCTGGGCTCTATATGCAGCACACCGATTGTATAATTCAGCCCATTTTGACTCGCCGTTTATGTCCTCTGTTTGCTTCACAGGTCGTGAGCAGTTCCATGGCTTGGGCTCCATGTACTGCCGCGGTGCGGCTGCCATCATTCTCACCTATGACGTGACCAACTGGCAGAGCCTCTTGCAGCTGGAGGAGCGCTTCCTGTCCCTCACAGACTCAGCTAACAGCGACTGCATCTTCGCTGTTGTGGGCAACAAGGCCGACCTCACTGACTCATTTGCCCAGCTCGTGACCCCAGAGGATGTTGGGCCGGAGGAATCGGACATTTCGACTGCCCCTTCTTGCCCCACTCCTCCACACACTCCTACCATTCACAAGCAGGTCCACCGGGAGGATGCCATGGCGCTCTATAACCGCATAATCCGCTACAAGGCCCTGGACGAGGACACCAGCCCTTGTGCGGAGAAGATGTGCTTTGAGACGAGTGCCAAGACAGGCTACAATGTAGACTGCTTGTTTGAGACACTTTTTGACCTGGTCCTGCCATCCATCATCCAAAAGCAGGCACGGGTCGAGTCGCCTACAGTGTGTCTGGAAGACTATGAGGAAGGCGAGGCGAGGAACAAGAAGCCTGCCTGTTGCACATGAGGAACGGTAAAAGATATAGGTGATGGCCTAAGGGTATTTGCCATAGGTTGTCTAGTTGTCCTTTATGCTGATCTATGGACAACATTAGCCAACCAAAGTTCTTAACCATATACATGAGAACTGACCTCAGATCAGCATGGAAGGGCATCGCTTGCCAGCTTCTTAGGAATATCCTGCTGTAATGTGCCATTTTGCTTAACACGATTTGGCATTAACAATCATGCATACGTCACTGTTTCTCCTCCCTGACATACAGGAGGTGCAGGAGGGCTGCAAAATAAGTACTGTTACGATTATGTTACATATTGTGATTGTGATACACCTGGCAATATATTAAAAATGCACTGGGTCAGTCAGTAATGTGTCATCAATACAGATTGACCTGCATTATTTTGACCAAAGTCATCAGAACACCCACAGAAACAC
Organism: Semaprochilodus insignis; assembly: GCA_034552555.1. Classification (NCBI taxonomy): domain Eukaryota; kingdom Metazoa; phylum Chordata; class Actinopteri; order Characiformes; family Prochilodontidae; genus Semaprochilodus; species Semaprochilodus insignis. The sequence continues at coordinate 14,370,952 of CM067495.1, forward strand.
TGCTCTGGAACTGTGATTGGTCAAAATGCTCACAAGCTCACAGTATAAATGTTGTGATTTGGTTAGAAGGCTAATTTGCATATTGTATCCATCTGCAAAGACCAAGGTTGATGACAAGTAACAAACTGTATGTTTTTGTATTTTCACAGTCGCAAAAAAAATTAAATTCCATGGTTTATTTATTTTTCTAAGAGAAAATAAGTTAACACAGAAAACGTAAATATGGCATTTTTCTACAAATCGTTGTGCACAATATTGTTTAACATTTTAGGAAATAAATATATAAAATTTCGCATGACTTTTGCACAGGCCACATTTTATATTTAATTTTTGCAGGTTCTGCAAATAAACAGTGATTGTCCATTGTGTAGAAATGTGTTATTTGTAGACTTGTTAACTTATTTACACTTAGAAAATCTACAAAACGTGACCTGCACGGCCAAACGTTGTGCATGCGACTGTATATAGATATATTGTGCAGACCTGTTCTGCAGAGGCACTTATAATCATGGACATGTGAAGAAAGTTACTTGAACAGATGTCCCTATTCATGTTTCCATGTGCCTCATACAGTATACAGTATAGCACTTCTAATAAAATGACATGCTTTGTTGATTTTCTAGGCAAAAGTAAGTTAGCACATGCTCCACTGAGAACACACTTCGGCACGTTTTGGTGCACAGTTTCTGTTTATTTGCTGAGTTTAACATATTAAAAAAACAGCTGGCGCACATTTATGTTTTATGCTTTATTTCCTTTGAATATGCAAAGCTTCTAATGAATAAACAGAAATTCTGCACTGAAGTTCAGAAACAATATACACGTTTGTTCACTGTGTGAACTTATGTTCACTAAGAAAATCAACAAAAACCTGTAATGCCGTGCTTAAACCTGTGCATATGTTAAATTGCAGCACATGAAATTTAACTGCAGCCTCAATTACAGCCTATACATCTGTCCCTTTTTCATTTTAAAGCAGTTTTATTTCATTTCTGTCTAATGGAATTGTACTGTGAATGCTATTTATAATGTTTTAAATTGTTTGCAACAACTGGAAAGTTCTATAAATAAAGTTTTGTTAAATAATTTTCACCCAACTGTGGACATTCTTTGTTTGTTATTGTGCTGTCTTTAAACGCTTTTAAAGGTTTGATATGTTTTCATCCTTAATCTGGTTGCTTTAGCTAAATAGCTTATTCTCAGACCTAAATGGGCCAAGCATGTTTTCACAAACAGGACTAATGAGGAAATGTTGCTATTTCTCCAGTAGAGGTCACTCTACTCATTGAGAAGAATGATGTGGTGGTGACTTAACATGGATACAGAGTTGGACAAAGATTAAATCTAGCCCAGAAATAAAGTTAATTTTAGGCAAGAGCTCTCTCTGAAGAGATTAATGTCTTTAGAAGCTACAACACAGAATGTTCTTGCACAGAATTGTTCAGAATGCTATCTGGACACTATGTGGACACCTGCCCATCTTACCAGTATGAGTTACATATCTCTTTAGTACCATATAGAGTTGATCTCTCTTTGTGGCCTTAAACAGCCTTCACCCTTGTAGGCAGGCTCTCCACAAAAGTGTGTGTGTGTGTGTGTGTCGTAATTTGTGCACATTCAATCAAGTGTGCATTTGTGAGGTCAGGTACGGGCTCGCAGTTGATATTCTAGTTCATCCCAAAGGTGTTCAGTAAGGGTTGAAGTTGGGGCTCTGCAGGCCACTGGAGGTCACCACACCTAAATTTGTCACCAAACTGTTGGAAGCATATAACTGTCTGCAATATGTATGCAATGTATGCATTAACTTTACACTTCACTGGAAACAAAGGGTCCAAACAGCTCCAGACCATCATCCCTCCTCCACCCACCTCTACTGTTGACACTATGCATTCCAGTAAATAGAGTTCTCCTGGCATCCTGCCAAAAACAGATTCATCCATCAGACTAGATAGCAAAGTATAATTCATAATTTATATAATTCAAATTACATTATCAATATTGCATATACTCAAAGGATAAATGTAGGTTCTCTGGCCATTTTAATAGTAAATAAAACAGCTGTATTTCCCTTTACATCATGCCTCCTCTAAACAACAGATTGTTTACAAATCAACAACTGAATAATACATACACTTCAGAAGTTAAGTGGAATTTTGCTGTTAAGTAAGACATTTTCCTCTGGGAAAAGTAAACCGGCTATTAACAAGAGAACTTAGGAAATTTTAATATCAGGACTTAAAGTGATAGTTTAGTCAAAAATCAGTTTTCTGCAGTTTTCCAATTTACTTTGATGTAGATCAACCATGACCTGTTCAGCATCTAAAGATGCTTTCTTTATTTTTGCACTGGAGCTACAGCAATCCTAATGTAGCTATCTCGGCATGGAGGCTTATATGCATAGATAAATGTAGATCATTTAAACACTAAAATAGGAAATTGAGTAATTAAATACTGAACAGTTTTTAAATTTTTAAATAAATTGGCATATTTGATACAAATTTGTGCAAAACAATAAGAACTGCAGACCGTTTTACCTTCGAAGTAATCCTCACACCTTCTTTAAAGCAGATAAACAGTTTGTGGGAGAATTCTGTTTGATATTTGATATTTTAATGTGGATTAGCATATTTACAGACAAAAAGCATTAACAGAACTTTTCAGGTGGAGTTTAATTAAGCCATTGCAAATCTGATTATAGCTGAAGCTGCTCAAAGTACCTAAAAGTCAGCCTAAATAATCAATCAATGTTTATGAATTCTGAAGTCCAGTTTGCTAAGTTGCACGATTCTTCAGATTCGTATCAGCTCAAATGGGGACAAATCCATTCAGCTTCTTCCAATTTTAGTCAACAGACTGTTGGTATGGTAATTATCAAAGTGAGATCTGCATACCATATACACACTGGATTAATATAAGCCTTTTGTCTTCAACCAGCTTTTGTCTAGGCCCGGTATAAGTGAAGCCGGCCCCTATACATATCTTTGATTCTCCAGTTGTGCATTTCTGCTGATATCCTGTAAAGGTCAGGGATATTTATTCTTGTTGTTATGTCACTGAATTACCAAAGGTTAACAGAAACCATGTTCAGCAGTCACATGTTTCAAGCTTCATGTCCTGGTGAGTACAGGTGCATTATCATAAGAACTGATCTGAGACCTGCGCTCGTTGTTCTGTGACCCTTGATACAGGAAAAAGAATTGTACTAATATATTAGGAAATTATATGATACTATAGGATAATCTTTCTCTTTTATACTAGTCTGTAGAACTGGTGCAGAACCCTATAGAAAACTAAAGTAATCGTCTCAAATTACTGGAAGATTCCTCAAGAAATCTCATAGACATCCTTGAGTATTATATTTCTTTGGCATCAAGGATGTCAACACAGATGAATGAGACCTGAAACATTCCTACAAAGCTGCAAAGCTCATGGCTCTGCTGCATTAGCATCAAACTATCTAAAGCACACATCAGTTGTGATATGCAAATGCGATAAGCATAGTTTTCTGTTGGTGAAGGCTGTGATTACCTTATTGGTTCCTATTCAGCTTTAGTCCAGGTGACAAACACAGCGTGGAGCAGCATGCATTCCGTGCTGGTTTATGCTGGTCTCTGCTGGTCTGGTGCTAGTTTAGCTGGTCACCCAGTATCCAAAGCACACCATATACTGGTTTTGCTGATGACCAGCATTGTTAACTTCCATAGCTGCTGACCAGGACAAGCGTTTCTTCTTGGGAGCCTAAGTTAGCTTTAGACTAAAACCGGGCTTCATATTGATGGGTACAGTACCTAACAAAAAAGCCCAACACTGCCTTGGCCATTTTCTCCCCTCACCCCTACATTAGCACAGGCAATAATAAGCCAATACACATTGGCTATCTGGAGCTAAATGAGCTACAAGGTTAATGTAATAAGTACTGGAAGCTTACAGCACACTAGTTAGCATGGTGCTTTCATCATACCTACTTCAGACCGCATCAGGGTGTCAAGTAAACTCAAATAGACCTGCTCATGTGTTTTCTGGACAAAACTATAGACAGAACTTTGGTTGTGTAAAATACTTCTTAAGAAGCAACGTGATGTACATTTGTCCATTTTTGTCCAGGGTTCCCAGGAAGCTAGAGACTCCAAAGAAGCTGGGGATCCCTACGGACTAATGATTAGCATGTCACCCAGTTTGGCGTCTCTTTTACTAAGTCTCAGAGCGTCACCTTTGACGAAATAGATTCTGGAACCCTCTTCAACACCTTTTAGCTGCGCACCACATGAGGTAAATAAGGCTTTCCTCACTTCTGGCTGCTCTGGGCTAACTCATCTTACACAGAGAATCGGGGTCAGTGGATGTTGACAGGCTATCCTCTTGCGAAGCCTGTGGCTCATGATGACCTCCACAGGTTCAGTGTTCTGTATGTGGCTTACTGCTGGTTCCTTCATTAAAGAGCTGTTCTAGGACCTGAATTAAGGCTACAGCTGTCCTCTTTTGACTGCCATTACATGTTTGTTTGGTTGTATAGATCATTCTACCAAATTGGTTCGAAAATGAGAGTTGAAAACACATTTGGGTGTTTAGATTAAACTCTGTTTGCTTTGGGGGACCTGTGTGCCAATTCTGAAGGTTACACACTGATTTTCACTGTCACTTTTAGGTAGATTTAGTATGTGAGTAGTATGTAGTATGCCGTTTCGAATACAGCCCATGTATCCATGAGGGACAGGGATGCAGTCCCACTTCCTGCTCTAAAACGAGGGGTGTGGCTAAAATAAGGATCAGCCCATGGACTGAAACTTTTTGTGTCTGGTCTGTTGCCCCACCCTGTAATTATTCCTAGGCATTCCTTATTTCCTTCCCCCAGGTTTAAGAGCCTGTGCTTTCCCTGTTCTTTCCTAGGGGCTGTTTGTTGTGCATTCTTGGATTCTGGTTTTGTATGAATTGTGTGTTTTAGTGCTAAGAAGGAAACAACTGACCAGCAATAGGAAGGAGCTGTCTCATCTGTGTTCTATTTGTAGAGGCACTGAAGTGTCATTCTGTCCTCATTAGATGTTTCTCTATGTCCCAGTAGCTGCACTTGAGCCAGGCTGCCCTTGATTGTGGACTGGACTGGGAATGTACAAAGCAAACCAACAGACAACTCAGCGCTCTTGAACTTCACAGACTAGTAGACCTTCTTACCATGCTTTTCTATATCCTTGGATGCATTTTGTTTAAATGTTTAGAGGAAGGAGAGAGGAAGTGCATTGCACACTACATTTAACAGACTATGTACTGTATATAAAATAAATAACCCTATAAGAATAAGGTTTAGTAGAATTCAGTGGTATAGTAGATTTGTACAGAACTGTATGTTCACTTGGAATATATTCTGAATGGTTCAGCCAAAAATCATGTACAGAACCAAACCAACCCTTCCCCTCTCCGGCTTTGTACAATCAAAAAATGTGCACTTTTTATTCAGGCTGCCCAAAATCAACTGGACTTCATGAAAAAATATTAAGATGACATTATTATTAAGATGACATATTAAATTCAATTAACTCAAAAGTTGTAAGCAGCCCAGTTATATACTATTTCAAGTTAAAAACACAAATCTATTTTTATTACAGATGGCCCTCTCACCCAGCACAATTTTAGCCAGTGTGAATGTCTGTTAGCAGATATAGCTGAATTGGCAGTTAGTGTTCTCCTCCAAGCGTGTTGAGCTGTGCAGTGACATTGTGTTAACAGTAGCTTGAAAAGATATGGTGGCTGTGTTAGGACTTAGTGGGACATGTGCAAGCCTTGACCCTCCCAGTTTAGGGGGAGACTTAAAACAAAATGAAACAAACAAACAAACAAACAAACAAAAACAAGAACAACTTCTTCTATAGTTTTAGCATTAAAGCTTTGAGACTCATGAGGCCAAAAATCAATGGAAGCTAATACCCACCTGCTAGCATCATGCAAACTGCATGAATGAATCCACGCATCTTTCCCTAAAACTGAATATGAGTATTACGAAGGCTGTGGTTAGCAGGGCTGTCCAAAGTGCATGCCACAGGCCAAAGTTGATCCATCAATCATTTAATTTGAGGTTACGCTAGAAGTAACCTGTAGCTTCTTGTCTTGCCTTGCCCTTGTCTTCGTGTTCTGTTCTTGTTTACCTTCCTTGAGTCTCTGGCAATGTGCTTCTGTTTTTGTTTTGGTTTTCTTGCTTCTTCTTTGCTGCGCCCCTTTGCCTTGCCACTCACCTGTGTCTGGTCTGTTGCCCCACCCTGTAATTATTCCTAGGCATTCCTTATTTCCTTCCCCCAGGTTTAAGAGCCTGTGCTTTCCCTGTTCTTTCCTAGGGGCTGTTTGTTGTGCATTCTTGGATTCTGGTTTTGTATCTCCAGTAATTTGTACATCTGTTTTACTGTATTTTGTTTAGTAGTTATTTTTAATTTAATTAAATTTTCTTAGTTAGATTTCTGGTTTAATGTTATATGCTGTTTTTTTTTCTCGACTTTTTCATTATGAAAAAAAAAAACCCTTGAAAGCTTGAACTTATTGTATAGTCTTGCTACTTTACCCTCTTAATCTTCCAGCATGTTACATTACCTTAATCCCACTCTCTCACCCAATAAACAAACACATTTCTATTACTTTTTAAACATATTAAATAATTTTTTTATTATTTTTTTATTTATTTAAGACAAAAAGTTTATACACTCTTGGTTTCAGACATTACTAAACATCAGAGTGAATTTGACATCCATCCATCCATAATAGGAAGGAACCTCTCAACTGCATTTTGTTTGTTGGGGAGGGTGATGATGGTTAGAGGTACTGGGGAGGTTTAATAATACCATTAAGAGAAACAGTCCACAGGGAACATCCCTCCATCTGCTCTTAATGGAATCACAAGATACCAGAAACAGCCTGGTGGTTTTCTAAGCTAAGCTAGGCTAAGAGAACCTACATGCAGACTACTGTGTTCTTTTTTTTCATGGTTGCGATTATTGTTGCTTGAGGTGCTTTAAAGTATCTGAGAGTATGTCTTCCACTTCTTTGACCCTACAAAAGCTACTTAGAACAGAAGCCTGTAAGACATCTTTGAGCCTGGAAGATTTCTTATCAGAATGTACATTCACATTATTGATTATGTTCAATATATTCAGGAATTTAAAGCTTGTAGCTAAATATTACTTTTAACGTTTAACGTTTCAAAAAACAGGAAAGCACATAAAGCTTTTGGCTACATACTAATGTGAGTGAACACACTGAAGAAAGGTTGTCTAATCCATTCTTCATTATGTGTAGTATTCTGGGGAGCATGAGACTCAAAACACAGGGGGATATTATCCATTGTCCAGTTATTACTGCATTTTGCTATACATTCTATTGAAATGCAATTACTTGATTATATATTTTATTACTTATTTACATAGTCAGTTACATTTAGATTGGATTTACATTCTATATCAACAGGTTGAAGTCTGTAGTCTTCTGACATTTTCCTGTTTGTTTTGAGCAAAGCTAACAAAGCAATAACAAAAACATGGGAAAAATATGAAGGAATATAAAACAAGACTGTGCACACCGCAATACCTTTTCATCATACTCAGATCGTAATAAACAGACACAGATGTGGCGTAGTTGAATTCAGAATCCACATTTTCATGAGTTATTGCTATAAAATTACATTATGTTTTTGTAGCACCAACTGCGACTTCTGAGGATTAATATGTTTACTGTTATGCTAATACAGTACTGTACAATACCTACTGCTTCAGGAGTTCAAAGAATGTTCCTCTGGTTCTCAGGGTTTCTCCAACTGTCAAAAACATTCCACAAGCTTTCTTCAGGCTTTTTAGAATGATACGATGCTCTCCTGCCAAAGACATTGATTTTCATAACGTTTTTAATAAATGAGCGTATTGGCCTTATTGGTTTGTAATAACATGCAATATTAAATCGAAAGCTGTTGAGATATTTCTTTGCAAAAAGCTACAAAACTGCTAAATAATCTTAAGCTTCTAAATAAACATGTCATAAGTCAAAAGTCATTGAGGAAAAGCCTCCTCTTCATGCCAAGAAAGATTCAGTTCAGAGGAGAAATATGCCCAGTGCGTTAGGGAACAGCTGTTTGCATAACAGAACGGTACCAGTGAAAAAATTCGAATGGCGAAAGGGAGTGTGTTCTGAACTTCGGAGGGGCAGAGTATGTCCTGTGTACTCCTGAAAACATGCTTAACTTTGATGTCTGTGCTGAACAGTTGAACTGTGTGCCATATCTGGATGGATGCCTGTTGGTTACACAGACTGCTTGGCAGCACAAAATGCAAAGGAACCTGTACTCAGATGACGTGAACAGAGATCTTTGGACATTACTTGGGTAAACAAACTAAAACAAACAAATGCATAAATAATAATAATGATAATAATAATAATAATAATAATAATAATAATAATAATAATAATGATAGTACTTGGAGATTAATCCACTGCTACTCTTAACAAAGACCCTGAGAGATTCTATCTCTCAAATCACAGTGTTTCTCTCATGCTGAATATTATTATTATTATTAAAGTAGTAATAGCTGTAATAGTAGTATCACAGTGCAACATAGTTGTATTGGTGTATAGTTTACAATAGTAGTAGTATTATAGTATTGTCTATAAAAGTAGTGTACAGTATAGTATAGTAAAGAATAGTATTGTACAGTACAGTATAGTACAGTATAGTAAAGTATAGTATAGTGTAGAATTGTATAGTATTGTACAGTACAGTATAGTAAAGTGTAGTATAGTGTATAATTGTATAGTATTGTACAGTACAGTATAGTATAGTACAATACAGTACAATATGGTTTAGTGCAGTAAAATATAGTATAGCATAGTACAGTACAGTACAGTATAGTATAGTAAAGTATAGTATAGTGTAGAATTGTATAGTATTGTACAGTACAGTATAGTATAGTACCATACAGTACAGTATGGTTTAGTGCAGTGAAATATAGTATGGTATAGTATAGTATAGTATTGCATAGTGAGGAAAAATAAAATGTACCCAACACATTAGAGAACAGCTGTTTATAGAACTGAGCAGTAACATTGAGAGAATTCAAATGGCAAAAGGCAAACTTTGGGCTGTGTATGTCCTGTGTACTCCTGAAGACATCCTCAACGTGGATGTATCTGTAAGGTGTGCCTGTAGTAACAGTGTTAGAGTTATGCTATTGTTGTGTTAATAGTAATACTATTATAGTAGTAGTATTACTGTATAGTGTAGAGTAGTAGAGTTTAGTAGTAGTAGTGTTATAGTAATTGTAGACTTTAGTCAATTTACTATTATTATAGGAATGATGTTTAGATCTTTCAATGAATTCAACTTGGGCAAAGAACCTCACTGAGGTCATAGAGGTCATAGCTGAGGTTTCACCAATGATTTCCAGCTCTTTCCGGCTGTCATTGTTTCCATCCTCTCCATTTGTATAGTGTGGGGTCTTTTTTTAGTCAGCGCTGGTGCTATTTGTATGGTGTTGTATAAAGGATGGGTCAGCGAGTGCCCTGAGAGGTCCTACAGTTCAGCCCAACAGCTGGCACTATAGAGCTTACCAAACCAAAGCAAACAGACTGATTCCACTTGCGTACACTGTTATACTATATGAAGCAGAAGAGTTTTTTAAATGCTAATACATCTGTTTCAGCAAGGCCTTCTGAAGTCGTTATCTGGAGAAGTTATGGCAGATTGTGGTTGGACCTAGATTAAAAACACATTGCAAGACCAAATTTCCAGGTCTGTGACCATTACTGCAAAGAACTCTTCTTGGCACCTTTATTTTTAAGAAAGGAACAAATATCAGCTAGAGTGAATTGCAGGGCTTCCCAAAGATGGCTTGTGATGAAAGTTACCATAACTCATTCATTGGGAACAAACATATTAATGCTATCAGAACAAAACCTCATATCTGCAATATGATGATTTTACAGGAGAAGGCAAAATGAAAGTCAACAGAACCAGATTTTTTTCTTTTGAAAAATTCATCACTCAACATTACACGTAATGTAAAATGCAGTAGATTCTTTCAAACTATGTCAACAACTGAAAAAGGTCAGAAAGAGAAAGTCTTTTTTTCTCCCAGCAACAGCTTCTTGACAGCTCTGCATCCTAGGCCTATAGCATAGAGTTATCTTCTCACAGTGAAAGGATGGATTGTTTCAGACCCGGAAAAGGGTGGAGCTTGCTTTTCTCCTCTTTCTCAAAGATGAAAGCTTTAAGTACTGTTTATCTTTGGTGGTCTAGCTGGTTTTAAACAGTTTCTAGGAGGCACATTTTTTTTGTATCTTTTCACTTTTCATAATTTTTTGAACTCCACCTTTCACCTTCCATTGAATCTCCACTAACCTGTACTTACTGAGCATTTTGACAAATCAAGGTGGTGAATGACAATTAGACAACACTATTTAAGAACACAGTACCATAACAAAGTGGTCGGGCGATTGTACATGGAGAGTGCTGGCCTACGATGGCTTAACTGAGTAGCCGTATTGTTCCTAAGCTGTCGCCAATAGGCTACTTGCTTTTTTCACCGTTGCATAAGATTAGAGACGCCTTACGCTGACGCTAACACATGTTGTTGTGTGCACTAAGCCCCCTTTTAATTTAACGCATGGGGGGCAAAAACAGATAAAACAGGCAGATGTCTGAATAACACATAGGATCAAAAACAACATCAGCAACAACAGCCAGGCAACCCCAACACTATCTTATTTAATCTGTGTATGTGTGCGTGAGAGAGAGGTGGGTATTAATACCACAATAGACAGCTGCTCATTTCAGAGCAGGGGGTCTGTGGCCCCCAAATCTCGCCTAGTCAGATTAGTGCTTTTGTTTACACTAATCTTCTTTAGGGGGCCAAATCCTGCTGTGGGCTACAGTGGGATGCTCTTGGGTATGGATTTATTAGTGAATCCTTGGAGCAATACAATGAGTTCTGCTCCAATACAGTGGCATCTAAACATCATCAGATTACATGATTTCCAGATCAGCTAACAGCTAACAGACGGAGGACGTCCTTGTTACACAAACAGGCTCCGTAAATGAGGAATGACTGAGGTGAATAGCATAGCTGCTTAACATGAATGACTTAATACGTGCTGGGCAATAACAACAAACAACTTTTGGTAACAAAGCCGCCCACATGTCAAAAACAAGTTTGTCGTTCATCAGCATGCCGTGAGTTTACCAGCCTGTATTAATCACTTGTCAACAGCACTGGCCCTTTGGCACATTATATAATATAGTGGTAGCGTGGCAGCGCTAATTAGTATTCCACTTGCTTAGTACTTCTATTAATATAGGATCTCTCTTTGGCAGTATTGTGCCATTAAAACAGTATAAGCACATTATAGTACATTGTAGTACACATTATTAGCATTATAACCACAGCATCTGTAACTCATTTAATCTGCGATAGTGTTGAAACAATAATGGACTACAACAACGCTGGTTATCTTTTAAACACTTAATAATTCACAAAGCTTAGGAACCTTACAAGTTGGTGGATGATAACCGACTGCACTGTCATGCCAGGCAAAGGTTGTTTTCAAGCTTCAGGTCAGTGAGTCCATTGGATCCTAATGTGATGGCTGGAAATGCCCAGGTGGGGGAGCTATTCTTGAGTTCTCTTGTTGCAGAGAGACAAAATACTATTACTTAAAAAACAGGCTACATTACCGCATTGCTGAAATAACAGAGGGCAGGCATGGATTACTGGCAGGGCTAATGGGGCCAGTGCATGGGAGCCTCTTATTGTCCTGCGGGGCCTTCGACCACAAGGCTCCAAGTGTCCCAAATACCTGGGGTAATCTACTGCATACAAAAACATTAGATTAATGAACAACCGCTGGATATGATACATAAATGATACATAGATGACAGAAATAATCATACATGTTGTCAGTCCTTTACACTGTAAACACTGTTACAGTGTTTACAGATTTTTTCATTTTTGCCATTACAATGAAATGTTTTAATGACGTAAATGCACATTGATAATAAAAAAACGCTAATAATTATTATGAAAAATAAAAGCTTATTTTGATTATTAAACGGTGTTAACAGTGTTACTAAAAGTGCACATAACGTGAATATTGTTTAATCTCACTATCCAGCTATTTTTCATGTGTTTACTCCATATTGTAGCACATGGGGTCCCTTGTACCCAGGGGCCTCACACAAATCTTAATTGCCTCCCTTCTCCCTATGTAGTGCACTACATAGGTCACATAACATGGCTTTTACAATCATCTAGTGTTCTGTATGTTCAATAAAGAGATCTGTATGCTCTGTACGTTCGGCCTATGGCATAAATAATGCATTATTTGGATGGAGACGCCATTATTTCATGATCTACGCAGTGAAGAGTATATATGAAGTATCAGAGATTCAGCCCATGATCAGGTCCAAAAACAAACCGAAACGTCATTTCCAAAGCGCAGTTGTCTTATAAGCACAGAAGGTTTTATTACTTTCACGTTTAAATACGTGTTAGAATACATCAGATTAGGCTGACGAAATGGACTACGTGGAGCTCAGAGCTGTGCGAAAAGCCGTTTCCTGCTCCGGAGAAGAAAAAGCACGCATTTATCTTAATGACTTTAACTGCACTTGTTATCAATGGTACAGTGCTGACATGTAAATACACTGGCGCAGGCGGAAACGCCGCAGGCAGTGCTAGATTCCCCACCCGTATTCCGACAGAACCCCCACCGATTGGTGGACTGTTTGTGTTTTCGAACTACCAGCCAATCCCCGCAGAGAAGGCGAGCCGCTTCTTGCCAATAGGAGGTGGGATAACAGACGAACCTCGCGCAAGAGGCGGGGCATTTTCGGAAAAGGGGTGGAAAACGTAAAACTCCACAACGCTACAGGGACACCCGAGCGCGTAAGTACGGAACGTCATGCGCGTTACGTAACCACGCAACGCGGGCGCGCAACCGTTGTTTACAAGTTGAGACGGTCTCTGACTAAGCTGAAAAACTTAACAGAAAAATGCGTGCACCTTTCTAGCACATTAATACCACGTTAAGATACCAGAATCCCCCCTTTTTAAGGGTGCAACCTCCATCAGTCCACTTTGAGCTCATATTTTTCTCCTGTCCGATGAAAACATATTTATTTTGTCGAGATATTAGCTCAAACGATTCAAAACATTTCCGTTAGCTCGCTAGCGCTAACCCGTGATTCAGATATGTACCGCGGACAAACAGGGTTTGTTTCACGTTTAACAGTGTGAGTAAAATGTCCCACAGCGTCGGAAATAAATGACAGGCTGTGTTTTCGAGAACAACCCGTGGTGCTAACGTTAGAGTCTATATATATAATCGACGTTTTATAAATGGACATTATGTAGTCTGACGAAGAAACGCATCATTGCCTTAGACTGCGTATGTACAGTAAAATGTGTCATCCGCGCACAGTGTTTGGGATTAGAGGAGGGGAGAGAACAGTTTGTGTTGAGGGGAGGAGGAGGGGAGGGGGATTTGCCAAGTGGCTCACTCGCCTATTTGCTCATCCAAACGTAAATCTTCACGCTCGACCAATGAATCCAATGAGCAGCTCCGCTCGCTTAGATTGGCAGGCACGCCTCCTCCTCACCCCCCGCCTCCCCCCGCTCGGACGTTTCGCACCGCCTTATATGACTGTGTATTTTCTCCACTGGCCAAAGCTGGGATGTGAGTGTAACGTCACATGTTGTTTTTCCTCTTTAGTTCAGTCATTCTGAAAGAGGAGCTATTTCGCTGTGAACTTTTCACGGAGAGAGCAGCGAGCTGCTTATGGACGACTGAGTGAGCACAGCTCTCACTCCACAACATTACTTGGATTTTCTTCATCCAGCGCGGGGAAGTCGACTTCCACAAAGTCCGTCAGAATATTCTTGTTTTTGCAAGCCCGAGGGATGGCGAGCCCGCCGCAGACGGGAGGGACGCCGTTATCAAATGTCAACATGAACTCGAACCACGTTAAGAAAAGTGGATACCTCAAGAAACAGAAGCACGGGCACCGGAGGTTTTTCGTGCTCAAGGAGCAGGGGGACGGGCTGCCAGCCCGACTGGAGTACTACGAGAGCGAGAAGAAATGGAGAAATAAAGCAGCTCCCAAAAGAGTCATTTCTCTCGACTCGTGTTTGAGCATAAACAAGCGCGCCGACGCCAAACACAGACACTTGATAGCTCTTTACACCAAGGACGAATATTTCGCCGTTGCTGCTGAAAACGAGCAGGAGCAGGAGAGCTGGTACAGAGTCCTTACCGACGTGATGAGCGAGGGGAAAGTGTATGACAGTGCCGTCTCCAATTCTGCATCCTCTCTGGTGGGCTTCGACGAGGGCAATTACGGCATGATTACGCCAGTGAATGCCACCTATAAAGAGGTATGGCAAGTGAATTTGAAGTCTAAAGGACTCGGGCAGACCAGAAATATCACTGGAGTTTACAGGCTGTGTTTGTCAAGCCGCTCGATTAGCTTTGTGAAACTTAACTCTGAGGTTGCCTCTGTCAGTCTGCAGCTGATGAACATCAGACGATGTGGCCACTCCGACAGCTTTTTCTTCATTGAGGTGGGCAGGTCTGCCTCTACAGGACCCGGGGAGCTTTGGATGCAAGCTGATGACTCTGTGGTGGCGCAAAACATACACGAGACGATTTTAGAGGCTATGAAAGCCATGAAAGAGCTGTCAGAGTTCAGACCGCGCAGTAAAAGCCAGTCGTCAGGCTCAAACCCCATATCTGTACCCACCCGGCGGAACTTAAACAATTTGCCCCCCAGCCAGACAGGGTTAGTAAGGAGGTCAAGGACGGACAGCGTGGCGGCCACGTCCCCTGTCACCAAGTTTACTTCCTGCCGGATACGCACAGCCAGTGAGGGCGAAGGCACTATGGCGAGGCCGGTATCCATGTCAATTTCAGAGAATGGAAGCCCCTGCATTGCCAGCCGGACCCACATGAGCAGATCCAACACGGTTTCCGTCGGCTGCCGAACATCCGAACCATCGCTCTTGCATCACAGTAGATCCATGTCCATGTCTATGCCTATGTCTCATTCGCCTCCATCTGCTGTAAGCCCACTGAGTCTCTCTTCTACTAGCATGAATGGCTCCACAGCACACAAACCGTCCAGCTGCAGCGGCTCTGTCTCAGGGTCGCCTAGTGATACTGGCTTCCTGTCATGTGATGATTATGGATCCAGTCCAGGAGATGCAAGGTACAATCCATCGAACCGTAGCAATACTCCCTCATCTTTCTCTGGCACGCCCCCTTCCCGTGAAGGCAGTGATCTTTGTGGTTATATGATGATGGACAATCCATCCAACCACTCCTTGAATAAGATCCAGACATCCAGCAGAGAGAGGCTGGACCTGGAGAAGTCATATAGAAAGAGGACATACTCCCTCACAACACCACGACAACCCAGGGCACACTCTCAGCAGTCATCAGCTTCGCTTGATGAATACATGTTGATGAGGGCAGTGTACACAAATGGCCATTCTGGTCCCTGCGCCTCTCCAAAGGTTTCATACCCAGAGGATTATGGGGACATTGAAATTGGCTCCAGCCGGAGTTCCAGCAGTAACCTAGGTGATGATGGCTACATGCCCATGACGCCAGGTGTGGCA
Source organism: Semaprochilodus insignis (assembly GCA_034552555.1). Classification (NCBI taxonomy): domain Eukaryota; kingdom Metazoa; phylum Chordata; class Actinopteri; order Characiformes; family Prochilodontidae; genus Semaprochilodus; species Semaprochilodus insignis. The sequence goes on from CM067495.1 coordinate 14,386,587, forward strand.
CCACAAAGCAGCAAAAATGACCACTACATGCCCATGAGCCCCATGAGTGTCTCAGCTCCCAAACAGATCGTCAACCCCAGGTCACACCCTCAGGCGGTGGGCTGCCGGGGCACAACAAACTCCCCTAGTGGCAGTTCTATGGAGGACAGTGGCTACATGAGGATGTGGTCTGGTTCCAAGTCCTCCCTGGAGAGCTCTGATGGCAGAGTGGCAAATGGGGAGTATATGAACATGTCACCTGTTGATCCATATGTCTCGCCAACGCCACCTGATTATTTCCTTAATGGATGTGAACCATCGCAGCGGCCCTCTCCTTCCTTAAGCTGCCGGTCTAACAAGCATCAGCCTACTAAAAGAGAAGAGGACCAATATGTTTTGATGAGCCCGCAGAGCCATAGGCCAACTGAGGAATCAAACTACTACACCATGTCCGCCACAAATGCTGGGCCTTTGTTGCCCAGCCCTTCCACCCTTTCCACGCTTAGGCACAGCCGCACAGATGCACTGACACACAGAGCACGAGTCAACAGGCCCAATAGATTATCTCTGGATACTGTGAGGATGCTCCCGAGTATGAACGAGCATCCCCTACCTTGTGAGCCCAAAAGTCCAGGGGAGTATATCAACATAGACTTTGGTGAGGTCACCCAGTACTCTGTGCCCTTGGGATCAGTAGAGAGCCAGGGTTCATCTCCCAGCCTCAACAGCATAAGACGGAGATCCCCCCTCTCTGACTACATGAACCTTGACCTTAACTCACACTCCCCTAAATCAGGAGAAATCCTTGCTAGCCCCTTACATGAGATACCTGAGCTCACCAACTGCCCTTGTCCATCTGAGGAGGGGGCATACTTCCCTGGTGAGCAGAGGAGCTCTCCGTGCCCAGCTGGAACAGGCAAGGATGATTATGCTGAGATGAAGTTTGATGATGAGCGCATACCAACCTCTTACATGTCCGAGGAGAGGGAAAGTGATGCAGTTAGCCCTGCTAGCAGAGTGAAGAGGCTCACCATAGGTGGCAAGGGCATGCCAAGTATTGGGGCGTTCCTGTTGCCCAGCACCTCAGTGGACCCTGACGGAGGAGCAAAGGTGATCCGAGCAGATCCTCATGGTCGGAGGCGGCATAGTTCAGAGACCTTCTCATCCACCACCACTGTTACACCTGTGTTTCCCTCCTTCGCCCACAATCCCAAGCGGCACAGCTCTGCCTCTGTCGAGAACGTCTCGGTCCGGAGCAGCGAGGGTTCTGACGAGGAATATGGCAGCCCTATGTGTAGAGAGACCTCGGCTGGGTACCAGAATGGTCTGAACTATATCGCCTTAAACCTTATGGAGAACAGAGAGCTGGGCAACTGTGAGAATTTGATGGGCTTCAAAACGGTCAGTTGCTGCAAAGGAGGAATAAATGGATTACATACCAGTCCGTATGTATCCCTGGGATTCAAGGAGACAGTGACCACTGTAAAAGGTGAGTTCTGCTGACGTATGTTTTGTTATGGTTCAGACTGCTGGCAGTTGGGAGGTGATGCAGCATACTGGGTAAGGGTCCAACAGTACTGAATGTCGGGTCACAACACAGGGGCTATTAAATTCTTTTTTTTTTTTTTTTTTAAATTTAGATTTTTCAGATTGGTATTTTCAGTTCAGCAGGAACCCCCATGAAATGGCCAATCAAGATGTTGCTCGTTTTTTGATATTTATATATTATGTGTATATGCACAAGCAATTATTATTGTTGTTGTTGTTGTTGTTGTTGTTGTTGTTGTTGACGTATTTTGGTCTATTTTGAGATCGTGTGGAGTCATGCATACTGCTTCCTGGTTAAAAATACCGCAGTATAGAAAGTGTCTGAGAAGCTTAAATGCATACATTCACAGCACATATGAAAGCAATTAATCCGCCAGGCGAGCACTACTGGGAGTGATTTCGGTAGCATTATGTAATTCATTACGCACAGAGCAAAACGTCGGTATCCGACGGGTTTCTTCGTTTGTGCGAGTCGAGAAGTTTGTTATTGGCGATGAGGGTATGTTTTTCATTCAGAGGAATTCCTGGGAACCTGAAACGTGACAAACGTGACGAGCTGCGGGGCTGCGCAGTGGTAAACAACCGAAGTGCGTAGGAAGTATGACACTGCAGGATACAGTGAATAGTGAATGTTTTGCACTCGCTGTCTAATGAAGCGAACAAATCGTACTGTTTCCGCACAGAGGTGTATTTATCCGTGCGTTTTTAGTGCGTGCACGGAGACGTTACGACTGTTATTGAATTATTGAAAAGCGCTATTCTTAGACGAATGGTGCAGGGAAAGTGAGGCTGTTTTGGAAGCTCGAGGTCACGTGAACAGCGCTGTTTTCGTTTTACCAGGCAGTTAGACTGTTGAACTGTGCCCAAGCTCTGCTTTTACTTAATCATGCCTAACCAGCGTGATAATTCTGCAGGTTTTTTTTTGATGTTGTGGAGAAGCCCACTCTATGCTGTCCCTGCATGGCTGCATGATATAAACTGGGTAAATGCAGGAAATTTTTGCTGTCAGCATCTCAGTTTTTCCCTGCATTATTAAGTTGCAATATTCATAAGTGCTGGGGTTGTAACTGCTGGAGTTTTAGAAGGATGTTTTAGAATATTCCGCACGCCTCCCCTGAAATCTCCAGTAGGAAAACTATGTCTGATCATTTGCCTGCTTTGAATTATCTGGGGGTGTATGCAATGCAATGCACTTGCATGCTTTAACAGTATGCTAGGTTGAGTGATGTCAGTGCCTGGGGCCTTTCTGTGTGCACACTCATTTTGCATGTGGCTCAACACACACACACACACACACACACACACACACACACACACACACACACACACACACACACAACACAACGCGCCATGAGCTGCAGCACGTACTTCAAATCGTTTCCATCCTCCCTTGTGTCCACATTATAATACATCCATTGGCGCAACATGTGCTCCAAAATTAGCCCTATTGCGGCTAAAAAGCGTGCATGGCAGGCAGGCTTAACACAGTGAAAGGGTTGGTGAGCTTGTTGACACCGAATGAGTTTTAACTCTGGTGTCAGCCCACTGAGAGAGGAAAATGGTTTAGAGTGGTTCATCTTTTAAATGGAAATGTGCAGCCATATCCACGGGTAGTCCTGGAGTACAAGGGCAGTGCAGCCATCGGGGGGAAAAAAACAAGCCAGTGGTTTGTTTATGGGTCGTCGTCAGGTACTGATGAGGTTTCACGCTTGGAATGCCTGACTGGGTAAAGGTTGCTGGGAGAAGAGAATACTCACTTGTTTTTATTAGCACCTTCCTCAGGGATAAGTCTCCCCCTTCTCTTTCTCTCTGTCTTGCTTTCTCTTTTCTCTTTCCTTGGCAGAACTCTTGTTCTCTTGCACACACTCAGACAGTGTGCTGGCAAATACTGATTTTGTTGATTTCTGAATCAAGGAATGCCAAACCCATTTGTCAAGCATAACGGTCCCCTGTAACATCACTTTGAATTGCGTTCAACTTTCCATGCAGGATTTTAGTTGAAAAAATAAAATGACGATTTTCAAAAAGAAAAGGGCAGAGTAAATTTCTCTTGTCCCATTGACTGCATAGGTCCCAGTTGAGTAACAAGCTAGTGGTGAGCTGTGTTTTTGTCCAAGCGCCCACCCTAATTTACTTTGTAGCTTGTGCTGATGTTTTTAGGGGTTTTCAAATACAGGTCTAATGAGGGCTGCTCTATGATGAAAATAAGACATCATTTTTTGGGGGGTTTTGAAGAGCTTCTTGAAGTTCTTCTTGACACACACACACACACACACACACACACACCTCAGCAGGCTTAGGCATTTATCGTCTGCCTGTCAGTATATGACTGCTGAATTATGGAATTCCAAGAGCTTTTTTGGTGCTACACATGCCCTGAATCACTGCTAGGAGAGGGGGGAAAAATAAACATTGGAAAATCATTACCACAGAGTGGATACTTAGACACCAGAAGGAATACAGACAGATTCTTGGAGCATGTTGTGTGATCACGCAATGTATTATTAGAGCCATAAACTGATATTTTAACTTCTTCAGTGTCATCAGTGGCTTATACAATCAAAAAACGTTTGCTGTGCATTTAACACCAAGACTGTTTGTGCCAAAGTTACTCTTTTCAACTCTTTCCATGCCTCCTTTAAGCTCCAACACCATTAAGGTCATTTGAATGGCTCCATGATATAGCCTTCATACACATGTTATTTACCTCTGACTGCTCACAGTGAAAAGTGCATGTGCAATTAAAGACCCAACCTTGTTTACAACCAAGAAGTGAAACCAGTGACGGGGGGTGTGGTGGGGGGTAGGTTGAGTGAGAGAAGCTTGATATCAGGTTTTTCAGACTTGGCTTAAAAGCCTAGTGAAGTGAATAGGAGGTTGTTTGCTCTCTCTCTCTCTCTCTCTCTCTCTCTCTCTCTCTCTCTCTCTCTCTCTCTCTCTCTCTTTTTCCCTCTGTTTTGCTCTCTCCTTCCCTTTTTCAGGGATCTTGGGCCTTCTTGAGTTGGCCTGTGTGAGTCTATGGCAGATGGTTGGGGAAGGGAGGGGTGTGTGTGAGTGCACCTGCCGCTGCACTCACTGCGGGCCTGTTATCAGGCACGGCAGCAGCACAGACAATACACTAATGACAGCATGCCATCTGCTCCGGCCGCAGGACAGGGGCTAGTGCTTGTCCCTTAGAGAGAAAGAGATAGATAGATAGAGAGAGAGAGAGAGAGAGAGAGAGAGAGAGAGAGAGAGAAGGAGGAAACACTGAAGAAATTGAGTATTGAGGAGAATCTGTGAAGTGAAAGCAAGAACTGTATATTTTGTGACTTTTAATCATTCAACCACATGATTTACATGTCATTCATGAGAATAACCCTTACTTAATGCACTAATTCCACCAAGACAGATTTCCAATACAAAGGCACATAACCTGATTCTGAGAAATAGTATTTTTCTAGTCCACCCAGTGTATTGCTAGTCCATCATAGACGGTGTATACATCTGTGATGGACAGAAAGAGGATAGGTTAGATTGGTCTTGTAGGATGTAGAAAATTCTCCTCCATGCTCACTCATGAAGGAAACACGTAAATGTATGGTCAGGCAGTCTGTTTTGATAGAGGTGATCAGGTTTCACAGCACTCACTCACTTCTGGCTTAAGAGCACTACTGTCTCATAATCTACTGCGTATTCTCTTTCATTCTGTCTCTCTCAAAAACATGCACCTCCCCCAGCACCCTACGCTCATTTTGACTTGTTGTTTACCTGCTCTCTCTCTCTTTCACTTTCCTTCTGTTTCCCTCCCACACTTATTCCCTCTTCCTTTGCTCTACCCTGCACAACTCCCTCTCTCCCTCCCTCCCTCTCGTTGTTGCCGTCTTAGCTCCATTCATTTCCATTAGAGCTGTTTGGCTGGGGGACTGACTGACAGTAGGGAATGGTGGGAGGGAGGGCTAGCTTAGCTGTGGCTGCTAGTGGCTAGAGCATGTGTCAGAGTTTCCAGTCATGCTGGGCATATTTGAAGAGGATTTTTACATTTGTGGACCCTATAAACCTACACCATTAAAAATGGGTTCTTCGAGGATTCTTTAATAAAGGCAATGGCTAAACAGAGCCATGACAACCATATGAATGCTTAAATGAATCTTCTCTATGATGGAGAACTTATATATATAGCGCTAAACAAAGTTCCACTTCTGCTATAGTCATATAATCTTACTTAGTTCTACAGAACTCTTTTTGCTTAGAGAGATCAAAGCATAACCCTTAAACCCAGCCAAAGACCCCAGTACTGCAGTGTTCACCATCATCTAAGATATCCCCAAATATACTCACCTGAGAAAGTCTTTGGGTATTCAGACTTTCCTCCCCACAGAGTCCCACAGGCTAAACTAGGCCGGGATGTTCCCGCCTGAGATAACCGTGGCAACACCGTCAACGTTACCCACATTTAGCTCGGTGTAGGAGAAGGAGATTACACTTGAGGGAGGGAGGGGGATTAGACATTGTTCAGCGGCTTGCTTCGAGGCGGATGAGGGGCATTTACACACACGCTCAAGCTCCTGTAGGTCCAAAACAAACCTGTCCTCAAATGGACCTCATAGCTAATACAGGAAGGAAGGTAAATACTCACTTCCTTCGTGAAAAGTTTCTTTAGCTTCAGGACCTGTTGCTACCACATAAAACAGATAAGGTCTTGAACCCCTCGTTTCTGTTAATTCTAGAATCTTCATTACGGCCACTGCGCAGTACGATTCCTGGAGGACCCAGAGGCCTCTTGCTCCACTGCTGGGGGTTCTGAGACATCTTTATCCAACAAGACTTATATTAGCGGACATGCAACTTCATGTTGTGTGTGCACTAGTCCATCATAGTGTTGCTGCCTTCTCCTTCAATGTTCTAGTACACTGCTCACAGCCCAGACCTTCCAGCATTTTTTATTAGCAGGCTAACACCAAATGCCATGCGCTACATTTAAAAAAAGGAGGCAGAGTCAACTCGTAAGCCTATTCTAGCACAGCAGAGCATGTTTTCCGGACAGTGGTACTGGTATTGACCTTGAGTGGCGCTTGGTGGCTTTGGTGCCTTTCAGGATGGCTTGTGCATAATTTATGGGATGTGGTTGTTGTTTTAAAAAAGTCTCAATTTTGGTTCAATTTCAGTAAGCCCTGGAAAGTGCACTCACTCAAAGGTGTTTTTAAATGAGTGGGTGCTTGTGCTTGTTTAATTCCAGGCATCATAATAAATATTGGATTTAGGATTCCTGGAATGTGAACTATATAATTAGTCCTACACTGACAGATCAACATGGACTGGGGGCAATAAATACAGGGTGTTGCAGAGGAAACCTCTTGTTAAGGTATCATACGTGGGCTTGAAGTTTATCGTGATCAGTGTTGGAACCCCGTACATACCCAGACTAATTATAAGAGGTGAATATGTGATGAGGACAAACATGTGCCCATGTAGGTTGAGTGGGGGAAGGGGAATGGAAGTTTAGGGATTGCCTAGCAATTACATAGTAATAGTAATAGTTTGCTGTTCCGAGAAATGTTCAGGCGTCTTTCTTGTACATAATTGACTTTGAATAGTTTTGCTCAAGCTCAAGGCTTGTTTCTCTCCTCATCATAGCCATCCCTCCTATTTTTTTCCCTCTACTACCAATGCACCATTAACTCCTTTTGCCCTTGAACTAAGTCTTTGGAGAACCATCCTCTGAATCGAGAGCCAGCCTGAAAATAGGGTCATGGGCTAGGGTTAACTAAATATCTCCATATCCTTCCTAGCCTTGTTTTCTTCCATTCTGAGCCATCAGCAGTTTTCGCTGCGAAGGAGAATGCTGGTCCTGTGGGGCTTGAACCAGCTTTATTTGCCCCCTTAAGGTCGACGAGACACTTCAGAGTGAACAGCGTTACAATGCTTTGCTCTCTCCCAGGACTGTGGATTAATGTCTAGGTTGCTGTGTGAGGACATATAAACCAAAATGGTCCCCAAACATGCTGTGTCAGCCACTCCCGCAGACCTGTTACGATGGGTATAGTTGCGGACTGGAAATGGAAAATAGGAAAAGGCTGAGTAACAAAAAATAGAAATACGTGACTCTGTTCAAAAGAGACAGAAAGAGGAAGGAAATAAATAAAAGTAAAAATAGTAATGAAACGTCAAAGCTCAGAGAGCAAAGCTGATGATTAAGTGTGTAATAAGAACTATGTATTGTCCTTTTTTGGGCTCTGCCTGCAAGGTCTGTATGTGTCTATGGCCTTACAACTTGCATGGAGGCTACCATTCTAACTCCTCTAGTCTGTTTTCTCCACTAAAGTGACAGGGCTTGCCTGAGGGTCTGTGCAGTCATTTTACTCCTCATTTGTCAGATTATGTAATTATTGCCCTGCGGGACCACCACTCAAGCCTATGACCCCCTCCAGCCAGAGCTAAAGATTTTCTCCATTCCTTTAGTCGGTGACTGTAATTCCAGCAGGATTATAATGGAATTATATTGGGATTAGTCCATCTGTGGTAGACAGGAGCTGGTCAAGGCTGTTGCGAGCTCCTCTCGCTTGCTCCCACCAACCCCCATTTTATCTGGGTTTAAACGTGACTGTGCATGAAGGGTTAATCCCTGCCTGTTCCTACCAGAAGCTAACAGTAGGCAAAGAATATGTTGATATGGTATTGAATGTGAGTGCTAACTTTAATGACTTTTGGGGATTAAGCCTTCAGGTCGTGATTAAGTAATGTTTGAGTAAAAGAGAGAGAGAGAAACAGTGTGAGGCCTGCAGTGGGTAATGGAGGGGGATGAGGAATGAGATGAGGAAAACTGAGCTACTAGAGACTTCCCCTCTCGCTGAGGCCCAGATGCAAATCAAGCAGCACAAACAAGTACAAAAGGCCAAGAGGTCTGGCCCTTAATGTACAAACGGAAAGATACTCCAGTATAAACCTATGCTACCTGAGTCAGACTACAGCCGTAATGGGTCCATCTTAAGCCATATTGTCCATTTAGACTTGCTTATTTTTTTTTTTTATATATATATATGTATATATAAAATATTAGTTGGAACATGCATGTGATGTCAGTGCATTCTTTAAATCCTGTATCTGCCAATATGGATATGATTCTCATTACTATGCATCTGTAGCTTAAGGAAGAAATGTGTATTTTAACCGTCATGTCTTGTTCTTTTCTCATCCCTAGATTGATCTTCTCTGATGGATCATCTTCTTCCTCAAACTGTATCCTGGGACTGCGGGAAGTGGTAACGGAAACCCGTGACTAGACAGCCGCCGCTGCTGTGGCTGAACTATGCTGCTGTAAATGAACTTTAACCTACAATCCCTCACCCTTTGCCTGAGTTCCCGAGGGCTACAGTCGTGATCCTATTCCAGGCTGGCCACTTTAAACATGGACACCTCCATAAGCAGGGACTCCACGACCCGCTCGGTCCTTCAGGAACTGCAAATTGCTGCTTTGTAGGTGACGACAGTCACAAAGTTGTCTCATGTACTTTTTTTGTTGTTGTTGTTGTTGTTGTTGATGATAACACATTCATTATATTTGGTTGACTCTAGAGTAATGATTGGAGTACAGCCACCCTTCTCCCACAACCCACCAAAACCAGGCCCAGAATCTGTAATATTTACTTACCATAGACAGAAACCTCTACAAAGGTACATATTTAATGTTTTATTTATTTATACCTAGTACGAATAGTTACGGCAAGAATTAATGACAAGAGTGACCCAAGAAACTGCTACCTCCTACCTCAGGAAAAGACAGTCTATTACGATGTACGAAATTCACACATAATGCAGATATTAATTCTGTTCTTTTGTTTTTTGTTTTAAATTTCAGTGTTCTTACCTGACCAATCCAAAGCCTTACTATCTAAACTGATATAGGATTTACTTAAAACTGTACTTATTTGGACCTAGAAACTATATTCAAATATAAAATTGTTGTATCTAGTCTATATTTTTTTATAGAAGCTTAATTTATTCCACATCAACTAATGAGTTCCTATATGAAAACGGCCACTTAATATAATAATTTGAAAAATATGCAAAAAAAAAAATATATACCACTCAAGTATATGTGGATATTGCACATAACAATGAATGCCTACCCTCACGATGAATAACAAAGGAGTAGATATTATTTTTATGACCAATTATATAGAGTTCTATACAGTATAATGTGTTATAACTTTAAATTTTGCTTGGTATAGCTATAGATAGGTGCCCGAATTCACAGCTCACAGTGTTTCCCTTTTGCCCGCTGCACAATAGCTGCTCTTGTATACCTCCACATTCTTGGTTATCCTCATCTATACCTTCAACAGTGATGTGGCGGAAAATGGCTGTGCGCGCGAGACCAGGCGGTGGTATAACCTGGTGAATTTAGCGACGGGTAGATACACAGGCACTTCACAGGAGGTCTGCCGGTTGTTGACTGCGGCTGATGCTGGCCATGATGATACTGTGAGGCTACGGTGCCACTGCCAGCAGCAACTCTAGATTGTAACACATGACACATTTGAATGTAGAGCAAATACCCCACTTACATTGTGCAAGAGGACAAAGTAAACAACCTAGGGAGGCACAGATTAAGAGCTGCACCAAATCAACCAGGCTTATTTTCCCCATTTAGTGTTTTCACCCCCCTCTCTCCTATTTTGCAAACTGTGTACAATGCTATTATTAGAAAAGCATTTTCGTCAGTGGAACTTTAGCAGGTCTCTTCTGGCTGAAAAGGATTAGAACATAATCTCTGAAGGAAAATGGCAAAGCAAAGTAAACAAACAAACAAACAAAAAAGGAATGAAAAATGCTTAGTATTTTATAGCACTAATGCAGATACATGCCCCTACCATAGATTCTTTTTAATAGGCCTGCAAAGAGACAGACACATGACCTAAAGGCACTTTATTAAGTAATTTGTAAATTGATCTGTAGATTGGTTTTAGGATTCTAGGGGACATCCTGCTTTTAGGTACCATCCATTCACCCTCTTTATATGCAATATTTACACACAAAGCAAATTAGTTTACAAAGAGGAACCAAATGTATAAAGACTCTGTTAATATATTTGTTGAAAGATTTTACAGAGATTGACTATATGCTGTTAATGCTGTTTGTACATTTCTGCCAACTTTTGAAACTATGTTTTTTTGCTTTATGGAACCTAAAACAGTGTTCTTGGAGATGTACGTATATATATATATATATATTTATATATATATATATATATATATATATATTTGCAAGGTCTGATTGAACATGCTGTGTCTTCCATTGTACAAATGTCATATACTGTTTGTTGTGATGCTATAATGCTATTAAGAGATCATTTAAAGTATCTTAGTTGAATATACATTTTATTTGTGTTAAGAAAGGATAGTCACATGCAATAATGAAATAAATATTATTATTTAAGGCAAATACTGTTGTGTTTTTGTATTTTTATCCACATAAAAAGATTATGGTTTACACCAAAGTGCATCATGTGGAAAAATATGTTGGGGTACAGGAACACAAGCTTAGGGGTGAGGTTTTGTCCTGCATAATAGGAAAAAATATATTTCCCATTGAAAAATTCCATCCTACATGAAAGAGGCCACTCAGGATATGATATGACCACCAGAGCAGATGTTATTTTTCAAAATGAAGTAAAAAATAAAATAAAAAAATGAAATTAAAAAATGGAAGCTAAACTAAGTCTTTTAGTCCAAAATGCTCAATGTCTCAACTCAATAAATGGCATAAACTAAACTAATAAGACAGGATATTGACATGACTTTCTGACCGTGCTCAGACTACATGCTTGTAAGCCCCAGGGTGAATAGAGGAAGGAACACACTGTCCGTTCGTAAACAAACCAGCCAATTGCTTCCTGTTAGACGAGCAGAAGAAAGAAGAAGGGCCTAGACCGGAATACTGCGATTCCCAGGCTCTGAAATCCATGCATCCTGCATGAAGCCAGCGTGAACTAAGGCCCGATTAGGGCGACACGTGCTTCCCTTCTTCAGAGAAGCCTGCAGGAAGCTAATAGAGTGTGAATGGCCCCCTTCCTGCTCTCTCTGCTGAACGAGGCACCAGGCCGAACGACAGCCAACTAAGACACAAACACACACACATATTGTACATACACATATAGAACAATACATAATATGATACCAAAGCTCAGTTTTAGACATGCACTTGGAGGCCCTGTCTAGACAAACAAAGCATCCTCAGCATAGACCAGGATCTGCTGTCTTTGCAGGGACTAATGGAAACAAGTCTGAGGCTTTATTTCATTGCTTTCAGAGTTACTTTTCAAAATTTAGGAGAACGATTTAAGAATACTGACCCACTAAATAAAAAGGTATGAAAAAAATAACATGGATGATAAATCAATGTGGTGATCCGTTTTTTTATCTCAATGTTACTGAGTTCGTATGGTGAGTTTAGTGAAAGCGGAAAAAAAACATTAAAATGGATGTCTAGGCCAGGATATCCATATCATATCTTTTTGTCCAGCTATAATAAATATCATACCCAGTTATAGTATCATATATAGTCATATATTTATATGATCTGTATGATATCCAACTATATTCAATATAGCTCAAAGGTGACAGAATGGAAAACTGTGTTTATATTGGTATAGTTGAATTAGGAGATTTCAGAACATAGACGTACTGTGAACCTCAAACACTGTTGTTTGTCCTCCAAATACAAATCTTACTCCAAAGCTGATTCCAAAATCCTAAACTGCTACGTAACAGACTTTACTTTTTAATCAGTCTCATGAATATCTACCCCCAAAAGAGAAATAGCAGCAAAATTTGTGGACTATGTGGGGAAATTCACTCTTCCAGGTTGTGAAGGGAATGTCGGCAAATTTCATACCCTTTCCAAGGAACCGAACTGTTAACAGGGCATATGGCTGATGTTCAACAAGTTGTTATACGAAGTGGAAATTGGTTTCCTATTCGCCAGCTTCCTAATCAAATGTTCTGTTCCACCTTAAATGCTACAGCCTGTACAGTGCCAGAATGCAACTGCAGCACCATTTAAGGTGGAACAGAAAATTTGCTGGTGAAAACTGGTGAATAGGTAGCCAATTCCAGCACCCACATCTTTAAGAAGATCCTGGACCGGTTTAATGCAATGATGCCAGTTTGCTCTGCACATTTCACTCTGGACAGTTTCCCAAACCTTGGACAATATTGAGCAGCTTCGCTCAGCGTTTAACACTGAGGAGACTGGAGAAAGGAGCAGTTCCACCTTTATTAGCATCACAACCCCAACAGCAACTAATGCTGCATGATTTTATTTACTTTTATCTTTTATGCACATGGTCTTCAACTGAAAGTTTCATAGTGAGTAACAACTTTAATTTACTTTGTGTTGATGTTGAGATGTAGTAAGTAAGTACCTAGCACAGTACCTAGCACAACTTTTAGCCACTAGCAAGTAATTAACATTAGCATTGCTAACTAAATAGTCTGACGATCTAGCTTATTCACACAGAGGCTCGTTTTATTTTGCTGTCTCTGTCTATGTCCACATGTTTCTTCTGAGAAACATGACATCGTGGTGTCTCCCTGTGAACCAGCCAATCAGATCAGAGCTCATTTAATTATTCATGAGCTCACCAAAAAAGGAAAACAGCTCCTTTCATTCTCAAATCATAGAATGTTGATGGGCAGATTAATTAAAAATGCATATACTGTCTATGTAGACATCAGAGAACAACTTATAATGCTGAATAGATGTATTCTATGGCACCTTCAGGTACATTTACAATAGGAGGCTTGTGACAACTCACAACGTGACTAGTGGCGGGCTGAAGCAGAAGAAGAAGCTGCTCAGTACACTTTATACTAATTTAGCACATTTTTCATGAAACATTAACAGAAGAATTTACTCTTTCAGAAGAAAACTGCAGTAACGACAAGAAAGAAAGTGAGTAAACGAGTAAAAAAACAACAGCAGAGTTTGTCCCATCTGCTCTGTCAACATGCTTTCTAAATGTACTCTGTATGCATTACTGTTTATATATTGTACTGAAATACTGAAATATGACGGTGTTTTCAGGACTCAGCCATCACAACTCAAAGTGCTCTGCCCAACTCTGGTCATCTCTGACAAACATTCTGGGATGTAATCTTTTTGTTTTTATTGTCAAATAAACTAAATTAAACTGAAAATGCACCACAGAAGAGCGGCAAGGGCAGCAGGACTTGTGTGAGATCACCACGGTTGGGCAGAAGAGGCGCAGTATTATGCAATAATCCACAGCAGCACGCAGGGAAGGAACACGCTGTGCCCCAACTCGCTGCTGTCATACAAAAGGGGAGATGTTTCCGGAAAATATACAGGGGAAAACATCCCACACGGAGAATAGAAAGGAGACAGAGAACATTTCGGCATGTCAGTTTGACGTCTTGAACCCTGGGGGCTCATATGTAGACCCACAGTTTAATTCATTTCTACCACAACTGCATCACTTACATATCAGTTCTATAGCAGGTACTGAATAATTTACAGTCCTGTGGTATGTACTGAATACTTACTGAACTCATCCTAGATGCAGTTATTAAAATATACACTGTATTTTTGTTGACAAGGCGTAGAAGCATATGAACATTCTGCTGCTTTATTTACTACATCACTTGTAGAAACACGTTTAAATGATAGATAGATCGATAGATAGATAGATAGATAGATAGATAGATAGATAGATAGATAATCAGTCAGAGGAAATTGCAATGTTATAATAGAATGACATATATGTGCATATAAAAAATAATAATCAGTCAAAAAGCAGTCAAAAGCTTGTTTTTGACATCATGTACCACAATGACCAACACTTTAATAATAATAATAATAATAATAATAATAATAATAATAATAATAAATGCAGCAAAGTGCTTTATAGAGCACTTTAAAAGGACGCAGAAGGTAGGGAGTGTATCAAAATAGGATCATACATGTAAGAAACTTAATATAAACATTGTTCAGAGAGCCAAAGCAACAAATGGAAAAGATGTGAAATGGTAACATGTAAGTAAAACTTATTCCTGATAATGCATACCTTAGTAAATTAACTACAGCTCACCTCAAAACTGCTCACTGTTGAAACCTCTTAAAAAGTCATATGTGCCCACATTTCAATTCCTCACTCTCATAACTACATACCTACTGAATAATTCATAGTAGTTACTGAATAATGAGGAGTTCAAAGGGGAAGACTGCTCAAAATAAATACTTATAAGCATTTTTATAAGTATAATTATAAGGGGATTGCACCAATTTTTCAATCATTGATATTTAAACAATGTCATTCAGAGTGGTTCAGTGTTAAAAGCTTCATTGTAGAGAAACATACAACGATGGTAACCAGGGGTCCTGATATCGACAACACAAATTTTACTTTCTAAACCACCAGCAAACTTTTACATATCTTCTGAGTTTTATATGTAATGACAACAATAAAATTAGTAAGTAAGTTTCTTTAAAATGGAGTCCTTAATATATCAGCAGTCCTCCTCTTTAAATTCTATTCAGCCAATTACAAATCCTAGAAGAGAATTCCACAGATTCCACAAATTCCACAGGCAATATGACAATATACAGCATATATCATTACTGTGATAAACTGCCACAATATAATACAATCTGAGTATATCATGTAAATCGTCAGTACTTTCAGAACACTGCCCAACTACATGTTTGATTATGAAGCAAAGTTTGCAAGATTAGTCCAATGTAACTGGATTGACAGCAAAATATGATGACAAATATTAAGTAAAAATCATTATGTGCTGTATTAAAGTTTCTAATGTCGCACTGCTAGTCCAATTTCCTCTGTTCCCACTGATCAGATGTGTGAAAATATTTGGGCAACTGTGTATCATGATGTTTCTTTAAGTATCACAAGTATTTATATGTAATCCCAATGATGGTAAACTTGTGATAAATCTGAAAATAAACTTATCCATAAATGAATTTTAAAAATACTTCTAGAGGCATTAAACTCTTCAGATGTCTGGTTCCTACCACCACCAATGTCAACAGATCAGACTCTTTAACTTCTCTTGAATAAAGCATTTCACACCAAACTCTGCCAGGCTCTGTTTAGATCTCAGCAATTAATTATACAAACATATTGAAAAATGTATGGAATTCGTTGTTGATTTATACCATAAATAAGAATTTACTGATAGCAATCATTTTCTGTCTATGGCTAGGCTGAATCTCCATCAGCAAACCCAATTCAAACAGCACTATATTTTATCTTTGTTGTGTTTACAGTTTGGTATGAACTGGAAGTGGAGTTCATTTTGAATTCACCAGCATTGGACAGACTTGGTGATGTAGGTGGAGCTGAAAATGCTGTATGTGACCTTGCCATTCTCATAAAGTTCACCCACAAGTCTTTCTCCTGTGGTTCCCGGAGCTAGTGCTGCTGGTAAGCGTCTGAATTGGGCTCAAACAGCCACAACTCCACCGCTAACTGACAGCCGCAGACGGCCCTCAAATTTGCAGGCTTCGACACTCTTTTCTGCTGCCAGTCTTGACCTCCGAGTTTTTCCAAATGGTTTCCCGAATGTTTTCAATGGACAAACAAAAATACTGCTCTCGAGTGCTGATCATGAATCAACCTCCATGACAATGCGGGTCAAAAGTTAAAACCGATTCGGCCTATGCAGGACCTGGAGAAGTACAAGAAAGTGGAAATAACGACTCCTCTTTGGCCTGCAGACAGTAAATGATGGAACAGTTGTAGTTTGGAAGTAATGCTGTAGGATAATGCAGGTCAGATGTTAAACAGTTTCGGCATTGTAGACAGTGCTACAGTGTTCATGGCTTTCCTGAATATCTTGTCTCTTACAAAACTGTTACAAAGCTGTCAAGCATGATAATAATCTTTCATATTTTATACACAGTGGTATGCAGAGGTTTGAGCAGCTCTGTAGATTTTCTAAGTGATAATAATAATAATAATAATAATAATGTTTATTTATAGAGCACCTTTTATACCGTTGGCAGCTCAAAGTGCTTTACAGACAGTCAACATTAGTAATAAAAGAAATATGTTTTTTATGAGCCAAAAAAACAATCAAATGTATAAATACCATGATAATGTAGTATTAATTAAAAGCTGATTTAAAGAGACACACTTTTAAATGTTTCTTAAATGGGAGCACTGAGCTCGACTGTCTAAAAGAAACTGGAATTGAGTTCCACAGTTTAGAAGCATAATAACTGAAAGAGGTCTCTCCATGTTTCCTGTATTTTACAGAAGGTATTTGCAGAAGGCCAACACCTGTAGATCTAAGATCACGAGCTGGAACATAAACAGAGAGACATTCTGTGATGTAAGCGGGTGCTAGATTATTTAGAGCCTTATAGACCAGCAGCAGAACTTTAAAGTCTATTCTAATAGATACAGGCAGCCAGTGCAGCTCTTTCAGAACAGGAGCGATATGAGCTCTCTTTTAAGGTTTTGTTAAAATCCGAGTTGCTGCGTTCTGCACGAGTTGTAGGGGACAGACGGTTCTCTTCGGAACCCCAGTAAGGACAGCATTACAGTAATCAATTCTGCTTATAACAAATGCATGAACGAGTTTCTCTATGTTCCTCTGAGATAGAAATGGCCTAACTTTAGCAAAATTTCTCCAATGCTAAAAAGCTACTTTAGTGACTGTGTTGACATCCTCTACAGAGAACACACCTAAAATTGGCCTGCATTGCAAATATTTGGGCATAATGTCAATTTATTTGCTGAGTTTAACAAATTGGGGACAAAATGTGCTTAGATTTTGCACAGGCCACATTTTATGTTTTATTTGTTCCCCCAATATGTTCAATTCAGCAAATAATCAGTGATGTTGTATTATAATGTGCAGACGTGTGTTCTTTGTAGAGCATGTGTTCATTTACTTTCACTTAGAAAATCAACTAGATATCTCAGGAGGGTTGCTCAGGCTTTCACACATGACTGTGTAACACTAAGATCTTACTGGATGTGTTGTTCCATTTTTTAGATTACACTAAAATCATATAAATACAGCAAATTTAAATGGAGATATAATAAAGATGTTCACTCACGTGATAAGTGTTAAGTGCCCCTCGCCATCCCCATGTACCTAGTATTAATTTTTTTGGTTTGACCTTTTCTGGTTTACTGACTACTCTTTTTGAATGCCCAGTTATTAATAAACCTCAATCTCTGTTTTTATCTGGGAGTCTCTGGTACGTTACATTATGTTACATTAAGACATGAATACTCCTGGGTGTAGCGATACCAGTGTTTTCTAGATAGTTTGAGCTGTTTTGCTAACTAAACTAAAATGCATTAAAACATACTCTAAAATATACTTTAAAAGTCACTGTTTCTACCTATATTTCTTCTTTTAAGAAAACTGCATAAAAATGTGTTACTTTAAAAATCTACTTTCTGAAAAAAGCAGAAAAGTCTATTTGCATTATATTTCCATGAAACACGTGACAATTAAAAATGGACTTTTAGCATTCTCTATACTTCAAGTATACTATTGATGTACTTAAGCTTATTTCTTTTCTTTTCATGGATACTGTTTTCTTAGTGAATTGAGGGCAAAAAAAGAAATATTTTGGTCCTTGCTGTCATTTTTAAGATGCACAATACATAATATGATATTTAGTTTTTCTGAGTTTTGCAAACAAGTTGGAAAGGACACAATGCACCAGAACATGCTCTGGCTATGAAAAACTAGTAGAAGGATATTCTTTCTAATTCAATAACGAACAGGATAATAACAAAAAAGCTGGCATCCAGCCATTGCAAATGAGAATTTGTTCTTAATGACTTACCTGGATAAAATAAAGGATAAATAAATAAAAATAAAAAAGCTACTTTGCCATTTATCCGGTTATTTGCAATGGTTTTTGTACAGTATATCTTTGTAACTGATTAATATCAGTTAATATCTTTTTTATGATGCTTGGGAAAGCGCGTCATGACCTACTTTAACTATCACAATCACAACAACAATAAGATATCGTCATACAGGGTCACTCTGGAGTCTGGATTTTTTTTTTTTATGTTTCTTTGACCAAAGAAGGAAGAAGCTTTTAAAAGGAACACTTTGGCCAAAATGAAAAGTGACCACTGCTTCACCTGTTGTAAACATGCCACCTTCTGATAATGTACATCAAAGGTGGGAGGAACTATGCTGTGTTTTTGGGCAGATACTTTTCCATGTACTGCATGTAGATGGAAGCCAGATAGCTAATATTACTGCTAGGAAACTGTATATCACTTCTGTACCTGTCATCCTCTACGTAAGTGGATTTCTTTATCCTTATTGGGATGTTGGGATTTGCGAAATGCATGCTGGGTATTGTAGTGAGACAACACTAATTAATGAAAGCACAAAAACAATATCAGATCATGAATTCTGTCAAACCAGTAAAGCTGATTTGTGCACTGCTGCACTACAAAATATCACATAACAGAGGAAATAATATATTAGATGCTAGTTTTTGGATGTAATGCACTTTTAGGTCAAAGAATTGAAGTACATATTCTGACTTTAGTATCTCCACCAGCCTCCTTACCTTCACCATTTCAACAGAAACCACAAAGCAGGTCTCAGACCTGACGTAACAGATGGGCTCGAATATACAGTGGACTGGCATTACAGACATTACTTCAAATTCAGTTATGACGCATCGTGGGAGGCTTTATTACTCTCAGCGTGTAAGCAGCACTGTTACAACACACGTCAACGTCAACAGCAGCTATGATTAGAATAAATTCAAGGCCTTTCAGTAGTCGTATAAAAACAGATTGCCCACATGGAAGGGTGTAGGCATACAGTTTCTGAATACTGTGCTAAGTGTAATGATTATGTTTGTGACTTGCCTCAAGCCTAGTTGCTCTGCGTGTCTGTAATGGAGACCTTGGTGCTTTTTTTCTTTTATATTCACACAGTGACTCACACACATTCATATAACATGAGGACTTGGATGTCAAAAAATAGACCACAAGACAAACGTCAAAACAACCATTACAAGTTGTCATATATCAGCCTCAGGAAAAGAGCACAACACATATGATTAATAGACAATTACCTAGAAAACAAATCTAATATACATTTTAGCACCTGTATTACAGCTTCCGTTCCTTTTTGGAGATTTCTGCAAGGGTATTTTTCCATGCCTGTCAAAGTTCAGTTCAGTCTAGAAGCTGGTTGCAGTTTTGACTTTTCACAATCCCATTTTCACTCCAGTTTTAGAAGCTCCTGTTTTTTTTATCACTCATTTTCATTCATTACTCTTACTACTTTTTATGAAGGTGGATTATCTTGTATCTCCTCAGAAACATATCCAGAAAATTGAATAACTTGGACATATTAGCTGTTTTAACTGGGAATGACATGCATAAGTGCTGTATGATTTCATAGATTGGTGATAGTAGGCACAAACTAATGGGGAGTAAAATGTATTATGGTTACTTAATGTAGGTAAAGAGGTTTGAGTTAAACCTGCTCTTTGCCATATTACTACATGAATATCATCTGCCAATTTTGCCAATAATCCTGTTTTTGTTTCAGAACTTTTTTCATCAAAAGCAGGTTTTAGTCACGTGAATAAATTTACTTCAGTTTTCTCATTCTTGTCCCACTTCTGGGTTTCCCCTCCGTTTCCGAGTTCCCTTCCCGATGACGTCATAGCCACATGTCCAGAACTCACCAGTCGCATACACTCTTCCTCGCCTGAATACTAAATTACTTACACCTGCTGCTCATTCCTCTTGTTGCATTTAAACCCCTCATAAACACATACTCATTGCGAAGTATCGCCAAACCTGTTTGCATACTAATATATTTCTCTGCTTGCTATCTCTGGCATCGACTCTTCTTTGTTCTCTGACTCTCCCTTTTTGTTTACTTCACTTGTCTGACTGTTTATCTGGTTTTGACCTCCCTTTGATCTCTGGACTTCTCTTTGGATTCTCCTCTGATTTGTTTGCCCGTTTAACTGACTCTCTGGTTCTTGACCCCTGCCTGTCTCTCGCACTTCCCCTTCAGCCTCGCTCATTGTTGTCTTGCATTTGTTGATGAAAAAACTTTCCAAAGGATCATAAGGGGTTCACACATATCCTCATATTATCATTTACCTTCTAAAGAAAATCTTTATTTTATTTCTTTTCTATGGAGGTCAAAGGCTATCTGTCATGTACACTATCAATGTTAAATTTAATAGATATGGTTTTTGTTTTCCCAAACTGAACACGTGATCAATGTAAATCAAATCAATCAAATCTTTAAAAAAATGAAAAGAATCTCTAAAATGTATTTATTATTTTGAGTTGAAATTTAGGGTGATAATTTGGGACATATCTTCTAATAGAAACCAATCTATAATTACCCCATATATAAAAAAATATATTTTTAAAAGAAAAATGCTAAAGAACAAAAAATGCTAACCAAAATGTGTTTAGAATTAAAAATGATAAATAAATAAATGCAGCGGTCAAGTGCAGTTTCTTACAGCTTAGAACAATTGCCAAATTACAGTCATCCATGCTTTTATCGCATCTTGACTGGATTACTGTAATGCGCTGTATCTTGGAATTAACAAAGCATCATTACACGCTTACAGTTAGTTCAAAATGGCACAGCCAAATTATTAACTGGAACCAAGAAAAGGGAGCACATTACCCCAGTCTTGGCATTCTTGCATTGGCTGCCAGAGCATTACAGAATCCAGTATGAAATTGCTTTGATGGTTTTTAAAGCTTTGAACGGACTTGCACCTGCACAAGCTGTAGACCTGCTTTGTATGCATGTGCCCTTGAGATCGTTAAGGTCTGCATCCCAGTCACATTTAACTGATCCATGATCTCGTCTCAAGCAAAAAGGGGATCATGCTTTTGCTGTCGCTGCACCAAAAACTCTGGAATGTCACCCAAATGACATTAGACATGGCCAATCTGTGACTGTTTTAAAATCAAAGCTAAAAACACATTTTTATCAGTTAACAATCAGCAGCTGTAATACTGTGGAACTGTGTACGGAGGACTGTATTAATATGTGTATGTTGTGCATGCTATGTGTGCTATAAAAATAAAATTTACTTACTTACTTACTTACTTACTTATGCCTTGCTTTTCCATACATGCACTTTTCTTATATACATGTAGATAATTCATCATGAACATATAATGAAAAACGCACTGTCCTTACATTTTTCATAACGTAAGAATTTGACATATGTAATAATTGCAACTTTTTTCAGTCCATATATGAGAACTAAACTCATGTTGAATTACCCAACGCATTTACATATACCCACCCATTCTGCCACAGCAGTACAGCATTTCAGCTTTACACTAAAAGAGTGTTTCAGTGTGGATTGTTTTTTAAATGAGGCTTAACACAGGACAGCCAATCAGAACAGAGTTAATTTACATATATTAGTCTTTAAGTCACAGTAACGAAAAAGCAGCCTGATTATTTTGATGGAATAAAGAGAGGTTGGTAACTGATCATGTAAAAAATGAATTCTAAGTGTTTGAGGTACATAAGCCCACACAGATGTGGACCTCAGGAGAAAAGAACACAGTCCAGTAAAAATGCAGGATTTGGTCTTTAAGTGAAAGAACCCACATAGTTTTATTTTACCTGGTTAAAAACAAAACAGAACTTACTGAGCATTATATCCTGAACTAACTCTCATCCCTCCACCTTTGTTTTCACTCTGTCTATCTGTCTGGAATCTGTCTGTTGGGAGGGGGTGCATCATTCTGCCGTGTTTGGTCACCAGCTCACGTCCTCCACGCCATCCCTCACTGTTTGGTTGCCTGTGTAAACATTACATCATCACTCAGGCATTTCCCAAACCAGCCTGGAGCCTCCAGAGAGCCCCCTTGGGTGCCCCACCACAGATCACGCACACTAAATAGAAGTTGCCCTTTGGCACTGGCCCAGGAACAGCTTTCCTTTTTCCACACTGTAACCACAACCACTTTCACAAAACAGGGTGTAACTAAGATCAGGGCAAAAGGAATATTTCTGGCAAACAGACAACAACAATAACAACGGCCAGTTTCTGAGCCTGTGTTGAATGACCACCTACGTCATCATGATATTTTTACAGCGTTCACAACCTCTTCCTCATCTGGGGGGCCAAATGACTTTATCATGAACTAATATAGTCTTGAACAGTACTCAGTCTATTCATTTGATCTAACATCACATATTAACGTTTCATAAGCTTACAAGGCAAACGTCTGTAAGCCTACATCGCTGATGCTTTGGATCTGATTTCAGTGGAAAAGGTGCAAAATAAAACTTCTGCATTGTGGCTGCCCTATTAGCATGCTTTAGCTAATCAGTGGTTCAGGCTCTTCACTTGTGCTGAGTGATTTCCAAAATTCTGAAGTCCACTCTGATTCCTTATCCAAGATTTTTTAACAGAGGGCTCAAATCTAAGGGTCTCCATTCCACATGATAACTTTTTCCATTCTTACAAAATCACACAGTGTACCAAGCACCAAAAGGTAGTGCTAATGGCGCCCCTTGTAGAGAATCTTGAGCCTGGTAAACGTCAATGAGTGAGTGAAATAGAGGCCAGATTCACAACAGCTTTTTCTGGGAAAAACTTTCCAAAGGATCACACATATTCAAGATTCCTTTTATTGTCATTGCACAGGGTACAATGAAATTGTATAGCAATCCTTACAGTGCAAGTACAGGACATTTAGGTATTTTAAAAAATCATATCCTCATATTCTCATTTACTTTCTAAAAAAAATCTTTATTTTATTGATGATCAGAAATCACACCATATTTCTGTTTATTCCGCTTAATCACAGCAAAACATATGTAAAACAAAATCAAACCTAATGTTAAAAAAAAGAGCAAACAAGAACTAAAATGGATAGTGCAGGAAATTACCAACAGCAGAAATCCTCCTTGAATTATTGTACTGTAGGTGCTAAAACCCAGTGCAAGTTACATTTTAAGATGTTTAAACAAAATACCTTTAAATAAACTGAATACAAGTATAAAATAATAAAATATTAGAGTTTTTTTTTTTGAAGAATACTATTTTATCTCTACAACCTCAAGTCCAAAACAGTTGTGTTGGTATGTGAAATGCTTATCAAAGGAAAATCAGTGTTTAGTTCTATAATAGTAATTCTACTAATTCTATAGTAATTCTATACAAAATTGTAAAAAAAAAAAAATAAACAAAAGATTGGTGTCAGAAGCAATTATACCACTGTGATACATCACATTTCTGTTTAACAGCAATGAATCACAAACTGATCCAGTTTTGAAAGTTTTTAGGCCATTTTCTGCTGTACAAATCCTCTGCTGTGCACGGCATTCACTGTTGTGTTTTGCAGTGGGTCCATGGTTCAGGACCACCACAGGAAAGCAAGTCTAGCAACCACACTCTGTGATTATATAGCTGTGAAGCTGTAACATGTGCATGATGTGACTTGATGTTCTCATGTTAAAATAACAATAAAGCTTTTGTCACTCCAAAATGTGTTCATTGTTGATGATGCCTTCACAGATGTGCCATACCATGATATCTGGCTTTCTTTGGCCTGGACAGCACAACCTCCATTACTTCATTAAAGAACCTGAAACATTGACTTGTCTTTATTTCTGGACCCTGTTGACTGATGATTTCTGCCATGCATAGTACAATCCTCTGTTTGTGGATGCAGTGTTTATTGACAACAGTTTAGCAAAGTATCCCAGAGCCCATGTAGTAATATCCATCTTCAGATGCCCTGAAACTGTTTATAGTATCATCCACTACATAGAAATACCTAACCTCCTCGCAGTCGCTCACTGAAGAGCATTATTTTTAAACTGCTGGATTTTTTGTTGATGCATTTTTGGCAAAGTGGTGAGCCTCGACTCATCCTTGCTCATAAAGGACTTGGCCTTTCCTGAATGCTCTTTTTATATCCAAGCATGACTGCATCACCTGTTTCGGATGTTTTCTGAACAGTTTTCCACATTCCTAGTCCTAAATTTCCTCTGTCCCAGCTTTGTGAATGTGTTGCTGGGATCAATGTCAGAATGAGTGTTTACAAACGTTGATGAGGTAAAACTTTACATGTTTGTATTGCTTTCATTTAAATACAGGTCAAAGAAGATTTGCATTTCACATACTGTCCCAACTTTTTTAGAATTGGGTTTGTAATTAAGAAACAGGCACATTTAAGAACGTTTTCTACCTTAAGACACTTTTGTATATCCAGCCCCTGGTTTGTGGGGTGCTTTGCATCTAAAAATGAAGACATAGCGAGGAAAATCCATCAAAATAAGTACAACATTAATTACAAATAACTACAACATTGATTACACTGACAAAACACTTGGAAGAAGGCAATGATAAACGGCTTCTGTACTTCACCAGGAAAACCATATTTATCCATAAAGGAGAATATGAAAGATAAACAACAACAACAACAAACCAACAGGAAAAATATTATTGCCTTTAAATGTTGCTGTTGGATGACTAATAGAAGACTAACAGGGGACTTTTGAGAGCACCTTGAACAACAAAGATAACAAACAAATGTTTTCTTTGCCAAATCAAGCTTTAGTTCTTACTTGAAGTCCTAGAAACCAAAATAAAGCTCCCTTTTTTCTGAGAAAACAATTATGACAATTATGCTAGTAACATTTGAAGGTAGAAGAGGAGAGAGTTTTTAACTCTATTTGACCAAGTTTTTAAGTAGAATTATCTTTACAGCCTTCTTTTTAAGGCCTGCTGTTTGTAGCTCAGAGATGCCGGGCAGGACAAGCAATGGCACCTAATGAAGGCTGAAATCTCAGTGCCGCCCTGACGGCATCCACCTTAAATCTGGGAATGCAAATGCACCAGACAATTCTGAGAGCCGTTTTTCAGACGAGTTTGGATTATGATAATAATAGGCCATTGTGTTACACAAACTGGGTACTCTTGCGGAGTATAGATCATGGCTGAAACGTTTGTTGTAAGTGTAACAGCAGTTCACCATTACCGTTTGCCAATATGATTGGGTGGAGTGGTCATGTGACTTTTCTAAAGATCATTAAAAAAAATGATGGATGGAAAACCAGCTTTTGAGAAGCATGAAAACCCATAGAGAGGACAGGACATTCTGGAGGGACACTATCCATATGGGCACCAGGACTAAAAAAAATAAATAAATAAATAAAACGTTAATAATAATAATAATAATAATAATAATAATAATAATAATTTACTATAGACCAAGCAAAACCACAGAAATTGGACCGGACAGGACGTTTCTATTTGTTATATCAGTTGTGAATATTTGTTCACTTTTACGACAGTGAAATTCACTCAAAGAAATAATAACGTTTCCGCAGGCATGATGACGTACTAGTGATGAGGGAAACGTTCATTTGAAGTGTTTTGTGTGAGACCTTGACTGATGAAGTATATTGGATTTTGTTCTGAGCTGTTATTTTTCTTTGCTTCATTTGAACGAACCCTTTATTTGACCTGAATGAACGCAGTTAAACAGCTTTGTTACTGCATGGATTACATTTTATAGGTTGGACAGGCAATTGTTTTTACAGTGTGGTCATAAAACTCCTGTGTAAACAACACATGTAAGAACATCTCAGTATCACATCATAAGAAAGCTGTTTATAATGAGTAGGATAAAACTATCGGAACAACATCCATCCACCCATCTGTTCTCTTCATAATGTATCCATAATGCACTGCTGTGATTACTGCATGGTGAGCTCTAGTGCTATAGTGCTGTCACTTGGTCTTACATTTTAAGGACAGAGCTGGTCTTGTTATAATGGCTTTGTAAATGGTGAACAGAAAAAAGACAGACTGAAGTGATTTAGCTGCAGACTTATAAGGAACTCCATGTCCCTAGTCTGTGCTTTCTCCCAGTTTCTGAAAGGCAATAAATGCAGAGTCTGGGAGTTTCCCCAGACAGAAGCCAGCAGACAGGCCATCACCTGTCTGACTGGGCCAGTAAGGCAGTGGCGCGTGTCATGAAGCTGTACGCTAGCAGCATATTAATGAGACCGAGAAGGGGGCTGGGGGAGAGAAGGGGCTGTGGAGAAGGTGTGATACACAAATAATAGGAAGTTAGGATATCCCCCTATCACAGTGAAATGGCACATCCCAAAATTTCACTTGGTGTTGGTGTTAAGCATTTGGTTGGGCATGCAAAGAAGGCCAGGAGACGATGAAAGACTGAGGGAGGAATACCAGACAGGGTGTGTGTGTGTTGACATTATGTGATCTGAGAAGGGATGCGCGTTTAATTCACCACAGACTAGCTTCTTACTGTGCTGAGTTGTTAACTCTTTAAGGGTCAGTGCTACAATGTGGCTATATCTCCTGTTTAATCAGCTCATCTCTGTTAATAACACAAATCCTAAATGCTGGTAATACATTTACTTGAAATGTATAAAATGTGATCTAACTCTGGTTCAATGTTTTCCAACCCTGGTCCTGGAGGCACACTGTTCTACACATTTTACTGTTTTTCCAGATGTAATACACCCTCCTAAACCCTATAAGAGGCTGGTATTGAGCTAATTAGTTGGATCAGGTGTGTTGAACGAAGGAAACAACTGGTGTTGGGAAACACTGGTCTAGACTGATCTTATTCTCACAAAATGGCCCCACCCAATGGAAATCAAAACACGATTGGTTTATTCCTCTAGAACGTTTTAATTATGCTGGAAGTTAATCTGACTTTTCAGTCCAGCTCCTGATAGGCTGCTCAAGCCACTGTACTGTATTTCATCCTTAGTGATGGGTGCTGCTCCGAGGTATTGATAAGCACTTATAGATTTTGCACTACAGGTTACCAGCAGTACAGAAATTGCTCACTGGAGACTACTTTGTCTTTTCTGGTAGATTGTAAAATGGCCATCAGTAATGGATCGCTAATGAAGTACAGTAGTGAGTTGCAGCTGCAGGCTAGTTGCAAAGCTAGACGGATTATTACAGATTGTATGTACAGGCTTGTACAACTCACTAGACAAAAATATCTATATTTATAAATATGCAAAAATATTTTCTTTTCCCAAAAAATGTTAAATTCAGGAAATAAGCAGTATAATAAGCAGTAATTAATAAATTAATAAATAATTAATAAATAATAAGTATTAATAAATGCAGGAGTGTTTTCTTTGTTACAGGATGTGTTCAATTACTACTATAAAATCTTCTGCCCAGTTTTGCACAAATGTAAATTTTGTATGTAAATAACCTCTCTTCTTATTGGCTGCCCTCTTTTGTGCCTTATTCAAAAAATGATGTAAAAATCTTGCTTTTTGTGACATCATAAAAACAACAGATTCACAGCTTTACAACTTAGCTTCCATATATGGACTGGGACGTGAATGGCATGTTTTGAAACTCGAACGTTTACATACTCAAACTCCTAGGAAAATTCGGTCTTCCGTGATACGGACCCTGTAAGAGTTTAGTGACTATGGAAACAAAACATTTGCAGGCATATTTTTTTCTTCCTGAAGTGAAACATAACAGTAATAATCAAACATTTCTTGGGGGGTCTATGTAGCTGATGCCGCTTTAACATTTACACCTATGAAAGCACACAAACAGACGCATGCACACAGGAAGGAGGGGCCATTAGCACTCCAGACAGAACATTGCTATCTGCGAGGATTCCATTAGTAGCCATGGCAGCGTACACACATGCATTATGCAAACACGCATGCAAACGAGCATCAGTCCAAATAAGCCTGGTTCTTACTGTCCAATTGAAGTGTGATACCCAATGAAGAAGAGAACGAGGGCACACGAGGACAGAGAGAGAGAGAGAGAATGGAGAAGAAGAGATGGGGAGAAAGGAGGAGAGAAAGACAGAGAAAGTAAAGGGAATAGAGAGAAACAGTGAGAAGTACAGAAACTGAATGAGGGGAGAAAAGAGACAAGAGAGAGAAAGAGAAAAGAAAAGAGAGAGAAAGAAGAGAGAGAAAGAGAAGGAGAGAGATGCAGGGAAAGCAACAGAGAGAGGGGCCAAGAGAAAGAGAGTAAAAGACAGAGATAGAAAGACAGAAAATCAAATAGAACAAAGAGAAAAAGAGAGAAAAGCAGAAAAAGAGAAAGAGAGAAAGAGAACAGCAAGAAGTACAGATGAAGTATACTGTACAGAAATAGTCTGCTTGCATTCAAATGTACGAACTGCACAACAATTCAAGTTGAGTTGAATGGTGGGAAAACAATAGGGAGTGTGATGTGGGAGGAAGATTAATAAAAACAGGGAAAAGATCGCTGAAAAGAACACAATGAAACCAAAAAGCAGCTTTAAAAATGCTCTTTGTTCCCTCTGCTGACAGAAGAAGTTCATTTTTCATCTCCACATTGGGCTGTTTTTTTGCAGCTGTTGACATTTGTTTGAATAGTGGGATCTACATCATCAAATAGGAAAAAAAGATTCACAGACAACACAACAAACTACAGCACAATGAAGCCTTTTCTTCTTTTCAGGGTAGACTGGAGGGCACGGAAACAGGGCATGAGAGACATGAGCCCACAGAGAAAACAACTTGACAACAACTACTACTACCACAGTGACCACCACCACGAATACCACTACAATTAGTACTATTACCCTTAGTACTACAACTACCACTACTACAGTCACTACCACTACCAGTACTATTATTATTAGTACTACCACCTATAGTACTACTACTACCACTACTACAATCACCACCACCAGTACTACTAGTATTAGTACTATTACCCTTATTACTACTAGTACCACTACTACAATTACCACCACCAGTACCTACTACTATTAGTACTATTACCCTTATTACTACTAGTACCACTACTACAATCACCACCACCACCAGTACTACTACTATTAGTACTATTACCCTTATTACTACTAGTACCACTACTACAATCACCACCACCACCAGTACTACTACTATTAGTATGATGACCCTTATTACAACTTCTACCAACTTATCTATTGTGCCAACAGCACAGAGGATTTCCGGTGGACAGTGTACATATTGAGCCTGTAGCTCACTGTAGAGCTCTGTAGTCTAACAGCAAGAGCAGCAGTCTGGACTCCCACTGCAGGCCTACAATAAGATAAGACCTGTGGAGATCCTTTGAATGGACCATGTGTGCACCGAATGTTTTTTCTCCTCTATTCTGGACAACATGCTGCCATTTTTTCTGAGCTAGTCTTTAAGTCAGAGTGGTTGACTACTAAGTTTAAACCCAGTGACCTCTGGGAACAGTTATAAAAGATTACAGCAGGAAGTACAATATGTAGAGAGCGGCGGAAATGGGTGCGGATGGATAACACTGTTTGACAGCGCGTTAATCTAATTGGCCGTAACCACCCCCAACACACACACACCTACACACCTTTCCCAGCTAGATGGACATTTAAGTGGGAACTTCACCAAATTTTCAGAAGTTCTAGATAATTAAATGGTTGAGATGTTAACAAAGTCATTCAGATGTGCAATGCTCTGTTCAAGAGAAACTTACAGAGTCAGAATAGTTGATATGGTCAATGGTTATAGGAACCAGACGTGTTGCCGCTGAAAGCTTCCTCACGGTTATGTTGTCTGATGTCTGAGACATTGTTTTATGATAGGGTTTTGGCTTAAATTGTGTTTTCAGCCATTTATAATGCATTCATCATGGACAGGTATATGCTGTAAGGCCAAATAGTCCCATAAAAAACTTATTTGTTTAGATTTATGGCTATTTTACCTTCCACAACATTACATATGAGAACTCAGAAGACACGTGTGGACTCACTGGTGCTTTTAGATGTGGCTATATACAGTGGCTGTATTTGTGTTGTGGATATTGTTACCTCTGGTTCCCATCACCACCACTGTAAAGCTGTAAAGCTGGTCTCAATGAACCACTTCACACCAACGATACCCTGAAAGACTCTGTATACTCATCACAGACTGAATTATTCAGAAAGGTTAGAAATGGTGGAAATCTCCTTCAAGCTTGTCAGTAATGCAGGTTATGGCTTCTTCAGCCGTTCTGAGTGTCAGAAATGTCAAGTCACGGCGAAGACGAAGGTACACAGTCTGGTTACATGAGCCGAGGCAGCTATAAGATCACATGCTAAAGAAACCGTGCCACGGATGACCTTCATCTCTGCTCTCAGACTGAAAAATAACATTCACACGTGCGGTTTAATGAACTCTCTCTCAGCTCGCGGGGCGCACTGAGGGAGCAGCACGTGACCAGGACGGTTTACAATATGGTAAATAAACAGGAGCAGCTCACGTGTCCCAACGCACCAAACAGACTCTCACTGTGACAGCTGACCGCCAGGAACTTAATAGCGCTCTCTTTTTAACCTCGCCAACAAACCCCGCCTCCTGCCCCCGGATTGGCTTGTAGTGTCTCGCGCCCTGAGCTAGGATTGGCTAGTTAGTTCAAAGTCGCACAGAGGCGGGATTTGATGGACTGAGAGTGGGGAATAAAGAAACAAAGAAAAACAAAATAATAAAACAAAAAATAAATAAAATGAATAATATTAATAATCATAAATGCTAATACTCAATTTAATAGTAATACAAAATAACATAAAATTAACTTAACAACAATAAAAATAATTAAAGTGCACTTGTAAACAAAAAAGAGCACACAACACATGGCACTGGTGGTAGTGCTCTGCCAAAGAGATGCCAAACTGTTAACTTCATGTAGCATCCTTATGTATTTATGTGTTAATTCAGCCCACAGCTGTTTAGTTCCATCTATTCTCCTTTAATTTGAAGAGTTTAGCAAATCATCAGCCTAAAAGGTTGAAATATGTAATAGGCTGTTTAATTATTATGTTTTTTGCAACAAAACCAACCTGTAAGGGATAAAGAGAGGTTGGAAAATGAATTAGGGTCATTGCTGATATATAAATCCTCACAAACATTAAACACATGAATAATGTGGGACACAGGCCTTTAAGAATGCTCTGTTGTTTCTCCAGTTGAATGAACTGTGAGCTATATCGTTATGAGGTGGTGAATTATTGCTGTCTCTTTTACCTGAGTTGCTTCTTGCTGAGGAGGAACTCTATAAGCGGTGACCTAGTTGCTAGCACTCCCGGCTTTGGAAGTATGGAGGAAGGAGAGATCTAGAGGACAGACTACAGAGTTGCTATGTGGCATAAAGAGGTCGGAACTTTTTTTTTAAGCTCAGATAGTAAAAGGACTCAGAGGGCCCCTGAGAACCACTTGTCACTGAGGCCTCCGGCCCATCTACAACAAAGCAACGCTACTGACCTAAAAGCTTCAATCTGACCTAAAAGCTTGAGTCATCTAGGAAGACTTTCTGTAGAGAACCTATGCGGGCTCCACTCACTGTCTTCTGATAATGTTTCTATAGTTTTCTAAGATTTAGATCTAATATCCTCAAACTTCCAGTTATCAGGGATGGAAAAAGGTATAGTGTTAGATTCTTACTTCATTTAAAGGGCAAGCACTGTGCCAATATCACTCAAGTACAAAATGACAAAAGTTCACATTTACATGTACATACTGAAGTACAAATACATACAAGTACAAGTAATGTTTTAAACCAATTAGGTACCAAGATAATCAGTTCCAAACATAACTGCATACAAATAAAATGATAACAATAAAACCAAAAACAAAATACAGTGTCTTAAATACATTGACAAGATACAATTGCTGAAGTATTTTCCACCCTGGCCATTTAGCAAGATCTTGAGTATCTGGATCCAGAGATCTGGAATACAACAGAAAATAGACATACCTTCCTTCTACACTTCTCTATTATAATTAACCCAGTTTTAATAGTGGCTAAACTCTGTTCCTACCGTCCAGTAACCCACCTAATAGTTCAACTAGTAGGCTACATGTTTATTAACTTTTGTGCTTTCCTTCTGAACGTGGGTTCTTGCCGAGAGCAGTTGGTGATCGTTATAATGGTTGCTTGCTAAGAGCTTTAGCCATTGTTGCGTTTACTCTCCCTTTCAACATGATTGATGAGATTACAATACACAGCCAGAGCAGTGCAACTTCTCCATCCTCTAATGTTGAACTGACTTGACTCAACACTGCAGATTCACTATATAAGTAGTTTTACAGACAGGACAGGCCAAAGCTAGCTGGTTAGTATGCTAACTGCAGTAGATATCTTTGCAACGCAAAACTTAGTTGAACCATCAAAACTGTTCTTCACATCCT
Organism: Semaprochilodus insignis; assembly: GCA_034552555.1. Lineage (NCBI taxonomy): Eukaryota > Metazoa > Chordata > Actinopteri > Characiformes > Prochilodontidae > Semaprochilodus > Semaprochilodus insignis. The sequence goes on from CM067495.1 coordinate 14,419,328, forward strand.
GTTGTTAATTTTAGTTTATTTTTGGAAAAATTCAAACTTAAAAACCTTTCATATTGCACCTTTAATGGTGGATGGTTTGGATGTTTAGAGATGAACATTGTCTGATTCCATAACTTGGGTTTGTCCTTATGTAAAAAACTGTATGGATTTTTCGTTTGTTTTGCCTCATATGGGAAAGGAAGCATTAAAACACAGAGTGCACAGAATATCATAAAGCTTTACAGGTCAAAGAGTCTGTAAATGGGCCCATTGTTTGCTGGTATTATCTCAATGTCATACAGTAGACAGATGGCAGTCAATAGGAGGTGATTAGCGAGATGCTCGTTGCTATCCTGTCATTATCATCACCATGGATATTGTTTGGACTTTTGTTCTAAGTTTTGTTCTAAGAAGTTTGTTCTAAGTTGCAAAAGTGAATCTGCAAAAGTGGTCAAGCTTTTTTACCAATTCATATTGTGTCACTACTGGGACGTTAACATCCATATAAACACTCATAAATAAAGGCTCTTAGATGGTTCTTACCTTGAATGTACAATTCTAGGGAAAATCTCTGTAACTTGTATCGAATCTTCATATTGTGTGGAGGTTTAGTTTGTAATAGTCTAACAGTGTATAGAAGTGTGTGTCTGGACACATCGAGTCTGAAGCAATACCAAGACTTTGCAGTAGTCAAGGCAAGAACGAGGCCAAGAGTGACCATGAATTAGACAGGATTAACCACTATAACACTGACTGAGCACTTACGCCTACCCTGCATCTACATTTACTGCCCATTTTGTCAGCTCCACTGACCATATAAAAGCACTTTGTAGTTCTACAATTGCAGATTGTAGCCCATCTGTTTCTCTGCATCCTTTCTTTCACCTCCAATGAATTAAAATGAAATGAAAAATTATGGAAAAACTGGAAGTTTTGCTAGCTGTAAAAGTGAGTGTATGAAATCACAGTGGGGTGAAAAGGGTTGTCTCTTGCCGGCAGGTAGCTTCACCTGAGGCTGAGGTATGCAGCGTGTGTGCCTGTTCTCCAGAGAAATTTGCATACTGTACCTGTCAAGCCCATATAGGACTGTAGTCCATCTGTTTCTCTGCATGCTGTTAGCCCCTTTCACCCTGTTCTTCAATTGTCAGCACCCCTACAGAGCAGGTATTATGTGGGTGGTGGATCATTCTCAGCACTGCAGTGACACTGACGTTGGTGGTGGTGTGTTAGTGTGCGTTGCGCTGGTGTGAGTGGATCAGACACAGCAGTGCTGCTGGAGTGTTTAAACACTGTGTCCACTCACTGTCCACTCTATTAGACACTCCTACTTTGCTGGTTCACCTTGTAGATGTAAAGTCAGAGACAGCAGCTCATCTATTGCTGCAGAGTGTGTGTTGGTCATCCTGTAGTCCTTCATCAGTGGTCACAGGACACTGCCCACAGGATCCTGTTGGCTGGATAGTTTGGTTGGTGGACAATTCTCAGTGACAATTCTGATGCTGTATGTTTCTTTAGAAAACAGCATTTCACATCAAACCACTGTGAATGACTTTGCATCTCGATCATTTACTTATGCAGGAATTTAACGCAGTTTAAAAGTTTGTGTATGAACTGGAAGTCTTTGCTTGCAGCAAAAGTTTTAAAAGTGAGTGTATGGGAACACAGTAGGATGGAAAGGTCACTTATTGCCGGCAGGTAGCTTCACCTGAGGCGGAGGTTTGCAGCATGTGTGCCTGTTCTCCAGAGGAATTTGCATACTGTACCTGTCAAGCCTCTTCAAAAGCAGAGGGCAGGTGTCACAATCAAATCTCTGCCCTCCAAAAACAGGCTGTATCATCTGTGGGGTGCCTTGCATTAATGGATGTACTTGTGCAACATAAAGGTCAGAATTATTGGCCTAAAAACTCTCAACCTCATGTAGTCTCCGTTGCTAATCACAGAGGCTAGCAGAGGTTAAACCAATAGTTTGGAAAGTTTAAACTGTTTTCCCTCTTTCCCCAAATGTGTTAAGTTTCCTTTTGTAGGTTTGAACTGAAGCTATGTGGCTAACAAGAAGTTATAAAAGCATGCAGTAAGAGGTTAAATTGGGACAGCACACACGGAGCTCTAGCTCTTTTGGCTCATGTGAATGGCAAACGGATAGAATATGATGGACATTAGTATCATGTTTAATATAATCCTTGTAAAATCCTTGTATATATTAAAGTGAGACAAATGACCTTTAAACAGTTAGTGATTTGTAAACTGTCTTTTACAGGCATTTCATTGAAAACAGCACAAAGGAGAGATGTTAGAAATTTCCACAGGTAAACAGGTAAATAGGTAACAGGTGATACTATCATGACTGAGTCAACAAGGCTCATTTATGAAAGCCTCAGTTGCTTATACAGCCCAGCAGTTTAAGAACAACGCATCTACACCTTCATCCATTGCATGAATAAAAGATTCAGGGAATCCAGAAAAATCTTTGGCCATGGGGTCAGGAATACTTTGAAAAACCCTTGCCAGTAAACACATGGTCATGCAGGTTGACCAGCGTACCAGCATCCAAAACACAGCATATGCTGGTTTTGCTGGTAATCAGCCAGATGTTTGTAGCAAGCAAGTAAATACAGTCATTTATGTGTATATGACCCCAGAATACATTTCTGACCAATAAACAAGTACTTATGTGTATACACTGGTGGACTTGAGCTGCAGCAGGGTGAAACCAACCAAAAAAAAGTAACAAAAACCCAAAGTCTGGTTCTGACCTGGGAGGCTTCATTCAGTCACGTGTTTCCGTAGTTATTTTAACTGCTTTACTGAATATGTAACCAGGTGCATGCTTCAGTGCAAGGGAGAAAGCTCTGGTAGACGAAGATACATTTCAGTATTTGTTGTGTTATTGTTGTTTGACAGGGACGTTTTATAGCCAATATGAATCAGCCGACTGGCTTAGCTAGCCTGTTATCTTTGTACTGGCCACTTTCTAGTTATCTTTAATCCCTTAAGCTACACTGATCATACTAGTGAGTTAGGTTGACTGCAGCATTTCCCAGTTTTTCAGCCTTCAGTTCAAAGAAAGAAAGAAACTCTACTTGATGGTTGACGGTTACAGCCAATAACTGTTCACTGTCCACTGTCAGGTCGACGCTTACCATGAGCCATTACACGTCCACATGTGCTAAAAGCAGCTCCCTGTTCAGAGGTCACACTGTACTTATGACCTCACATCGTCTGGGCACAGGGGCTCCGTTTCACTGCTGATTGCCTCAGAGGTATTTGGTCTTCCATTCAAGCTCTGGCATCGCAGCAGTAAAATCCCACTTCTGACACCAATGTGACGTCCCGGCAAGAAGAAGATGTGGGAAGCATCGGAGTTTAGGCGAATGTTCTTTTATTGAACACAGTAGCAGTGGAGAATTCTCTGCCAGCAACAACTGGATGTCCAAGATAGTAAGCAGTCACTTCAATTCTCACCGAGTAAACCCACTCCAACTACCCGACAACCCAGCACAATACGGCACATGCATCACACAGATTAATCTCAAAGAATCAATCTATTTACATCTCAAAACCACAACTATTTACAAGATTGAAGTATCTTTTACTGTGAGTTCAAACACTTCCTATTAGCCTTTGTATGTCAATGACTGATTTAATACTGACTGATATAAAGCATTGGATAGCGTGAGAATTTGGTAAATCAGCATACATTCTTTACCTGGTTTTATCATGTAGAGCTTTCATGTGATGCTAGCATTGTATGTAAGCTAAAGCTCCTTAGTGACTCATCAGCTTGCTTCACAATTCCTGTTTGGAAATCTCAACGAACATTTACAGCTCAGCTTTAGAGCCAAACAGGAGTTCCCCTGTGAGTGGGACCCTCCACTGGCTCTGGAGGTGATAATGTTCTCTGCTAGAAGACACCGTTCTGTATGTGTTTAAGGAAGCTTAATTAGCTTCTCATCTGCATCCTGCTCTCTGTGGAGATGCTGCGCTGTCTGAGACGACAGGGAATAAAAGGGATGCGGTTTCTATGGAAACATGCTTCTTTCTGATCTTCATAAAGAACATTTTTATACAGATTTTTTAAAAGAAATTTGAATAGAATAAATTTAGGGGGTTTGTTCTTATGGTCTTCTTTAACTATAAACGTGCTGTTGTAATGGTGCACATTGCGTGTTATTTTATTAGGAAATTTTATTATTTTATTAGTGGGGTTTTATTTAAATGGGGTTTTATTTAAGATTGTTAGGAATGTATGTTTTCCTTATAGTGCATGTTGTTTGTCCATGCACATTCAGAAATATTTACTGACAAATTACACTTATAACATTTGTTTGCTCAGAAAAACACACAAATATTAAACAAATATTATAAGTAGTGTTTTTGTGTATGGCAAGACGTACATATATCTTGAAAAAAGTGTTCGTGTGGTGGTATGTGTGAGTGTGTCCACACGTGTGTGTATGTATCACACTGATAAGACAGTGTTGAAGTGTGGAATTTAGCACCGGCTGCAAAACAAAACATGAACTGACTGACTTCTCTCTCACTTTACTGACCTTAACTCTATCTGATGCTGGACTCTCTTGGCTGCAGAATCGCACAGCTGCAATCTTTACTGGAAACAAACATCAATGCTGTTGCAGCCACAGTGCAACGTGATAGGGATGCTAATGCTGATGAGTGTATAATGAAACTTCTTGTGTCCATCTATATACTTTCACTTTCTCATTTTCACCACTCTCATTCCCTTTTCCACATGTATGGGTGGACTAAAAGGAGAAAAGCATAGCTAAAACAGTAGCAGCAGTGACCTTGAAGACTGAATTTTGTGGGACCTTTTGTGCATTTTTATAGGTATCACTGTGTTGTACACTGTCTGGAATCATATAAGGCAAGTCTATTTGAGATTGCTAAGCAAATCAGTGTTTGAGGTTTGAGGCAGTAGTTTTATTTAGTTACATGTGATTTATGTAGTTTGCACAATGCTGATTTAGGAACACAAGCCTCCATTAAATGTTAACATGTTTATTTTGCAGCTCCAGGGGAAAAGTGCAAACGCCAAACGTGTCATTGTAAACTACTGCCCTAAATCAAGTTAAAAAAAACTGTGACACTGTATTTGGAGTCATCTTTTTTAGATTAAACAGACCTTCAGCAGACTATCATTGACATAACAACAACATATAAATAATGTAGCAACAATGAAGAATCTGAATACATTTAGTAGATCATAAGAGACTTGTAATTACTGCATGAATAAGATTTATTAATAATCTGCTGAATTCAGTTGTTTTTCACTTTATTTGGAGTTTCCAAGTTCATGTCTGTAGATGTTCATCTGAGAAGTCACTGAACATATAACAGGTATAGTACAGACCATCTCAATGTCCTCAACAAGCTTTTGTAAACCATTCTGTAACTGGAGATTAACTGGATTAAGTTTTGGTCAAGGGTTACGATTGCAATTAGGTTTTGGGTTGTGTTAAGGTTAGGGTTGGGATTAGGGCCAGGGAATGGGTTAGGGTTAGTTTCTGGATTGAGGTTAAGTTTAGGGCCAGGGTTAGGGTTAGGATTAGGTTGAGGATAAATGTTAAAGTTAGGATTAGGATAAGGCCCAGGTTGAGGATTAGGGTTGGGTTTTGGGTTGAGATTAGTATTAGAGATAGGGTTTTTTGGTTAAGGTGAGGCTTGGGTTTTTAAGTAAGGTTAATATTAGGGTTAGGATTAGGTTCTGGGTTGTGGTTAGGGGTAGGATTAGGTTCTGGGTTGAGGTTAGGGTTAGGATTAGGTTTTGGGGTGGGGTTAGGGTTAGGGTCGGGTATTGAGTAAGGTGAGGGTTAGGATTAGGTCCTGGGTTGCGATTAGGAGTAGGATTAGGGTTTTGGTTGGGGTTAGTGTTAGGGTTGGGTATTAAATAAGGTCATGGTTAGGATTAGGTTCTGGGTCGAGGTTGGGTTTCTGAGTAAGTTTAATATTAGGGTTATGGTTAGGTTCTGTCTTGCAGTTAGGGGTAGGATTAGGTTCTGGGTCGAGGTTGGGTTTCTGAGTAAGTTTAATATTAGGGTTATGGTTAGGTTCTGTCTTGTGGTTAGGGGTAGGATTAGGTTGTGGGTTGAGGTTAGGGTTGGGTTTTTGGTTGAGGCTAGGATAACGGTTGGATTTTGAGTAAGGCTGGATTTTGCTTAATGGAAGTAACACATTAAGATGACTTAATTGAACATATCAACATTACATCTACTTAATGTAAGTAATGTATCAACAGAACGTATCTCCAACATTTGTACTTCTATGCATTCAGATGCTTCACTACTGGTAGTCCACTGATATGTTGTTGATGTGTAACTGATACACTGTTAGGATTTTATTAACCATTTACAAAGGACCCCTCAAAATAAATTGTTGCCAGAAACATTTACTTATAAACTGTACATGTGATAAACTTGGAAAAAAACAAAAAAACAAAAACAAATTCCTTTTTCCTCTTTGTTGGCTCAATGGTTCCACCTCTCACCTTACTCCTGTGCCATTTGAGACTGTATGTGACAGTTTGCCCTATCTTTGTTTTCTCACTGTTACTAAATCCTGCGGTACTGAAGGTCATATTGTTTCTTCCTGATTAACTCATGTTAAGTCACGTGTTGTTTTCATGAGGTGGCTGACCACATACACTATAAGCACACAGACTGTAAACACATACAGTATTAACCTGAAGGGCAAAGATCATAGACTGCACCTCTAATGTGTTTGTTGTGAAATGACGGCTATTCTTTGATGCCTCTGTTTTGAAAGTAGGCTTGTTTATGTATGCAATTTATGACAGGATGTTTATAGGCAATAAGCCTATTATCCCACAATCTGCTACAAACCCTTTGTAACAAACACACTCAAGCATACACAAACTATGAAACAATATTTATAGTACAATTACTGCAAAAAAAGCACATAGTTCACTTTAACACTTCAGTGTACTGCAGGATGATTATGTTAGCATATAGCATTAAGTATATTTTATAGTAAATTAACAATGGTGTGGCTCAAAAACACTAGAATATTTGCTAGTGAGAATATGAAGCCTCAGTCATAGTATTTATTATAGAAATTGTGTATTTCAGTATTATTTACTGTAACATTCCCATAGTATGGCTCAAAAACAGTATAGTAGGACTATTCACTAGAACATAGCTATAGTCCTGCTCAAAACATAGCTTTTACCAAACACATTGTGCAATACATACTATATAAAATATAGGGTAGATTGTTCTAAAGCATTATTTATGGTGTAGTATGTCGGAACCCTTTACACTTTACACTTTAATATTTACTGTAGAAATGTGCAGTATTTACAGTAGTGTGGCTAAAAATTAATTATTTATTACAGAAGGTATAGTATCTACAATAGTAGTTGTTTACTATGGGAATGAGTAGTATTTACTATGTATTAACTCTGTATGTTGTGTATGAAAAACACAATCATATGTATTACAAAGCATGTGTAGTATGTACCTTTATATGATTCATTATAGTATTTCTGTAGCATGACTAAAAAACCTAAAACATTTACTATCGAAACATTATTTACAATTGTATGGCTCTATGTAACGAAGACAGAGATGAAGAGTTAAGATGGAAGAGCGAGTCCATGCTTTATCAAAATCCATAACACCAAATAATCCACAAAATCCCTGAAACAAAGAAAGAAAGTCACTAAATATAAAAAATACTACAACAAAAAGACAACAAAAGACTAGAGGACATGAAGAGAGCAAAAACACAACAGGGAAAACACAAATCAAGGCCTGTAAAACAAAACACTGAGCAAACACAAGACATACGACCAGGGATATAAATACACAGCCAACCAAACACAAAAACCTGGGTTCAATGTGAGGGGGCGGGGCTATAGACTACAGACAGGTGAGACAGGCCGGACATGGGAGGAAGCAGGAACAAAAACAAAAGCACATGGCAAGACATACGAGGGAAGGTAAACAAGAGGGCATAAACAGACAAAGACAAGGACAGGGCAAGATTGATGTTATGCTCAAAAACAGTGTATTTTTATAGCAATGTGTAGTATCTACTATAGTATTAACTATTACACTTACTACAAAAACGGTGTGTTATGTACATTAGTATTTATCGTTATAGTATGTCTGTAGTATGGGGATTTACTGTGGGATTTGCAGTATGTAAATGGATTATGAAGTGGTGTTGTCTCCGGGAATGGTTTAGGAAGGCCCACACCTGTAAGTTGTGAGATGTTATCTTCCGAGTGAGGATGAACACTGAACACAGCGTGCTCATGGGAAAGCGATATTATCGGAATTTGAACGAGGCATGATAGTGGAATGCTTGGTCCCATGCCATGAGTACATACTCCACACCAGTATGGAACCACTACCAGCCTGCACAATGACTTCTTGGGGTCTGCACAATACACAAACTCTCCCATAAGCCTGAAACAACAGGTACCGTGACTAATCCGAAAACGCCACAGGTTGCCAGTCCTCTAGCGCCCCTGGTGAGGCGCTGTGTCCAGTGTTGCGGTGTTAACAGAGGCACTCTGGCGGGCCTTCTAAAGAATGTTGCACTGACCTGTGCGAAATACGTGTGGGGTATCCTACTTTAAATGTGGATGTGATCAGTCACTTATCTGTTCGCACAGACAGTTATAGACAGACAGTGCCGGTCATGATCATCAAGTACCCAAGGGTGGCCACTGCACTATCCACTGTGGGTGGTAATGCTTTCCATGATATATTCCCGGTACACATGTGACACTGTGGATCGAGGAATGTTAAATGGCTCCACAACTTAGGAAATGGAATGTTCAATCTGTCTGGCATCCACTATCATGCCTTGTCCGAAGTCTGATAATTCACTCGCCTTGTCATGAGCACGCCAGTGTTCCCAAGCAGTTGCTTGAGGTAACACTACTTCATAATCAGTTTACACACTGCTATATGTGGAATATCAGTATATGTAGCATAGCTCAAATGTAGTACATGTTATAGATAAGGTGTACCTATTTTACATTGGGTGTACATTCTGTATTTACATTTACTTTTAATTCACCTTCTGAAATAACAGATTTACTATAGTATTATTCATTAAATTATTCCTTCAGCAATTACTATAGGACAAAACTGAAGTACTAAAATGACCATTTCTAATGACTGAGTTTGATTTGTTATGTAGAATGTACTACAGTATTTACATTAGCATGTTTACTACAGTACGTAGTACAGTATTGTTTCATTGTGGGCTTGTTTTGAGCATGCTGATTTTTAGAAGCCACTTTGCAGTCAATATTGACACAACACACTACTTCACATGTTGTGCACTGTGCATGCCTGGGTGTTTTTATGACCTTTGCTACAACAACACCCCATATATCTCCTACACGCCTCTCTACATTGGCGGCAACAACAAGTGTTTACGAGTTTCCGTGTGATACACAACGTAAACAACGACAGAGATGGATTACACCTCCGGAGGGCAATTATGTAATGTTACACTGGAATGCCATGTTGTTGCTTCATCCATGATTTCCCTTCACTGCAAGGGAGCGGCTCTATTTGTGTGTGTATGCGTGTATAGTCTTCCGACCTGCTTGTGCAGGCCTTCTTCTGCACATGCTAATAAGGTAAACTGATCTACAACCTGTGACATGCTGCGATTTATTGTGGGAAAAGCCTACAGCTACACCTCTACAGTAATCCATCAATTATTTTTCTCTACAGGTTGTTTTTGCCCCACAAAAACTGCACACTTCAATGAAACCCTGCCAATATTCATATTAACTTTAAGAAGCTGAGAGAGAATTTTGTTCTTCTGGACTATTCAAATTTAATTGTGCAAATGCATTTAATTAGATAGCAAGTTATGCAAAGAATTACATTTACATTCAGGGTACATTCTGCCTCAACAGCTTTGAGTCTGTGCTTTCTGATTGTTTTACATGTTAGACAATGAAGAGAAATGTAGAAGAAATGTAGAAGAAGAAATATGTGGCAACAATGTAAAGGATCTTTTTTTCTTCCACAAAACAACACAGCACAATTATTAAATTACAAATTAAATAATCTTTTAGCAATTTCATATTAAAATAAATTTAAAAACTGCATTTTATTGGTCACTCTGGCTGTCTTTGCTTTGTATAAAATTCCACACATTTTTTTATATTAAGTTTCACAAATATGCACGTAGATGAAATCAAGAGAGGGCAAGTCATTTTCTATAGCGCTGTACAAACAGACATGTGGTTGAGCAATACAGGAAAGGGTGCTTTGTAGTGATGCCATCCCAGTTTGGTACCCTAAAGAACCTTTCAGTGGATGAAGAACCTTTTCAAAGTTCCAGGGCACCTATGTTAGTATGATACTAAACCTGTGAATTATATTAAATATCCAGGAAAGCTTGAATATAATATATGCAACATAAATATAATAAAACACAGTTAATAAACAAACACTGATCAGACCTTTCTGATAATTATGTGGGCGTGGCTAATGAGCAGCTTGATTGACAGCTGTCTGTCCAATACTTCTAGCCTGCTCTGTCCCTCATACAGAACTCACATCATTATGAATGAAGGAATGAACAATGTTGATATGGATGAATGAATGATCAGGTGACAGGTAACTACAGACAGAAGGTCTAGCTCACTAGCTTTTGGTAATGCTATGTTAGGTTTAGCACTCTAAGCTTCTCTGATGCTGAACCTGTTTTGTGCGGGGGCAGAGCAAGAAACCTCTACCTTCTAATTGGTTAGGACACGCTTACAGAAGCGTTACTCAAGATTAGGACCACCCAGTTTACATGGAGAGGCGAGAAACATGGAGAAAATATGAAATATTTATTCATAAGACAGACTTTGTATATGTATATTGTGGCTCAGAGGTGGGGCTTTAAAGAATAAAGAACTTCTACAAAATCCAAACATTCTAGGAAGAACCCTAAAATTGGTAAAGAACCTTTATATAACCTGAAGTTCTTTAAGTCTTTACAAAAAAACGCTCTTCACATTCACAAATCTCAGTTTCAGACATGGTTCTTTAGTGAACCAATAGTGGATGGCTTCACTGGAATAATCTAATGTGGTGATATTTAATAAAAGAGTGTGATGTTACTTTTGACAGAAGTTCTCTGCTTCTTTCAATGAGATATGAATGAAAAATGATCAGTATCACCAGGCACCATGCTTTAGTTTTCACCAGCAATGCATTCTTAAAAATAAGGTTCCTAAAAGGTCTCTGACTTAAACATGTGACTCTAGGAAAAACCTTTAATTCCTGTAGAATGTTTACATTTTGTGATGGTTATCTAAACTTAAACCATAAGTGTTCCTCACCCTTGCACATTGCACTTACAAAACTGGCTGCACTGAAAGGTTCTTTACAGAACCTGTGTTCTTCAGTGGTTCTTCTCCAACATCTCTTCAAAGAACCCTTTTCTGGCAACTTTTTTTAAAGAGCGAACTGTGGGGTTCTACAGGTTAGAAAGGTTTGTGGATAGAGTAGTCCCATAGGATGAGATGTCAACCCTGCCCCATTCCCAATCCTAGGCTCAATCCCACACACTCCATAATCCCATATTTGGCTTCATTCGCTTGACCTTCTTTTGGACTAGAATATCCTCGTCTGGGCACTGACGCCAAACCTTCAGATTCTGAGGAAGATTTACAGCTACATGTTCAAAACACATACAGATTGGCTTGCTGGGCATGAGCGTCAGGAGTAACTTCCCGTTTACTTTCCTGTTAAAGCTCTGGTTGATCCCCGACCTCACGGCAGGGGGTAGAGACGCCTGTCCCAGCGCCACACTGGCACGAGCCTCAATCTCATTACTGATTGAGGCACACGGCCAGAGCATCCTGGTCAACTGTAAACAAACAGCCCGAGAGACAGAGGGAGAGAGAGACTGAGAGACAGACAGACAGAGAGTCTGCTTGGCTGAGAGAGCCCTAGCGTGTGCAGTGTCTGCTTGGCTGCGGTTGGTAATACAGTAAGCAGGGCATTAATGTGACAGAGGCTTAATGAATCTCACTGAACTGACAGAGATGGACATATCTGCAGGGGCTTAAAGCTGAGCAGCACGCAAGCCTCAACCCAGTCAATCACCCTACTGAGAGAGAGGGAGAGAGAGACAGAGAACAGCAATAAGGAGCACAGAAGAGATATGGAACGTAACACTAATTTTCTAATTATACACACATACATACATTGCCCTTTGATTTGTTTCAGTATGAAGAGATGAATTTGACACCTGTTTGGCATTTCAGCTACAACAGCCTGTTCTAGAAAATGAAAACTACCCCCATTAACTAACTAGATTGTCATTATGGCTTGTTAACTCATTAGATTATCGTTAGTAAGGCGATAGAACCATCTTTCTCTGCCAAATCACTAATATAGGACTAATCAGTTAACACACATTTGGAGGAGGACACAAATTTTGTTACATCAGTTACAATTTGTTACAACAGACACTCACCTTGACTAGACTCATGTTAAGTGACGGGGGGTGAAGACCCAACCTACCCACCCAGAAAGAACAGACAGGTCGTCTAAGCCATCACTGGGAATCAACCCTGTTCCCCTACTTTTTATTCAATCCAGAGTAGAGCAACTGTCTAAGTGCTGGCTCTGACTGGGAAGTAAACAAATCTGGGCTTAAAACTTAAAGGAGTTGCTTGACCAAACAGTTGGACCAAAGTTTCTCTGTTGACCAGCTCAGTTAACGACCTGTCCGAGCCTAAAGGCCAAACAGTTCACTGTTAAATGTAAAATGTTAAGAGTGATGCTGATGTTGATAACAGTCAATGAGAAGACATAGCATCATGCAAATTACACTGTGCTAATTGTTTGCTGTCAGCTTCCACATCCACATCATTAGAATGTGTGGTATAAATATTCCTTTTGGTATTTTGACCATATTTTTCTAGGGGTCCTATATGGTATATGGTATGTGAATGTGTCAGATTTCATTCATCTTTCATCATTCTAGGGTTGCTACCTGAAAGTTGAGACATCGAATCGTCTGTAGGAGACCATCAGTTGACTGAGATTCTTCAAGTGGAGCAGTCGAGAAGGAGGTTAACTGATAAGAGAAGCTGGAGTGGTTGGTAAGCTCGGCTGGATATAACCAGGTCCCAGAAGAAGTCTAAAGTCATTTTGAACTGTTGAAGGACCCCCAACAAAGTTTAATACAGCCGCTCCTTCAAGTTTATCTGAATTTATTTGAGTTTTTATGTTCAAAGAGAAATGAAAGGTAGAACTACGCTGATCATGTTGAAGAAGAGTTATCAGTTATTTCACCATGGTCAATGATATGAATGTATTTTAAACTGCTTCATTTGTTTAATCATGCACACATTGCTTTTAAACTTTGTGTTTATAACCAAATAATACATACAAAAGAAAACAGGATGTAAGAGGATAAACAGGAGTTATATGGAAGTGGAGCACCAGCTCTTTCATTCCTATCAGGGTCTTTGGTTCCTCTAATTAAAGAGGCCCCCAGGTTCGGTGCTACCGTTAGCTATTTGAGCAAGGCCCCAAACCACAAGTTCCTATTCCATTTCCCCTGTATGAAAGAGGCCTCAAAGAAGAACGAGACGTTCTGTTCCTCGTTTGGGAGAACAGTGTGTGGTTTCTGATTGCCCTACTCGCGGTACTGCTAATTTCAGGACACGTTCAAGATTTCTGTTTTTTCATGTCTGGTTGAAAAAAGGCCAGGAATGAAGAGATACTGTAGATTCAGATGATCTTCCATAATCCCTTCAAATCCAGGTTTATTGTTCAGTACTTAATCTTAGGGCTTATTCAGAAACTACTATGAGTGATTTCTATGAAGCTGCTATGTATGCATGGTTGTATGTATGGTACATAGCGTCAAAAACACACTTGTCACTTGACATATTAGTAACTGTTACTCAATAATAGTTTATACAGGATAGATTGAAATACTATAAACTACACATCAGCAGTAGCTTATTCACAAATTTTGGGAAATTACAGAAACTTAGTAATATTAGCATCATATTTGGTACATTTTTTCATTTATATGCATCACAATTGATAGACCATTTTTGTGTGTTATAAACAAAAATGATATGTTTTGTGGGGTGGGCTTAACTAATGGCAGAAAGTGATAGTTAGCATAGTGGTGTCAGGAGTTATCTTAATGATTTTCCAGCAGAAGAAGGTTCTCATACAGTAATAAGTTAACACTTGGCAGTGGGGTGAGGTTTCCTGACCTGTACTCAGGTCAAGGATCCAACTAGACAGCCAAAGCAGTTACAGGTTGACAGTGGCCAGACATCTTCGTATATCATGTGGACGTAAAAAAAAAACTCAAGGCATAGAAATCTCTTGGCCATTTCCAGAACCTTGAATACTGAGTTTATTTATTTATTTATTTAATTGTTTTTTTGTACTGCCGAGCCAATGACAAGGACTTAAACCACAGCTATACATAAGACATGGGATATTATAAACAAGACAAACCTGCATGGTTAAGTTAGTAATAATTCTTTTTTCATTGTTGGATGTATGTTAGAACAATGTAAATCACTAGAATGACAGCTGCTACTGCTTTCTAGGAGTTTGTAAAAATGTTTCTAGTTATAGTTCCAGATATTTTATACTGTAAGGCTAATGTAGCGCTAACAGCTACAGTTAGCTGTATGGCTAATACAATATGACCTCTATGAGTTACATAGGTGAATATCATCTAGATCTGAAGTTTACAAATGCAGGGTTGTGCTGGAGCCATGCTGCTACACTGCTTTTTGAGGTTGAGCTGTAGGACAGGATGGGAAGGACAGACCCAGCACGATGTTGGTGTTCCATAAAAATGGCTTTTCTGGCATCCAGCATATGAGATTTTTGATGCTAATTGGTCTATATCATATAAAACTTTGATTTCAGTCTCAAACTCTAATAAAGGTCTTCTGATTTCTTGTGTTCTTGCCTGTGGTAACCTCCAATGCCTTATATGCAAATGTACTCAACCAAGACCGATGGGTATCTATGATAACCTAATGATGTTTCTTATTCGTTACCCTACATTAAAGCACCAGCTTGCTTGATTAGCAAAAGCGAGTAAACAAGCAGATTACATCATCTATTTTTATATATTAATTGAAGCTAATTTACAAAAGGGAGGTCAATTTGTTTAGTCTGGACTGGGGCCCATAAGATTGTAGTTACGCCACTGTCATTATCTGTTATTATATCGTCTGAACAAGCCGTTCTCCAAACTCCAGCTTTGGCCATGCAGGTTTTCTAGCACAGGTTGCAAGCCTGTGTATGTGTGTCTGTTGATGATGTATAGTATGACCCTGACTTTATCCGCATTCGAGGAACTGCAGGCTAATTTCAAGTGAGAGAGGAGAGAGGTGCCCGGAAACGTCTCTTCATCCCTCTGCTCTGCACTGGATGAATCAAGTCATCCATAATTTACACTTCCTCCCCTCTCTCCCTCTCTCCCTCTCTGTGTATGTGTGTCTGTCTCTCTCTCTTCCTCTATCCCTGACTATTCTGAGGATAGAGAGGACAGGAACAAGGCAGGGGAACACAGTGTACCGAACCCCGCCACAGCATAATCAGCATCACAGACACACAAACACGTCTCTTTCATTCACCCACACATTCACATTCGCTTTCACAGTTACTCTCTCCCAGGCACACAGCCAGTAACACGCTTTTACCTAAAGTAGTAGCTTTTCCTTCATTTCTATATAAGGCACAACGTTCTAGTTTGCTTTACTGAACCTTCTAGATTTGACACCTTTGTATAGGTTCCAGCCGCATACACATCTCAGCTCTATCAGCATTTAATACATTTTCTAGAGTCTTTCTGGATTTCCTCTCACATGTAGCCCCACCACATCTTTTTCAGCTGTTGCTAGCACGACGTCATTGGACAGCTCCTCATTCTTGGAGGGGAACTCTTACTGGCAGTTCTCCTACACTGGCTAACAGACGCTCCCACTGGCTAGCAGCATGGTGAGTGGCAGGATCCCACCCACCTTCAGAGAGCAAGCCTAATACCATGGGTGGCTGTGGCATTGGCAGGGATCGAACTGGCGGTCTCTTGATTACTAGGTGTCTGTGTAGACAGTTCTCCGTCACCCACAGCCCTTCCCCATCACCAGCTGTGCCCCTTTCTCAAACAACTGTATTTATACTGAGGGTAATATAAATCAATCAGCCCCATTCTATGTGTGTGAAGGACTGGACTTGAAGGTTAGACTTTGCACATTTTGTGTGGCTTCACCTGATACCATCACCCACTTTGCATGTTCAGTTCAAACAATGGAGAACACAGCTACTGAATACGGTTAAAATATCCTTGATCTGACCTGAATACCTGGGTGTTTGGGTTGGTGACTCACCAATGAAGCTCAGTAATCCTCTACAATGGAAAGCCAGGGGCACTATATAGAGCCCTATTCCAGGGAACAGAAACAGTTCTCTAAACACTATTCCTCATAGGGGAAAATCAGGAATTTTACATAATACACAATCTAGAAAACTATTGTATGAAACCCATTGCAAGGCTTTAAACACACTCCACTGTTTTCAATCACCTCCACAAAATGCCATACTCTGTGCACTCTATGGAGAATAGGGCATTATTCTGGTGAGAACGTGCGGAAAGATCCATCATTTGATGCAACAGCAAGAGGTGAGTGATAACAATAATAATAATGTTTCATTTCTATAGTGCCTTTCACAAACCCAAGGTCGCTTTATACACATTGGGAAATATGTATATATATTGAAATCTACAAAAAGAGAAAACACTGAAAAAACATGAAGGCTTTAAGATGTGTCTTAACGGCTGAGATAGAGGTGAGACAGAGTTCCAAAGTTTTGGAGATGTTATGTTGAATGCCCTACCCCCTACTGAGCGGGGAACTGGGGCACTTTTGAACTGGGGCACTTTTAGCAAACTAGCACCAGAAAGCCAGAAGTCGACAATCCCAGGGGTACGGACGGAGAGGTTCAGCAATGTGTAAAGTCGGACCCATTACTGTAGTTCCAGCTACTGGACAGCTACAATTAGCTCTAACTATTTGGAAGCTACTGTAATTTTTTTGTTAATATTGTCCAGTAAAATATTTTAACCCGGTGATCAGATTAACTAGGACACTGATGGTAAGAAATGTTGTGTTGAGCTGCTAGCAACAATGAGGGGTGAAAGGGGAAGACTAAGAATCTCCTGCTGTAAAAACAATTCACACACCTTAACAAAGACAGCCATGCTGAGACAAAAGAAAACCCCACACCTCTCCAGCTTCCTTCATGCAAAACAATTGTGGACAACTGTCACAATAAGCGATCACATTTAAATAAATAAAAACACCTATAAATGTTGATTTACTTGCTTGCCTATGAGTAGAAAATGCAGTTCACTTCCGGATTTGGAAATTATGCATGTTTCCACTGAAATAGGTTCCATATTATGGAAGGAAAATCATTGCATGATGCAGATACTGAGGGACGTTCAAAACAGACAGACATTACATTTTATGGCTACTGTGGAAAGAGATTAAGTTCTCTCATTATAACCGAAGTGTGCTTCCAAACAGGGTCGCTTCTTGCAATAAGCAGTATAATGTCCCTGTCTTAAACAAAGCCTTGTAGCTGTGGGTTAATGTAAATGGCAGCTGGCATTTTTACAAAGACCATTAAAGGTTCTATTTACAGTCATCGTCAAAAGAAGAGTTGCACCCAGAAGGAAGTGTCAGATTGCCATGCTCTTGGGAAGGAAGATAAAGGTTACCAGGAACAATAAATTATGATAAAATTAGACTGATATGGGCAATATTTACTGAGCTACACATACAGAAGTAGTGTCTATCAGAATGGTGTTGGGCCATAATGTTAGCTAAGGCAACATGCCAGACATCTCGGCATGGAGTGGGATAGGTTCCTAATGGGGTCCTACTATAATTCATCTCCTGCTGCTTGAATATTCTCATACAGTTCTTGCAGTATCCTGCAGATTTCGCAGTAGGGGTGAAGTGGACAGGCCTTCTGGACACTTTGACGTGTGATGCAACACCTTTCATCTTGGTGCTGACCATGGTGCCTCCACACACCATTGCAGTCTTTGGTGACGTGGACGTGCTGTTAAGGGCAGCCATCGTAACGGTCTGTGTCCATGTAGTCCTGCATCATGCAGCTGTCTGCCAATGTGCTGGCACGAACAGGGTGACTCATGGAGGCCATCACTGCTTGCTGAATGCCCACAATTGTGGCTGTTGTGTCTGTCAGGTACAATGATAAGGCCCGTCCTTGCTTATATCCTTGGTTATGTGTGGCCGAGTGTAAAACTTGAATCATTCGCATGTCTTACATTGTTAAACCTACCCACCAAGTTTCATTTCCGTTGGTTGATTCCTTCTGAACTATTTGTGCAACTATTCCTTTGACGATGAGTGTATATTAATGACTCCTAATTAAAATGACAGAATTCTTCATTGTTTTTCATTCTTGCATGTCAAGAAAGACCGAGGTGACTTCGAGGAGTATGTTTCCAAAGGCCTCAGGTTTTTGAAAACAGCACAGCTTTGGAAAAAAACAAAAATACACCTGTGTTTATTTGGTACAAGCTTTGCATAGCTCTAAAAGTTTGTCTCAACTTTTATTAGCAGGCCCTAGTAAGCTTAGCAATAACAAACCTGTATGGGTGCGCTCTTTCTTGCAAGTCGGTTCTTGCAAAGAGGTTTGGTAAGAATGTTCTTCCCATTAACACAAGTTCATTCGTCATGTTTTTGGTATTGAGTAACGCCCCGCACCTCACGCCATGACCCATAAAGCCACAAACAGCAGCCCGTCCGCTTTGTTTACAGTAAGGTGGCCCTACCAAAAGCCATTAGCCTAAAATTGGATTCTACTGCTGCGTGCCAATGGCGTGAGAGCGAGGTGTGAGAGGACGCGTTAACGGCTTAGTGTGGCAAAGAGCTCGGGCTTCGTGATTGTTTTTTTGTTTCGTAAACTTTGGGATTGGCACTAAATGTCATTTGGGAACTTTTTGTGAGTAACACTTTGCCCCAAGCTTGCGAGCTTCTTTTAGCGGAGCTGCGATCTAAAACAACAAGAGTAGCCTCGCTGTTGGAAGCCGGAGAGAAAAACAAACCTGTTGACCCTACTGTTAAGATGGCGAGATTTTCTTTGAAGGCACAGATGGCCAGAGAAAAGAGGTTGTGTGTGTTGGGGAGGGATTCCTAGATAGCTGATCCCGCTGGTACTTGGCCTTGTCGGATCTCCAGTTCTCTTTGTAGTGATTCAAAAGGCACCAAGATAGAAAATGCATAATCCAATGTTATGATCTTTTGTGTATGCATATATCTACACTACTATACAAATGTTTGGATAGTTTTCAGTGACAAAAGACCAGTTTGTTCACAGAACAATAAGGAAATTGTATGGATTGGATGTGTAGTTTATAGAATATAGTAATTACTAAGAGGCTATGAAGTATAATTTAAGTCACAATTTAAAATTTGACATGCATATTTAAAAACTGCTGAACAAATCTCAAGACATGTAACTTCACTAAATATGACTGTAAATTAGTAATTACCAAGTGGGTGCCTTTAGGACCTTAAGACTTTAAAGAAGGCCTAATTATTTGTGAACTAAAATACCTGCTTGTAATATTTAGTTCCATTTTATTCAATAGTCAGATGCCAAAGTTTGGGCACCCCTCGTCCAGTGACAAGATTTTCAGAAACACTTTACTGTATAGTACTGTCCATAAGGTTATATGACACATACATATAGAGATTGCCATGACCACTAACCTAACCTTACATAACTGTTTATAAATACTTGTTCCAATAGACATAAATGGCTGTGAAGGTTACAGTTGCCAAATTTGATCAAAGGTAGCTAAAGTAGCCTCTATGACGGATGACGCCAATTAGAATCAGCATTTATGAACAGTGTGAAAATAAGTCAACTCATTATCTACAGAGAACACACCTCTGAGCATTTTAAAGGACAATTTATGTTTATTTTCTGAATTTAACATATAGATTTATTTCATGTTATCTGCACAAATATTGTAGGAAATGACACATTTGAGTTTATTACCTGTAAAGGAAGTGAACTTCTTTTTACTAAGATAACAAAAACTTTTTGTATTGTAGTAATACTTTTATTTCATGGTTAAATTTAGGTTGGAAACAAAAGAGTTATAATGGTACAAAGTCCAACAGGAAATTGTCCAGTCATGCTTTGTTTCATGCAGTATGTAGACAGATTACAGCCAAGCAATCCCTCCCATTGCTTAGGGCTTCAGGAGCTGGACAGAAAGCTTTACATATCCAATTAACTACCAACATAAGTAGAAAGCGACAGATCATGACAGATCAACCAATCATGTTTTGATTTACAGAAGGTGGGAAAAAATAGTGAGATAAAGCATCAGTCTAGACTCTCTGGAGCTTACCTTCCGCGTTTAAGGTGGTAGTAACTCCAGGCTCCTGCACATGGCGCTGCAAAAGGATGATGGGGCTGTGGGGTGTGAGTGACAGGACTCATATATTGATAAGAAGTCGTACAGTGTGTTGAATGTCTCGTTTGATGTGTAAAAACTTGGTCACAAATCAGATGTTAATGCTTGGCTAAAAGGAGTGATTGTATTTGGGCCTGCCAAAGGACACAGTGTGAAGGAAGTAGCTGAATTTGCAGGTGTATGGAAACGTATGGTCATACAAGTCTACCAGCAGTGGCTAAAATCCCAATCTACAGCAAATTCTCCTCAGAACTGTGCCAGGGAAGGCATGCACCAAATCTGGCCCAACTGCACAATTCGCAGCTGTTATTCATGCTCGTGGGGGTATTACACACTATTAGGTACATTTCAGTCACAGGTGACTATTTGGTGAGCTTTTGTAAAATAGCAAAAAATGTATAATAATAATAATAACAAAATTATTATTACCAGGGATTCCAAACTTTTAAATGGTAGTGTCTATTCATGTTTGAACATTTCCAGAAGCAATGCATCTATATCCTCCAGGCCTGGAGTCACCAAAACATGATTAATACTCTGTGCAGTAAAACTGTATTAGGTGGCTTCCAATAGAAGAGCATAATTGCAAGAAGTTGGTTCTAAATGGACGTGGAATTTGATTTGGCCAGTTATATCACAGCTGCGATATCTTTCCAGCTTCCCGTTTCCATTTGATCTATTGGAACAGGCTGCTGCAGCATCCCCTGCCAGAGGCGCTACATTCAGACCACACATTCACATGCACACACACTCACACATGGTCTCATGGGCAGCTCAGCAGGAAGAGCCCTGTAGTTTTCATGTAAGCCATCACAGAAAGGCATGTTTGGATCTGTGAACCACAGGGAAGTATTTTGACCCTTTGGCCTTCACACATCCTTACTTCCTCTAAGCATTGCACAGGTGTTTCTAACTCTTCAACTATGTGTGCATGAGTCCCTCTCTTAAAGCGATAGTTTGCTAAAAAGTTTTCCTTAACACAGCCGATCAGCCAATTGGTGACTTAAGGCTTTAAAATGTTAATTTTGAACTGGAGCTGCAATAGGGCTTTGTCCAAACTTGACTGCTTACATTTCCCAAGTACAGTTATATGCAAAACTTTGAACACCCTCAGTCAAATGAGTTTTAGTTGGTTTTGTTGAAAATAAACATCTTGTGCACGTAAAAATATACATACTACACATTTTTTGCTAATTATAGTGCACAATTCTCTTTATTTGCTGACTTTTAATATTAAAAACAATTAAAACGTGTAATATCATCAATTTTGCCCAAGTACAGTTTAGTGCAACAAAAAGGACATTTATACATTCTTCCTTAAATGAATAGTTGCCCACCGAAAGAAGTGTCAGATTTCAATACTATTGAGAAGGTTACCAGGAACAATAAATGATGCTAGGTTTAGACTGATATGAGCAATATTTATTGTGCTACACATACAGAAGTAGTGTCTCTCGGTATGGCGCCAGGCAATGCAACATGCCAGATGTCTCGCAATGGAGGTGTAGAGGTTTCTAACGGTGTCCTGTGATAATCCATTCTATGCAGCTTGAATATTCTCACACAGTTCCTGCAGATTTTGCGGTAGGGGTGGCGGTGGAGGGACACCAAGCTTGATCATGTGGGTCGGATCAGGTCAAGTTTGAACTCAAAACTTGGTGCTGTAGAATGCTGTAACCTCAGGTCGGGCTCGGAGAGAAAGCTCTCAGGGTATGTTCAGGTTCTTGTCCACAATTTTAGGCACAAATAAAGCTACAAAGCAGTGTAGTTACAACATAGTTAACAAGCAATGCAAAATCACAACCCATTGACTAGTATTGTGCCAACTGCATGCCTAAATCAGCACACACAAGTAATATCAAATAGACTTGCCTATCTTGCTTCTAGCACTGCGACCAGTGGCGAAGTGTGACTATTTGAGCTAGATCTTCAGTTCTGTCAAAATACAACAATATTGTTAATTTCTGGTAGCATTCCTAGGGGATTTCTAGTAATATGTTAGTGCTAAGCTAACAATGGAGTGCATGAACATTATTTAGTTGAGCCAAGTTAAGGTTTTCCAGGGGGTTCCAGGACCCACAAATTAACTTGTTGGCCCCCCTGAATTCTGGGGGATCCATGAAAACAGACATATGATGTTATGCTGTCATTGTTTACCCAACACACCTGCAATCAGCAAGTTTCTGTCTTTCTTGACTAACTAGAGCCTCTGGGGAGCAAACTGGCATTATGTTATACAATATGCTGTAACATGTTTGTAAATAAGAAAACCTGTCCAATTTCCCAAGAGACTGGTGAAAGAATAAAAAAATACTTATTTCTCAAAATTAAAAAAAGATGTGTAAGATTGCAGTTAATCTATGGACAATTACATTACCAGGCTAGAATTTCCAGAATAACAATTGTTAAACCCAACATTCTGTAGCCATTAAAATTAGAATCACTGCTTTAAAGGTGAGTGAGCAGCCAGCCAACGCTGGATTAGCAAGCAAACATTGGACTCCCCCAAATACCAGGGGTTATATTGCACACTGGCATTAACATATATATATATTTACCTAGTATTTCAGTTTTGAAGTGAATCTTTCAGAAGAGCCCATGAAGCTGCCGCTATAGCATACAGCTGCTCCTGTCTTCCATTTCTGATAACTAAATGAAACCTGGTTAGACTACAGCTCAAATTCACAGTTAGCTACATATCTAGAACTTCCGGAAGGCCTAGAGTCATAAAAATTCCTCTTACTGGAAATACATATATATTTGTTGATGGCGATGTCATTTCCTGATCACATTGGTAATTATCTAAAGGTTTTCCAACCTTCCAATTCTTAACTAATCAGGTACTGTAGAGAACAGAAATCTTGATTGGACAATGTTCACGTGGGTGAAAGATTTTTAGCGACACCTTAAAAATGAACTAAGAGTATTACTACAATACTTGTAGAGTTTAAACACAAAAGCATGAAGATTCTCTTAAATAGGCATGAACTAAAGCTAAAGCCACTAGTGTATCTGAATGGTCAAAAAAAACAAAGGATTAAGTTTATCTCTGCATCCAACACACACCCAACACACGGATGCTGTCCAAACACCACAGTCATTTCAGGTCACTGCTCTTGCCCAGTAGGGGTTGTGACTGACAGACCAGCGCAGGACTGCCAAACTGCTACTGCTCTTGCCACAAGAGAGAATAAGTGCCTGTAAGTCATTCAGAAGTGCTCTGACTGCAGCCAACCAACCTTTCTATAACATGCCCACAGTATCTTTTATAACTACTGCTGTGAGACTGAACGACCTGTACAAAGCATAGCAAAAAGTCCCATTCAACAAGAAACTGTAGAACTTGTAGAACAGTACAACTCAGCTTTGTCAAAACATGCTGATATACAACACATAACTCATTATAAATGAACTTTCCTGCATTTCAAAGGTCACAGATCTCAGGGAACAGTTTTTGTAGAGCAATCAAGTTTTTTAGGGATCATTCTCCAGACTAAAGAGAAGAGGGACCATCAGCACAGAGCATACATGAAGTATGGGGGCTGGCATTTGTGCACATGGCACGGGTGACTTGCACATCTGTGAAGGCATCATTAATGCTGAATGATATGTGGGTTTTGGAGCAACATGTGCTGCCATCCAGATGACGTCTATTTCAGGGAAGGCCTTGCTTGTTTCAGCAAGACAATGCCAAGCCACATTCTGCATGTATTACAGCAGAATAGCTCTGGAAGTAAACGAACCTGGGTGCTGCACTGGCCTGCCTGCAGCATTTGATCACTTCAGTTCCCAAACGCTTACAGTTGTTGAGTGTTGTTAAAAGAGGAGGTGATGAGCACAGTGGTAAACATGAACCTGGGTCAACTTTTTTGAAACATGCTACTGGCATTAAATTCAAAATGGACGTATATTTTTAAAATTATATTTAGTATGGCCTTCAAGTACAAGTTTTCATCATCAGGAAAAAAATAAAAACACATTTTTAATGGAAAATCTACAGCTTCCATTCTTTCCAGGAGACCTGCTTTGAGTTTCTTTGAGTGTGTTTCTTTCACACCTGCAAAGTTCAGTCTTATAAGTTGGTTGCATTCTATAATTTTATTGATCCAAGCAATTTCAGACACATTCATTAATTTGAAAGTTTTCTTTTCTCATTAATGGCTTCTTGACAGGCACACGTCTTTTCAGTGTGCAAAAGAAATACAGACTCATTACCTCGTTAAACTCCCTGGGAGCCTAAATCTGTGTTACCGGTCATCTGATCCACAATATATACATATACAAAATATTTCTTATGCAAACCTTCCCAAAGTCTCATAAATGTTTGATGTATTTCACCACTATTGCTCCCCTCTCATGTAAAATAGGAGGTTCTAATAGTGGGTTACCTACTGTAAGCACTTTCTAACCCATCACAAGGCTTACATGGCTCTGCCTTGCTTTGAGTCTGAGCAACCCAGTGAACTAAAGCTAACTTAGTAAGCATCTTAGTATACTTGCTAGCTATCCACCTGTCCATCTGTCTATATACCGGTGTGTTTGGTACGTCTGAGCTTCGTTCACCCAGCTAACATTATGCCAGCATTCTGTGAGTGTGCCTTCCCTGGATGCTCATCCAGAAGTAAAGTGGATAACTGCCTTGCTGTCTCTAAGGTATCGTCACATAAAAAGTGGATAAGTGTGGGTAAGCGGTGTCGTCTACAACACCACCAGCATATGTAGAGCGCATTTCACTGAGGAGCTTCAGTAACTTCACTCAGAAGGTTTAGTGTTTATGCTAAAACCCTTAGTCTGAAGCCTGAAGCTGAACCTGCTCTACCTCTTCTCTCAAATGAAGAACAAGCTGCAGCCACAACGTAAAGAACTAGGTTTTCACCATAATCTGTATTATTGGCATTATCATAATTATCATAATTTTAATTCTGCCGGAGACATAAGAAGCCTGCCATTCCATCACCACTGTGAACGCAAGTTATCTGGTGCTCCACAACTCCTTATCGGTTGGCTCATACATGTAACTTACGGCCGTATGATGTTCTGTTGTAGTTCACATTCTGTTGTTCTGGTGTAACATGGTGTTGTTTTCTGTTAAGTAAATCCGGTCGAGGTCTTTATTTGTAAAGGGGAGCAGATTTGGACGCAACACCTATTCTCTCCACATGTGCTGTTATGTTCAGTATGGAGACTTGATGGCAAATATTAAAACTCTCTAATCTTTGGATCTAATCCTGAATATCTGTGGCTAGAAAAGCTTCTCTGTCTCTGGACTGTGTGTGAAACAAGAAAGCTTGTGCATAAGAGCTGGAGGTAATGTGTCATCTTTATGCAAATTTAAAGGAATGCCCAAAATATGATATTTTATGTTGTAATATAAATATAAATATAAAGTGTGTTTGGTTTGTGGATGAATCTTCAGGTCAGTGGTGGAGGGAGAGTCAGTATTGGAGGATGAGTCAGTGATGAGGATGAGTCAGTGATGGCGGGCGAGTCAGTGATGGAGGGCGAGTCAGTGATGAAGTAATGCTGAAATATTAAGGCCATGACCAGACCATTCTTGGATTGTAAGAATGAGTGAATTTTCTACTGTTTAGTGTTTTATAAAATTTGTATTTTGTCTTTTCGTTTAAACTTTGCTGGATGTTTTAACATAACACCAAAGTGTAAAATGTGTTCCCAGAGGCTTTAAATTAAATGGGATTTTTGCTAATGTTCTGAAAAGCTTGTCCAACCTAGCGACAGTATCCACATTAGCATTAACATTTTTAGCATTAGCATTTGTGACTAAAGTTCGACCATGATGGGGGAAACCTTTGCCAGCAACCACAGTCAACAAAAGCTGGTCATTAGTTTGAAGATGCTCCACCTGTACACCATATATGGGGGTGATTGTCCATGTGTGGAGAGAGGGCTAGAGCAAGCTAGCTCTATGTGGATCACAACATGCTGTCTTCACGTCCGTGCTGCATCATTGCTTTATCGTCTTTAGTTGGTGTGCGTAGATGAGATAGAGAGAATAACATTAGCAAATACAGAGGTGACAAAAGTACATCTGTACAGCTAAAAGCCTGAGCTATGTCTAAGCTTGGTCTGTACTATTGTCTATTTGGCAACACTTTACATGAGCCTTGACATATAACATGGACATAACCATGCAGTAAACATGTCTTAAGCTGTCATGAGCTGTCAAGACACTGTTATATTGCTGACCATATGACAGCATATGCTATCTACCATAGCAGTCTGTTCTTATAGTTGTAGTATGTCCACTGATTTGAACTTATTGAAAGTGGTTTGATGTGAAATGGTCTGTTCTAGGGAAATGTACAGAGTCAGAATTGTTCATAGTGGTGCGAACAGGAACGAAGAAATTCCCAGCATCTCCCTCTGAGATGACACATGATACATATGGGCCCAGGTGTCTTGGTTGGTCAGTTTTGTTTTTTCTCCTCAGACACATTTAGGAAAATGTCCTCGTCCAGGTCAGACTGTTCCCTCTAATCATTTGCTGCCATGAGAGAAGTATCTGACGCAAGCATCTGATGGCCCTGATGCAAGAGCTCATAACAGGATGTCTCCAATGTTATTTTAGCACCTTGTACCCCATACCATGTTGTAGTAAGTGTACTGGTAAGTTCCTTTCCAAGAACACATCCCAGGACTGGCATACTGGAGATAGTATTCCACAATAGCATGCCCACCACATGAGTGGCATACTGTAGATTGTATTCCACAACGGCATGGGAATTGAACATTGGCAACCGGACAATGCTTTTGAGTACAGTGATCTTTGCCAAAGCCAGACTGCTTTGAAGCACCTTCTTGTCATGCTAGCCTCTTGACCCTGAACCATCAAACTCTCTTAGGCCTTGTAGGTGATGATGGAGTTAGGGCTCTGTGTTCACACGCCTCTCTCTATAATAATCGCTAACCTTATTTCAACTCAGCTGTGGGCTCAGATTCTAATTCTGTTGTTTTCTTGCCTTTCTTTTTGGTTTTTGAGAAAGCCTCTTAGCCTCATTCACCCCCATCTGAACGGAGAAACCAGGACGTTGGGTTATAGAAGCGGAAGCCGCTTCAGTCAGTCTGGGTAATTGTGCCAGTGAAGCAAAGGCAGTTTTCAGTTCAAAAATGACTAATGTGCCGCTATAGACAACCACCCACGTTGGTGGTTATTTTAGCAGAACAGGTCTTGTTTTGCATGCGTGCGTGATCGGAAGATGTTTCCGTGAGAGGTGAGAGGCTAAATGAGGACGTATCTAAATGAAGTTCCCACCATTTTGTATTCCTGGTTCTCAGGAAGTTTGCAACAGGATCTATGGATATATGTCATTATGGTTATATGGCTATATGTCATTTCTGTTGTACATGTCAGCTCACAAAAATTATGACTGTGCTCATAAAAGGTCATGAACCTTTAATTCTCTTCCCTCAGACCTTTATAAGTGTTATACGGCTTTATAACATTTCATGTTTGTTTGCACACAATCATGCAAAAACACAGTTATGAGCTCTTAATGGTCTCTATGGACCTCTGAAGTCATGCATCATTCTGTGGTTGGTATTAGCTACAGAACTGTGAGATATACAACTGTAATATCTGATTTGCAGGCTAAGCAGACAGTTTAACCAGACTTAATTGTTCCATCACCATACTCTGACCAAAATACCCCACAGAAATCACCAAGCTTTGTCAAATGTGGTAGTAGCATGCTACAGTTTGAGTAGCTGTTTTTTTAAATAGCAATATTTCAGTCTAATAGTAGACCCATTTTAATGCAACATCACTGCAATGCGCCAGAGTGCTAGCTTGCATCTGGCAATATTAATATTAATATTTCATGTCAGGTCAGGTCAGGGATAATTTTTGGGACAGGTTTTTGGGACAATTTTTCCTATAGAGAACAACCACTTAGAGTTGGAGCTCCTAATATGGGCAGGCATAATACACACAACACAATGACACATGATGATTAGTGAATGGTAATTTGGCACAAAATAGACTGAAATGATCCTTATTACATACACTCATCATCAAAACAATAGTTGCACAAATAGCTGCACCCAGAAGTAATCAACCAACAAGAACAAAACTTGGTGGGTAGGTTTGACATCGTGAGACAAAAGGCAAATGATTCAAGTTTCACACTCGGCCACACGTGTGACGTAAGCAAGGGTGGGCCTTATCACTGTACCTGACTGACCCAACAGTCATGATTGTAGACATTCAGGGAGCAGTGATGCCCTCCATGAGTCATCCTGTTAGTGCCAGCACCACTGACAGCTGGCTGCACAACACAGGACTACATGCACAAGGACTATTATGATGACTGCCCATAACACCACGTCAACATCACCAAAGACTACAATGGAGTCGTGCCAGACTGTCGTGGAGTGACTCAGAATGGCAGTGGGTCATCTTCAGTGACGAGTCCCGCTTTTGTCTTGGTGGAGATGACCAATGAATCCGTTTGTTGTCATGTGTCACACGTGCAGAAGTCACTCCACCTCCACCCCTACGGCAAAATCTGCAGGATTATTACAGGACACCATTAGTAACCTCTACCCTCAACTGAAGTTGAACGACGAGACATGTTACGGTAGCAAACATGGCAGCCCAAAGCCACACTGACAGACAGTACTTCTGTATGTGTAGCTCAATAAATATTGCCAATATCAGTATCAATTTATCATCATTTATCATTCCTGGTGACCGTTATCTTCCAGCTAGCATCGCATTGCAATCTGACACTTCCTTCTGGGTGCAACTATTCTTTTGATTTGTTCAAGACTGACGCAAATAGAATTATCTCCTATTAAACAGGTACGTTTACATGGAAGATGAAAAGTTAATAGTTTAGCAAAAACAGACCATAAACATGGACAGAGTCTTCCAATACCCACATCATGCTGCATCCACCCACTTCACTTGATACCCCCTCCCTCCCAGGTACGCTCTCCATTTTTTTTCATAACAGCCTTGCACAATATGGCGTAACCTCGCAGCGGATTACTGCTCCCATGCTCATTAGAGTCTTACGTAACATAGGGGATTGTTTTCCAGCCACTCCTCTGTGTATCTCGGAGGACTTTGTGTGCTGGAGATAGAGAGATAGAGATAAGAAAGAGCCGCCTGCAGAGCTGTTGCTGTTGCTGCTGCTGCTGCTGCTGCTCTTGCTGCTCGAAGCCTGAGTGGCTTGTGCACTGACCTGGTTTCGGTGACAATAAGAGCGGGAGAGTGAGAAAGAGGCCTTGTGAATTATGGCTTTACTTTCTGCGCCGTAGTTGTGCTGTTTTTATTGCTCCTCCGCTGGCCACGCAGTAACCGGTAGCCGCAGGGCTCAGCACAGGCACGGCTCAGATTCCTCAAATGAACCAAAGCAAGCACCAGCACGTACACATGGCCCTCTAACCCTCAAGATTTTCCAGTGTTCTTCACAGATCCTGATTCTCTGTTTAAGAATGATTTTTTTTGTCATTCTATTTTCTTATTTGGTTAAATAGGAAACTTAAAGGAAAATTCTGCATAATTCACTTGTGATGGTAGATGTACCATTTTAGAGAAACTTTAGCCAGAATTGTTTAATGTCTTGAAAAGTTACATGATAGAAAGCTATTAGATGAAATGGTTATAAATATGCTGTCTGATGTCTGGCCATTGTTTTATGATAGTTTTAAGATAAGCTAGTGGCATAAAACACAATTTTTCAATCAATCAATCAATCAATCAATCAATCAACCAATCAATCAATCAATCAATCAATCAATCAATATTTATTGGTAGAGTGCTGTTTACAACTAATGTTGTCTCAAAGCAGCTTCAGAGAAAAGCAGTTTATATAAAGGAAAAGAAAAACACGGAGTCCATGTACAGATGTAGGAAAGGAAGTCCGGGTCCAAGTCCCCGTGAGCAAGCCAGAGGCAACAGTGGCGAGGAAAAGCTCCCTTAGTAAGGAAGAAACCTCGAGAGGAACCAGGCTCGAGGGGGGAACCCATGCTCCTCAGGTCGATCCCGGTTGAGGAGAGAAAGACAGAACTAACAGAAAAAGAATCTATTAGATACAATTTTTAAAAAGCAATTTATGGCAGAGAGGAACATGGAGGTGCTATAAGACAAAAAAAATGCCCAAATAAAACTTTATTCCAGATTTATCATGTTATTTTAAAAACCCAGAAGACATGTGAAGGTCGGTGGTGGCACTGATACTACAATATAATGGCTATGTTTGTGTTGTAGACATTACTATCCCTGGTTCCCATCACCACCTCTGTAGGGAAATCAGAGTCAGTAGGTTTGTCTACACTGAAGGATTTCACACGAAATGCTATTAATGTTGCATACATCTCAACAGGTGAAATTGTTTTAACCCAATTTTGAGCACTACTTGAAGCTACCTTGATTGCCTTTTGACTAATCAAGGAACAACACTTCACTCTCAGTGTCAAAGCATATGTACTAGATTATTTGATCTATATGACTGATGCTTTGATTGCCTGGACATGATCACGCCCCTTGTATATGCAACCAAATGTAAGCATATCCTTTTTTCCCCAAACATGAATAAGCACAGTGCTTAAGAACTCACTAAATGCACACTATACAATCACTCTTTCCCAAAAATGCATCAAAGTGGCATTTCCCATAGTTCAATGTGTTTGTTTCAGAAATATCAGGGAAGTATCACAAAATAGCCTTAACTGATACAAATCCGCACATTTGAGATCTTACCGAGAACTCACGCGTTTTTCATAAATCCTAAAATATGGGTTTGGGGTGTGAATAAGAAGAATTGGGGGAAACACTTGGTGTTATATATTAATCACCAACGGTTTGAAACACTAAACAGAAGAACGCTAAAGGGTATGGGACATTCACTCAACTTCACATACATTAACTGATGAGAACTCATCAGCTGCATCAGCAAGAGTTAGCAGCAGCTTGGGGTTGAGTAGAAAGGGGAGGTGTCCTGCAAGACCGTGGTTTTGTACTGTAGGTTTGTACTGTAGGTTACAATACTGCAAAGCAAACAAATAGTGAACTGCAAAACACTAACCAGCATATTTACAGAAATTAGCCATAAATGTTCTGGAACAGAGTTTTATGGACTGATAATACCAATATCAACATCTACCAAAACATTAGAAAGAGCTAAGTGTGAGAAAAAGAAAGGATCTGCTCATGATCCAAAACATACAGGCTCCTTGAAGGTGGTGCAATGGCTTGGACTTGCATGGCTGCTTCTAGAACATTGATTATGTTAGCAGTTATCACACTGATAAGGTAACTTTGATGGTGGCAGCAGAATGGATTCAGAAGTCTACAGAAACATTCTGTCTGTCAGGTTACAGAGAAATGCATCCAATCTTATGAGGAGGAATTTCAGCTCCCAGCAGGACAATGACCCAAAACACACTACCAACACAACAGAGGAACAATGCTGAAGGTTTTAGACTGGCCAAGTTAATCACTAGACCCCAACACAACTCAGTGTACATTTCACCTTCCGAAAAGGAGAGTGAATTGAGAACCCCCAAAACAAACAATAACTGCAAGAAGCTGCAGCAAAAGGTCAAGAAAAAGCATCACAAAAGCAGAATGGAACAGTTTGCTGGCTCAATGCAGTTATCACAAGCAACCAAATAAGTGTTATTCACTTTAAGACTTTAAAAATGGGTGGCCTTGTTGTTTAACATAGCTAGATGAAAAGACCTGAAACGTTATTCATTCATTCATCCTCTTGGTTGCAGGAGGTGCTGGGTCTCAGCGCTCATTGAGTGGAAAACAGGAAACACTCTGGACAGGCCACCAGTCCATCTCAGGGCAGACACACAGACACACACATTCACTCACACACTGACACTGAGGAGGGCAACTTGGACTGTGGGAGTAATCCAGAGCACCTGTTGGAAATCCACACAGACATGGGGAGAACATGCATACTCCACACAGAAAGGACCCTGGTTGCCTGGCTGGGGAATCAACCCCCAATATCTGAGAACAAAAGCATCAAATATGCATGAATAATCTGATATTAATTTTTCTCTTTTATTCTGAAGCCCAAGTATCTTTAGTGTGGAGCAAAAACAAAATAACTGGCCTTGCTGTTACAATACTTTCAGAGAAGACAGTATTACTTCAAACTCTATTTAACCTAGTGTTTAAAAAGTGAAGGAAATTTATTTTATGATATGGCCTCTTCAGCTATATGATATTGTTCCATTCCAGATATAACGTGTTCCATGTGCCATTCCAGCTTATAAGCAGATATAAGATTTTAAACCACCTCCAAACCTAAGAATGGTGCAGATCTGATTGGCGGCAATTGGATTCATGTGTTTTTGACTGTCCAGACTATGAAAAATCAAAAATATAATTTATGCCAAAAATTTAATTTGGGCTTGCAGTCTGAAAAAGCCTTATGTGTCCAAGCAGTGTGCTCCCTCCACTGTGTAAACCAATGCCAACTGCCCTGTAGATTTCACAGTAACATCATTTTGATACCCCCTCTTGGCCCTGGCCAGGCCTGGTTATCTCACATATGGCAATGTAATAGGGGAAGGGTATTGGTGGAATTTGCCATTCTAAACTGACCTGAGGTCAGGTTCCCACTTTAGTGTATAATGGCAAAGATTATGGCTTGAATAATGGGAGCTGGTTACAGATCAGAGTCAAAGGGCAACTGCTTCCTAAAGTGGATGGAAAAGGAATGCTGATGCTGAGAGATTGATGGCATTGGAGGAACGTGTGGGGTGGCTTTAAGTGTGGGGTGGCTTCAACACGTGCCTGGTGCTCTTTGAAGAGTCATTTCAGTAGAGGAGGTTAAGGTGCTAAGGTGAAGCCATCTCCTTATTGAATTTCTAATGCTGTTTAAGGTTAATGTGTTCTCTGATTCATGCTTCGGTAAGCATGTTGAAGAGGACAAGAGCTTGCAAGGTGATGCTGCTTGATTGTTCAACTGTGCGTATGTGTGCTTTGTGTTATTTTGAATTCAAGTGAAGCTAACCTCTGTAAAATCCTCTCTTGCCCTGCCCTTGTCTTTGTTTCACCCCTCTTGTTTACTTTCCCTCTTTTCTTTGGCCATGTGCTTCTGTTTGTTTTGGTTTCCTTGCTCCTCTCTTCCACCGCCCCATTGCCTTTCCCTATGCCTCTAGTCTGTGGCCCTGCCCTCTCTTTAGCCCCAGGTGTCTCTGTGCATTTATACCCCTCATTAAAGTGTGTTTTTCAGATTCCCATTTTGCAAATTTATTCCTAGTGTTTTAGGTTATTTTTTTGCTTTTGCTTTGTTTCTTCCATTTTTTTTCTTTGCTACTTTCATTATAGACACCAAAAACACTTGCGTCCTGCTTCCTTGTCTTCTGCATCTTCCATCACATTACAACCTACAAGCTATAATGAGTATTTTGCATGGCTCTGGCATTTATTTAAAATGGAGAATATGACTGGAGAAGAAATCTGTTTTCTGGCTCATATACATGGTAACAAAGAGCTTGTTAATTAGTCTCTTGGGACCGGACGTGACCTTGTAACAAGAATGTCTGGGGCTCAATCATGAGAAATTAAATGATAAATGTGGGTGGAAACAAAATCGTATCAGATAGGAAACAAAATTAGTGTGAAATTGCTAAACCAATCCAGTACTTTGTGATGGGAAAGCTCAAAGCAGACATTCATCAACTCTGTCAACAAGCCTGTCATTAGTGCCATGAGGATAACATAAATTAGCATTAAATTTGTCATAATAAAATCCCCCCCCCCCCAAATTTTATTTAAGCATCTATGTATGTGTCGTGTAGGTGGAGAACACACTACATGTGAGGTAAACACAGATGAGCTAAAATACAAAAACTAAACATTGACTTAATACCTTCCAAACAGCAAGATAACTTTACCTGACAAGAAATCTGAAAATAGGTTCCAGTATAGACAAAAATGTAGGCTCTGATAAAAAAAAAGCTTGAAATCAGACTTTCTACTGCACTAAATAATACATTTTATGGCGTTCTTAAGAAAAAAAAGAATAAATTAAGGCTTAAGAGCATGAAAACAAATCACTAATTTAAGTGGAAAGGACTTAATACTACTGAAGTATGAGTATGGCCCATCCTGAAATAGGTGGGCCCAAAACCATATTTATTTTAAAACTAGTCCTTAGTCCTCAGAGCATCCACCTTAAACAGGAAACTGGACTGCAAAGGAAATTTGCCTTTACGTGTATTGACAACTGAACAGAGAGATTTAGACTGAACACTGAAGCATTAAAGAACAAAAAGGTTCTACTGTTTGAACATCAGAGAGAGAAATATGAAATGAATGAAATAAAACAGAATAAAACAAAACCTCAGCAGAGGAAAGTGAAGAGTAACTGGATGCCCTGACTAGCCAAATCAGACACAGGTACATAGCAACAAATGACTGAAAGAGAGTGCCATTACATTTCTCTGAAGCTGGGGTCACCTACATCTGAGCAGTGCAATCAAAGTGTAAGTTTCTTTTCCTGGTAGGTGAAGCATGTTGGGCCAATGCCATTACATCTAATGTAGCTTGTTTTACCTGTAACTTACTCAAGTTTAAGAAGATGAATTGAGGCCTAAAGAGATATTCTTGCTCAATTTAGGAATACACCATAAATTCAAAGATAGAAATTTGTAAATAACTTCTAAAACAAGATCATAAATCTCATATTTCCAGAGCTAAGAGTTTATATCTTGGCAAGCACAGAACTATTTGATGTGTAAACAAGTCAAGACATCTCTTTTCCTTTGAGTTTCAGTGAAAGTCATTGGAAGTGGTTTCATCAATTGTATCCACTCCAGATGATATGAGAGCATTGGACTAGGCTAATTTGGGGGCAGGGTTTAGAGGGGTGTACACTTGTCACAGGACCAAACTTTTTTGGCTAGTTGTCCCTAGCCATGTATACTTATGTTTTCATTTAAGCATGCAGTTTGTACAAGTTAGCTACTATTTGTTAGCCACATTAACCTCGAAGCTCCAGAGCACAACTAGACTCTAGATCGACTATATTTGACTATATTTATATATTTGTATATAAAGTGAAAAGTTCATACATTTAATTGTTTACAAATCTATCACTTTAAATCAGAGCAGACTTGCATGCAGACAGCAGCTCCACTGTCTGTCTCTGTTGTTTACCAGTCCCAGGAGGGCAGCAGAGAGACGGCAGGGGGACGGGCTAAATTTAGGAAGGTCACTGTATGCGGGCATGTGTGTGTGTATGTGTGCACACACGTGGGCTACGTGAGCAGACAGACAGGTTGTATAGTGTTACGCTGTTTACGTGATTTAAGGAGGCAGCACTTTGGAAGAAATGCTGAGCGCTGTGCCACTCTGGCCCCAAACTGCACTTCAAGTACTTTAACAGCTGCCTGTCCTGGTACAATCACTGGATGGAAATTACTTGTTTTCACAGTTGTTTACAGTTGCTTCAACTGTTTTCTGCTATGCTTTTTGTGGGTCTGTCCACTATCAATCAAGTCCACCAGTGTGGTTAAGAGGCTTGTAAACAGCAGTGCATTTCCTCCCATTAGACAAACCTTTCAGCCAAATTTGCTGAGAGACTCAACCAACAATGCTGACATGTCTCTATTAGGAACTCCCAATTGCATGCCAAATGGCACCGCTAGGACTCAAACATGGGGACCAGAGGTTAGGCTCATATTAACATTGCTGAAGTGGTACAAGAAGTTACTTTACATGTTTTGCCATCCAATGCAGAGGTTCCCACGTAAAGCTTTATGCAAAAGTTTGAGCACCCCCGACATGTCTAGGTGAAAACAAGTTAACACATTGTCTATGGGCCTGCCTAGTTTTAATTATTACAACATGGTCCAGCTCCTTTTCCAACATTTCAAACTGGAAACAAACACAGAGTTGGTAACTAAGTACACAAAAATTTCTTTGAATGGGGTTTTGGCAAGCAGTCTCAAACCTGGCAAAAGTCGGGCATATTTTAGGAGGAGCCTGGATATGCCATAGGAACCGTTGCATTGAAAGATGCTTGTTTTAGACTCACTGAATGAACACACTGTAAAGAATGAATGCATTTTTACCGTATTCTATATGATATACTGTTTACTAGTTCACCCTGTAATGCTATAATTAACAGATATTTGATTATTGCCATGTTTGTATTCTTAATGACTGCAGTAACGATTCAGATTCAGTTCATCAGTTCAAAGTGTGACCAATATATTGCACTGCATTTTGGCTTACTAGATTCGCCTTGTTTATCTATATCCTATATGTTGTACTGCATAATGTGGTAAAAACAAGGGTCCTCAGACAGCTATGGGTTCACATTAGAGCACTTACAAGTTGTGTATTAGAAACGCAGGTGTGCACAAAAACTGTAGAAATACAGTAATCGACTGTTTATAGAACTAGAGAACAGAATCATCACTGCAACTGAAACTTGGTAGGTTGAAAATGACACCGCATTTGCCACCATGCTAACATTACCTTGATTACTTGACAATAAAAAACATATTTTCAGTGCCATCTTTCAGCCTAAAACAGAACGAATATTGAATAAAATGGATAATGGACTGTAAATGAACAAAAAAATGAGTGCTACAGTTTGCCTAACCTCCCAACAACTGCATATATAAGAACACATTTGTGGGTACAGCATGGGTAGGTCAACCCTGGTCCTGCAGTACCACCTGTCCAACACATTTTAGTGCTTTCTCTCCACTCTTATCAACCCATTGCACAAGCGAGGGGGAATCACACAGTTCCAAAGTTCTGCAGAATGAAGAGGACAGTGCTGAAATAATTATGATGATATGATTATGATATGATGTGCAGGGTGTTGTGCAGTAAACTGGTCCCTAAAGAAAAAGATTCATGGCTGTTTTACCAACATCAGCATTAAATACATAATTTCGGAAGACATAAATATGGGTTGACTGATGGTTGTGGACAGTAAATAAAATGGCTATATTTTTGTTGTACTCATAGTGAGCCCTGGTTCCATTCTCCTCCACTGTAAAGGAATTTTAGAGAGTAGGTTTTTCTACAATGAACCATTTCACATCAAAACAGTCTCTGTTTACGTCTCAGCATTAGACCTATGCCAAAGTTGGAATTCCTCTTTAATGAGCAGATTAGTTGGGTTGTTAGAGCAGGAAACCACTCAAAACATGCAGGGCAGCTAGGGTTTGACAGGGACTCGCTGACCTAATGGTCAGACTTAGGCTCTGGGTCAGGGAAGAAGGTCCTCTGTCACTGATAATAGTAACAGGCATCATCACTTATTATCTACCAGTGAGCAAACATTTCCCATACTTGTTTGTTTGTCAAGTCGTTGGAGTCTTTGCTTCTGTCCTATTGCAGGTTGATGACTCCCTTCAGTCATGTCACTCCTGAACAGTTCCTGGCATGTTTATTCATAGTGACCTCACAGTCCTCTAATAAACAGGCCATGGGTGCTGGGAACTGTTGCAGCTTTTTGGGTCAATAATAATGATCTCATGTGCCTTCTAAAAACAGGGAGTGATCCCCTAAAGATTAAAACAGCAATAGTGTCTGGCTATGTGTGTGAATGTGTGCATAACTGTGACATCCCGGTCCCCAGTCCTGGAGCACTGTCATGCACAATTCCTGCTTTAGACCAACACAAGCCTTCCCTCCATACACATACACAGTGCTCGGCTATGGTTGGAAGCGGACTTCATATCGCTGACGTCACTTGTTTACCATCTTCCAGGTCAGCTCTCATTCTTTTCCTCGGCTTTGCTCTGCACTGTATCTCACACACACACACACACACACACACACGCACACACACACACACACACAAACACACACCTCACACGGGGTGTTATGTAACCCTTTTCCTCGTTCTGTGACCCACCTCGTAGTCAGGCATACAATTGTTATGATGGGCCTTTGATGTGAGGGGATTGATGCCACCCTACTGGAGGAGCTTTCTTTGCTAGGCCTGGAGAGATGGAGGGATGGAGGAAGGAGAAGACAGGACAAGTGTACATCCAGAGGTTTCTCTGCTGCTGCTGCTGCTGCTACAGAACTGGTGTAAACAAGCCAGGCTTGCGTGTGACACAGTTTCTACTGCGCAGCTCTCTCTCAGTTTCACTCTGCATTATTATAGCGCAGTAGAGACTCCTCCTAGTGGTCAGACCTTTGACTTGTCTCCATCTCTCAAACCCTGTTTAAAGGAATCCTCCACTCATAATCTCAGGGTCGCATCTGTGGTATGTGGTTGATTACCACAGAAGATAATTTTGCATTAATAAAACAGAATGAAACCCTGAATCCTGACCTGAAACACACATACACTGTAGATATCTTACTAGCAGCACAGCTGGCAAAAAGATACGGTAATTAACATTAATAGCACTTATAATGCATATTTTAGATGCATTACAAAAATGTTTATACAAGACTACATACTGATAGCAGCGTATTACTGTTACTGTAATACTGTACAAACCACTTTTCTAAATCTTATGCATACGTAAATACTTCAAGAAATGATTACGAGCTAAAAGAGTTGAAAGATTTTTATTCTTGCCAATAAACTGGGACTTGAATACCTTTCAAAGACGCCCAAAACGTTTTTTTTAGAAATACACTCAACATTAAAAGAATAGTTGCACCCAAAAGGAACTGTTGGATTGCAGTGCTATTGGGAAGGAAGATAAAGGTCACCAGGAACAATAAATGATGATAAATTTAGACTGATATGGACAATATTTACTGAGCTACACATACAGAAGTAGTGTCTCTCAGTATGACGTCAGGCCGCCATGTTTGTAGAGGTTCCTAATGGTGTCCTGTGATAATCCATCCCATGCAGCTTGAATATTCTCACACAGTTCCTGTAGATTTTGCGGTAGGGGTGGAGGTGGAGTGACACCAGGCCTTCTGGACATGTGATGCAACATTACACTGTTCATCTTGACCACGGTGCCTCCACACACGGATTCGTTGAACGTCTCCACCAAGACAAAAGTGGGACTCATCACTGAAGATGACCTGCTGCCATTCTGATTCACTCCATGACAGTCTGGCACAGCACCATTGCAGTCTTTGGTGACAATAACGTGGTGATAAAGGCAGTAGCCATAACAGTCTGTGTTCATGTAATCCTGCATTATGACTCATGGAGGGCATCACTGCTCAATGAATGTCTGCAATTGTGGCTGTTGGGTCAGTCAGGTCCGGCAATATTATATATATTATATATAATAATATATGGGGGCTTTGCAAAGATGGCTACCAAGTGAGCAGACTTTCCTATAAGGTATTTGATAATACAGTTAGGCTTTGAGTTGTATTTACAAGGAATCACCATCCAAATATTAATATACACGCACACAATTTCCAGAAGCCAGTGTTTAACCTAGAGCTGTATAATTTTAAACTTTTGGGAAACGAAAGTTGGTGCTATCACAGCACTGAAAAACCTGTAGCTAGCTGAAATTAGCATTGGATACTTACAAAGAAAAACAGTTAGTATTACATAGCTAGGCTAATTTTAAGTAACATTATCTCTAGTTAAGCATAAAATTGTTTATGCAGATATTAATGTAACTCTTTAACACTATTAATAACTAATAATTATTAACAATTATAAAAAACTGAAGAAAATTTCATTTGCAGTGAAGAAATGACATTCATTAGACAGACAGATTAAAGTTACTTGGTTCTTTCTTTTTTTGTTAGCCATTTTGCATTTTGTTGTGATGTAGCTTTTAAAAAAATAGCCTAGCTTGGAGAAAAAGGAACTTTCCCCTTTACCCCAATTATCGGGCAAGACTTGTTTGGTATCTGAACTTTGCTTCTTGTACGTAAGATATGAGGCCAAGGTAGCTAACAAGCAATGGAAGCAATAGCTACCAGCTAGCATTGTGAAGATACCATTCTAAGTCATTGTGTAGTTTCCTCAAAGACATTTTTGTACACCATATGACATACTGTTCTATACAAAAATGGAATGAAAGCATGTTAAATAGCTAGGTTTTGCCCGTGTGCTGATATCAAGAGGATAGTTGACCACTTCTTATCACTACTTTTCCATTTAGAGTCCAATTTTCTTATTTATTCTTTCATTTCTTACTTTCGTTATCCTTTGAAAATACATTTTGGTGTCGGCAACAAAAGTTGTTTGTAATATTTATCTTAGTTAATGTTCTAAAATGTAAGGCTGTACGCATTTAAAATCTGTTTAAGGAGATTAAAAACTAGTTAGTAAATCTCATAAATCTTGTACACAGGACAATAATCTGGGTGGACCGAGTCAGTGGAGATCCGCCTTATCAAGCCACGCTTGCTATCTGGGTGCTCTGGTCTATTTCTCCACATATCTTGTCTGATCAACTAAATTTGTACATGTTGTGTAAAGTGAAATGAGCTAAATATCTTTTTTTCAGTAGTCTGAAATCCTTCTGTAGAGCTGAGTGAAATCCTCCACATAAGCTGATTTGCATATTGACAAAAGTAGCATCACCCCAGCACATGCCAAGCCACACTGATATGTATCTATACGCTTGTCAAGAACCTGGATGTTTCAGGACAAATTATTGCCACGACTTGTTC
Organism: Semaprochilodus insignis; assembly: GCA_034552555.1. Taxonomy (NCBI): domain Eukaryota; kingdom Metazoa; phylum Chordata; class Actinopteri; order Characiformes; family Prochilodontidae; genus Semaprochilodus; species Semaprochilodus insignis. The sequence continues at coordinate 14,460,417 of CM067495.1, forward strand.
ATCCGCACACACACCCATGCGTACGCACAAAAGTCATGTAGAAAAATACCTCAGCCATGAGCTAATAGAGCACAGAGTCATGATAAATTCCTGATTTTATGAACTGCCCTGTAGTGTTTCCATGTGTAAGAACAGGATCATAAAAACATGTTCAAATCTGTGGCTTCTTCAAAGTATCACACATTTGTCACATGTGTTTTCCACTTTAAGTAGCCTAACCGTTTGTTTACTTCATTTTGAGTCAACATTCAAAAGTTTAGCTTTTCCATATCCACTTTTTTCAGCCATTATATACCTAAATGCAAATGCATGTTTTGCATATGAATTTGAATTATGTCTTTTATAATGCACTCTCACATGGGAAATGCAACAGTAAATACACAGTCTAGTTATCATTTTCTAATCTGCATTTGAATTTGTGCAGTACGATGCCCTTCAGAAGCCTCAACAGCTCAATAGAATATGAATTTCTCAGTATTTAGTTGCACCCACGCCTTGCTTTTATCCCAGCTTCCACTCTTTTCAGGAGACTTCCTTTCAGAGAAATTCAAGGAAAAATCTGCAGGAATGTTTTTCCACACCTACAAAGCTCAGTCTTAGATCTGCATAGAGTTGCATTTTCTGCTTCTCATGATACAAGTAATCTAAATTACAAATTTAGACATCATAAAACTTTACATCCATATCCGGTCCCATTTTGATGTAACGGAAACCTGAGTACACCTGTGGATGCTTACAGATCTGAAGTAAGAGTTGAGCTTGATTTTCTCCTCTCTTTTAATAATGTTTACCTTGTTTATATTGTTATGTTGAATAAAACTGGTTATTTTGCTTCTTACCACAAAAACTGGCTTTCCTTGGGTTATGATTAAAATTAATGTAGGCATGTTTATGAGACTTTTCAAATACACAAAATAAAATGACAAAAGGCTTAGTTAACAACAACAACACCACCACCACCACCACCACCAACAACAACAACAACAATAATAATAAATTGTTGTTTTTATTATTATTATTGTTATTGTTATTATTATTATTACATTATTAATAACCATGTAATATATTAGTGTTGTTATTTATTTTTTGGAAATGTATTTATTTATTTGTTTGTTTGTTTGTTTGTTTTAATTTATTTGCTTTCCGTTGACGAATTCTGGGCAAACCATGAAATTCACATAATAAACAGCTGCGCTGCTCTAACGCTCTGTTGTCACTTCCTCCCGTGTTGAAGTTTCCTTTCCCCGCCGCTGGATTTACCTGATCTGTAGATCATTGCGTTGCGGGCTATACTGACCGAGCTGGAAGGCGGGCGCTCCACATGCCTCACAGATCAGGCAGAATCGAGGCGAGCAAAACGCGGTGGACTATTCAGACGCAGCCCTTTCTTACTTGCCATATTAGAGAACGACTTACATTTTTAGTTTTAAAAATCCTACATTTTGTTAGGAGACTTTATATATTATATATACGATGTATAAACCCCAGCATTACAGGTTAGAGTATGAAAAGCGTTGTATGCTAATTTGTGACGAGCGTCACCGTCTCCGTCACAACGCGGAAGAGGTTCAGATACAACAACAGACCTGTCCGGACAAGTTCACATCATACCGACTCTGTGAAACCTGATCAAGTCTTCGTATAACCTCAGGTTTGCAGCTTTTTGGCTTTCTTTTTTTTCAGATTTTCGAGGCGGAGGTAAATAAATAATCTACAGCCGCTTGTAGCTGGATTTTAAACCGGCTGTATTTCAGCTATTATTCAGCAGACCCACATGGACACTGCAGGCTAAAATCACCAGTATACTAATGTAAACAGATAGAGGGCTGATTATAACGTTAGGTCCATCTCTCCAAACATCTACTTCAAAACCGCCTGAACACAGAGCAGAATTTCAAAGCAGGATTTCTCAGTTAGCCAGATAACTCAAGCCTGAAGATGAGGACTGCCCTATCAGAATGTCCCTCAGCTCTTTTCCTATTTCACAGGCTTTGGGCTTAAGTTATCTGACTAACTGAGAAATCCTGCTTTGTGGAATATCCCCCAGATCAACTTCTTAGGAGGAGGTGGAGGCAATATTGGCCCACTAGGCGGCTAATTTAGCCAACCAAGCTAACTTACACGCCCCTTCCATGCTGTCAGAAGTACAACTGTACTGTTTTTAGACTGTTATCTTAAGATCATTGAGATCAGTGTGATTTGTTTTCTCTATATCACAACATATTTTTTTCTTGTGGGCTCAAAATAAGTTGTAATCTTGGGAGAACAACCCAGAAAATCATAAGTACCTTATGGCCACGCTGGACTTAACGTAGTATTAAACGCAGCCTAGGTATTATGAACTTTCATCCAGAGCCTCTCATAGAGATAACTGCTGAGTTCCCCTAGAACTGTGCTGACTACACCTTTTTCTTCCTCTCATTCTTTTTCTCTGTCCTTCTTCTGTTAATTCTGTGCCATGCTGTAATGAAAGTAGTGATAGGATACATTGTAAACACCATAAACACTAGATAAAAAGCGTTAGACTAAGTGTTCTTGCACTTCCCTAATTCACTTTTAATTAAAACAGTGTTTCTCAATTCTGGTCCTGGAGGCTCACTGCCCTGCATGTCTCTGCTACCAGCAAACCTCATTAACAGCAGTGGGGCTCCAGGGCAAGGGTTGAGAAACACTGAAGCAGAATATTAGATGGAAATTACAGACGTTGTGAACATGTGTACATAATAATCTCAATAAAATAAGTAGGCTTTTTTTTTCTTTCTCAAAAAGGCACATTGTTGCTGTTAATGTCTAATTTGGTATCAGGTTTTACCTTCTTACTGAATCAAAAGGACACAATGATAATGTAATCATTGTAATGTAATGTAATGCAAGCTTACAGGTAGTTAATTGCTTAAAAATACTGAGTTGCATTGGGCAGACATAAGATGAGGTATGTATTGTACTCTGGCACAGCTGAGAAATGCTGGACTTCTGTGATACAACTTCTTTATTATTTTGTTCATATTGTAGCATTTGTAACCCTGCCCTATAAGAGGTGTTACAAGCCTCTGTAATGCTAAAACAAGTTGATGTAATTGTAGCATTTGCAAATGTTTCTATGTCTTATGCAAAATGACCAAAATATCATATCCAGATATAGGTAATTTCAGGAATTGTTAACATTCCACAGCCATTTTAGTGGTTGATTGTTGATTGTGAATCTGTACACCCAGTGAATCTGTACACTCAAGGACTTGATTTGTAAAGGACATGAATGTCAATGTGAGGGGGCAACATCCTCCATGTTTGTTAGTGTTGCCTTAATGCAAAGCATCACCCAAGTGGGCGTCTTGCGACACAGCAAAATAAACAAAATCTATAAACATATAAACAAAATAATATAATATAAACATAATATGAGCATAGTATGAAGCGATTTTTCTGTCGTCACACAATACAAATCATCATGTTGCACAGCAATGACCATTTTGGCAATGACCCACCATTTTCAAAACAGTGTGTCGTTGATTCCCTGGTCAAGACTTCATTGTGCAAGAGTTCATGCTTCACCTTGTCCTCACTCCACACCTTCCCACCTATCATTGAGTGGAAACCACTCAGGTAGTGTTTTTGATCCCTCATTATACTATGTTCCCTTAAAAATTCATCACAGTAGGCAACAAATAATATTAATGTTGACTTTAATTCTGTAGATAAGTCAAAACTGACACTATACCTTTACATGGAATGCACATGGAAAATGCTGCCAACCAGTCCCTCCAAACTATCGGATTATCTGTCTTTTCTGACAATACATTGAGCATGTTGCATGTTTATATGAATAAATGTCTATGAATAAAACATTAATAGCCATCGACTGTTCATATGTTTACTTTTCCCCCCAAAGGTATTCTCTGCAACTATGGAGGGACCGTCCAAAAATGATGCTACATCTGTTGCTACACAAGTGCCATTTCTTCACCTGTGCACAGTTCTGGAGAAGATACAGAAAGCCAAACTTAGACCAGATAAAGCCAAATTCTTAAAAGAGTTCATAGACTCATGGAGGAAGTTTCATGCAGCCCTTCACAAGGATAATCCCGACACTACAGACTCGTTCTATCCAGCCATGCGTCTAATTGTGCCTCCGTTTGAAAGGGAGAGAATGGCTTATGGTATCAAAGAAAACATGTTAGCCAAACTCTACATTGAGGTTTTGGGGCTTCCAAAAACTGGCCCAGAAGCAAACAAACTTCTGAATTACAGAGCCCCCACAACGTCCCAAGGGGAAGTGGGAGACTTTGCTCTTACAGCTTACTTTGTTCTCAAAAAGAGATGCACAAGCCAAGGTAATCTAAGCATTAAAGAAGTCAATGACTTTTTAGACTCTGTGGCTATGAATAATGCTAGCAAACAGAAAGACCTTGTTAAAAAAAGCCTTTTACATTTGATTACTCAGAGCTCAGCTCTGGAGCAGAAGTGGCTCATTCGTATGATTCTGAAAGATATGAAACTTGGTGTTAGCAAGGAAACGGTGCTTCAGGTTTTCCACCCAGATGCTCCAGAACTCTACAATGTCACCACAGACTTGGATAAAGTGTGCAGACAGCTACACAACCCCTCCATTTCCTTGAGTGAGGTGTCCATTTGTCTCTTCTCTGCTTTCAAACCCATGCTGGCCGCTGTAGCCAACATCCGCCAAGTAGAGAAACAGATGAGAAACCAGCTGTTTTACCTTGAAACAAAGCTGGACGGTGAGCGCATTCAGCTTCATAAAGATGGGGATGTTTACAAATATTACTCACGCAACTCATTTGAGTATACCCAGCAGTTTGGGGCCTCGCCACTAGAGGGTTCCCTCACACCATACATCCATAATGTCTTCAGTCCTCACGTGGTCAACTGCATCTTAGATGGGGAGATGATGGCTTACAATGCCAAGGCAGAAACCTTCATGCAAAAAGGCAGCAAGTTTGATATCAAGAGACTAATGGACGACTCAGATTTGCAGACATGCTTTTGTGTGTTTGACGTGCTGCTTGTCAACGACCAGAAGTTTGGAAATGAGCCTCTCAAGAAGCGTTACGACACTCTCCAGACGGTGTTCACACCCATCAAAGGCCGGATCCAGCTGGTGCCCAAAACTGAAGCCAAAACCACGCAGGAAGTGGTGAATGCCCTCAATGAAGCCATCGACAACCGTGAAGAAGGCATCATGGTCAAAGACCCCATGTCCATTTACAAGCCAGACAAACGCGGCGAAGGGTGGCTGAAGATCAAACCTGAGTATGTGGATGGTCTGATGGATGAACTGGATTTGCTGATAGTGGGAGGCTATTGGGGGAAAGGTAGACGGAGTGGTATGTTGTCCCATTTCCTCTGTGCTGTTGCGGAAACTCCAAGTCCTGGAGAGAAGCCCACAGTGTTCCACACACTGTGTCGCATTGGCTCAGGCTATACCATGAAGGAGTTATATGAACTAGGTCTGAAACTGGCCAAGCACTGGAAAGTTTACCGCAAGAATGACCCTCCAGCAGCCATTCTGTGTGGAACAGAGAAGCCTGAGGTTTATATTGAGCCACGGAACTCAGTGATCCTCCAAGTGAAAGCAGCAGAGATAGTAACCAGTGACATGTATAAAACTAACTGCACACTGCGTTTCCCCCGAATTGAGAGGATCAGAGAGGACAAAGAATGGCATCAGTGCATGACCTTGGATGAGCTAAGTCAGTTCCGTACGAAGGCTTCGGGTAAGCTGGCGTCCAGGCATTTCCAAATCCAGGAGGACCAACCAGACAAGAAGAAGCGCAAGCTTGGCGCTAAGCCCAAGAAAACCATTGGTATCATCGACCACTTCAAATCTCAAGACCTCTCTGCAGTCACCAAGGAGACAGACATGTTTGAAGATGTGGAATTCTGTGTGATGAACGGAAACGACACTCATTCCAAAGCAGAGCTTGAGAAGGCCGTGGCTCGTTGTGGAGGGATCGTGGTACAGAACCCTGGAAAGGACACCTACTGTGTCATCGCTGGCATGGAGAACATGAGGGTGAAGAACCTCATCCATTCTGACCAGCACGATGTGGTATGGGCTTCCTGGCTGCTGGAATGCTTGGACAGGAAGCAGGTGCTACCATGGCAACCACGGCACATGATCCACATGTCGCCTTCCACGAGGGAGCACTTCGCTAAAGAGTATGATCGCTATGGAGACAGTTACTGCATCAACACAGATGAGCAGCAGCTGAGGGACATCTTCAGCAGGATGAGACCTGCAGAGGTGGAGGCGATATTGGCAGCTTCAGTAGAGGAGAAGTATGGCTGGGATGACTTGCCCACTAGCATGTTCAGACCGTGCTGTGCCTACTTTGATCGGTGTGCTGATATCAGTGACTCACAGAGTGTCATCCAGGGTACATGTTTAGACACTAGGGCCCTGGAGTTCCGCTTTCATGGAGGCACTGTGGTGGAAAGCCTGAAGGAAGGCATCTCGCATGTGCTTGTGGCAGATGAGGCAAGAATATTGGACCTGAGGACATTGAGACGTCTGTTTACGAAGAAGTTCAAGATTGTTCGAGAAACATGGGTGACCGATTCAATTAAAGCAGGACACTTACTGAACGACAACGATTATCTCTTGTAATGACGGAGGCAACTGCACAGAACTACACTTACAGCCATCATTAGTTCTGAAGACATGTCTGGCTGTAGTAGCACTTCATCAGTTGCTGAAATGAATATAATAGTTTTTAGAATAACCCACTGATCATTGTTCATATTTGTTTTATTGACATTGACATCTTTTTAACATACATGGCTTTTTATGGTATCTTTTTAGTTTGGTATAGTTAGTTCTCATATTTACTCTGGTCTCAGTAGAGCAGGGGGAGATTTATGTAGGATGTTTTCATTTATTTGATCCTTGAAGATTTTATGAAAGATACTTTCATCATGTCATAGAGGAATTGCAGGGAATCAAACATTTTTTGCAGTCTGTTTGCAAAAAGAAGTTGTGAATTTTGTTGATATGAATAAATATTAGAGATTTGAATTAAATGTTTGTTATTGTCATCAGTACATCTTTTGAGATTTGGCAATATGGCAGATATATACAGTTGTACCTCTTGACATATACGCCACAGTATGCAGTTTTTCCAAGGTGTAATAAGTTGCTAATTATGGGTCAATTATGCTATCTTTGTAATGAAACATGCAGTTGATGGTCGTTTGATATCTGTGCTTAGAAAGGCAGATGTATTGAAATGTGATGCAGTTTATCACAATAACATTAATGCTGCGTTCAGCTTAAGTTCATAATTCGGAAAAATCTGAGAAAACACCTCCTCAGCTAAAAACGCTTACTTGGAATGTCAGGATAGATGGTGTTCACAACTCAGGGCTCAGCGAATGACATCAAAGCAACATGACTGTCAATGATAATTGACAGTTTGCGTGCCTTTAAATTATTTGGGCCTTAGATTGGTCAACATGCATATATAGTAACCGGTCAAATCTATAACATTGACCATATAATTAACTGTTATATTATGGACATTAGTGGGCTAGCTTGCTGCGAACAGCACTCGCTTTCATGGAGGCAGCCATATTTTTCCCACTTGGGTTGTTCCTTGAACATGCGGAGGTCAAAATGATGCAAACCTGAAGCTACGACAAGTTGGAAAATAAATATTGTCAAATGTTGACATATTGCCTTATCTTTGCATATTTCTGATGTCATTCAGTTAAATTACAACCGCCATAGTCCATGTCTAGCATGTTAAGGTAAGCTGAAATGAGGTAAACCCCAAGCAATTTGGGACTTTGACAAGCATGAAAAGGCTCATTTAGACAGCTTGTCAGGCATACAGAATTCAAAGATTGTGTGCTTTGACTTGCTGATTGTTCTGCACGCGTGTTTCAGTAATTCTTTCAGGAGTTAAACTGGCAAGAAGGAGGAACCAAATAGTTGTCAGAAAGTCCTCGCTTACATGAGCTTCAAAAGTGATTTTGTTCTTTTCCTACCAGGGTAACAGCAGCTCGCTTAATCTCGGTTCTGCTTGTTTAAATCAAATATCTTGAGAGGATTATGTTCATATGAAGTTATATTGAGCTTCCCTGCTTTTGTTCTTTCTAGCTACATTGAAAACATTGATGGCATTTTTCCTCTAAAAGCACCATTTCAGTGAACCTGAAAATGCAACATCTTTCTCTTGCTCGCTTGCTCACATACACACACACACATGCACACACACACACATTGCTCTGAGGGGATGAGAGGAGCTTAAGAGCCCTTTATAAAGGTAATCCAGGGGGAATGAGGAAATACTGCTGCCAGAGGGTTTGGACAGGAGAGCGAGGGCATGGCTGCCAGGTAGAAGGACAACAGGAGTCTGAGCTGAAATGGCTCCCTGAGTGCTCACTGGAGGGGGGCACCCATCTTTGAAAGGTTCCTGTTTGGAAAAGGTCAGCGAAGTATCGAAGGACTGTCAACTTGCATTGTGTGATTTTTTTTTAACTGTAATGGTAGATGCTGTCTCTGGCTGCTGTTCACTGACCTATTGTGTGCTCTCTCTTATTAGAGTTAAAGGGGAATTCCGGAATATGCTATTTGTTGTGTTATGCTGTATTCCTTAGTGCAGTTCACAGTTTTGTTTCCTTTATGTCCATCAGTGTTCTCCCACTACAATGCCCAGCAAGCAGTATGCAGATTAAACCTATATCCATTAGGTTATAGTTGATTTGACATCATATAACAAAGCTAATTACACCCATTGTCAAAAAAAATAGTTGGACCTACAAGGAATAGTCTGACAAGAATGAAAATTGGTGGGTAGATTTGATATTGTGAGACATACGAATGATTCAAGCTTCACATTAGGCTGTGCATGTGAAGTAGGCAAGGATGGGCCTTATCGCCGTAGCTGACTGACCCAACAGCCATGATTGCGGACATTCAGCAAGCAGTGATGTCCTCCATGAGTCATTCTGTTAGTTCCAGCACCATTGGCAGATGGCTGCACAACGCAGGACTACACGCATGCAGACCGTTATGACGACTGCCTTTAACACCATGTCAATGTTGCCAAAGATTGCAATGGTGTCGTGCCAGACTGTCATGGAGAATGGCAGTGGGTCGTCTTCAGTGACGAGTCCCGCTTTTATCTTGGTGGACATGACCAGTGGATCTGTGTGTGGAGGCACAGTGGTCAGTGACAAAGATCATGCATTAAACCTCCAGAAGGCCTGGTGTCACTCCACCTCCACCCCTACCACAAAATCTGTAGGAACTGCATTAGAATATTCAAGCTGCATGGGATGGATTATCACAGGACACACGTATGGATATTGCCTTAGCAAACATAACAAACATGCCGGCCCGATGTCCCATGCAGTATGTGGGCAAGTAAATTCTGGATGTCTGGGTTTGAGTCATATGTGGGTTTACTCTTTGGGAGATGTCATATTCAGCTTCCTAGCAGTAATGTTAGCTATTACTTTAGCATTAGCCTGGGAATGGGGGGCTGAAAACCAAATTGCAAAAAACCCACAGCCAAAAACCCATGCAAAGTAATTTCGTCCACCTTCAAGATCATCATTGGAAGGGTGTTTTCCTAGTCTTCATGCTGTAAAATGTCACTCTAGAAACTACTGTGATATCAAAGTAGTAGAGCAGCCAACAACTGTTGCAGAAAGAGCCAAATGTGTCAGTCTCTTTAAAGTTAGAAGATGGGAAATGAACTCTGACCCCTGATCAGTGCTAGCCACCTTTACCACTTATGACTTCACACAGCTGTACTATTGTGTGTTTGCCATGCCTGTATAATGTGAGTGGAGCTGGTTTTACTACTTGTGATCTACAGAGGGAGCACTTTCGTCTTTTACAATGAGAAGTGATTGTAAAATGATGTGACTCTTTTCAAAGAAAAGAAACTAACTGTATTACTGACAGTGGCATCAATAAAACGTTACATGGTCATGCATCTGCTTTTTATAGGTATTACGGGAGCTTCATTTTAAAAAGGGGAAAATCGATCTGTTGCTGTTGCTCAGTAACTGAAGGCTAATTTGTCTGAAATGTAGAAGTCTTAATCAGTTAGCAGTGGTAATTGGACTTATCTCCTAAGCAGACAGGAGAAGGGGGTCCATTGCTCCGGGCCTTGCCAGAAATAAATCGTTTGGAAACGGCTGCATGCCTTTGACAGAAATGAGGCACCCCATGCGGAGAGCCAGCAGACGTTTACTAATAAAGGCTGGATTTGCCTTGCAAATGAACACTCCTTGGCTCAAGGGATATATTACCTTAGAGCTATGAGTCCAGTGACTACTTTCGGATAACTAACCCCCCAAAAAATCTTCCTTTCTTACACGTCAAGGTCCATTAATGTACAAAAAAGGCTCCAGACCTGGGCAAACAATGGTGGGGATGTTTCTTTTTTAGGTTTCGGTCCCCTCAGTGGCCAGGCTGTTGTCTAGAATCTAGCTTTCTACAGAGTCCATTAGGGGTGTCCTGACGTTTGAGTATTTAATCTTCTGCCCAAAGATGGTATGGACATCCCTGCCAGTCATATCTTACAGTGATAAAGGAGTATGGACAAGATATGTTTATTTCCACACATGTATTGCTGTGCAAACACCACCTTACATTTATTTATTAGTTTAGTCAGAGACCAATTGTTCAGGTGTTACACAGATGCCTGAATAATATCATACATTTTTTCTAGTATTGTATGTGCCTATGCTTTGGCTTTATTACAGCTTCCATTGTTTTCAGTAGGCTTGCTTCCAGTCTTTTCTATGAAACCTGCAGGGATATTTTTTTCTGTACCTCCAATGTTCAACCTTAGAAGTTAGTGTCAAGTTTCTCACCATCTAAATAATCCAAATTTACACTTGTCAGTCCATAGAAAGTTTTTAGATGTTCAGTTTTGATCTTCTATCAGAAATCTTTTGATAAAAAGATTTTTTTTGTCTATTTTTAGTAGGAGCTTCTTGACAGCTACACGTACATGTCTTCTCATGATGGACAGGTGGACAGAAACACCTGTGCATTTTTTTTTCAGATCTGAAGCAAGAGCAGAGCTTGATTTTATTTATTTATTTAAGCTATTTTATTTAAGCTATTTTTTTCTGATTTTTGTGGTCTACTAGCTCTTGGAGTCCCAATTTCTCCATGATGAAACTTCAGTGGATATTACTTACGTATCCCCACCACCACCATCTCCTTCCTGTTCATTACATCAGTGTTACTACAGTCATGAAGGGAGGGAGTCTGCGAAGTGAAGTGATCTGGAATTCCAGCGCAAGTTCTGAGCTCTCCTCTCTCCCTCGATCAGTCTCCCTTTGTACTACCCCCACATATTAAAAAAGTGTCCAAACTCACAAAGTACTGTTTTTCTGAAGATGACAGCTTCAGTGGTCTAGCAGGTTGATAGGAGTCACTGTAGCTTTCTATATATATATGTATATATATATACTAGTCATTCTGACTAGAATTTAAACAACTGAATGGTGGTCTTTGGTATATGTTTAAAAACAAGCAATTTAGGATATCAAGGTGACAACTTGAAAAATAAAGGCTTTTAAATGGCTCTTGGGTTGCACATACAGTTCTAGGACAAACCCATTACTAAACATTTGCAAAAATGGCTCTTTGAAAGTGTTCTTTAGGGAGCTAAAGGAGATTCTTCTGTGACTCCAATCTAAAGAATTTCTGGCACCTTAATTGTTGAGAGTATTGTTGTAGGTGTACACTCAGTCTGCACTTCTGTCTGGTTGTGAAAGTGGAACATTGCTGCAGTATGTGAGCATTGTCCATCCCTCATTATGCTCCATTTCTAATCTTTTTTGAATGAAGTGGAATAAGGCGGCGTATATGGATGCAGATTGGCATATGGAATCTACGATACAGTTTTGTTCCAACTGGCTCCTTTCACTTCTGTCTCCAGCCAAATGTTACTTGTATTGTGGTTATTGCATCCAGCAGTGTCAGTCCAGTGGACTTCTTTTCAGGAACGGCTTTGCAGTAGTTTCATTATTGTATGAGGACGGGGTGAATCCCTGGTGTTGAACACCTGGCCTGTTTAAAACAGACAAATACGGAAGAAAGCTGAATGTGAGATTGTAAACATCTGTGCTTATGCACAACGCAGTAGAATATATATTGTGATCAGTCCTCATTTCCTAAATTTGGACAGTCATTTATACATGTATTGTTTTTTTGGGTTTTTTTTGTCCCCAATGTAGTTATGTCCAATTCCACCCGCTAACTAGGTCTACCTTGACCACATGATGCTACCAAACTGAGCTGGTGGAAGCTAGAACATGATTCCTCGGAGACATGTGAGGCAACCTGCAAACAGCATCCAGATCTTCATTAAGGTCGCACAGACTTGTTAATGTTATTCAGAGTTCATGATATGACTTACAGTGAACAAAAATGTAGACTCTAACTCCCTTGCACACACGTCATATAGGGATGTGAAGGCTAAATTATATTGCGATTTTCTTTTGCTTCCATTTTTAGACATGTCTATTCAGATTGAACACGAAAAAAGAAAAAGAAACAACAGTAGATACTCTTTAGTCTCCATATGTCTGCATACTGTCATGCAAAGAGGAATTGGAAAAACAGCAGAACACCTGTTGTCTAAAGTGGCTGCCATCTGTTACACACTGAAGTTTTGTTCATTTGTACAGCTCACAATAAGTCATACTGTGTCCGAAACCACATTTACAAGTCTGCTAACCCTGAAGAGAAGAGCTAAATGAGGTTTGAAGAGGCTGACAGAAGTTTTGCTAATGCATTGACAGAAAAGATTTGGGTGACTATTGACTGTAGTGTGTATTAGTCTCGTCGCATAACTGTTGAACTAAAGATGCAACATGTGGACATCAAATGTTTTGCCTGATAGACAACATCTGGGAAAACTGCGGACAGTTGTTTGATTTCTTGCCAAACCATTTTTAGTAAATAAGAAATGCAAGTCTGAAGAACCTCCACATGTAAAGATTCAATGCTAGTTAATCTTATGTCCCAGACATTCTGAAACCTGTATACACCTTGAAGTATATTACCATTAATAACCTCAATTGTTCAGTGTTTGAAATTGTAAATATGTTTGTAACTATGAAATAAATGTGTCAGCATATACACATGGAATGACTCATCAATCATTTATGGGTTGAACCTTAGATCCCTTTTCAGATCCAGGAGGAGGCTGGCGGTTGATGTTAGTCTTCCAGCTTTGACAATGCACACCAACTCTCTCTGGATTTACTCTCTCGCTCTCTGTTATGACCCATTTCTGGAGTGAGGATAAAGCCATACGCTTAGTGATTAAGTGTCTTCTCCGACCTTCTTCCATACTTTTCCCTTTGAAGTAATAAAGCTTTTCCTAAATAGTTTGTGGAGGAGATTTTGGCATTGCGAGGTTAGACTGAGCAAATGGGGACTTTTTTTCCTATTGTTGCTGTTTCGGTGAAACTAACTTCATTAAAATATGCTATAGTTAACATCACAGGAATATTAAATGCTTCATTACAGGATTGTACATTCCAAAGACTAACTAAACATCAAACTAATCACTTTTTTCCTCGGCACCTGGTGTTTCTGCTTTGACAGAGTTTTCTTGATCTCTTCAAAGTCCTTATTTTTGGCTCCAAGGAGATAATCTCCCTCATTAAACACTTTTAATCAGTGTATGATAAACTGAATTCAGATTTATGGTCAGACGTTACCCTGCATTGCTCTACATTGAGCTGTACTGCCCCTGTTTATACATCCTGGCTCTATTTAAATATTTGTATGTCTGAGTGTCTGTTTATTTTATTGATTAATAGAGTAATGGGATTAAAGAGCAATAGTAAATAAGACATGTCTTTCAAATGAACAACTAACTGCTTTCTTTTTCTTTTTAGCAATACATCAACATTTCATGCTTAAATTAATTACAGTGATAATATCAGATAAAACTAAACTCTTTTAGTACCTTTATTTACTGTATTGAAGGGCTGCTCTACAGCTGCTGTCCCTACTCACTGCAGTCAAACCAAACTGAATATCCTGAATCCTGCTGTATTGGAATGGTGTATTTAAGCTTCAGTTCCACACCCAACTAAATGGACGTTTGTGGTTATCTTAAAGACTCTACAGGCTTACGCTTAACAGTTCCAGCTGATGAGATGTCTGAAACAATACATATCCTGATATACCACATATACACTTGATGTATCACAGTATTGTTTGTGCCATATCTCCACCTCTAATATATACTTTGCTGCTCAAAAAACATTTATCTCTTTTCATGCACTGTTTAAAAGCTCTAGTTACCCTTTCAAGTCAATATTCATGATGGACAAACCAATAGAATTGGTCCAAAACAGCTTAGAAAAAAAAACGTGTTATATCAACCTCCATTGCAAGTTAAGAAAGCTGCTTTCTCCTCCTGTAAAGTTTTGACTTTAGGCTGGTTGTGTACATCACCTGCTATTTTGCTTTCTTCAGTGTTGTACACTCTCAGAAAAAAGAAACCTTATAGGGTACAAATGCTTGTCGCTTAGGGTGGTACTTAGGTAGACAGCTTTTGTACCTTTAGTTAGGAAACACAGTTGTACCATATACAATTTTATGTACCTTTTAACAGACCCCAAGGAACAGTCATGTACCCCAATGTAATGGTACCAAAAATGGACAGCCAGGAATTGATACAATTCTGACTCACTAGGGTATCACCCCAATGTTCCATATATGCATCACTATGAGGGGAGTAGGCGTGTGTGACGGTGTGTGTGAGGGGTACATGTGTCTGTGTTTGCTTATCATTTAAAGAATCACACATACGCAAAGCTTAGCTAACATAGGGACATCAGAATTTGTTGCCATATTGATTTACATTGTTAATTAGCCATTACATACAGTCATAATTACCATATATTCTTTACTAGCCTAATTAGAAAGCATATTGATTCGCCTTAAATGCCAATATTAATGTTACCTTGCGTCGGGTCTGCTCTGTAGACTGGATGTGTAGACTGGATCCTTCCTTCTACCTATTGTGGTGGGCTATTTTGGTTTTACAATAGATAAACTCAACTCAGTTTTTTCAGCAATTTTTTTTTTCAACACAAAATGATCCCAAACTTTGCACACATTCTGTCATTTTCTCCAGTTTGTCTTTTCTGTTCACCCCTCACTATTTTCCCTCTATTTCTCCATTTTGCAATCCACGCCATCAACATCACATCATCTTCACGTCATGAGCCCACTGCAAAAATGACAGTAATAATCATCCATGTGAAACACACTGAGCTGTATATAGTTATAAGGATTAAAAGCAAAGCTTTAAAGCAAATCATTTGCATAATGATAATATTAATATCAATCAATATAGGTTTCCTAAGAAATCACTTCAAGCCTAGTTTGTACATGTGTGTATGCATATTCATACACCTGAATCCGAGTTACAGCAAATTACACCCAACATAATCTGTTCCCATAGGTGTCACTGACATTACATTCCATTAACATTCACGCAAGCAACTACCCAAACACACCTCAGCTAATATAGATTCTCTAAGATGATTAGAAATGAGATAAGTGAACAGACGTAAACAGGAGTTCACCTGACTAAAGTTCAAAAAGTGATTAATAGACATAGAGACGATGAGGCGCTTGACAAAACCGCTACTCTTGCAAAACCTGGAAGACCACCAAAGTGGCCCCCTTTAGATGAACTAGATGAAGCTTTCGTCTTTGAAAGAGAGTGGAAAATCGAACTCCACTCTAGGGCGGAAAGATGAATCGTTTTTATACCGAAACCACATTTTTTTTGTAGATGCAACCACACCATACTACTCATGAGGAGGTGACCACCAATCAAGTAGCAGTTTGGTAAACTAAAAAGATGAACATTCTGGTCTTAAAGACCAAAGTACCAAGCCCTTAATTTATATACAATAATCACCATTTGAATTGCAGTTGCAATACTGGTAAGAAAAATTGCTTTGGAGCTAAAAAAAAAACAGACAGGTGTTCTGTCCATCCTTCCACTGTGAGAAGACCATTTGACACTATAAGGCTGAAAGGATGTGCAGCTGTCAAGAAGCAGTTACTGAGAAAAGAAAAATAGAAAAAAAAGAACATCTGCACTTGAACACTGAACTGAACATCCATTTTTTATGGACTGTTAAGTTGAATGAATCTAGTGTGTAGAAAACACAGACAACTCACCAGTCCTACTGTTAGGAGATTATTCATAAGACTAGGAAATAAGATGTAAGATGTTCAGAAAGACTTATGAAAGACTAATTTGGTAACTCTTAAGAAACTGACATGCATTTGTATTAGGTGGTTAGCGAGGAAAGAAAGGTAGGCCTGTGTACAAGCCTGTGCAGTTTAAGGTTAAACTGGATAAAATGACACAATCTATAATTACAGAATCATTTCTTTACAAAATCCTGCATCATATTGAAGTTGGTTATTTATGAGTGTGGCTAAGTGTAGCTCAAGCCTACGATGATTTATGTATTTTACTGCATTTTACATGTACTTTATGAAACATTGATGCTAAACCACACATTTCAGTTTTGTCAAACGGGGTAGACTCACCATGTACACACTTTATTTTCTTTATATATTGTATTTGTAATTGGTTTATAAGGTATATAGCCTCCTTGGTTCATTTGGATGAGTGTATTTTTTATAAGACAGTGTATGTTTGTTTTCAGAAGCTGATCACTGCCTACCTTCTCTTGGTTGATATTTTCATCTTCCTGTGGACAAAGCCCCCAGTGGGCTTTCCTAAAGAATGCCCATGTCAGAAACGTATTGATTTTCTGCTTTGTTTGCGGATTGAGCTCTCCGCATCCTCCGCGGAGGAATGAAGAGATGGTGTTATCAGTGTGAATGGTTAGGCTAAGTCCAGATGTGCTCACTTGCACTGCGTCTCCATTTTGTATTTAGGGTTTTATTTATTTATTTATTTATTTATTTATTTATTATTCAGCTGTGTATTTCATTTACATACAGGTTTCCTATCCTAGATATCTAAACTAAACATTTAAAATGTTCCATTTTAGAAAAGCCTTTTGTTCAGAGGTTTATAGGCAAATGCTTAACCGGTGTTTCTTCTGAAATGAGAGGTATCAATAGCGAGTTTGCCTTTACTCTTCTAGGAAGGTTGGGACATTGTTATGAGGATTTGATTGCATTCAGCAACAAGAGCATTGATGAAGTCAGGTAATGTTGAACGATTAGTTCTGGACCACAAACTGAAAACACAGATCCACTGCTCCTCAGCCCAATGGTTTATAACCCTCTAGCCATAGATGAGGACTTGAGTCAGTGATTTAGAGTTTAATGTTAACTGACTAATGGCTCAACTCAGACTTGAGACTTTTGGTTTGTAAAATTCCAGAATTTAAAAAATCATGAACAAATCTGAATAAATGAGGATTTCTGACATTAGGGTGGCCAATTAATACAATATTTAGTTTTTATTACTTTAAACCGTATGTGTGAGACTTCTACAACACTAATATGGACATTATTTATTGTCAAAAATGACCAGTGAACCTGCATGTTACTTCTGAATACCACTGTTCACCAAAATTCTGAATTTCCCTTGAACGGAGCATTTTGAATCAAATCACTTTATGTTTATATCTTATTGTTTTGTTTATCTTTTTGGATTATTAAAAATCCATAATTTCCCAATAGATTCATTCAAATGAATGAGCCACTTGGGCAAACATGCCTAACAATGTCAATATTGTCAAAAAACACAAAACAAGAGTTAGGTTCAGCGTATTTTCCTAAAGGGAGAAGATTTAATAAGGCAGTCAGTTGGTGTCCAGTCAAAACTGCAGTGCAAGTTTATTGACGGCCATTAAAACACATGGACTTTCTTCCTGTGGAACACATTCATCTTTAAATATTAAAGCACAGCTCACCATGTAGCCATGATGAAAGAGCCATGCAATCATCATGTCATTTCCTTGTCAAGAATGTAGGGGTGGTCTGTCTCTCTCTCTTTCTATCTCTCTATTCTTCTTCTTTATTATTCAGCTCTTTTCAGTGTCTAATAAAGGTGGACAGGGTGGTCCTCTTTGATGCTGGAAAATGGACACAGCGGACCCTCTGGCTGGGTTTTACAAATCTAGGCCAAATGCCGATCTCAAAGGCACTGGATCTTTTGGCTGAAAGCAAGCAGGTGGTATCTCTCTCTCTCTCTCTCCTTCTCAAGCAACTGTCAAGGTCAGTATAACCCTCTATGTATATCAAGGTATACAGTATGTTATGTGCCGTACTGTGCAAAAGTCACAGACCACCATTTTCCATTTTTAAAGGAATCTGCAGGAATATGTTAATCCATTTTGCCTCCAAAGTTCAGTCTTAGAAGTTGGTTGCTTGTTTGCTTCTCCAAATAATCCACTTATCAAATAACACATTGGTTGATGTGGAGGTCTGGACATTTGTTCCGAGAACACCACCGTTTGATTTGCAAATGTTCTTTTTTGTTTATTTTCTTTACTCAGCAAGGGGATGGCTTGACAGCTACACATTCTACACATTCAGACCCATAGGGTTGAGTTGTCTTGTCAGTTGTCTCACAGTGAAAGGATGGACAGAAACTTTACATGTCAAGATCTGAAGAAAGAAACAATGTTAACTGTGAAAATCTGAGTGTCTCTCCATGAAGTTGCAAATGATGAGAAATTATGAAAAGTGCTGAATGAATCCAAAATACAAAACTGAGGTTGATATTTTGGTATCAGTTTTTCTAGGAAAACTCTTCTATTAGCAGGTGTCTGTCTGTTTATATACCACTTTTTAGTCACTCTATTCTAAGAATTTCAATTTGTGGATTGAAAAAAAAACCTCTCTGGATATACCTACTTTTGTACTTTAAGGTGCATCTATCAATGACACCCATAGTACACACAACTTTACTAATCTCCATGGAAAAAACAGTGGATACTCTGGAGCAATGGTCAGGACCCCCACAGGACCACCACCGAGCAGGTATTTTGTGGGTGGTGGATCATTCTCAGCACTGCAGTGACACTGATGTGGCGGTGGTATGTTAGTGGGTGTTGTGCTGGTGTAGACTAAGACTAGAGGATGACCAACACAAACTGTGCAGCAGCAGATGAGCTATCGTCTCTGACCTTACAGCTACAAGGTGGACCAGCTAGGTAGGAGTGACCAGCTGAGTGGACAGTGAGTGGACACTGTGTTTAAACACTCCAGCTGCACTGCGGTATCTGATCCACTCACACCAGCACAACACACACTAACACACCACCACCATGTCAGTGTTACTGTAGTGCTGAGAATGATCCACCACCCACATAATACCTGCTCTGGGGGGGTCCTTTGGGGATCCTGACCGCTAAAGAACAGTGTGAAGGGGGATTAATAAAGTATGCAGAGAAACAGATGGTCTAAAGTCTGTAATTGTAGAACTACAAAGTTCTCCTATACGGTAAGTATAGATGATAAAAGGGACAGTGGGTGTAAATATAAGGAGGTGTACCTAATGACGTGGCCAGGGAGTGTATATATAATTCCATGTACATGATGTAATATGAGATCAGTCACATTATTAGTACAGATTGTCACCTGCAAACACACCACAAGGTGCTGATATGAAGAGTGATTTGGCAGAAGATACACAAGCTAAGGACACATATGTTGTTGATTAGCCACCTCTTATGTGCCAGGCTCGAGGTCAAAACACACAGTGTATGCTTGTGTGTGTGTGAATGTGACAGGTTCACAGTATACCATATGGCTGTCCACTGTGAGACAAAACAGAAAAACAGGGACCACCACAGAGTACCTGCCCAGTACTTTGGCTTGTCCTTCCTAAGACTTTAATGTGGGACAGAAAACAGGTCTGATGGCTCATCAAGGCCTAGTATTTTTATCGCATGTATGAGAACTATTGTGTGTGTATTAGTTTCCAAAAAAGTTCAGTTCAATACAACATTGTGAGGATTATATATATATATATATATATATACACTATATATATATATATATACACTATATTGCCAAAAGTATTCGCTTGTGACAGCCCATTCTTAATCCATAAAAGTTTAATATGATGTCAGCCCACGCTTTGCAGCTTCAACTCTTATGCGAAGGCTTTCCACGATGTTTAGGAATGTGTTTATGGGAATTTCTGACCATTCTTCCAGAAGTGCATTTGTGAAGTCAGACACTGATGTTGGACGAGAAGGCCTGGCTTGCAGTCTCTGCTCTAATATCATCCCAAAGGTGTTCTTTCGGGTTGCGGTCAGGACTCTGTGCAGGCCAGCCAAGTTCTTCCACACCAAACTCTCTCGTCCATGTCCTAATGGACCTTGCTTTCTGCACAGGGAACAGGAAAGGTCCCTCCCCAAACTGTTCCCACAAAGTTGGGACCATGAAATTGTCCAAAATCTTTTGGTCTGCTGAATCATTAACAGTTTCTTTTACTGGAATTAAGGGGCTGAGCCCAACTCCTGAAAAACAACCCCACACCATAAACCCCCCCTCCACCAAACTTTACACTCGGCACAATGCAGTCAGTCAAGTACCATTCTCCCGGTGACCACCAAACTCAGACTCATCCATCGGATTAACAAGAGGGAGAAGCGTGATTCATCACTCCAGAGATCACGTCTCCACTGCTCTACCACTTCGTGGCTGAGTTGCTGTCGTTCCCAATTGCTTCCACTTTGTTATAATTCCACTGACAGTTGACTGTGGAATATTTAGTAGTGAGGAAATTTCATGACTGGACTTGCACAGGTGGCTTCCTATCACAGTACCACGCTGGAATTCACTGAGCTCCTGAAAGCAACCCATTCTTTCACCAATGTTTGTAGAAGCAGTCTGCATGTCTAGGTGCTTGGTTTTATATACCTGTGGCCATGGAAGTGATTGGAACACCTGAAATCAATGATTTGGATGGGTGAGTGAATACTCATATACATAAAGGGTGCATGAAAGTATTCCTTATGTACGTTTATTAGCGTGTCATGGTACAACTACACACAGTATACACAGTGCTTTGTATCAACACTCAATGTCCATTTTATCAGCTCTACTTACTATATAGTTGTATTATATATTATGTACAATTACAGACTGTTATTCATGTGTTTTATTGCATGCTTTCACCCTGTTCTTCAATGGTCAGGACCCCCACAGGACCACCACAGAGCAGACATTATTTGGGTGGTGGGTCATTCTCTGCACTGCAGTGACACTGATATGTGTGATAGTGGTGTGTTAGTGTGTGTTGTGTTGGTGTGAGTGGATCAGACACAGCAGTGCTGCTGGAGTGTTTAAACACCTCAGTGTCACTGCTGGACTGAGAATTGTCCACCAACCAAAACTATCCAGTCAACAGCGTGCTGTGACCACTGATGAAGGACTAGAGGATGACCAACACAAACTGTACAAAAACAGATGAGCTATCATTCCCAACTTTACTCCTACAGTAGAGTGGACTCCTACAGTAAAGTGACTTTGCATAACCAGCAACATTTGTTTTCATTCTTCTTAGCTAATCAGTTACAAAGTGGCTATAAACCATCACTTTAAAGTAGAGCTTTTGTACACAGATGGCTAGGATGAAGTACTGATACAGTCAAGTAGCCTGCTTAGAGGTTTTACAGGTTTTACAACATTTAAAGGGCTCTCAACTTTCCACACTGGAAGTGATCTGTTGCTGGAAAGGTTTTGCTGTTGCTGACATAGACTTTATTCATACAGGAGTGAGGTGAATGTCTAAACAGTTGTGAGTATTTATGGGCTGTCTGTCAGAGACAAATGTTTGAACATCAGAGTTACTTTAGTTGCACCCAGAAGGAAGTGGTGGATTGCAATGCTATTAGGAAGGAAGATAAAGGTTACCAGGAGCAATAAATGATGATAAATTTAGACTGATATGGGTAATATTTATTGAGCTACACATACAGAAGTAGTGTCTCTCAGTATGGCATTGGTCTGTCGTGTTTGCTAATGCAACATGCCAGACGTCTCTGCATGGAGTTGTAGAGGTTCCTAGTGGTGTCCTGTGATAATCCATCTCATGCAGTTCCTGCAGACTTTGTGGTAGGGGTGGAGGTGGAGTGATACCAGGCCTTCTGGACATGTGACACGAGACAACAAACCATCTTGGTTTAAGAAAGAAAGAAAGAAGATTATGATAATGACTTTCATTATCTCATAAACCAACCTAACAAAAAGTCAGGGACGAACATATGTGATGGAATGGATGAACAGACGTTCAGAGCTAATTGTCTGTGTGTTTCCTTGGCCGGGGCTGAGCTACTGCCCAAACCCTGTGGTCTAATGCGGAGCTACTGCCCATCCTGTGTGTTCTGATGACGCTGCTTCATTTGTCTCGGCTGGGTGCCACTGCCTGCCTGCATTGCTGACCAGTTTGCCTACCATTAAGAAATGTCTTGTGCTGTGAGGGGGCTTCACCTGCATCCGTATTCTTTCATAGAATGGGAAACTTCTGGGTTGATGACAGAGGTGGTGATAGGAACCAGAAATCAATTTAATGCTTCTGAACACTTCATCACAGTGCCCGAGACACTGTTTCTGTAGTGTTGAGAAGGTTTTGGCCTAAAACATATTTATTAAGTCTATTCATGAGGTACATGCAGACAAAACAGTCCCCAAAGAAAACTGTTTTTGGCCACCATTTTATCATTTCTAGCATTATATGCTGTATCAGTAAAAAGTTTAGACACACCCCACTATTTGGGATTTTGTTGGTTATCTTGACTCTACAGGCTTACACTTAACAGTTCCAACTGATGAGATGTCTGAAACAAGAAATATCCTGATATACCACATACACTCTTGATATTATAACCACAGTATTATATTTTTGCCATATCGCTCACCTCTAATACAGTATATATAAAACTTTTATCTATTTTTCTGCACAGAAAAATAAAAAGCTCTAGTTCCCCTTTAAGTTTAGTGGATAGTCATGATGGACAGACCAATAGAATTGCTTCACACAAAAAAGTGTTGTTATATCAACCTCTACTGCAGGTTAAGAAAGCTGTTGTATCCTCCTGTAAAGTTCCATTTTGGAGGCTTTTAAGGTGACTGTATAATTCCATGGGTGCTATTTTATAGTTTGATGTCTTCACTTTTATTCCAAAGTACATCATTAAGCTAAAAACAGGGAAAACCTTCCATGAGTAGCCGTACTGTACTGTACTGTACTGTATATAAACTCAGAAGATTCATGTAGGTTCACTGGTGGCTTTGGATGGTAAATCAAATGACTGTGTTTGTGTTGTAGACACTGTGGCTCCCATTAGCAACACTGTAAAGAGTTGGTAAGTTTGAGTACAATGAACCACTTCACATCAAACAGCTCTTAATGACTCACGCTGGAAAAGTCAGTTTAATTGTCAGTATGTAAACATCTGTTTGTAGTTCACCCATCACTTTCCACTGAATCTCAAGGACAAACAAACAAACAAACAAACAAACAAACAAACAGACTATGGCCCCTTTAAAAGCACTGGACTGTTATGATGAGAATATGTAAATACTGATAGGTGTAATTATACTGTACATATAGTTCTACACACCGGTCTGTTATTAGGAATATGTTAGTGTCTGTTTGTAGAATTGCTCTGTACACATGTTGATGTGTATGTGGGCTTGTAGGTGTGAATATCTGTATTTATCAGGCAGCTGATCTAACAGAGTCTGTTACGATTAACATGAGTATCGCTGCGTGAGTATCGATATGTATCAGCGCTCTTCATATTGGCCGGGCGCGCCGGGGCAGATCACTCAAAGCGGATGGGATGACGCAAACGCTGCTGCTCTCAATAAACCGCTTTCAAGACGAACATGGCGGCAACCCAACATTAGAGCAAGATGACTGTGGCTGCTGAAGTCGAGAGAAAAGAGCCCAGCACCTCCGTTCACGGACGCGGAAGCGAGAAGAGTCGGCGCGCCGAAAGCAGTCCCTGCGCTCGTGAGCAGAAACCCCGGAACCAGCAGCAGCGGCGGCGGCGGGTCGGGCGTGTAGCGGCAGCAGCAGCGGCGGCGGCGGCGGGGGGAACGGCTCGTGCGCGCGAAGGGCGAGAGAAGCGGACGCCGCGTTAAAAGACCGGACAGGACTGAACGGGACGGGACGGGACGGGACGCCGGGGTGGCACGCGCGCGGAAGGGGGGGAAGGGAAGAGGGGGAGGAGGAGAAGATCCAGCCATGTCGCCGCAGCCTCGCGCCTGCTTCTCTTTCTGGGTAGAATCGCGGCTCGCGGGCACGGGGAGTCGACGATGCGCGCTCTAAAACCCGCCAACTGCCGGGAATTGCTCGAGCACCACCAGCAGCAGCGGCGGCGGCAGCAGCAGCAGGACTCCTCGGCGGTGCGGGGGAAGACGCAGGGCAGCGGCGGCGGACCAACACGTCGATGACCATAGCGGCGGCGGAAGAGCCCCCACGGTGGAGTCGGCCCGTGCTGCTGCTGCTGCCGTGCGTGGTGCCGCGCGTGCCCGAAATATGACCAGCGGCGCTCGCAAGGCTCGACATCGGCAGCGAGACGACGGCTCCAAAACGTGGACGTGCTGTTGGTGCTGGTGGTGGTGGTGCTGGTGGTGGTGGTGCGCGCGCGGCCAGAGCTCCGACGACGACAACGAAGAAGACGACGACGCACCGCCGCTTTTTACAGACTCGGAGCGGGCCCAGCGATGGCGCCGGTCACTCGCCTCCCTCCTCTTCCTCACTGCGCTGCTCTCTGACCGCCTGGGGCCGGGCGCCGAGGCCAGGCTGAGCGGGAGCCGGGGAAAGGTGATGTCCGCGAGCCTGGGAACGGGAACGGGCCGCGAGTCCGGCATCCTCAGGAGTAACGAAGACACTATTTTTGTAGGGAACTCCTCCGGCGCGAGCGCGCGCGCGTGGGGACCGGAGAACAAGACGTGCGCGGCCAAGAACTGCCTCACTTTCGTCGACGCCGACCACCTGTGCAGGGGCCTTTGGGGAGCGAGCGAGTGGAGCGCCAGCGCGGCCGGCATGTACCTGTCCTTCTGCGACTCGTACTCCCTCATGGATTTGCTGGACGGCTCGTCGAGCCCGGACCGCTTGAACTGCAGCGTGGACGCCATGCGCGCCGGCGACCTGGGCCGCTGCAGCCTGTGCGTGCAGGCGTACCAGCGCTACGACCTGCACGCGCAGGAGAAATACGAGGAGTTTGAGCTCATGACGGACCGATACGTGACGGATGCCTACTCAGTAAGGACGTGCATGGAAGAGTGCAAGGTAGGGCCATCCTGGGCTACGGCTCGCTTCACGCGCCTTTAACTTCGCCCTGTTTTGTTGTTCGCAGTCCGGTTAGAGTTGGGTCTTCCACCCGGTCGTCATGGTAACTGCTGACAGTTTCGGGGGGATGCTTGTTCTTGGGTAGGCACCAAAAAAGTGCATTTTTATATCAGTCTTTGTTCTCTACTGAAGCACCGCTGCTGGGCTCGAGGCTTCAGGCTTGAGGTCTTAAAGAGGACGGGGATACCATCCTGGAACATGGCATCCTTATCCAAAGATCCAGGAGTGCTTGAGCCTTCACTCTCTTCTGCTGCATTCTTATTAGGCTAGGTTATGAAGGGCTACCAGGTTCAGGACCACGGACAGAGGCTTTACTTCATTCTAATTAGCATAGTGTTCCTAACTGAGCGAGGGGGAAGACTGTAAACAAGCTACTGGCTTTTAAAATGCTGGTAACGGAAGAAAAGAATGGATTGTCAGTTTATCGTCAAGGCCTGTAATAAATGTGCCCATATGACATAATCCAGTTCACTGTCCCATATTACCTGGTTCCCTCGAAACCTTGCAAATGGAGCTGTTAGTACAATAAGAAACTCAATAATGCTGTATATTGCTTTAATAACAACGTAATATGCATGTAGTAATCCATAATGCTTTAGTAATAACATATAGTAAACTGTAGTCCCAATTTAGGAGGCTTTTACTACACAGCAGTGGAGTATACTATAGTACACTGTGCAATACTGTAACATTATTACACTCTATCACTATACTATATTATACTGTACTATTCTATACTATACCATAGTAAAATGCTACAGTAGAATACTACACTATACTGCACTACACAGTACTGTTCTAAACAATACCATATTACACTTAATACTGCACTGTACATTAGTACAGTATAATACTGCTCTGTACAATACCATACTGCAGTGAAACACTTCACTGTACTGTATTATACTGTACTATTCTGTACTACACTATACTACACTACACTATACTATACTATACTACTGTAAAATATTACAGTAAAATACTACACTATACAGCACTGCACAGTGCTGTTCTATACAATACTATATTATACCCAATATTACAATACTGTAGTAGGATAGTGCTCCATGCACTATACTGTAGTGCAACGCTGTAGTGCTACACTACACTATACTATACTATACTATATTATACTATACTATACTAAATTATTACAGCTTTTACTATACTACATGCTAAGAATAGTTACTTTAAGTCTTTCTTTGTAAAGGAACATGTTGATCCATCCAGTTTAGTATGTTCAATTTTGTGAAGGAATAAAAACAGGTTGTTCTTATGGAGCTTTGAAGGTTGCCAGTGGTGCAAGGTTACTGTGCCAGTAGCCAAACAGCTGCAAAGCCACATCTTTCAGTGTGTGTGCGTCATTGTATACAGCGCAGGTGCTGTAGGATAAAAAAGCAGGATGTTGGGGGGTTGGGGTGGGGGTAGGAGGGCTTTACAAGGAGGGGGGCCTTAGCCTTACAGCAGCTTCGCCAGGTGTTCATGCACGTCCGCCCCACTCTACACTGAGTACATTTCAATAACACTAATAGGGCACCGGTGCTTTCCCCGGCTAATCTGTCAGAAGAGCTTTTTCCCTCTCGCTCATTTGCCCTTGTTTGCACATCACTCTACGTGACGCCGAAGCAGCGCGCCCTCTTCACCGCCATAAAGTTGACATTAAGGTTCATTTCGATGCTGCCGTTGTCATCTTAAACGGATCATTCCATGATCTGTGAGGGAAAGCAAGGAATGAACGCTGTTGTTTTTGTGGTGATATGAAAGGAGAAGGGTGTTTTTTTGTTGGTGGCTGTAATCAATGGTCAAACATTTACTGAGAAAAGCGCGGCGTGAAGGTGCCGTTTAAATGAAGCAGAGAGAGAGAGAGAGCGAGATAGAGTGTGCTGGAGATAAGCTGCTAAAGGAGTGGCTGACGTCCTTGGCTTCGTTGTTGGTACGTTTAGAAAGGAGCAGATTCTTGCTCATAGCATCGTGTCTATAGAGAGGGAGAGAAAGAGAGAGAGAGAGAAAGAGGGAGAGAGAGAAAGAGAGAGAAAGAGAAAGAGGAAGAGGAGGAGCTGTCCATGGTGCTGAAACTCCAGCCATTCACCAAACAGTGATCAAAGCTCGGGATATATTATAGCATTCTCTATGTTTGTCTTACGTATAAGAGGCAGTCCTGACAGGCTGATGAAATGTAAACATTCAGTCTATTTTTGTGACTATGGCTGTCTTTACACTCGTTTAGGATTCTTTGAAGTTATGGTTACCTAAAGAACCTTTCCAGGTAGTGCCTTGGAAACCTCCCTTCTTAGAAGAACACAAAGTGGTTCTTCTATTGCACTGCTCCAAAGAACCATTTCTTGAAGAGTTTAGGACATTCATGACCACTATCATAATAGAATAGCCCTACAAGAGGCCTTTTTTGTGCATGTATGCCTTCAGTAGCATTTTCTGAGGTCTCATTTCAGTCTTGCACTCTACAATTTGATATATGTTCAAAGTGTTCATGCTGTAGAACACAGAAAGTGTTCAAGTCATTGTCACTTTTGGTCCCCTAAATCACTCTTTCTCAACCCTGATCCTAGAGGCCCACTTCTCAGTACTCCCAACACACCTGATCCAACTAATCAGCTCATAAACAGTCCATAATTAAGTTCAAGTTGCTGTGTTAAAGCAAGCAGGAAAAACGCTAAAATGTGCAGGACAGTGAGTCCCGTGGACCAAGTTTGAGATATACTGCCTTTCAATCAATGTTTTTTAAAAGCTCAGTTTAAAACATTGCCATTTAAGTAAACGTTATCCCTTGATGGCATTGCTTAAAGGAGCCCTTCAAGGCACCTTTCATTTAAAGAGAGTATAAGAGTGTAATTAAGGCATCAACAATGACAGAGATGATAATTATAGGCTGTCGTATTAACAAAACAGGCCTACGAGAGGTCTGTATTGTGTGCGCATGCTTTAGTACTTTAATAGCCTGAATGAAAAGATTGTGCAACAGGTTGTAGGCTGAATCTTACAGGCTGAAACTATTTGCTCTTTCCCAAAGTGACCCGTGCTCATAAGTGTGCTCAAAGCAATGTTCAGTACCTCATGCTCTCTTAATAATAAAGGGGCCTAAAAGTTTTCTTTGGAGCAATAGCATCAGAGTAGCACTTTCAGTTGAGTGGGTTAAAAAAAAACATTTGTTCAAAGTGTTTTTTATGGCATTGCTCTAAAGAACTCTGTCCTTATTTTTAAGAATATACATGATTTGACTGAACAGTTGAGAGCCAGCCATGGTTCACCAATGAATCATAAGCTCACCAGACAAAAAATTAGTCACCTGTGACTGAAACGTACCTAATAGTGTGTAATACCTCCACAAGCGCAAATAACAGCTGGGATTAGATTTGGCATGGACTGGACAACTTTCTGGATATAGGTCACATCAATGTTCAAACACTCTTGCATCAAAGATTTGTACAGTTGGGTTTGTACACCAGATTTGGTGGATGTCTTTCCTGGCACAATTCTGAGGAGAATTTCCTGTAGACTGGGATTGTAGCCACTGCTGGTAGACCTGTATGACTGTACGCTTCCATACACCTGCAAATTCAGCTACTGCTTCACACAATGGCCTTTGGCACGACCAAATGCAACCACTCCTTTTGCCAATCATTAACATCTGCTTTTACATCTGCACCCATTTTCCACACATGGAATGGAACATTTCACTGCACTGTACCACAACTTCTCAATCTATGAATCCTGCCACCCACCCCACATGTATCTATAGCCCAATCTGCAGGAGCCTGAAGTTACTACCACCTTAAACATGGAAGATGACTAATTTTTTGTCCGGTGAGCTTATTTACCAGCCAAATAGGTTTAAGTAAAACAGGTCGTGGGACCTTTATGCTTAAGGGAGTACAACATTGTAGAGGTAACACTTCCTGTCAATCCTGTATTCACAATGCTCTATAAAAACACTCATAACACATTTTATGGCATGCATAATACAAGCAAGAGAATATGGTTATTAAGTTATAATATGAAATAAGCATGAATGTAATGCATTATAACAAGGATTTGGTATGATTTCTGTATAGCATCCAGACCTAACAGCTGTTATCAAGTCAGCTAAGTGGTGGAGCACTCTGTGACATACACTTAAGATTTTTATGTGATATTTGTGTGAATTTGATTTCAAGTGATTTATTTCAAGCTAGTCACTGGTAACTGAACAGGCACTATAATATGTTATGGAACCTGACGTTATGAAATCCTATACTCTTGCTTTATAAAGGGCTATGCATTGTAACTACATTATAACTACATAATACTTAAGAATCATTGTACAAGCTTTTGCCCAATATTATAAGGCATTATGCATGCAATATATAGCATTTATAAAGCACTAAGAATACAGGACTCATTCTGAACATTGCCTTTAAGACATCATTAATGAGATCATAATTATAGGCTGGCATATTAACAAAATAGCCTATGAGAGGTGTTTTTATTATGGTATCACTTTCTATGGCATCGCTGTTTGATGTCTCCGTCAATATGCCAGTCTTAGTAGTTTAGTAATATGAAGGAAAAGATTTTGCAACAGGTTATACAGTGTTCCTTATAGGCTGAAGCAACTGGCTCTTTAAATGATCAATGCACAAAGCAGATTTAGTATCAGGATATGTCTTTAACTCAAATGATGCCACTTACTAGGAAAAACCAGTATAGCAACATATGTATATACTGGTATAGAACATACCTCTTGTAATAACATTCAAACATTCTTTCAAGGCAACTGTTGGGAGATTGGACCAGCGTTATACAATGTTGCAAAATCCTGTTTAGTCTAAGGCCTGGCTCACACTACAGGATGATTGGGTCTATTTTAATGCTGATTTTCTCCTCCCAACAATCAGGAAAGGTCTCTCGATATCAGGGTGATCTTAAACGATGATCTACCCAGATTGGGGTTTGCGGTGTATATACTGGGAACTCCTCTGATCCCATATCCATGTTCAATGTTTATGACTCAGTATACGTGGTGAACATCGATTCTCTGGTGAAAAGACTTCAAAGTGAGAACCAAGCTGAATGGAATATTTTACAGTGTAGGGAAGAAGCTGTAAGCACCGAGAACTTAATTGACTCTGGAGAAGGATGATCCACTTGTTGAGTTGTGGCAACAGCATGAATGTCTGTATAATGTGTGCTGTAAAACGTACTGCCTCCCTGTCTTCTGTCATGTTTGTTTAGATCTAAAGTTCCATGGTGGAACTGTTTGCGTTAAACTCCCATTAGGTTTTGGGAATCAGAATCGTTGGTTGGGACTCAGGTTCACGTGGATACCCAACACCAACCATTCCTGAATTAAAAATGCCATAAACTTCATCACATGGGAGAGACTTAGGACATCAAGACTATCTTAAACATTACTTTGCTAAGTTAGTAAAAAAAAATACCTCCATACAGCTGACTCTTTGACTCGCTCTGTTGTTGTTCCTGTTTATAAGTCAAGCCAGGCTGCGAATTAAAATGAATGGATTGGCCCCATGGATTGGCCTAATTATCCGATACCCGATCATGCTAATTTTGTTAACACTGGGGCAAATATCTGATCATAATATATCGCTGCATCCCTAGTATTTAGACTGCTGGCAAATTGGATTTGTGTCTGAAATCAGATCTTTTGAGACGGCTGTTCACACTGAGATCAGATTTGTCCAGATGTGTCCAGACATCCCCTATCTGCATGGGTTGCTATAGTAACAACATAGGCATCAGCAACTACGTAGCAAATCCTAGCACCTCAGTCACTCTGGATTTGGCATTGTCACCATTTGTTGTGAATGAAGCAAATAACACCAAATGTGGTTTGGATCCGATTTGCAAAAATCATTGGTTGGAGTTTACATTTACTTTCAAATTGAACCCCTTACATGACCAGGACCAGCTTGCAGGTCCAAGTCATTATGACTTAAGAATTAATCAGCTAGTTTGCATTGTAGTCCTTGTAGCTGAATAATGAGGGCTAGGAAGTAATAAGGATTGGGAGGGGGGGTTAAGGGGTTATAATGCTATGCTACAGTATGTGTGAAAAGCTGTGATTTGCTAGTTGAGCTGCTAGTGAGCAATGGGGGTGAAAAGGAACGAGAACCCCTTGTTACGAAGGCAGCCATGCTGACGTAAAACAGAAAGCACAACTGCAACTTTCTTCGTAGTAATATATTATGTAAGACAATAAAACAGCATGTAACCAAATAAAAACATTTTTGATTTTATAAATGAAGGCAAATTTCCAGTTCTGCTTTGGAAATCATGCACATTTCTATGGAAGTACAGTTTGCCCCATCAATGTTATTTAGGAAACATGCAAAATGCCTAGCATAATAACTGAGAGACCACTATTTGTAGAACATGGATGGGTCAATTAAGCTGACTACTACTCATAAATCCAGTTTTGGTATGTGCGTTTTCTTTTGTACTTTGATGGAATTTGAAGTGATGTGTCTCTGCTTGATGGCAAGATAGCTTCAGGGTTTTTTTCCAGTGGAGAGTGGCATGAAGCCTGACTCCCACCTGCAGGTGAGTTATGCTAGCGGGCAGAGAGGCCAGCACATGCTGCCACCTGTTATTCCATTTGCAATGTCTAGCAGAGCAAACATCGACTCAGAGGACGTGACGGAGGGAGACTTATTGTTCCAAGACCATCAGAACGGATAGGCTAATCTCTCACAACCAGATGTGAACAGAATATTGATTTTCTTATAAAAATAGAAATAGATTTCCAGAACCCCATATGAAGAGAGACATCATGAAAGCATGCTGACAAACAGTCATATTATGATAATCTGCCCATGGCGGAACTGATACTGTTACCTTTTTTTGTCATGGCTCTATACTGTAGCCTACACAACCATTTTGCCAAGTCATTATTGGCCATGTTCAGGCCTGGCTAGTTTGTAAAGGCTTTGTCATAATGTAGTATCAGTCAGCTGAGGATTTGCGAAGTGGCAAATGCCAGTTTTGGCATTATGACAGACCATATTTTGAAAAGGACAACTCTGCATTAGCCTGGTAAAAAAAAAAAACACTTCCTGAATCTCATGAGCATTCACTGTGTTCATCTCCAAGGCTTCTGTCTGGCATGGCCCCAACTGGAAACCATTTTTTAGTTGGACCACATTTTATTTGGACTGCTTTGTGTGTTCTGATCAGCTATGGGAGCATTCAGTCTTCGTCATCAAACTGGTGTGTGATGTGCCAAGAAGCAAGCACAATAATGATGACGCTCTTGAGATTGACTTTGACTGAACATTGCTATGGACCACATGCTTAAGTGGCTTGCTACTTGGGGACTGCCAGACTGAATCCGTGGAGTGAACCAAGCTGAAAGCTTCTGAGATTCAGTGCATTCATTCCATATTCATTCTGTTTTGCAACCCACAGCAAAGATGAGACATAGGCAGCTCAGTTATGGTATTGTAAATATTACTGGTTGTTGAGTTCACAATACTGATCTCACGATTGAAGGCTGTCATGATGTTTTGAGAGAGTTCCATTTAACACTGAATATTGTAGCCACAGGTAGGCCTGGGTGGACCTGAGCCTATCCAGGTTGATCATTGACCTTTTTATACTAAATTAGAATTTGTTTTCTGTGCATGCTATAACTGTATTATGACCAGCGAAATTATTATGTTCTACGGCCTTCCCATTATTGCTTAGTGGCCATTGCTATCCGCCATTGCCTCAAGCTGTCAGTTCATTATCTGCACACCAGTGTTTGAATTTGATGCTCCAGCTGCGATCACACCTAGGGGGACTGTAAAAGTGAGACCTTGTCCCCAAAAGTAGAGTATGTTGTTGTCTACCCATCCACAGCCCAAAACTAAATTTTACTTACATTGTTGTTGTCTGTTTTCTGAGAGTTTAATACTCACAATGCTCTTTCACTACAAAAGCTGAAATGGGCTGTGTCAAAATGTCAAAAGAAACTACCTAAATTCATTGAAGCATCAAAAATAAGACACAAATGGTCCATAAACATTTTACATGCCTGTTGTGTCAGTATGATTTAGCCTAGATTTGATTTGATGGTTAGATTTAGGTCTAGAGGCTGTTTACTCTTATTTTGTACACTTCAGTTGTCTGATTTTTATTGTGTTATGTTGTTCCATAGGGTAAAAGTTAGAAGTACCAACAGTGAGCAGATGCAGGCTTTATAGTGAAAAAGGTTGCAGTGCTGGTTGTGTCCAACACTCTGATTGACTCCTGTCAGAAATAGGTTATGATGTGGTACACAGTGTGCTTGGAAATTTTATCTACCAAGTTGGGCCCACCCCAACAGACCTTTATTATGTTTTTGTATGCTTACACCACCGCTTTGAACATGATGGTGTGGGCTAAGGTGGCTGCAATGTTTAACGTTCAAACAGAGCAGCTGACCTATTCATGCTCTGTGTACAAATGTGTTCTTTTATAGTGTCAAGTTGTAGCAGTAGGTTTTTGCCAAATATGGAAATTTACAGTGTATCATTGATTTCAAATGATATTAATTTTGAATGGGTGAGAAAGGTCACACTGTTTGGGTGTTGTCATGATGTTTGGGGCCTTATTTATAAAATACATGTTACATTTGTTCTAAATTGGTGATTGTAACTGATTTGCTGTTAAATTATTAAATTATTAGTTAATTTAAGTTAACTATCAAATACTGTCACTTATAATCATTTATCATGTTTCCATTTCAGTTAAGAAAAGCTGGAGTATATATAAAGCAAGTCACATTAATACTAACCAACGTTTTATGCTGTTCTGACCTACATCACCAGCCATTTACTGAGTGAAAGTAGTTGTAGTTTGTCATTTCTTTTGTCTACTTGTTCATTGATTGTGTTGTGAGAATTATGAAAGTTTGTACGAAAAGTTTGCACATTTATCTGATTAAGCTGACAGGTATAATGCTGACTGATGGACAAGGAAAAGCAAGAAAAGTAACCAACAACATCTGATTTTTAACAGTATAGATAAATGTAGGTTCATTGTTAGGCAAGCAATGTGTTATTGTTGCCCTTTTCCTTGTTCCATGTGTTGTATCTGCTTATTACTGATTTTGAGGTGTTTGTAACTTAACTAATGATCACGAATACATTCATTTTAAACCATTCAGAAATGCTTTATAATATACAATTCATAAAAGTTACCTTTAATGATTTTATATTTTAAGCCCTCATAAGTGGTACCCTTGAAAATGTAGCCAGAGGTGTTGTTTGTAATGAAGCTAACAATTGCAAATTCATTGCTTTTTCCAACCTGCCTAGATGTCATAAGTTAGCTCAAATTAGCTCAGTAGTACACCATTTTAAACTGCAATCTCAGCATTATGTAGTAGATATAAAGAATGTTAATTAGGTTTATTGGGATTTTTGCTAACGTCCAATAAAGCCTGTTTTTCCTTGAAGAAGGTTGCATTAGATGGTACATCACATAAATGGGGCTCATATGGACAATGATAGCAACAAACTAAATAAGTACTTTTTTAAAGCACTTACATATGTTTTGTACAATGTTTGAGGCTTTCACTTTCACTTGATTACATTTCAACTGTACAACATGCTACGTTTTGTACCACTACTTTCTTCAAAATACTGCAAAGTATAAATTTGATTTTCCACAATGCACAAAAGAAGAATTGAACTTCACGAACAATTCAAACCAGTTATGGTGCAACATTCACTAAAGTCATCCCCTAATTACTGAATATCCAATACTGGTTGTCAAAGTTTCAAAACTAAGTATCAGAATATACTCTCCAGTATACACAGTATATAAACTAATCTGCAAAAACAACCCATTTTCATGAATTATTAGGTCATGAAAGAACAAAACATTTACATATATCCATCTATTCAGCCTACAATAGTTTAGCTCCACCCATTTACACTGAAGTTATTAGGAGCGATACAGAAAGGTTGGAAATTGGTCATGTAAATATGAATTATGGCTATTTTAAGTACATAAAACCATACAAATATCACAAAATAAAATATAAGCAAAAATGTGGGAAAGGTAAAAATCAAAATCAAAAGAAATCACAGTCTTGTGCAATAGTTTGGGAATCCTTGATCAAATTACATGTTGTGTTGAACCTAAGTAAATATAAGTTAAACCATCCTGTACAGAGAAAACACTTCTGCAAATGAATCATAAGTTGTATAACCTAAAATTTCTAAAAATAAAAATTAGCAGAAAGAGCTGTAAGAGTTTTAGTTCCCTGTAGAAGAAGTGTTAAATAATTTTAACAAGTTCATAATCAAATTTCAAATTTAATGAAGTTCAATTTTTTTAATATGACTGCACAATTTTACGAGTGATATTTTAACATTACTAATACACAGTATTTTACCGGTGGAGTCTCTACATGCACCCAAGAACTGAGTGGATGTATTTTGTCCACACTGAATATAGCTCATGTTTCATTGTGGTTATGTCATATTGTAACCTCACCCCTCTGCTAAGGCCATTTCACAAACCAGAACCATCTGATCAAGACCTATCTGATTACAGATGTTGCAAAATGGATCACTGCAGATGATATTCAGGCTTAATGATGGTGTTAGATCTGGGGAACATCAGATTCTTCTACCTACGTTATTGTCTTTACCCCCTTTCCAATAAGGAGTCGTGAAAGTGGCCAGTTCATTTTCCAAACACTTCTCCTGAACGAATCTGAATGGAGTCAGTGATGTGGAGGAAGGTGGCAGGAGTCAATCTGAGCTTCTGGCAGGCAGCTGCGAGAGATAGCCAGTCGCAGCTGTGATTAAGCAGAGGACAGAGAGCGAGAGAGCCAGAGTGAGTGAGTGAGTGAGTGAGAGAGAATAGGTAATCACTGTGACAGCCGGATCAGCCCTCAGGTTGATTTAATCTGCCACCGTCTTTCCGCCATGACTGGCTAAGTGTGGCAGGAACTGTCGCTCGTGTGTATATGAGTGTGTGTTTATACTTGGTGGGGGTGGGGTAGGGGGTCTAAAAATAGTGAACAGACATGTGAACGTGCACTCCAGCAGGGGGGACAGCTTACAGGGGAAAAACACAGCGAGTGTGGAGAGGATACAGGAGGACATGTTTTCATTCAATAGCACGCTATTCTTAGCTAACGCATTGAGTTCAGCACAGTCGCGGCAACAGCGCCGCCACTACTTTTAGCATCACTCCGGCTGCGCTAATGCTTTCTTGCTATCTCCAGCCGTTCCTTAAAAAGCTCCCAGGAGTGGAAGCTACATGGCTGAGGTGGAAAATTGCGGCCGGGGCGCCGTCCATCAAGACATGTTTTATCTCACTCCTGCGGCAGAGTGCTAGAGCACAGAGCAGCTGGGCAAAGTGTTCATTTCACATTTCACGGGGTAAATGGAGCATGCAGGGTATGGAGGGCAACTTGCAATCAGTTGGATCGTTCCCAGGTTTAATCATCTCAGCTGATTGGATATTGTAGATTTTTCAAGATATCATGAGGATCTTCCAAAATTGTGATGTCGACTGTATCTAGCACTGTAAGAAATGAAAAGAAAGAAATAAAGAAAAAAGATAATTTGGTAATGCCATTGAAGAGCCGCTCCGGGTTCCCTAAAAAACCTTTCAGTGGACGCACTAAAAGGAAAGTCACACAAAAGACACAAAAAATGTACACTGTAAAAAAAAAAACATGGTGGTTTTAACGTAAAGAAGTTAGTGTCTGGGCTATCTAAATATTTTGAGTTACTAGAAACAAGTTTGTTCTGTTAACTTAATATTTGAAATTCAATTAACTCTTCTACAGTGTACTCAGTTTACATTTCACATGTAAATGTAGGACAGCTAGTTATACTTGGTTATATTGTCTTTATGTTTATTTATTTCATTTTATTTATAACAAATTAATTTGTATTTTGTTAGATATTTTAGAGTTTTAGTTATCATGGGCATCTTCTAATGCCTAACAAAATGTATCGCCATAGTTCAAAATAAACAAAAGCAACTGGAAATGAAACAACAACAACAACAAAAAGATATTTTCATTTTGTACTGATAAGTCAGCTATTGTTTTCCTATATTTCCTATATTCTCTGCAACTTCACACATTTGGCAATAAAAACTGCTCAGTTTCTAATTCTCAGGCAAAGAAACATGCAAAGCATAAGAAAGGCAACACACGTAGTATTGTATCTATTCTGTCACTTAATTTGATCACACATTCCAGATTCTTTGAAATCGTAATGTTGACTGTGTAGCACTATAGTGAATGTAAATCATGTGTAAATTTAAAAAGGAAAGGTATGTCCTAGAATAGAATTTAATCTAGAAATAATGGCAGTTTTAATCTTTAATCATAACATATAACATGAGTGCCTTGGTGTGAACTTGACTCCAAATATTGGGCTTAACACTATATGTTTCAGCATTGCTGTGAGGGTTTGATTGCATTTAGCCATAAGAGCATTGGTGAGGTCAGGTACTAATGTTAGATGACTGGTTCTTCATTTCAGCTCATCTTAAAAGTACTGGATCGAGCATCCATCACTCCAGAGAATGTGCTTCTGCTGCTTTACAGTCCAATGCTTGGGGGCTTTATACCCCTCAGTGCTTGGCATTGGACATGGCAACTTTAGCCCTGTGTGGCATAAAGATAGTTTTGAACCTATACATATTTCCCTTAGGTAGTGATAAAGTCCATCATAGTTTTTTTTGTACTATATTATTTTTTTGTACTATATTATGCTGCAACTTAATACTACATGCACTGAAAATAATTTTACATGCATTTGGCAACATGTTGTTGGTTGTCCCCAAGTTTAATCATTTATGCCACTTTATCAGACTTTTTTCCAGTTGTTATGGGGCTGCTCCAAATTGTAATGTTGGCTGTATCACTGAAGCGCCTAATTACCGCTATATTGCTGTTGAATTGCTGCTGTTACACTTACTGCTCTCCTATGAAACGACCACTTCATTAAATGACTCATAACTTAAAACTGTTCAGAGAGTACAGGCCAGGTGTTCTGCTTGGTAAACGGCCAAAAAGTGCTGCTCGCGTTTCAGAGTAAAAGTGGAAATGTAGCATATCAGTGTGAGTGTTTAACTCCATACTAAGGTCTGTTTAGACACAGCAGGTCTTTAAAAGTACTCGGGGAATAGGACAATATATATTGTTATTGTGATTCATTATGTCACAATATAATATACTTTTATGAAAATATCACATATATCACATACTTGTAGAACACTGACTAATTGCGTGTTTCATTATAAAGAGAGCATATTTAGTCTCATTTAACCAGATTTAGTGCAACATAGTGTGTAAAAATACTGAATAAAGATCATTATATTCACAGTTTTTGTTAGTATTTTTTTTTAATGCTATATATAGGCTTATTGTGTAGTTAGTGTTCAGTAGCCTCTGTAAATCACACAGTGATGAACCAATACTATTAGAGCAAGGCCTTTGGTTCAGACCTTAAATGCCAAAAAACAGGCAAAAATGTCTCTATGATACTACTCATTTCCACTAGTAGTATGTTAACATGAACATTTTTTGGCGGTTCTAGATTAAACACAGACGGTCTGAAGCTTGCAAAAGACATTACATGTTTTGTTTGAAGTTTGCAACATACATATTAGCATGTATTTAACCTGGTGTAGCAGTTTTACAGTCACTTGTTCAGCCCAGATATAGAGCTGCTGGTAACACTTTACAGTACGGTTATGTTCACATGACACTACATAAGCTTGCCATGACAACTGACATAACCCTAGCTAAATGTGTATAAATGTGTATTCCAGTAGGCATAATTTGTCATGAAGGGTACTTTAGCTAGCTTTGATAAATTTGGCAAATTTACCTTTATAGCAAATTATGCCTATTAGAATAAGTAATCAAAGGGGTTATTTCAGTTATGCAGGGTTATGGAAGTGTCATGTGGCCTTATGAACAGCGCCCTACAGTAACGGGTCATGGAGCTGCTGCTGTTTTCCATTTCTAACATCTGGCTGATGTTAAGGCTACAGTTTATATTCACATCCAGTGATGTATCCAGAACTTCCAGAAAGCCTAGATTGACATTTTTCCTTATTGAATTGATCTCAGATGTTTGAAATCAAAATGTGGTTGGCTGATTCCACTGTCACTACTACCAGTATCATCCTAATTATGTTGGTAGTTAACCTGACGCTTTAGGCAGAAACAAAAAAATGACTTCTACCAAGATACCACGCCCATAAAAATCCGGACTAATCCTGATTTAAGTGTACAACAAAACTCTCTTTAGTTTGGTAGTGAAATACAGTGACATTCAATTTACAGTCCTTATCAGGTTTGAGATATTTCTGACTTTGTCTTTGTTTACGTCTTTACAAAACAATAACATTTGTACATAACAATCTTTGAAAAACTTTCAAATAGAAATCTTAATAAATCATAATAAAATATTTCATATCAAAATGTATCTATTTGTTTCAATGCATGAGAAATAATTAGTATCCAATTACAGCAAACTTGTGATCACTGCCAATGAAGGTGTGTGGTAAGATATTAATCCCGATGCATCATCTAGGTTTTCATCTATGTCTCTTTGTCATTTCCAAGTGATTTTCATTTCTTCTTTCTCTATTCTACAATTCTCCATATCTAGATCATGATATAGCAGTGGTCACCAACCCTCCTCCTGAAGATCGTTCCTGCAAAGCTTAGTTCCAGCCTGTGTCTAACATCCTTTCCTTACCTAACAGAGTATCTAATCCAGCCAGTTAAGAACTTCTGAAGAAATTAAATCAGCTAGCGCAGGTGTGGTAGATCATGGTGGGAACTAGACTTCACAGGAAAATAGATCTCCAGTACGAGAGCTGGTGACCACTGCTCTAAAGTAAACAGCCATGTGCAAAAGTTTGAAAATTCCAGGTAAGATTACATGTTTTGTTACTTTTCTACATGGAAATAAGTGAACACATTCTTTCAGAGAACACACTTGAAAAATGCGTTTAGCTTATTTGAAAAATAAAGCCCATAAATTAAAATGTGCCATAACTTTTACACACATTTTTAATATTTATTATATCTGTCAATATATTCAATTCAGCAAATAAGCAGTAAATGTGCATTAAAAGTGTGTAGACGTCTGTTCCAGCTATGTGTGTGTTAACATATGTTCACTTAGAAACTAGTCCAAACGCATGCACACAACTGTACATGATAGCTGAAACCTAAAACTGAAGACTAAAAACTCTCTTTCTCCCTTTCTTTCTCAGTCTCTTTCTTTCTCTTTCTCTTTCTCACTCTTCTTTTTCATTTGAAGGTTAGTATAGTTTGGTATAGTAAGTATAGTAAAACATTATGTTCACAGGCTACACTAATGCAGTTTTACCAACTT
Organism: Semaprochilodus insignis; assembly: GCA_034552555.1. Lineage (NCBI taxonomy): Eukaryota > Metazoa > Chordata > Actinopteri > Characiformes > Prochilodontidae > Semaprochilodus > Semaprochilodus insignis. The sequence continues at coordinate 14,501,128 of CM067495.1, forward strand.
CAGTTCTGAAACTTGGCCCCAGCTGTAACCTGATAATGCCAGCAGTAACTGAACTGCTGTCTTGACCCGTTTGTTATTGTAGTCTTCACATGGTATTTCTTACAGTGTTACACAAGATGCAAATCCAGCTCTTCATGTCCATTTTGTCTTTAAACTCTTATGTGGGCATGTGTACAGAAAGACATTGTTTATTTGCTTTAATTAATTGTAAATACAGTATGTCTCACTGTAATCTCATGCTTAGTCTTGGTTCTAGCCATCATGAAGGCTGTAATGTGGAGAATTGTATTTGAAATTTGTACATGTTCCATTGAGTAGATGTACATATACAAGAAATATTATGTATATTTTTCCTTAATAACATCAGCTAGGATTCCCATTAATGTATACAGTATGCAGTTTGCAAGTGACAAAATAAAAATGCTTTGAAAATTATTTGCTCATATTTCAGCTAGAAAAATGCAAAATTTCTGTATCATAATATACAGTACGGATACATGTTTTTACAGCAGGGGGCCCTCCTCTTTCACCCTGCCATTGCTCACTAGCAGCTCTATGCAACAATGTCACATTCAGAGAGCCAGAAGGGTCCTATTTAATTTTACAACAGAGATAAAGCCTTCATACATTGAGCACAATTCATTCCTCCAATTAAAGTAAACATCTAAGATATTGAAGTACATGTATAGCTGATCATAGCTGAGTTTAATGATTCTTCAACGGGTGAGCTAACATGACCCTGAGCACTCTCTCTAGCAGTCAAGACAGTTAAAAGCCTTTTGGAAACCCAGTTTGCATTTCACACACCAAAGTGTTTCAGGCGGTGAAACCTTGACATTATTTTGCACCCTCTGTCATTTTGGCAAACTTTTGCTGGCAGTGTGAACTCATTGAGCAATCACTGTCTTTTCTTGTGTTGGCATGATGACGACTAAGATGACGGATCAGCTGTGTCTCAGCAACTAGAACTTTTTGACAAATGGAAGGATTACGTTGCCCTCTGCTTCCTCGCGGACAGTGTTAGCGTCTCCAGACGCAGCTCAGTCAGGGCTGTAACTGGGCTACACTCATGCGAGCTATATGTATAAAGCTCTGATGAAGTTCCAGCTGCTGAATGAGGTGGTGAAACTCTCCATGCTGCTTTTATATACAAAGAATGTTTTTTTTTTACTTAAATACTCCTGCCCTTTTGAAATTGAAAAAGTGAGGCACTGACTGTATTTAAAATGTGTGTCATTTGTGATACTTGTGACTGAAATGAATATCATAATAAATGGAAGCATAAAAAATAATATGGAAAATTTACCAACAGCATATTACTGTACGATACAATATTACTGTACTATACCAATACTGTACAAAATGAATGAACACATAGTGGTGCTACAATTTATTCATATAGAAAATGTCATACATTTGAATCAATTCACTGCTGCACTTTTCACTGTTACAGTCATGCACGTTTAAAATAAACATGTCAAGTAGACCTGTGCCTTTTGATGGCTAATCATATGACCGCAGAACAGTGGAGGTATGTGTGTTTTGGGTACATAATTTCAACCAAATGTAACATTAAGAATTGCCACTATTGGAACACATTATTTCCACAGTTAAGTATTTTCCACAAATAAGTTTTAATTTTATGTGTGTACAACTCAAAAGCTCTGTTTGCTAGTCATGTACTGGTCAGTGTTTTAGAGCTCTACTCAAACTTAGTTTCAGTTTTAAAGTCCCATGGAACCTAAATTTGTGGGTTTTTTTTAAATGTATAATTAAGTTAATTTTGTTCCTCAGGGTCACAACATACATAATATACAATATACACAATATAAAAAGTATGTCTAAAGAATATCTTCCCAAAGCCTAATATACAGTACATCTGCTGTACTTCCACCATATATCTCTCCTCTCCATGTAAACCGGGTCATCCTAATCTTGGGCAACGCTTCTCTAACCATTTCCTAACCAGTCACGAGGCTGATGTCTCTTGCCCTGCCCACACAAAACAGTTCAAGAGTCTGAGAAACATAGCGAGGTAAAGCTAACCCAGCATAACAAAAAGCTAGCAAGTTAGACCTCCTGTCTGTAGCTGCCTATTGCTACATTCCGTTATGCATACACCTTCATTCAGTCATTGCTTCATCCATCCGTCCATTTGCATGTGTGTTCGTCTGTTGCTTCATCCATTGCTTTGTCCGTCCATTTGTTCATCTGTCTGTCTGTCTGCATGTCTGTTTGTCCATGCCTTTTTTCATCCACTTTGTGTCACAAAGTGGAAAATAATTTTAGTTCTGTATGAGAGGCAGAGCAGGCTATGAGTGTTGGATGGAGAGCTGTCAAACAGCTCATTAGCCATACCCACACAGTTCTCAGATAGGTCTCATATAGGGGGCATTGCCAAGATGAACACTAAGTGGACAGACTTTGCTGTAAAGACTTTTAATGTACCTAACATAAATGAGATTGATCTAGAAACACATCTGCACTGGTTAACCATGCTGTGTGCTGCAGGCAGATTCAAGGCTATGCAAAAAGCATCCTCTATGACCTCCTCAGTCTCAGACTGATAAAATGACTTCAGTCTCAGGAAAACATGTCTCAGCTCTTGTTAATCAGGTGAAACAGGTCGTTCCAAATGGCCTCAGCTGAAGTGGCTTCAGAGAAAAAGTTTAAGGACTAAACTGAACGGCCACAAACACTCAAATGGTAAAGTTCATGAGGTATTCGCAATGCTGTTCTTTCCAACTAGATTTATAACAGTTTGGTGGCCAAATTAAAGATAATAGTATACTACAGCCACAACTTTTACTGACCTGTGCTTTCTTTTCTGTGCTCATTCATTTGACAAAGATTAAGACTCATAATTTCAGGTCATTTTCATCACTGTAACCTTAATAAGAGGTACTGGCAGAGGCCTAAAGCCAGCAAAGGTTCCTTAGATCAGTGGCACCCAACAACCATATCTGGTTCCTAGAACCTTTCAATGAATGATTCTTTGCTCGTAAATGAGTTGTGTGTTGTGTGAGAGCCTCTACGTGAAGGTTAAACATCAGCCATGTACTTCTAAAAGTGTGATGAGACTCTCCAACTCATTAACACAAGCAAGAAGCCCATCAAACGAAACTGAGATGAAGCTAGCATAACGTTGACACACTGTGTAATTCAAATAGACCCTGCAATGCTGTGCTAGACAAAACAAGGCGGCTATTATTAGCACTGGCTCGGAATTCAATTTGCCGTTCGCACTTGTTCAGTGCCAACTTCCTCAGTTCTCAACTTATGGAACCATTTCAAGAGAAGAACAGATCTCAGATTTATCAAAGAACTCCTTCGTACAACAAGGTAGACACAAGAAGAAGGAGACTCATGCTTGCTGGGATGTGTTTATGGCTTAAAATACCATCAAATCAGGCAACAAATGAATCTCAAACACATAGAACTACTAATCATCAAAAGAAAAATGCTTAATTCCTGAAACTGCAGGTTTTTTTGAGTCGCAGTATGTTATTTTCAAACCCATTTGGTTTCCATTAACTAACAGTTATTATTTGTACTTTTTTTCCTTCTAATGCTCTCTCACTTCTCTGCCTGGAGAGCTCGGAGTAATATTTTATACTGCAAATGAGCAAATATAAAAAGGTTTTTCACTTAATTGTTCACAGCCTATAACAGCATGACCAGTGCAGCTTTAAATATGTTTCTTCAGGATATTAACTTTGTTTGTACTTTAATCAAGAACCATCCACTTCATTCCTTTATTGCAAATCAAATGGCAGCATTGCGGTTTTGTTGCTGTCGCATAATCACAAATGCACCTTAAAAGAACAGTGTCGATGACTTTCCAAACTTTCTGCGTAATTAAATAGTTATGATGTAAACAAAGCCATTCAGAGCCGTTTGGTGTTAAATGCTCCATTCTAGAGTCAGAATCGTTCACCGTGGTGGTAATAGGAGCCAGACGATTTCAATGAATATGTAGCCTGACACCTGAATTTTAAATATATGTTTTATGTGTGTATTTTATCATTATCAACATTATCAATAGCTATAAATACTTGGTAGATATGTTAGTTCACTAGTCATTTTGAATAGGAAAGAAAATGGCAATATTTGTTTCTCTGCTAACAGCAGTGATGTATATCTATCTCTTGTGGTGCTCTCTCTCTCTCTCTCTCTCTCTCTCTCTCTCTCAGAGAGACAGAGAGAGACAGAGAATACTACTTGGCTTCTGTGGTAGATCTCAACCACAGTACTGAATAGGTGATGAGTGAGAGTTTGTTAGTACTAGAATAATCTGGAGGTTTTTAATCATGTTAATGTGAGTTGTCCAGCTTAGTGTGTGTGGTGGGCAAGTATTCATCCCCTGACACCTCATCAACCTTCCGCATTTCATAAACAACTAGTTCTATATACAGTGTACAATGGCACAGTGGAAATTAGAGTTGAATGACCTCCTATGCACCACTATTAAGGGTGTTTTGGCCATTTTTAAAGTGGTTGTTACAAATTACAAAATTAAAAAAAGTAAAGAATAAAACTGAAATTCAGATTCTTGGTACTAATAATTTATGATATCTTTGGCCACATATA
>CM067495.1:14514571-14563457 GCA_034552555.1 Semaprochilodus insignis
ACAGAAACAATAATCACATTACATTGTTTGTAACACTGGCATTTTTAGCAGGTTGCTGGTCAGTTTCAAGTTTAGACAGAATTTGATTAGGCTATGATCAGGTTCAGAGTCAACATTTTGTTAAGTTGGGGTCTTAGCCACACATTTGAAAAAAGATGGTCCTTCAGGGGTTCTTTAGTGGCTCTGTTTGGAGCCAAAGGTTCTACATAGAGCCATGCTTAAAAGGCTGTGTGCATGTTGAAATGGTTCTTCATATTGATATGGTTCTATAATATTATTTTTTTAAAAAAGTGTTGTTACGATGTCAAACGTAACAATAAAACTCTTTTTGGTGCTACATAGAACCAAACACAACACATTTTCAATAATAATCTGAAGAACCAGTTCACCATGCAAAGAACCATTTAAGCATGAATTTATTCTATTAAGAACTACTTATATGGTCTCTAAATAGAACCCTTGAAGAAGCATCTTTTTGTAAGTGTGTACATTTAGGATCAGATCGTAATTACAAGCTTGACAAAAGCTCTGCTGACCTAGAATCATCTGCCATCGGTCAAAAAGTCCAAAAGGAAGAAACTGGTCCTAGATGATTCATACACTGTGAAATATGATGCACTTTTAAGTGGGAATATTTCAACATGTGAAATAGAGTTCTAATAAGTCATCTGGGAGTCACCTTCATTCCATGTAGGAAACACAGTCCCTTTAATAAACTGTCCTTCTCAGAGGACCCAAACACACCAATGGGACGATCACAATAACCCTAAAGTGATGGTTTGGGCTAAAATTGAAATGACTCCATTTGCGTTTACACCCAATCTAGTTGATCAGTCGGGACAGGTTTAGTAGTTCTGCACTGGTGTTTTAAAGCAGTGGACCACCAGTGGGTCAGGAAACACCCTCTGGTGGTCAGTTGGCCTGTGCTCAGTTGGAGGCTGTAGTTTGTAGTAGGACAGTAATGTCATATATTACCATGAAAGTGGTCCACTTGAGGTGGAAAAAGTTGAGAACTCCTGCTTTAAAGCTAATGTAGCTATGTGTAGCTTTGTAACACGTGATGGGAACTTGTTGCAACGCTATAAACGTCCCCATAGCTATTAGGAAACTATTAGCATTGTGCACGCTGCATACTTAAATGATGTTAAGTTGTATAGAATAAGCATAAAATTATTCTATTCTATAAAGATATATATATAAATATATATATATATATTCTCTAAAAAGAACTATCTTGTTTAAGTGTGCACTTATCAGATCAGATCAGAATTACAAGCTTGATCAAAGCTCTGCTGACCTAGAATCATCTGCCATGGTCATGTAATCATCAATAAGTCCAAAAGGAAGAAACTGGTGTTAGATGGTTCTTACACTGAAATCTGATGCTGTTTTAAGTGGGAGTATTTCAACACGTGAAATGGATTTCTAATGAGTCATTTGGGAGTCAGCCAATGAAAACTGCTGAACCACACCGTTCCTTCTCCAAAGCGGCTTGACTCTTGGTCCTATGGGAGTGGTGTTCCTACAATATTGGCATTCCGCCTCTCTGAGCCTGGCACCCCCTCAGTAGGACGTATGGCACAGTGGAGCAATGTTTTTTGCCCCCCACTGGGGCAGTGGGAGAGGCTGGCACAATGTAGGCTTCCATGTTTCCTTTCATGCCTTACTGCCTGGGACACCCTGGGACACATTTAGCAGGGCTTTACATTGTACACTGAAACACCAGCCAAACCAAACAAATCATATAGCAACTTTCAAACTGTCTGCATAATTAAATAGTTAAGATGTAAACAAAGTCGTTTGGTGTGATTTGACGCTGTTTTAGAGAAGCTTACAGAGTCAGTTTCTCAGTGGTGGTGATACAAACCAGACGTCTGAAGCATGTGATGCCTCTTAAAATTCCATTTACAAAAAGGTATTACATGAGATGTTTCAGAATACACTGCCTAATATCTTTAGATATGGTTTCACAATAGATTTTGCCATTATCAACATTACACAGCAAAATATTAGTTCTGGGTAGCAGATAAAATGGCTATATTTGCATAGTATACATTGCAACTCCTGGTTCCTGTCACCACCAATATACAGAAATTTGAGTCGGCATATTCCTCTACAAAAAACCCTTTCACATTAAATGACTTTGTTTGCAGCTCAGTGACTGAATTATGCAAAAATTTTGATATCAAAGTTGTTTAAGCACTGGACAAATTGAACATGCAGATATTACACACATTTATATGAAGAACAAGCATCCCTGATGAGATACAATGCTGTCTAAATGCTTATATATTGACTCTTGATGTTTGACTCTGCATCCTGGCACATGCCTGGCACATGCAGATGGAATGAACCAATGACTATGTAGATAAACATGACAACATCAGCTTCATTCCATGTAGGAATCACAGTTAATAAACAATCCACTTCAGAGGATCCAAACAGACAAATCAATATAACCTTAAAGCGATAGTTACACAATTTTCCCTTCGGCCAGGACACCTTTAGTAGTTCTACACTGTTTTTTTAAAGCTACTGTAGGTAACAAGTGATGGAAGCTTATTGCAATGATATAAACGTCCCTCTAGCTGTTAGGAAACTAACAGCATAGTGCACACTGCATACTTAAATGACAACATCCTTATCTGTGTTAAATTGACTCAGATAGAATTACTTAGATGGTCATTATGTAATCAGTAATGTTCAGTAATTAGTAAAGTAAAGAAAAGTAAATAAAGTATTGTAAAGTAATAATCACAAATACTCAGACGCTCAGGGCTTTACATGCAAATCAGATGCATTCAGCCTGTGCTACAGATGAAGCAGGCTCATGAGCCTAAACGCACAATATATGGGCCATGTGCATAGAAAAATGCAAAATGGCTTTCGCTCCCTCATGCATATGTATTGTGCAAAACATATTGGAAGTGCAGCTGATTACACATTCCACTTCATTAAGTAAAGTTCTGCATGCTCTTTATTTGCGTGGATCCCTGGTTTTCAAAACCAAGCATAAATTAGCACTAGGGTCTCAAAGCCTTGATGTTGTGAAACCTCCTTTAACAATAGCAGCAGCCAAATCGGACGCAGAGCAAAATGCACCTTGGTGCGGTCGCAATATGCGTATGCAATCCGTATTATCCGTACAGAATGTTTTGATGAGAAGTAAGTTAATTTATTAGTGCTGCTATCTCTTCATCAAATTTCTTTTTCTGTTTTGCTTAGGCTTGTTGACAGCTACACTATTTCACTGTGCCTTTTAAAACCTTGCACCCCATGTATGTGCAGTGAAATGTATGTTCAATTGTATGTTGCCTCATGCTCAGTGAGGTGTAGTGTCAGGTGACTGACATGGCTAATGAAGAAGTTTTGGCCCTAAACAACTCCATTGCTATAGTAGTATGTCTGGGGTCATTGTCCTTTGGCAAGGTGAAGTCTACTGAAGGATTTTGAATGGATGTTTGTCAGATTAACTACTAGCCATACGTACCCAAGTCATGGCACTGCCTCCACCATGTTTCAGATGTTTAAGATCATGAGTATGTTTTTTTTTTTTACTTGTTATCAACTTTCATCGTTCCATCTCTCTGGTGCAGGTTAATCTTCATCTCATGAGTCCACAAGACTTTAGTCTTGTTCAAGCTGGATTAGTTTAAGTTTGGAAGGTAGGTAAATTACTCTTGGGTTAACTGACTTCCCTCAAATTACAGGTAAAACTAATCCAGCTCCAATAGTGCTTTTATCCTAAAGCTCTATAGTATACATTTTAGTACACTGTGACATGACCGTTCCAGGCAGACCAGCTGAGGTCATGCGTACGTGTTCTGCACATTTTGGCATACATACTGAGCAGTGTTCTGAATCTGACCAACAATGAAAACTTTGTATTCTGTCCTTGTTATTCCTCTGATACTGTGTTTCTCTATGTAGTGGCAGCCTGTTTGCTATTTCTAAGCTCACCACTGTGCCTTTCCCCAACAATGCACCAGTTGATGCTTGTTGTTTGACAGTACTAATGTTTTTGCCATGTCTCTGATTGACTTCTTCGGTAAGCAGACAGCAGTTACAGACTCCAGTTATAAATGCCACTATTGGTAGACTCTGTGTCAAATCCAATGAGCTGTACAAAATGGAAACAACAAAATAGCATGTCTCTGTATTTCTCCAGTGCAGTTACATGTTCACATTCCTTTTGATGGAGCTGCATGTACTGTCGCCTTCCTTTAAAACCGTTTCCATTTTTCAGTTACTTGACCACGACAGTCTAAATTGTTTTTGCTTAAAACTGTCAGTACTTGCCACTGAGTATGGCTATTGATTGTCATGACGTCTGCTCTTGCAATTTGACTCACACAGTGCTCACACAAACTCCTCCTCATCCTTATCAGGTGTTTAAAGGGCTTTTTAATAGATTATTATTAGTCTATTAGTACCACTTATTATGGCATTTGGAATGTTTGTAGTGGTCTACGGCCAGTACTTGCTTGTAGTTTTCAGGAAATTGTTAAATGTGGTGCTTAATAATATTTATAAGCCTATATTGCTAATATTAGCAGTCAGCATTATCTATTAGTTAGTTAAAGGGGAAATATAAGTTGTAATGTAAGATGTAAGATGTAAATTAGTCACCTAAAGTGGTTTAATGTGTAAAGCAAGAGAAAACATATGGAGTCTGAATTGTTCACAGTGGTGTAATAAGAACCAGACATCTGAAATATTGAATGCATCTAAAAGCCACCTCATAGAAAGCTAATAGATGAAATAGCTAGGAAAATGCTGCCTGATGCATAAGACATTGTTTTCAGAAGGTTTTTAGAAAGTTTAGAAAGTTGAGGTTTTGGCCTAATAATTTGTCTTTCAAAAGCCATTTCTGGTGCAAGGTGCTATAAGGCAAAATAGTCCCCAATAGAAAACATATTTTACTGTCATATATATCACATAGAAAATCATGTGTAGGTTCACTGGTGGTTTTTGTATAGTAAATAAATGGCTATATTTGCATTTTAGACATGGCAACCCCTGGTTCCCATCACCACAATAATAAAGAAACCTTAAGCTATAGTAAAGAAACCTTAAGTTTCTCTAGAATTAACCTTTTACATCTAACCATTCTGAATGACTTTGTTTATACCTCAACCTCTCAATTATACAGATTTGTTTAGAAATGGGTGCAATTCCGGTTTAAGGCTTATATAAATAGACTAACTTATCTTGTGTATTCTAGCTAATGCTAAAGCTTTAGCTTCAAGATTGCCCAGAACAATGTATGTCAAGAAGCATGTTATATAAACTTGTAAAGGCAAATCTAAAATTTGTTTCCACTTCAAATATTAACTGAATTAATGAGTGAACCTGTTCAAATCCTATTATTATAGTGGCATGACTGGGGACATGTATTTTGTTTGGATTAAAGCAATGATCACAAACCCTCCACCTGGAGATCCACTTTCTCGCAGAGATTAGTTCCAACATATGTCTAACATGCGGCCCCACTTTACCTAACACTAATGCATCTGATCCAGCGAATCAAGAACTTCTGAACAAGTTAATTAACTGGAGCAGGTGTGGCAGATTGAACCAGGCTTCACAATAAGGTCTGTGATGAATGTAATGAAATTCGGTATAGTTATATCTTGAATCAACATCTAACAGGACCCATTAGAATTTATTGGTTGCTTGTAAATTTTATGCACCATCAAACCTGGATATTATATTGCTTTGTTTCATATATGGATATTAATGGGTTCATGCATTTAGCAGCATTTCACTTGAACTAGTGCTAGTTTTGACAGTCAATGTCAATAGCCAGTTTTAGCATTTATGTGTAAGTGGTGAAAGAACAAACTGTTCAGTTGTTTGTGAACATTATTTCTTTTCCCTGAAATGTTTAATTGTTTTTGGATTTTGCTCATTTGAAATAAGAGATTATTAAAAACAGGGATGTCTTGTGGTGGCAAGTTGGCTACAGTTCAGAACACTAGGCTGGCTGGATTTGGTCTGTAGAGACTACTTTTCCTGCAGAACAGAGCCCCTCTCTTGCGCTTCCTGTTTCTGCTCATTAAGCCTCCTGGGGTGCGTTCAAGGTGCACAGCGTTCTCTCAAGTTCTCTCTAGACACCTTCACGCTTTATTCATGTTGTTTTTTTGTTTGTAAAAACTGCAGAGTTACAGCAGAGAGCAACTAGATTATTAATTATATAAGACATCAGTAGTACAATACTGTAAACACACTCCCAAATCTCTCACACTGACAAATACAATGTATTGAATTCACTTCACTCAACAGGAACTATTCACATAAAATAAATTCTGTTATTACATTAACATAACTTTGTCTTTCTGTCTTTGTTTTTGTCTGTCTTTGTTTACTTCCATTTACCAACTATTGTGCTGGTGTAATACACACTCACCGGTCACTTTGTTGGGTACACCTCTTTGTATTTACACTCATTACCCATGTTATCAGCTCCACTTACCATATAGGTGCACTTTGTAGGTCTCCAATGACAGACTTGAGTCCATCTGATTCTCTGCATACTCTGTTAATCCCCTTTTACACTGTTCCTTAATGGTCAGGACTCCCAGAGGACCATCAATGAGCAGATATTACTTGGGGGGTGGGTCATTCTCAGCACTGCAGTGACACTGGTGTGGTGGCGATGTGTTAATGTGTGCTGTGGTAGTGTGAGTGGATCAGACACAGCGGTGCTGCTCACCTCAGTGTCACTGCTGGACTGAGAATAGTCCACCAACCAAAACTATGCAGCCAACAGCGTCCTGTGGGCAGCGTCCCGTGACCACTGATGAATGACTAGAGGATGACCAACACAAACTCTGCAGCAGCAGATGAGCTATCGACTTTACATGTACCAGGTGGACCAGCAAGGTAAGAGTGTCTAATAGAGGGGACAGTGAGTGAACACAGTGCTTAAACACTCCAGCAGCACTGCTGTGTCTGATCCACTCACACCAGCGCAACACACACTAACACACCACCACCACGTCAGTGTCACTGCAGTAATGAGAATGATCCACTACCTACATAATACTTCTCTGTGGTGTGAAGCTGATAAAATGGACAATGAGTGTAGAAACAAAGAGGGGTTCAGTGAGTGTACATCATTCTTGTGGAACAGATGTGCAAAGTAAATTAAAAGTCTCTTTTTTTCATTTCAGACTTTAATAAGCCATTACTTTCTCTACCATTCAGATGTTTGTAATCACTCTTTTGAATAAAGGAAATCAAGGTTGTTGCAAATTCACATTGCTGCTGTCATTTGAGCCCAGCAAGCTCTGTGTTTTGCCTTCTGCTTTAAAGATGCCATTTTGGAGATAGATTTTATCCTAATATAATGATAATATTCTCTAGGGTTGAAACAGTTTGAAGGAAGGTGGGAAACTGGAGATATTGTTGGCAATGAATGGAGATGTAGATGATTCTGTAACAGCCAAAAAGCTACAAAGCATCCAGTTGCAAGAATGAACCAGAACCAAACAGAACCAAATTCAACCAAATTCATAGTCGTTTTGTAACGAAATTATTATACATGGATACACCGTTTATTATTTCATAAAATGTGCTGTCTTATACCATGTCATAAATTCTCACCAATCACAAAACACTCTATGTTGTGAGTGAACCATTGGCTTATGTTTGGGTGTGTTGTAGAAAATTATTAGAAAATTATTGTTGTAGATAATTATTGTAAGCAGTGTACACCTAATTCACAGTGACCAATCTCTACTGTTAAGTTAAAGATAGAAAAAGTAAAAATAACCCCTTTTGAATCCCCAAAGAGCCTTTCAACGAATGGAAGCAAGCTCAGAATGTAAAGGCTCTGTACCAATTAATGTCAAACAGAACATCCAAGACAGAAACCACTTAGAAACCTTTACTTTAAAAAGGGGCACAGTAAGCACAGCATGTTTACATTAATAGTGCACTATTGTTATATAATGTAAATCTATTTTTAAACATTATATCCTGCCTTGTGAGCAGTGCACTTTCAGCTTGTCCTTCTATATTTCCAGGCAGTTAGAGAAAAAAGCTCTTCTGGCAGACTCTGTTGTACCTGCAGAGAGAACAGCTTCCTCAGAACAGAATTAGACCTCTTGCTCTTTCCTCTTCACCCTGCTGGGGCAAGTTCAAAGTGCACAGTTCTCCTGGGTTCTTTGTGCAGACGTTTTCCAGAGATGTGCCGATGACAGGATGTGATTATGTGTGGATATGTAAGTGTAAAACGTTCACTTCAGACTGAGCACTCAAGTCTAGTGCTTAGGTGCACGTATACATCCAAAGCAGCCAAGCAAGACTTATCCGCACCTTTACAAAACCTCAGTAACTGATAAGATACCAAATCTGAGCACATAACAAGATATAACAAGAAATAATACTGATGAAAACAAAGATAAGTAGAAAGTGTTCTCTCTCTCTCTCTCTCTCTCTCTCTCTGTCTCTCTCTCTCTCTCTGTCTCTCTCTCTTCCTCATGCTACCTTGGTCAATTCCCCCCTTAGAGTTATTAAAGGGAGGTTCTAGCCATCTTAATAAATCTGCATAGTTCAGTTGTAGAGATGTAAACAAAACTTGCAGCCTCTGATCTCTTTACATCAGTGGTAACGTCAACAACACAAACGTAGCCATTATATTTGCTATCCAAAACCACAGAACCTTTATATGTAATGTTGATAACAGTCCAATAGTACTAAATCTTTGGTGAATATTTTACCATTGCTATGTCTCTGCTATGAATGTAATGAATGTAAGCCAAAAAATGTTTATGCCAAAAACCTTATTTCAAAACAACTGTAATACAGTGATTCAGATATCACTTTGTCACATATACTTTTGTGTAATAATTGAAGTGACTTGTAGTGAGTTTTTCGAGACATTTACTCTTCAGAAATCTGGTTCTTATCAACAGTCCTGACTGCAAGTTTCTGTAGACGGGAGCATTTTTAAACCACTGTATTTGCATTTGAATTATTTTATTATACAGAGAATTATGGACAAAAATATAAGGTCCATTATGTGATAACATTATGAATGGCACCATTTATTACCCAAGTAATTACATTCATACTTTATTTATATACAGGAAACATTAAACAAACATAGCATAGCAAAAAGAAAAAAACAAACAAACAAAAAAAAAGACAGAAAAAAAACCATAGCAAAAATGTGACATGCATCATGAAACAAGACAATAGCACTCCATTAAAATTTAATCATTATAAACTATCTCCTGTTCTATTTGTATTGATTGAAAGTTTGAGCTTTGCACAAAATGTTTACCCTCCATTTAACAGATTGTAATAAGCTGGTGAATAGGAAGCTAAAATCACCAGCTCTGCTAGGCTGTGCATTGTGCACTTCATGTGTGTAGTTAAAGTTGCCTGGAGTGATGTTTAAAGATGCTACAGTGGTTTAGCATTCACAATTCTGTTTCTATATTGTGTGTGTAAAATATGCTTCTGTAGCATTACCCCTTCATCCAGTGTCAATGTCATACCGTTTGTTCACATATAAAAGACAAAATAATTTAATAATTGAATTTTATTTTTGAGGCCAAAGAGAACCATTCTCTCAAATTTTCAAACGTTTTCTTAGATATTTAGAAGGTTTAAGTTATAAACTATTTTAAAACCCAAAGCATTCATTGAGATAGTAATAAGCTGAATATTAACAAAACATTAGTGCAAAATGTACACTTACGAAAATAATAATTAAAAAAAAAAAGTTTTTTTCAGTGTTTTATGTTTATACATATATATTTTTAGACCAGTGTGATCTGTTTTGTTGAGTTGAAGATTTAGATTCATCATTAGTTTAAAGTAATAAAACTTTATATAATAAAGAATGCTGTCCCACATTTACATGTCAGAGTTTTAGTCAATAGGCAAAACCTTATTTTAGCCAAAACCCCTGCATTTTACAGCAGGAAGTGAGACTGTATCTCTGTCCCTCATGGCCATGTGAATCCCATTGTTTTCAAGTAAATATATCCCAAAGTCTGAAATCAGTGATTAATAACTCTCACTATCAAAACACAAGTTTCATCCAGTTAAATAATTTTCTTTTGTGTTTTAATGAGAACAATATGATTTTAAGTGTGTGTAACTATTTAAAGCTGCTGCCCATGTACTGGCTGATGTTTTTGAGCCCTGTTCCAAATTAGCTAAAGTCGTCACTTTCATAACAGTGACTAATAAAACAATTCTTAACAACTCTTTTTTCTAGTGGTATGACTCTTTAGTTATTAACAAAATGGAACGTTCAACTGTTTAATAAAATAAACATAGTTAAGGTCAATCAAATCGACAAGATTTTAGTCCAAGGTCCAAAATGTGTTTCAACTCTGACATTGAAACCAGTTCAATCTAATGATTTCTATCTAAAACAGATCCAGTAAACCATGCATGGAAGCCTTGTCTCCTAGTCTATAGCAGAAAGTCTGACATGGGGCCGTTTCTGTGCACTCTCGTTCAACTCAGTGTGACTGTGCATGAATAGCAGAAAGAGAGCAGTCCAAATGCGCCTGTTTCACTCTCTGGAGATGAGGGAATCCTGTAGACTTCAAAGGTTCTTCCTTTCTCCACAGTGAAAAAGTGATGCATTGAATTTACATTACTGCCATATGAATACAGTATATTACTCTAAAGCGTATTCCCCAAAAGGAAATAAACTGAATGACAAATTTATGTTTATTTAATATATATTACTACTGTCATAAAACATTTTTATTTGTTATTTTTCTGCACTATTCACAAATAGCATATATGACATTGTACTGCACAATATACTGAGGTATTTGCTGAGTTAAACATACTGGACGAAAGAAAACTTCAATGAATAAATGTGCCATAACTTTTGCATAGGCCACATTTTATGCTTGATTTTTTCTCTAACATATGAAGCTGAACATATTGAGAACGTATTTGAATTATTTTCACTTAGAAAATCAACAGTATGCAATTTGAGCAGGGCCACCTAAACTTTTGCACATGACTATACATTGGGTAAATATTTAAGTGTTTTTGAATAAACTGTAAATTAAATGTTTTGGTACCACTTTTATTAAGTGTCTCTAATAATGGTGTAGTTACAGCAATAAAAGCAACAACAGCGTAACTATGTGTGATATACACTCATCAACAATAGAATAGTTACACCCAGAAGGAAGTGTGGGATTGCAATGCTATTGGGAAGGAAGGTACATGTTACCAGGAACAATAAATGATGATAAATTGTGATGAAGACTGATATAATACTGTTAAATGATGATAAAGACTGATATGGGCAATATATACAGAAGTAGTGTCTCTCAGTTTGGCCTCGGTGTTTGTAGAGTTTCCTAATGAGCTTCCTAGTGAATTGTAGAGGTTCCTAATGGTGTCCTGTGATAATCCATCTCATGCAACTTGAATATTCTCACATAGTTTCTGCAGATTTTGCGGTAGGGGTGGAGGTGGAGTGACACCAGGCCACTCAGGAGTGACAAAAAACTGTTCATCTTGGTGCTGATCAGGGTGCCTCCACACACGGATTTGTTGGTTGTCTCCACCAAGACAAAATCGGGGCTTGCCACTGAAGATAATCCACTGCCATTCTGAGTCTCTCCATGACAGTCTGGCACAACACCATTACAGTCTTTGGTGACGTTGATGTGGTGTTAAGGGCAGTCGTCGTAATGGTCTGTGTGCATGTAGTCCTGTGTCATGCAGCTGTCTGCCAATGGTGCTGGCACTAACAGGATGACTCATGAAAATGCATTACTGCTCACTGAATGTCTGCAATCGTGGCTGTTGGGTCAGTCAGGTACAGTAATAAAGCTCATCCTTGCTTATGTCAAGCCTTTCACGTGTGAAACTTGAATCATTCACTTGTCTCACGATGTCAAACCTACCCACCAAGTTTTTTATTCCTGTCAGTTAGACGGATTACAGAGGTAGTGCAGCTAAATACAGGACATTGTAACAAAAAATTCAACATATTAGTTAGTATCTTATGTACTTCCACATGTGTGATACGTTGAGCTGCAATTTTGTTTTCCAGGAATACTTTCCTTATTATCACCGCTGGTGTATAATTAGATGGACAGCAGATGGCCACGTATATTTTAAAAAGCAACTTTAAGGTGATAAATTCAAATATATGCATTGTGTTTTGAATTACCAATATACAGTTGCACTGTACCTACAGAACAGCTACACAAGAACTGCCCACTTATATGAAAATGCAACTTTTGCATAGTGACTGTTACAAAGCTGCAATATCACAGTGTGTACATAATGATAAACAGATATCTGCTGTAGCCATGAATATTCTGCCACATTACACAAGAGTTTAAATCCAGAACACAGGCATAACACTGCAGCTGGATAAAAGTTAGGGTAGATGCCATTTACATAGTAAATAAGTAATAATACAATGTAGTCTTGGTGGAAAAAAGCTGTTCACTCTGTTACACATCTGTAATTACATAGGTGTAAATGTATTGTTACAGCTGTCAAGATACACTGTTCAATGATATTCAATTGCAACGATATCTTCTGTAGTTTATGTTTTATTCTGTTAAGTCAATATCAATAAATCACAGGAACCTGCGTTTTCCTCCCAACTAGGATCGGTTTCTTCTGAGAAAATCCTTAGCCCTAGTCATTACACCCAGACACAAAGCCGGCCTCCGATCTGCTCATAAGGGCCACATTTCCACCAGTGCTTTTCTCGGCAGGGGAGGGCTAAGAATGGGGCTTTGTGATTGGCTGGAGCTAATGTTTGCGGCGCTGAGGAAATTGAATCAGGAAGGACTGGTCCTTGTGAAGCAGAGCTGGGTATGCCCTGATTGATGGATTGATATGTGGATCACAGTACACAGGAGAGTGCAGGGAAGCTGCTTGCCGCATAGAGAAAGACCTGTTTCTCCATTTTAGAGGGGGAGAGATGGCAGAAAATGCATTTACTGTGCATGAATGATGTATGAGCTTCTATGGAAATGAAATATATTGTTATATGTTGTGACTATATTTATTATAGTTGCCAGTTTATTAGGTACATTTAGCCTGTACCTACTTTTGGTGACCTTTTTTATCAGAAACACCTACCACATAGGTGCCCTTCGTAACTCTGCAATTACTAACCGTAGCCCATCTGTTGCTGCACACCCTCTACATCATCTATCAGCTGACCACTGATGACCAGATCATAAAGTATTATATGAATGGTGGATCATTCTCAATACAGCAGTGACATTGACATGATCATTGTAAGGTAGTATGCGTTGTGCTGGCAGCATTGCTCAGGTTCCTTAATGTCACTGCTGGGTTGAGACTAGTCCACCAAATTATCCAGCCAGTGGGTTTTCTGTGGCCAGAAAGCTTTTTGTATTTGCACAAAATTCATTTCTCTTAGCATGTACAATAGTTTTGGCAAACTGTACAAGAGCTGTATCATAGAAACATCTAAAACTCTGAAATCCTGTCTGTTTAGTCACCATGTCAACTTCAGTTAGGACTGAATTTAGTTCTTAAATTCATTATGTTATCTAACTCCAGATAAAAAATAGTGTAAAAGAAACATGCTAACATTCCTAAACACTAAACTTGAGGACAACCCCAACAGTGTTGGAACACCTGTTTAAAAAGTTTCTATCATTTTACGTGGCGACACGCAGTTCACTTTTGACTAGCATAACTAGCAAAATTTTACATCTACTTTGCAAAATGGTGTTTCCAAAATCCCAGATGTTCTCTATCTTCCCCTTTTATTATTGTCCTGTGTTACGGATGATAAAAAACTCATCAAATCAAATATTACAGTGATGGTGGTGAATAATGAGCAGTCAGAGTTGAACATGGCTGGTAATTAGGAGGAATATTGTTAGCGTGTTGGGCTAAAGTGTTTGGAAAATGGAAACTGAAGCCAGGGAGCAGCGATACTCAGATAAGCAGCACAGAGTGCTCTCACAATATTTATAACTTTCAGTTTATCGCACTTTAGTTTTGTTTTGACTTTTTTAACATCAGTAACAGCAGCTGTAATTATATATTACATATATTACGATTATATATTATATATAACATTATTTCGATTATGTGTTTACGTTTCAGCTGTGTGCATATAGTCAGCTGCTTGCTAGCAGACATGACAGTCAACTGTCAACTTCGACTGACCGGCTTAAGATTTCCTTGGGAAAAGTCTTGAGGTAAGATGTTGTAAGATAAGATGAAATTGTTAAAAATAAGGGAAGACTTGCTTCCATAATACGAATTTGTAAAAAAATCTCATCTTGACCCACTAGATCTTAACTTCTTTAAAAAAAGATAAGACATTACAGAGTTAAACAACAAGGTAACTGTTTCTAGTAAAATGACCAATACACAGTAAGGATGTGAAGGATTATCCACAAATAAAGAATTACTCAACCAATGCTATTGGTAATAATATACATTTTTTTTTAAATCATATATTTTATTTGATTTCCAATACACAGCAGTTCTTATTTTCAAGTTTATGAACTGTATACTTCAGTGCACAAAAGGTAATAGATTAGATTAGTGCAGACAAAAATAGTGGTGTTGAGCGTTATATAGTATTTTTGAGAGGACTGTAGCAGGTCTACAATCCAATCATGGTATTTGCGTTAATTTGAAACTGGGCCAGTAATGAGTGTTAAATAGAACGTCACAACTTTTGAATTTCAGAAGCTTGTCACTGTATGTACCAGTCAATTCAGTAAGTTTTGGGTTTTTGGCATGTAATTATTAGCATATTATTTTTGTCAGCCCCTCAGTTTAAACAGAAACTGTGTCCTTATGTGGGGAAATTTTAATAAAGCTCCGGCTGCTTCTTTATGTGTGTGCTTATGGAAGGTTCTTGCTATTAATATGTTTCATCGTCTATGAAAGGAGCACTGTTTATTTTTGTGGGGATGTACGTACACAGTATACTCAGTATTTAAAAACCAGCAATGCTGTTGTGCTCGATACAACGTCAGTGTCACCTCTGTGCTGAGAATGATCCACCATCCATATATCTGCTTGGTGATATGATGGTCCTTTTCTATTGATGGGTGCGGTAGAGAGAAGGTGATAAAACACTCTGTGCCTACAAAGTGCATGTATATGGTAGATGTTTCTGATGAAGTGGCCTCTGTCAAAATAATAAACTGTGTATGATGTAAAGCATGTTTAATATATCATGTTTTTTATGTGGGAACTCCTCTGTGTGAAAAGGAGACGGAGGACATCTCACCAATATAGCAGGTGCCATAAGGCTAGGTGATTTCTCATTGGCCGTGGAGCTCAGGGGCACAAAGTAATTACCTGTTTCCAGCTTTTTCAGTCAAGTTGCTTTCTGGCTCTGGGTCACAGTTAGAGCTCCTTCGCACACACTCGCACAAACAAACACACAACACACACAGATTGCCTCATCGCTTAATTTCCTGGCTACTTGCGTCAAAGTCTTAATGAAGCAGCCTGGGCAAACTAAATGGGCCTCTACACCATGTTTGATCTGATATCTTTTGTCACAGCGGAAGAAGAAAGGCACACCAGACGAGTCACTGAGCATCTCTGGCTTGTGCTTTGAATCAAGAAACTGGGAGGATAAATGAAGGTTTGGTATTTGGAAATGATAAAAACTGTATATATGAAATACGGAGAGAGAGAGAAAGAGAGAGAGAGAGAGAGAGAGAGGATAACAACAGGATCTGTTTCCATTGTATTATTTAGGTGGTATATGTGTCTCAGCCTTGTAACTTGTGAACAGAAATGATCCAAAATTACTTGGAATAAAGTTGTTTTCCTGTACACTTAATATTTCAGAGAAGGCTTTGTTATGAAGATTAATTTTTTTTGCGTAATTTAGAATGTACACAATTTTCCACTTACCCCTGAGGGAGTCGATGAGCTGAAACATGAAGAAATTTTCTTCTTCAGTTTATTCCTACAAGGCTAACAAACACTAAAAGTGAATAGTCACCAAAATCCTTTCTGGAATTCCAATCATCGTCAAAAGAATAGTTCCACCCAGAAGGAATCAACCAACAGGAATGAAATTTGGTGGGCAGGTTTGACATTGTGAGACATATGAATGATTCAAGTTTCACGCTCAGCTCACACGTGATGTAATCAAGGAAGGGCCTTATCGTTGTACCTGACTGACCCAACAGCCACGATTGCGGAAATTCAGTGAGCAGTGATGCCCTCCATGAGTCATCTGTTACTGCCAGCATCATTGGGAGATGGCTGCATGACACAGGACAACATGCACTCAAACAGTTATGAAGTCTGTGCGACCTTTAAGAAGACCTGACTGCAGTTCCGATGGCTCAAGAGATGAATTTATGGAAAAAAAGATTGGGCGATTATTGATTTCTAGTGTTTGTTAGCAACATTAGCCTTGAAGCTCCAGTTTAAACATAAAAAAGAAAAATCTGAACACCAAGCAGGCCTTGGCAGACTGAGTACATTTGGGATTAGTAGAAAATTGTCTACATCTGATTTATAGCCATCTGATTTAAAGTGCTCCTTTAACTATAATACACTATATATACCAAATAATATACCAACATTTCATTCAGAGTGATTCTCAACGATTCCTTTCCATCCACTCGTTATGAAATGTTCATCTGGTGCAACAGACAAATGCCATTTTCAAGTGCAAAAAATATGCTAATTTGACATAAAACTTTTTCTCTGTTAGTAGTGCTTATGTGTACTCTACTGGTGTATATATTAGCTGTAAGCTACTTATAGTAAATATTGCGCAGAACGTATGTATGTATCAATGTTTATTCCATAACTCTAGACCTCTTTTGATGCTCTTTGATTACGAGGTCACTGTGATTGCATGCACTCTGGGATTGTGTTTTTCAGCCACTACAGTCCTCTCTGGCACATTTACATAAAGCAGAAAGGAGAGATGCGTTTATCCTGGCTCGGCCGAGAGTCATATACCTCAGTGCTCGGCTGGTATTAATGACAAAAACGAAATGTCAACTGTTGACCTGGAGCTGACCTCAGTCGTCTAGCCCAGAATGCACCTGCTTGAGTAGCTCTTTCTAGGGCTGAAGTTTTATTCGCTTTAACCGATGTAATGTGTGTGTGTGTGTGTGTTTTGAGTGTATGATGCTACACATTAGTGGATCACGCTCTTACTGTTAGAAGCTCATATATTGTCAGTGTTGGGGTAGTTACACTCAGCAATGAAGTAACCCATTACAAATTACTAATTGCTTCTCATGCGCTATAACAGGATAATATGTAATATTATAATATTAATATATATTAATATATAATATGTAACGTGGTGAAACATTCATGCAAGTAGTTGTGTATTGTGTGTTACTTGCAACCAGGGCTGCACTGGGAACTAAATTCAGCCCTGGACTTTTGTCTAGACCAGCCCACAACAACCACAGTGACCTCTTTCCCAATGTGACACCCAAAAACCTGTGACACCTCCAACCCCCTGGGGGTTGGCGGCATTTTGCATGACTGGCCAGTGGCCACACACTGAGAACTCAGTGTCTAGACATGTGTAGTCCTGTATTCGCCCAGCACGTGCCACTCCTCCCAGGCGGTTTCCATTCACCTTAAAAATGACTATGCATTTCTCTCTTTCTCACTGCCAGTGGCCTGAACATATAGCGGCCCATCAGGAAATATCTCATTCCTCCCAAAGGCAACTCTGTCCCTGTCTGCAAAGTAATTTCCATGCAACTTGTGCAACTTGACAGTTACACAAAACAATTAAAAACAATCAATATTGCATGGAACACATTCACTTACTTCACTAAATGATGCACTGTATTTGCTGCATATAACATACAAACTAGTTCATTGCGAACCACACCTCAGTCTCCTGTTCTGTAATGATTTTCATTGTTTGGAATCAAAAAGAATCTGAGCATCAAGACAGGACTTTCAAATGAGTTGCAGGACACGTTACATTGTG
Organism: Semaprochilodus insignis; assembly: GCA_034552555.1. NCBI lineage: Eukaryota > Metazoa > Chordata > Actinopteri > Characiformes > Prochilodontidae > Semaprochilodus > Semaprochilodus insignis. The sequence goes on from CM067495.1 coordinate 14,532,528, forward strand.
TAACTCAAGTGCAACATAGTTTCATGTGGGTTTTTAAGGAACTAAAGTTGCATGAAAGAGTTACGGTGTAAAGCCAGCCAAAAAGTAATTTTGTGTTCAGTCATTTTCAGTGTTGAGAGGCTCTTCAGTCTGTAGGTTAAGACCAATCTCTCTGGTAATATTTGTGGCACCTTTTATCTATGCATCCTGAAAATATACTCAGGCTACTTTTTTTCCGTTTTTGAAAGATCTTGTCAGCAAAGCTTCATAAAATTCTAAAACCCTCTAAATATATATACAGTATGTTGACAAACACTGTGACTTCTAATTAGGTAGAAAGAGATTTCTCTTTAGAGAGTTCTCTTTAGCTCACTGTTTGTCCTGCACAGTAATCAATCATGGTACCCCATTGACAAAGTGTTCTTAACTTCATGGTAATTTATTCCAAGTTATTTTGGAGCATTTCTGTTGCCTGTTGCACTAAAATGTTTCATTATATCTGGACTGGATTTTGGCTCATGTTCTGTAAAGCTTATCGAACCTACACTATGTCCAAAATGATGCTTGCTCAATCCACTTTTCTTCTGAAATAAAGAATATTAGTAGCGAGTTAGCTTCCCACTTTGCTACAGTAACAGACCTTACTCTTCTAGAAGGCTTTACACTAAATGTTGAACACTGCTGTGAGAATTTAGGTCCAAAAAATACTTTATGCAAGGACATGAATGCTACACATTCATGCTACACAGACATGCATTGCTGCATTCAAAAATGTGTCACGATGCAATTCATAATGCAATGCAAGGGCATGGGGTCCTATAATGACAGTCAAGCCTGGCTAAACTGTGCTTTCTCAACCTTCAAGGCACTTGAACAGTTGAGTCTTGCGCAAATCACCATTTATCATTACATTATCACCATTTCATTCCAGCATTGCAGGTAAAGCATGTCACTCTACCATCCATGTTTAGCTGTTGAAATAACAGTAAATTTCTGTAGTTCACAGTAAGTTATACTGTATCACCAGACACATTCACATTCAAGTCTGCATGATCTTAATGAATACCTTAATGTGATTTGGGTGACTATTGACTTCTAGTGTTTGTTAACAGTGTACAATATTATGCAGTTCAATGCAGTAATGTAAGTACGAACAGTGAGTTTATACAGAAAGCCTGCGTACTTGTAATGTGTTGGGCGGGCATTGTCATCTGCGTCTGCATACTTGCACTGAGCATGTTTCTGGCCTTAATGTTTTTTAACAGGAAGAGCATTAGTGAGGTCAGGTACTGATGTTGGATGATGAGTTTTGGCTCTCTCCAGCTCATCCCAAAGGTATTGGATGGAGCTCCATCACTCCAGAGAGTACAGATCCACTGCTTCACAGCTCAGTGCTGGGGGGCTTTATATTATCGAGGTGACCTTAGGCTCACGTGTGGCTGCTCCAGAGTGTCTTATTTGACTGGCAGTGCTTTCCTAAAGAGATTATCCATACTGTTTGTGAATGTCTGTGTCACCAGTGGAGGCACCTTACAGTAACTGAATTCACTAGTTATGAGAGATGTCTGGATACTTTTGGACATATAGTGTCTACCATAGTTACACAAAGAACTCATCGTAGGAGGAGCAAAGATAAACCAGTCTGCGTTCATTTACAATGAGCATGGGTATGATATTAAAGGTCTTTGTCTGGCATAAAATATATGTGTGTCATGTGAAATCTTATTTGAGGTCTCCTGAATTGTACTGCTTTTTTTGCCCTAGACAGCGCATTTCTAGGTTTCCTTGAGAGAGCTTTGAGAGTTTTGAATGATTCATAGGCAAATACAATAAAGTACTGTAAGAGTGATGATGTGATCTCCGTCTCAGAATAGAAATCTGTAAATGTGTGTTCACACTAGTTAAACTAGGGCGCGGTATGTCTCCTATTGTGTGCGCAAGGAGTCCTGTAATTAAACCCACCTGATTTTGCTCCAACATGGTGATGTTGACTCATCGAGCTTCTTTATTTAAACCTGGAGCCTGTTCCTTTACACAGGTGCACATGTGTGAACTAGACTGCCAAATGGAGTTAAATCCACTGTTACACTGGGGAACTTTAAAAGGCAGCTTGAAAGCTAGATATTGAGCTAAATGCAGTAGGAATTATCTTTTTGGGCTTTGAGCTGCAAGGGGGTAATACCTTCAAATACAAATAGTGGTCTTTGCTTATCGCGGTGTTTTGCGAACTGTCCAACTAATTACATACCAAGGGTAATAAGCTATGTTTGTTTTATTTTTTATATATATGTATACCTAATGGTGCATTGTATTTTGTATACATTAATGGAAATCTATACTTGAGATTAAATCATTTACAAAGAGCACGGCTTGTTTACTGCAAGGGAATTGCTTTTATTCAGAGATGCCCATCAGACATTAATAATAAAAAACCCAGAATCTACAAAGTGCAACTAATCCATGTGTTAGGCTAGCAATTACTCATGGAGCAGTTTTGTTAGATCCAGTCTTAGTCACATTGTAAATTAGGCCTGTTAAGACAAAGCCAAATCAGAAAAAATAGTTACTGTACAGGAACATTTAGTCCCCAAGGCACAAACAATGTCAAAAGTACCCTCCATAATGTTTGGGACAAAGGCATCCAGTTTTACATTAGTACTCACATGTGGTCAAAGTGCACGTTCTCAGATTCCCAATTTTAAGGGTCCATAATGTGTGGGACATCAGCAGTGGTATGTACAGTAAATCAGTCATGTTTTGTACTTTATTGCATATCCTTTGCATGTAGTAACTGCTTGATGTCTATGCCTCATAGACATCACCAGGTGTTGAACAACTTCTCTGGTAATTTTGCTACTGCTGTCAACAGTTGCATCATCAATGACGATGAGTGAGCCAGTACGCAGTACCTGTGGCAGCCAGATAGGCCCAGGCCATACCGCCATCATAATGTCTTACAGATGATATGCATTGGATCTTGGGCAGTTCCTTTTTTGCTTCCACACACACTCCTGTCATCTTCCAAACCCCCCCCTTTTCAGACCTATGTAGGCTCTTTTGAGTAATATTGTTCCTGGGTTGCATCTTGCTATGTAGCCTCTGAATTTCTTTTCATGAACTCTTCTATGAACAGTATTCATTGGCAAATCCACACCTGCCTCCTGAAAAGTATTTCAGACCTGCCAGACAGATGTGTGAGGATTTTTCTTCATTACGATGAGATTTTGTCTGTGAGTTCAGCTGTGGAGGTGTTCCTTAGTCTAGCAGCCTTTATTATTGCTCTCCTCTTTTTTACAAATGACTTTCTTCTTAATAATGTTCCAAGCAGCTGATTTTGTTAAGCTGAATTGTTGGCTGGTTTCTCGTATTATTCTATTCTTATAACCTTATAAAATGGTTTTCTTGACAGCAATTGGCATAACTCTCATGTTAACAGTAAAGGCAAAACAGCACCACAGAGTTCTGTAATGTCTACATGACAAAACTAAGATGTATAAAAAAACACCTTTTATTAAAATCCGAGGATGTGGACTTTAACCACATTGTAATAGTTTATATAGACATTTAAAACTGTGGAGTACAGAGGCAAATTAAAAAAGCCCAGGTAAACATGACGTATATTTTAATGTATTAGAAATGTACTTTAATATCAGCAAGTACGTTTCAAGCACATGGAATGTGTGCTAAATACAAGTGTAATGTACTGTATACATATATACTGTATATCAGAAATGTAAAATTTACATGTACGTTTTACCTCAGTAACACATCAGTGTACTTAATGTAAGTATACTAATTCACACTCCCAGGTAAAAACTATATTGTAATATTCTAGAAATGTTCTTTTATGTGTACTTAATATGTACTTAGGTTTATTTATTATTATTTATTATATTATTATAAAAATCTTAATGGTGTTCTCAAACAGTACAGTTATATACAATTTGTTCTATTTAAGTATATTTTTAATAGCACTAATGACATATTGTTGAGTGCATGGAATTGTACTAAGTATACTTAAATTAAGTATAATTAATTGTACTTTATTTCTCATGGGAGTACATATTCTGTACATTGCCCAAAACATTTTGCAGGCGTCAGAATATGTCTGTGCAACAGGCTGGTGGTTTTGCCATCTTTTACACCAGGCCAGCCATCTAAAATGAAACTACTGTATATAAAGAATCCCATGTGTAGGAAATCATTTCTGTTTGTCTGTACATACAGTTCTTAATGCTGTCCAGTTGTGTTTAATCTGACTGACTCATCAAGCTAAAATTATAATTTTGACAGTGAGCTGTAATTAGTCTTCCAAACTGATCAATCCAAAACATTTTCAGCTCGAGGAATGTCTCGGTCATGCCATTTCTTTTAAGAATTCTCACTAATTCAACCACAGCCATTCTCACTGCGGGTTTGTTCTGAGGAATTCTTTGTCTGATGGAGAAAGGAAGATTTATGGATTATTGTGATTGGCTGAAAGGTGTGTAAACGGTCGGTTGAAAGGCTCAAATCAAATGAAGAGAAAGAAAAACATCTTCAAGCTTCTTCTCAAGAATATGCTGAAGAAATGATCAGGCTGACACATAGAACAATAGAGAAGTGGAGGACTGATGTGGGGGCTGATGTGCAAGAAGAGATGGTCAGGTATATGAGGTGTCAAAGCAGCAACACAATATCCTGTTTCTTTATTTAAATCGTTTGTGTAAATTGTAGTTTAGAACAACTGGGACAGAATCTGTTTGGATGGGTTTGGATACAGCAGTGGTGGGCAGTAAGGAAGTAGATGTAATTGGTTACTGTACTGTAAGTAGTTTTGTTGTGTATCTTTACTGAAGTATTTCCATTCTGGGGGTCTTCTTACTTTAACTCCATTACAGTTGAAATGTCTTACTTTTTACTCCACTAAATTATTTGAATCTGTCCTTCCTTTTGGTTTATGTGTACACAACATGTCAAAACGAAAGAAGCGTGAAGTGAGACCACTAATCAGGGAACAGCGGGCACTTTCTTTTGTGCTTGTTTTGACCTGTTGGACAGAGCTAATGGAGACTGTTCCCCTTCAGAGTTTTGTGCTTCTGATCATTTTAATAAACATCAGTGTCTTGATACGGACTGTCAGCACTGGTGCTCCTCAAGGGTGTGTTCTCTCCCCAAAGCTGTATTCTCTCTATACAATTGACTGCCCCTCTAAAGACCCATCTGTTAAACTCCTGAAGTTTGCAGACGACACTACTCTCATCGGACTCATCCAGGACGGTGACGAGTCCGCTTATCATAGGGAGGTCGAACAGTTGGTTCTCTGGTGCAGTCAGAACAATCTAGAACTGAACATGCTGAAGACTGTGGAGATGACTATAGACTTTAGGAGACACCCCTCAACACTGATCCCTCTCACAATATCCAACAGCCCTGTGTCAACTGTGGACACCTTCAAGTTCCTGGGTACAATCATTTCCCGAGACCGGAAATGGGAGACTAACATCAACTCCATCCTCAAAAAGGCCCAGTAGAGGATGTACTTTCTGCGGCTGCTGAGGGAGTTGGGTCTGCCACAGGAACTGCTGATCCAGTTCTACACTGCAGTCATCGAATCAGTCCTGTGCACATCCATCACAGTCTGGTTTGGAGCGGCCACAGTACAGGACCGGAACAGACTACAAAGGACCATAAAGAAAGCTGCAAAGATCATTGGTGCTCCACTGCCCACCCTCCAGGACTTGTACTGTTCAAGAACCAGGAAATGGGCTGGGAACATCATCACAGATCTGTCTCACCCTGGACATAACATATTTCAACTCCTCCCATCCGGCAGGCGCTACAGGACCCTGTACACCAAGACAACCAGACACAGGAACAGCTACTTTCCTCAGGCCATCACCTTCATTAACAGCTGACCAGTCACATCATCTGCTGGATCATAGTTTCATGCCAGATTATACACCACAGTCTCTTCCCCATACATGTACGCTAATACTGTTGCACTACCTTAACACTACTACCTCAACACTACTGCCTTATACTGTTTGTAAATAATGTGTAAACTGTATATTATTTGTAGTTTGTTTATTGCTTGTATATTGTGTATATTAAGATTGTATATTGTAATCGTCTGTATTTATTGTGTATATGTGGAGTCATTGTGTATATTGTGGACTGTCAGTACTAGAGAGACACAAACTGCTGAAACCAAATTCCTTGTGTGTGTCAACATACTTGGCCAATAAACCTGATTCTGATTCTGTCAGACTAGTTAATGACCTTCTATTAAAAGATTGGTGTACTGAGTGTATGGAGGTCTAATGGAAGAGCTTTGGCTTTTACTGGCAGAGTATTTTACCTTGGGTATCTCTACTTTAACTCAACTATATGGTATGTGTACTTTATCCACCTCTGGGATACAGTAAGTGCAAGTTCCTATAATGTATCTAGTTGTAGTATCACTATATAGCCAATACAGTAATATCCGGTACCACTTTAGAATAAGGCTACTTTATGAACGGTTTAAAAAGAGTTTACTAATGGTTATTAATTAGGTCAAAAAGATCTTAAAATCATTAATACGCAGTTACAACAATAAGATGGACCACAGTGACCTGTTGTTAGTCTAACAGTGAACACACATACTTTTAAACTCTTAAAGCTCAGATTTTGATGTTTACTGATCTTACTTTATCTCTTGCATCGGTCCGTGTAAACCCTGTCAGCTTCAATACATATTCATATAGAGGAGTTCATTTTTGCCTTTTATATTAATGTGTTATAACAGCATATTAGTGCTTTGTAAAGTGTTTATGACATAACTAATAACCCATAACAGCCTATTTTTAAACCATTTATAAATCCTTTATAAAGGTAGCCTTATTCTAAAGTTGTACCTAATGTCCTCATATACCCCATTCATTTTGCTCCAGAGAACACACCAGATATGCTGTAAATGTAAACATATCCAATTAATAAATTGGTTGTGCCAACCCTTTGATGTGCTCTTGCCACTTGTGCCACCCTATATCTAAAATCCCGGACACATCACTAGTTAAAGGAACATTACTTTCACTTTCCTAAAACAAATGTTTTGTAGATAGCTGTAAAGCGAAAATAAGGTATACATTCTCTACAGGGAACACACTTCTGCACATTTTAATGCATAATTACTGTTTATTTGCTGAATATTAGGGAGAAATATGTGTTTCTGCAAAAGTTAAGGCATATTTTATATTTTATGCTTAATTGTCCAATTCCAATTCCAATATGTCTAACTCAGCAAGTGAACAGAAATTGTGCACTACATTTTGTTGCAGAAAATGTGCCATATTTAAGTGTGATCTCCATACAGGATGTGTTTATTATTTATACTTAGAAAATCAACAAAACATGCCGAGCTGAGATGGTTGAACTTTTAATACAAATATGCCTTTTCATAACTTTTACATAAAGCCTGGAGTTAAAACAGGATGTACAGAGTCAATGCAAATGTAAACATAAATCATTGCAATACAATTTTCTACAATTATAATACCTAACTGAAAGAACTGAAGATATACCCTCGAGTGGACCACCCCAGCAAGAAGCATTTGTACCCTCCAAGGTACCTATTAGTTCTGAGAGTGTAGAACAAATAGCCTTTTTTGGTAGGTTGTTTGTAAAGGTTTACTCCTTATATTATCATAGCCCTTTATTAAACAATGCCTCTGAAACATGCTGGGAGCATTAAACATTGCCATTCCCTATGCAGCAGATTCAATCCACTGAATAATTAAGTAACTTTCTTATTACACTGCCTTTACTTAAGAAATTAGAGCAGCGGAAAGGAGCAGGCTGTAGACACGCTGTTAAATTCTTTATTTCCTCTGATTAAGAATATATTATGTATTTCTCTGCCAGCACCTAGTTGTTTCTGGAGTTATATTTTCCCCCTACCTCCACATCCCAAACTACTGTATGCTGTATTCTCACCCCTCTCTGGCATATGACAGGTGTGCATGGGGGGAGAAAAACACCCCACTGAATAAACGTGTAAAACAGAATTGGAAAGAAGTTGCATTTGAAGAAGTGGATCTGTGAAAGAGGCTTAGATGTCCTGGCTGTCAACTGCCGAAAGTGGAGGCCCTTTGAAGTGGGTTGTGTGGCAATGAGGATGAGGCACTGATGTGTTTGTTCGAATGGAGGTATCCCCTCTGCCTGTGGACGAGTAGTGGGGTACTGGTGGAAGGCTTCGGATAGACAGTATATGGACCATTCTACTGAGTATGTGTGTGTGGGTGTGTGTGTGTGTGTGTGTGAGAGAGAGAGAGAGAGAGAGAGAGTGTATTACTAACTAGACATTAGACATTAATAGAGGCAGTAATATGTCATTTATTGTGAGGTAGTTCTTCCAAACTCTAATCCCTACATTTCCAAATGTGACAATATATATTTTTTCTTTCTTTTTTTAGATTTATTTGTTATTTTTTTGGATTTGTTTATTTTTATTTTAAAGTGCAGTTGAATTTTTTATGTAGTTATTATAGTTATTAAAAAATGACACATTTTCATGTCACTACTGAAACACATAGAAGTTTAGTCCATAGGTGTACCCTTATTTTAGCCACACCCATGCAATTTAGAGCAGGAAGTGAGACTGCATCCCTGTATGGCTGCATAATGAGCAGGTAGATCTCATTGTTTTCCAGTAATGTGTCTGAAAGTCTGAAAGTCTGAAAATCAGTGTGTAACATTAAGAACGATCACTACCAAAATCAATATTTTCTATAATGAAGTAAACCTTTGTTGTGTTTTAATAAAAAAAAATAATGTTTTATGTGTGCATACCTGTTGCTGTATTTGCTATTCACGTGCTGGCTAACATTTTTGAATTAGCTAAAATTGTCTATACTGGAACAGTCACTACCAAAACATTTGGTAATATTTCAGCAGTGATATAATAGTTTTGTTCATGACAATATTGACGATTTGATTACTTGTTCTAATAAAATAAACAATATTGAGCTATAGGTCCAAGCCAGTTCAAAGTTCAAAATGTATTTTCAACTATGAATCGATTTGGTTATGTCCATATACTGTATGCTAATTTGGTTGCTGTACTGTGCCAAGTTTTAAACAGATACAAATACAGATTAGGGACCATATGGAAATGTTGGGACTATACTAGGACATTTTTCTTGTAGCTTTTTTCCCTCTTGTAACGCCTAAAAGACTTTAGTGTGAGTGGGTGGAGGTAATGGGCAGATGCACAACATGCTAGTTTTTGTGCCATCACAAATACATTTTATTCAAAACTGAATGTTTTGCAGCTTTGTTATTATATGAGTGTAGGACTGGGGTTAAACTATACATTGGAAAGATAACTGCTAACATTCAGATAACACTCAAACAGTGTTTTGCTGACTGGCATGATTCTCGGTTCAAATATGATTATACAAATGCTATTTTTTTTGTGCAAATACTTATGAAGAACAAGAAGACACACCAAAAAACTTAGTTTGCTGTTTGTGTGGTGAATCATTGAATCATTTTGTCCTGTTCTAGCTCTCTAGGACATGGACCTAAAATTCACATCTTAAAAAATGGCATCACATTAGTAGATCCTAAGGGCCACAACAATCTAAGTGTTGGCCCTATTGTCCAAAGATCCCTTAAAGCTACAGGCATCTGTGGCCAGTAGTCCGGAAGAGCATGAGTTGCCCCTCTACCCCCCCCCCCCCCAATGCTACCCAACACAAGGGTCTTTAAAATGCAGTAGTGAACTGCCATAAATGTCAAAACACAGGGAAAAGGTCAAAGTGTCAAAACATGGGAAAAGATGTCAGTGTTACTGCTAACTTCTTCTAACATCCCCGCAGGGTTCTAGTTGTTGGCGCTAGGCTATTGTTGATTTGCATAAACACTTTTTTACGAAGCTTCTTATTCAAATGATTTGGTGCAGAAGTTACATTCAGATACATTTAGGAAGTATGCAAAATACCCCCGGTATTCATGGGTCCAATTTTGACTGGTTACTCCATCTTTGGCTGGCTGCCATCTTACATGTAATATCAGTGCTGATGCTCTTTCACATATTAATTAATCTTACACATCACCTCATTTGTCTTCGGTTTGAGAAATGAGTAACAGTTTACTTTTTCCACCACAGTTGGGAAATTGGGCAAAGATTCGACAACTTTGTAAACCCCCTTTTACCCTGTTCTTCAAGGGTCGGGACCTTAACAGGACCACCCCAGAGCAGGTATTATATGGGTGGTGGATCATTCTCAGCACTGCAGTGATACTGATATGGTGGTGGTGTGTTAGTGTGTGTTGTGCTGGTGTGAGTGGATCAGACACAGCAGTGCTGCTGGAATGTTTAAACACCTCAGTGTCACTGCTGGACTGAGAATAGTCCACCAACCAAAACTATCCAGCCAACAGCGTCCTGTGGGCAGTGTCCTGTGACCACTGATGAAGGACTACAGGATGACCAACACAAACTGTGGAGCAGCAAATGAGTTATCGTCTCTGACGAAAGTATGTATGCATGAAGAGACTGTATGCCTTGCGTTTTCCTTCCATAGGGATGCTGGGTTTTTTACACACCCCACTGCAAAATGTTAACAAACCGTCTTCTGTTGGCAAACAATTAAAATAACTGGAAAGGCCTCCAATAATCCTTCACGGGACACCGCTACACTAACTGTCTCTTTCTGCCACCAGTTAAGCTCTGCCAATAAAACATATCATCTCTGATTACAAACACAAAAATCATTTCTAGAATACAAACTTCTATGCATTAGCTAATGTTAGTGTGTTTGTTGTGATGCTGAGATACAAGCATGTCTATTACACTAAAGACATTGTCAAAAACAATGTCAAGAAAAGGCAGAAGAAAGAGAAAGGATGAAAAGAGCATCACTGACAACCACTTCAACAGGTTAGTAGGTAATAACCCTTGGTCCAAACCACTGCCTCAGAATGAGCATGGAAGCTTAGCCTTGTCCTTGAATCAGTCTCCATATGGAAGTCGCCATATGGAAACTGTCTATAACCAAAGGCGATGTGGAAGAGTAACTCAAGAGGAGTATGATCTTATGAGTCATTGTTTACCTGTCTTCTTTCTACATCTGGACAGATTGTGTTAAGAAAAGTCAGATGAAGCCCTTTAGCCTAATGTGCCTCTTTCTCACTGTTAGAAATTCTCTTTTCCTCCATGAAGTCCTCCTCCCCTCAACTGTCTGAACCTTCTCAATCTCTCTGTATTTTATATTTCCATAATTTAGTCCCTTTGGTGTAGGTGTAGTATTTTCTTCAATTTGTTACCGCAGTTAGTATGCCACTCTGTTCATTCATTAACAAAACATACGTTCAATGAAACATCAGGTGGTCTAGCAGGCTTGTGTAAACAACAGATCATTTAAAGATGTAGATAGTAACATGAGGAAATGTTTGGTTTGACTGGCTCCAGTGCTAAAAAAGTCTAATGTTGGGTGTAATTTGGTGTAGTGCTTCAGTACTGTTATACAGGCTTTGATCTGGTGTAGTGCTAAAAACAATAGCAGAATGTAGAATTTCACTTGGCTCAAAAAAAACCAAAAAACAAAAAAAACTTGATTTGATTTAAAGCTAAAAAAAGTGTATTATCAGGTTTGATTTGGTACAATGCTCAAGTACTGTAATATAGGTTTTGTTCTGGTCTAGTGCTAAAAACAATAGCAGAATGTTGGATTTGACTTAGTTTACAGATAAATAAAAATGGAATGTTGGATGTTACTTGGTTCAAAGCTAAAACGCTATAAAAGCTAAAAGCTATAAAATAGCAGAATGTTGGATTTAACTTGGTTTACACATGAAAAAGTGGAATGTTGAATTTGACTTGATTCACAGTAAAACAAAACTGGAATTATGCATTTGACTTGATTCAAAGCTAAAATAGCTAAACGCTAAAACATATTGTAATGTTGGTTTTCATCTGGTTAAAGCCTGAGAAAAGCAGAATGCTAGATTTGACTTGGTCCAATGCTAGAAAACAATGGAATGTTGGATTTGATGTTCAGATGTTTTTTAAAAAGCAGAATGTTGGATTTGATTGGTTTAGATCTTTAAAACAAATGCTAACAATAATTCAATGCTAAACAGCAATGGTATGTTGGGATTGATTTGATCCAATGCTAAAACAGTGTTGTGTTGGTTTGGTTTTGGTCCAGTGGTAAAAAAAACACAATGTGATAATTAGATTTATTGTGATTCATTGATAATAAAAAATAGTGCTTAGAAAGTTTTTTATGGTGCGTAACGATTCTGAGGAAATTTATAGATTGCTTTGATTCAGTGGAAAAAGTAGATTATCTATATAACAATGATACCTATATCATTTATTATTCATTTATAACATGATGCTGATTATAACATGATGCAGAATGGACTGTAGAGCACTGCAGTTGTGTTGCAATCTCACAGGTAAATACTGTTCCACTAACGGGTTTGTTGCTTACTTCTGCTTGGCCACATGTTTCTGAGGTAATGTTTAGTTTGATTTGGTCCTGGATTGGCACAGCAATGTTTGTGTGTGTATACGTGTGTGTGCTCTGTCACTTCATTAGGGGAAGCAGTGACTCAACTCAGGGCTCGAGGGGGCGGAGAAGTCATTTGCGGCGTTCTCCCCGTCCCCATAATTAGTGTCTGTGTGCGTGTGTGTGTTTTGTTTAGGGATGTTGCCCTGCAAGAGGCATAATCACAACTGAGTTTGGAGATCACTGGCTCAGAAAATGTTACTAACAGTGTATGAGCAGTGTTTCACACATGCCTTCTTTATACCGTAAAGTTCTATTGTGTAATAGTAGCATGTCTGTATACATTCATATGCTGGTTGACATGATGGCTGCACTTGAAATATCTTTAAGATTTTAGAAATCTTGTTCTTTGCTGACAACATAAATTGCTTATTGTGTATATGCTCTGTACAAAAATGCCCGGGCCGACAGACATGGGTGCAACAAGGGTGCTCATTCACGTGAAACGCAGCACCTACTGACAACTCTGTCTACAAACAATTTCCAATAAAGTTGTTTCATTCAAAACAACATGCTGCACGTCCCTGGCTGAATCTCAAATGACTTCCTGTACCCTACATAGTGCACCGTGTAGGAATTAAAATAACAGCTCCTGGACACAACACAGTACACCATGTACAATAAACTGCTATTTGGGATTTACCGTACTGGAAAAATATTGCGTTTTTTTGGGGTGGTTGAGATTCAGCCATGTTGCAACAACAGCTTTGCTCATTTTACCACACTGTGCACTGAAAATAACTACAGACAGTTTTACAAAGACAAGTTTCAATCAACCGAAAGGAATGAAATTTGGTGGGTAGGTCTGAAACCATGAAATGCAAATGATTCCAGTTTCATGTTTAGCTGCTCATGTGACATAAGCAAGGATGAGCCCTATCGCTGTACCTGACTCAACAGCCACAACTGCAGACAGCCTCAACAAGCAGTGATGGTGTGCTCCCAGACTGTCATGGAGTGGATCAGAATGGCAGCGGGTCTTTGTAGAGATGACCAACGAATTTGTGTGTGAAGGCACGTTGGTCAGCACCAAGATGAGCGGTTTGTTGTCACACATCACACATCAAGAGGGCCTGGTGTCACTCCACCTCCACCCCTCCCACACAGTCTGCAGGAACTGTGTAAGAATATACAAGCTGCATGGGATGGATTATCACAGGACACCGTCAGGAATCTCTACAACTCCATGCTAAGACGTCTTACATGTTGGCCCGACGCCATACTGAGAGACACTACTTCTGTATGTGTAGCTCAATAAATACTGCCCATATCAGTCTAAATTTATCATCATTTATTGTTCCTGGTAACCTTTATCTTCCTTCCCAATAGCATTGCAATCCCACACTTCCTTCTGGATGAATAAATGTATTATACAGTATTTATTATTATTCATTATATATACTGTGGAATATTTGTGTCAGTCTATAACTCTAAAGCTCTATTACTATTGTGCCATATCTATGCTCTGTTGTTTGGCTTGTCTTTGTACATCTCAGCTGTCTTATTTGAACTTGTTTATGTCATCTTCATTGGGTAAAGATACCCATGGTGAGTGGATGCTTTACAGTAAAGGGACTTGGGTGTTGGTTGTGTTCATGTGAACGTAGCTTTCTGGTCGATTGCTAGTGCCATGTATCAACATAGTGTCAAAGTGTCGGTATAGGTAGGGGCATGACTGCACTGCTGTCAGTACCAGCAAGTTGTCTGATGTTATGTAATGTTACTTTGAGACATTAGTGCCTTTGGAAATGATATCTACCAAGTTGGCCTACATGCTTTTTCACATGCCCACTCAAACATTTATTTCTGCTGGACATAAATTATTTACAGGCATTACTCTTAAGTTTGGTTAATGCTAAAGAAGTACCTATAGCCAGAGTTTTGATGGGTGCTGATGCCAAAATAAAAAAAATCAACAAATATTTGAGACATGTGGTCATGTACATCATTTACAGTTGTCCAATTGTAAATAGCATAGTGTTTCATTAAATTGCACAATGTCTTCTGGTCATATCATGCATAATCATGTGGTTGATCCAGGTCATGTGACTATGAGTCATTCTGTGCTTCTGGACATTAGTCCTTGCAGTCGAGTCTGGACAAGATCGGCCTTGTTTACTGCATAACTAATTAGCTCCCTGTAATTACTCCCTTAGCCTGGTGCTCCACAGTTACTGTGCAAGTCAGCTCTCATCTCAGCTGGAGGTCTAGATTCAAGAGCTCCACAATTCTCATCCTGACTCGAGTCCTCAGATTTTTTTCCCCCTTTGCTTTTGTTGAACACAATGAACACACTGGGCATTACATAAGAAATGATGTTTGTCCTTGCTCTGCTGATGTTGCTCTTTGAAGTCCCAAAGATCTTGCATTTGTGGGTAGCAATAATCATGAGGCTGGCAGTACATGGGTTCACCAAAATGAGATGTGTATTATGCATGAAGTTCAGTCTCCTTTGCCAGTGTAATCACTGCATGAAGACTTATGATGGGTGAGATGGAGAGCTGCAGTAAGGAACTCTCAGTTAAAGGAAAATACCCCAGCATTTTTCAACTACAGCTCTATCTGCTGCATCTGTAGCATACAATGAATTGGGTATCATTTCAGAGCTTTCTCCTGTACTTGCAAATGAACAGAAAAGCTGTTGAAAATGCTTTTATAGTAGAAGCTGCTGAAACCGAGGTTACCAGTTTCTTTTTTTATAATGAAAGTTGGGATCTTTAAAGGGGCCTATTATGTTTATCCAGTTTTTACTTTTCCTATATACTGTATATATACACAATTTTCCGAATGTGACATCAATATTGAACCACTCTTGCATCAAAGACTTGTGCAGTTGGGTCAGATTTGGTTGATGCCTTCCCTGGCACAATTCTGAGGAGAATTTCCTGTAGACTGGGATTTTTGCCACTGCTGGTAGACCCATATGACCAGGTGCTTCCATACAACTGCAAATTCAGCTGCCCAAATGCAATCACTCCTTTTGGCCAATCATTAACATCTGCTTTGCACCTCGAACGAGACATTCACTGTACTGTATCACTTCTTCTCAATCTATAAATCCCATCACACACCTAGCAGGTGTTTATAGCCCCATCACCCTCCTGCAAGGACACACACACACAAACATTGTGTGTGTGTGTGTGTGTGTGTGTGTGTGTGTGTGTGTGTGTGTTATATTATGCATAAAGAGTAAGGTTAAAGGATTTTGTCCTCACTTGCCTGGCTGCATCCACATGGTCTCAAGTCACTAGGGGGGCATATGTGCAATTATGAACAACAGTTATCTTGCGTCACGGTGGGATCATTACTAGCAGTACATCTAGCAATTTACACTGGTTATCTGTGCTGCCAGTCACTGGCATTATTAGTCTTACGGGAAAGATATCTAAATGCTAGTAGCAAGCAGTTACATCACTACTCACCATTAAGCCTTTCAGAGCTTGGTATAAGCTTAGTGGCTAAACCATATCATACTAAACCTTTGGTGACTGCCATAATTCATTGAAGGCATATATTATTATTTTCCACATATGTACCAACAACAAACCAACATGCACCATCGATTTTATTTCTGTTTTGTTCTTTTGTTCAACACAATGTCTAGTGAATGTGCCCATGTGCTGGGTTCAGGTGTGTTATGAAGTCCAGGGCTAGCACTTGCAATTGTGTGTGGGTTGTAAATACAGAGAGGAAGCAGCTTTCATGAACTGAACTGTAATCTAACACGACAACCTGTTTCCTGACTTATAACTCATTCCGACTCAAACACGTCATCTTCCTTCTCTCGAGCAGGCACAGGCATTCCTTTAATTAATATGCGTCTGTTTGTTTCCCGTTGTTGGAATTTTGCACTTCTCTGTGGTGAAGCGTGTTTCCTGGAGAACTGGTGAACCAAACAGTAACCCTCTAAATGAGCTTTGGGTAACCATGGTAATTGGACATGTGCTTGATAGCTCTCTCTCGCCTCACGGCTGTTGCTCGCTTGTGTGTATGTGTGCGTACGGGCAGAGATCTCCTGTCAAGTCAAATCGAGTCAATACAGTACTGGTCTCCATTTTCAGACGATTCCGCCCAAGGCAACACTGCCTGGAAACGACTAGTACTGTGGTATAATGCCTGAAACTGGCAGGGCCGACCAGTAACTGTGGGAAGGTCATTCAAACTGACACTTAAAGGAGCACACATAGCTCCTTAATCTGCTACATCTGTACTAAGACTGTAATTTCGATTTGCTTCCATGTGCTAGAAAACCTCTGTATTTATAATAGAAGCTAATGGGCGGTTGCTTCAGTGTCTGGCGGTTATCTTGGATTATAGGACGGTTTTCAGATAATGACTTTCTATTCTGTTTAAACACAGGGAAATCCTTCAAAATGATATGTGTGGTAGTCTGCACACCGACTTTGGCAAGGGCAGTGGGGTGGGCACTCTCCAGAAGAGTTCATATCAGGACACTTTCATTTTTTTATTATAAAATGTAACCCATATTCAAGTGATTTCTTTTTTGCTGCAAGAACAGACTTAATCCTAATAAACGACCTGTTACATAATTACAGTGACAATGTAACATCATTTAAACTTCTAATTCAACCATTATTTATAGTTTCATTCTTTGTGATGCACCAAAAGCCAACCCATATATAAATGCTGTGTGATGCTAAGCTGGAACTCTTCAGCCAGAAATGCCATAATGCTTTGTCGGTCACTGAAGACTGCCCACTGCCATTCTGAGTCACTCCATGACAGTCTGGCATGACACCGTTGCAGTCTTTGGTGACGCTGACGTGGTGTTAAGGGCAGTCATTGTAATGGTCTGTGTACATGTAGTCCTGCATACTGCAGTCATCTGCCAATGGTACTGGCACTAACAGGATGACTCATGGAGGACATCACTGCTTGCTGAATGTCTGCAATTGTGGCTGTTGAGTCAGTCAGGTACAGCGATAAGGCATGTCCTTGCTTACATCACATGCGCAGCTGAGCATGAAACTTCAGTCAATCACGTCTCACAATGTTAAACCAACCCACCAAGTTTCATTCCTTTCCGTTGATTCCTTCTGGGAGCAACTATTTGTGCAACTATCCTTTTGATGATGAGCATATTACTGTCAAAATACACTGGTTTTATAATGTTGTTACATTATGGCATCTCTTTGTTTAAATCTGGCAGCATGGCTTTATTTAAAGGGCACATATCCTGCATTTTCTAGGAAATAAGAGGGAATAACCTTTAGGCATTGTGAAATCTGGCTTTAGCTCTGCTGGAGCTGTCATATGATATAAACTGAACGCGCTCAGCCAAAAAAAGTGTAGGCAGCACAGTGTTGGGCAGCATCTTTGTTTTACACTGTTTTGCACTTTAAGCATTTAGAGCCCATCAAAAAGTGGGCAAAATTCATTTTCAGTCTAAAGAGCCAGAGTCTAACGTAATTCTACAGATGCACTCAGCACTTTAATTTACATATACCATTCCATGCAATGTAAGGTTTACAGGTATGTAAGGTATTGTGTGTGTGTGTGTGTTTAGGATGTGTGTTTTTGTACTGTGTGAAATGTTGTCACTCTCTGTGCACAGTGAGCTAATGTAACCAAAGACAAATTCCTTGTGTGAACATATTTGGCCAATAAAGCTTGATTCTGATTCTGATTTCTGGAGTTAGAAGTAAGTAAGTGAGTACTGTCAGTAGGACTCTTGATTATCTTACCGTGTTATGTTTCCACAAAGTGGACTGTGTCGTGTCAGTTATGGCTGCTTCTGTATACGAGAAAAGCTCAGTGAATTCAGCAGGTAATTATCGAGCCCTTCACAGGCTGACTCATACGTGTTAGAGGCAGGGAAAAGAACGTGTGACCCAAGAACGAGAAACACTGCTATTTGCCCTCGTGCACTACTGTTTAGTGTATACGTGTTGTCTGTGGATGCCAGTATGGTCTCTGTGTGGGCCTGCTCCAAGGAGACGCGATTGTTCCTCCTAAATAGCCATGACTGATCCACCAACAGGAGCCAGTCTGATTTGGCCGTCTCCCAGTGCTTTAGCCTAGCCGTCGCTAGCTCTGTTCTCTCCACCTGAGACGTTTTGTTCCATTTCCACTGCTCTGTCTTTGTCCTGCGCCTCGCTGGGGGGATAAACGGACCTGCCATTACAGAGGATACGCTCCAGCGTAACTGAGATTTAATTACTGGCGCCTTGCACTCTGCCAAGTCCAGAGATACGCTCAAACTGATGTTAGCTTGCTAGCGATGGGAAAAGAGCTAGCCATACAGGCCTGCTTTGCTGGCTTAGCCCCAGATGTTGGTTTATACACATGCTCACCATGTTTATATAGTGGCTTCCCTTTGCATTGTGTGAACACTTCATAATGAATGGACCAGTAGAAATAGTTACATTAACAGACACTAAGTTATGCCTGGTTTGGTAGTGAGATGTGTGCAAAGCTGAACAAACACCATGCAGACATCACTCAGGTAAAGGAAAAAGTTAGCAAAGGAGGTTGCAGATCAAAGCTCTTGCTTACTGAAATTTGTGCAATCAAAGGATGTGAAAATAAAATGAATAAATCAGGACAGAAAGTGAAAAGTGGATGTACTGAGGTGATGTGCAGAGGCAAAATGAGTTCTCTCTTGCTGGAACCTGGAAAATACAGTAAAGTACAATAATTAAAAAATCAATTGGTAGGCGCTTAATCAAATGTTCAACATCTTTGCTGGGAGCTTTAAACATCATTGAAACTGACATATTTTATGGTTTTAGGCTTTTGTCTGGATGTAGTTCTATTCCAGGTCTCCTGGGAAGGCAGGATCTTTTTATAAAACTACTAAATATAGCCTTAGTCATCAAAATAATGATCTGGGATGAGTAACAGCATGGCATTCTAATGACAAATACACATTATTTCAGTGCTTCACAGTTAAAAATGCTTTATCTGTTTAAAGGGGCCACATCACAATAAACTGAATGGTTTCAAACCATATACCATCACACAACCCTCCCCAGCTGGTATATGAAAACTAAGCTGCAAATGTGGTTTTGAATTATTTTTTTGGATATTACAAACATATTTCTCATAAACATATTTGCATATGACTGCCCTTTTTAGTCTACAGCACTTTAATCACCCATTCACCAATCTGCAGCAGAGGTTTTGGAGTGGAAGATATAGGACAGCTGAATAAATGTCGTGCTATTCATGGCTGTCAGAAAGTAAACATATCATTTAGAGCTGGCTTATCAGTATTGATGGGAATCAATGTCAGATATCAAACCAGTCCCATAAGATGTCAATGCAGAAGTAACATACAATCACATTATTCAATGTGATGTGTTGTTAGCTGTATATATCTTACTGTTTTACATGCACATCTTAAGTGATGTGCTTCAAATCAAATCCTCTTATTTTAAAGCTTACTAGTTTGTTAAAGGAAAATGTCAGATCGGTATTGGCCGGTATTGGTTTCAATATCTGTATGGCACTGGAAAAGAAGAAGTGGTATTGTGCCATGTCTTCAATCAGTGCAGCTGTCTAAAGAAAACAGATTTGCTGCCACCCCTGAGGAACTCATTCTGAACCGAACAGTTTGTTTGGTACGTTTGAGCTCAGACTGCTTTTTGAATACAGCACAAAACATTGAGAAGAGCAAGTGAGAACAGAAGTAATTTACATGTGTGACTGGTAAAATCACAGTATCTAAAACAATCAGTTTAATTATATAGGATGGAGAGAGAGGCTGGAAAATGGTCATGCGAAAAAATGAGCTGTTTTAGTATATAAAACCACATAAACGTTGAGTTGACCACAGAGCAGAAAATTATAACATACATGACAAATGCAGACTCGTATTCTACATGTTTCTTGTATTTTATTGTATTTTTCCCTTGATGTCACTTTTTCGCTCTTGACAAGCAACCATTATCACTGTCGCCGCCCAGAAAGAAATGTGTGGCAGCAAATAAAAGAAGTGATATAAATAGAAGCAAAACAGGAGTTAACACTGGTGTTGCTTTCTACCACTGGAGACGCTTTATGGAGGTTTGTGTTCTGCAAGTCCAGTTCAGCAGAATATGTTTTGTCAGTGGTGAGTGATATCAACATAAAGGGTCCGAGATGTTTGGGTATTTTTCTCTTGAAAGGCAATATTTTTGCTCCTTACAGCTGGTGTTGCACCAATGCTGGCATATAAATGCAGTATTACTCTCATCTTTAAAAGAATAGTTGCACCCAGAAGAAAGTGTTGGATTGCAGTGCTATTCAGAAAGGAAGATAAAGGTCACCAGGAACAATAAATGATGATACATTTAGACTGATATGGGCAATATTTATTAAGCTACACATACAGAAGTAGTGTCTCTCAGTATGGTGTCAGGCCGCCATGTCTGCATGGAGCTGTAGAGGTTCACCAGACCTTCTGGACGTGTGACAACAAATCGTTCATCTTGGCGCTGACCATGGTGCCTCCACACACTGATTTGTTGGTTGTCTCCACCAAGTCAAAAGCGGGACTCATCACTGAAGATGACCCACTGCCATTCTGAGTCACTCCATTGTGACAGTCAGGTACAGCGATAAGGCCCATCCTTGGTTATGCCACATGCCGGGCAGCATGAACCTTAAATCATTTGCATGTCTCATTGCATCAAACATATCCACCTAGTTTCATTCCTGTTGCTTGATTCCTTCCTTCTTTGTGCAGCTATTTTGTTGATGATGAGTGCATAAAATCCAACAAGTAAATGCCATTCTGAGGAAGTTTTATTTGTGACACAGAAATTTGATCAAAATAAGATATTTTTTTAAAATGTAATTGGATAAATATCAGGATGTGTTAGGTTAGAATAGAGCTGGCATCTGCATCGATACTCGTTATCGGCCTATACGTCAGTGCATCTCTGCTTACGATGTGAGTGTGAATGGGCTTGGCTCAACTGCTGCAGGCTGAGGTATATGCTGTTACCTGTTGCTAAATATCTGTTGCCCTCTGTGACTTCACAAGCAGTGAATTTAAAATGGGCTGTTTTTCCAGCCTAGTGTCCACATATGAAGTGGTGAACGAGAGGTAAGTTTAAAACAACACATGTCGTAAGGGGAGTGCAGTTTGACTCCGGTAGGTTTGACAGAGACTTCTATTTTGGTGAACCACTAAAGTGAAATGAGCATCTGAGCCTTTTTAGCACATCCTCTGCCTCACGGCCTCATTGGTCCTAGTCATAGGGTTATAACGACAGCTTTATGTTGTACTGCTACAGCTGTTCTCAAAGGAAGTTTACGTGCACAGTGCGCACTTCCGGTTCCGTCTGCCTAGAGAGAGCGAGACATTCATGCGATGTGCGCATGAGCTCATTCCTGGAAGACAGCTCTCAAGGGAAGCAACGGGTGTGAGCATGCCCGGGACAAGTGAAGCACTTGCTTTCTCTCTCTCTCTCTCTCTCCCTGTCTTCCTTATACACACTCAAACACACACACACACACACACACACACATGGGGAATCATTGGTTCTGCTTTTCAATCTAAATGCAAATGCGTGGAACGGGGAGCTCATGAACAAAAGAGACGAATACAGCAGACGAACGCAAAACAAAGGCCGAGATTTGAGAACACTTGTTTCATGTATGTTCAAGTGCTCGTGCCCCAGTAAGTGTGCGTGTGAATAATTGAAACGTGAGGTTAGCACACGGCTAGTGATATGGAGCTCAGCTTCAGGCTTTAGCTGCTCCATAGCAGTGCACCTGTGAGTGTGAGGAATGTGACTAATTTTCTCTTAACAAGCTGCCAGTGTCATCAGCGTGACGCGTAAGTCACTTCCCGCACGCGTGATTGGCTGACACCATGGTGAGGAGGCAACTTGCACGGCTGTAAGCAGGATTGTCTCAGCCGGGCATATGGTGATGCAGTTACATCATGATAGGCATGAACCCAGATGACATGTATATAGACTACACCAAGTTTAGCACATCCACAGCAACACAGATCATCCCTTCTGCTGTATTAGCCAAATTAAATCATCAGGGCCCCAAGCGACATTCGTCTTGGGGGCCCCACACCAATTAGATTCTTTTGTAAGTAAAAAACAGTTTTTTTTAACCTGATTATTTGTGATCAGGAAAAAATAAGAAAAATAAGTCTCTGGACTGTGTCTTTTTAGAAATGTTTTTGTTCCACATATCCTTCTGGAGACAGTTTGAGACCATGGGTCTGAAAGGATGTGTAGATGTCAAAAAAAGCTGCTACAGGGAAAAAGAAATGGATAAAAATGAGTAAAATTAACTAGAACACCGAAAGGGCACATCTGAGATGCAGAGTAAGATTTTATGGACTTTATGGACTTTCTTTGGCATCTAAAGTTGCATTTGGGATTACTTGTAAAATAGACTAGTAAAACTGAACATTGGACTAGCTGGTTTGGTAACATTTTATTTTAAGGAAAACATATTGAGGGTTAACTGTTCATTTAGGTCAACAATAAGTCACTTCTAAAAGGTTTATGGTTCACTATGCATTAAGCTTTGTTTAATATTACAACCTATAGTAGTACATAATTACTGTTATGTAATAACCACCAATTTTTGCGTCACTGGTAGCAATATGCACGAAAAACACTTCTTAAGACCTTGTTATGTGAATTATATTAAATATATCACCTAAATCCACATTCTATTGATTTATTATGAATTCCTGTGGGTTCTAGATAGTATCAAGTTTTTATTGATTTAATTTACTATATTTGAGTTTATTGCTTAAGAGCTGATAAGAAACACAAACACAGTAAAAGGTGTGTTCCATATTCTAACGTGCAGCAATTTTAGCAATCATTTGTTTAGAATATAGAATGGAAACTGACTTAATTTTAGTGTTTTTTTGATGTATTCATGATTTATTAAACTCTTATTAGATGTAAAGTAATAAACTCAGGTAACACAATAAACTTGACACTATCTAGAACTTACAGGAACCAAATGCTGCCATGAGATGATCACACATCTACAGACCTGTAATTATATACTAATACAGGTTATAGTGAATAAACCATATAGAAGTGCCTAATTTGGGCTTAACTGAACACTAAAGACCAAGATAAAAAAGTGTTACCACTGGTTTAAACCGAAATTAAACTTTTGATTGCTTGTAATTGCTGGAACAGTGCACTAAAAAGCTATTCTGAATAATTTTCCTTTCTTTTTGTTTTCAGGGGAGATCCTGATTCTGCTGTGAATAGAATTCTCTTTTTACTCTTGCATCCAGTAGAAAGTATTAGATTGATATGGAGTTGTAGAGGTTCCTAATAGTGTCCTGTGATAATCCATCCCATGCAGCTTGAATATTCTCACACAGTTCCTGAAGATTTAGCGGTAGGGGTGGAGGTGGAGTGACCCCAGGTCTTCTGGACGTCTGATGCGTGACAACAGACTTCGCTGACCACTGTGCCTCCACACACGGCTTCGTTGGTTGTCTCCACCAGGACAAAAGCGGGACTTGTCGCTGAAGACAATCCGCTGTCATTCTGAGTCACTTCATGACAGTCAGACACGACAAGACTGCAGTCTTTGAAGACAATGACGTGGTTTTAAGGACAGTCGTTGTATAAGTCTCTGTGCATTCCTGCGTCATGCAGGATGACTCATGGAGGGCATCGGAATACAGAATAACACATAACGCAAGTACACATAACTTAAACTAAAGAACAAGCAACATAAACAACATAAAAATGTCCAATTGTTGAAGGGCATGGGCCCAGCATGGCTCCACAAGCTTCTAGAGGTCATTGCCAGCCAGTAACAGGCAGCTCCAACATCACTACAAATTCCTCCCTCTGGAAAACTAGTTGCACGACTGAAAGAGCAAATTCCACAAATTTAGAATGTTTCAAGTTTGAAAGATTGCTTTGACTGCTCATCGACTTTAAAGTGCATTTTATAAGTGCAGGTTTATAAACAGGAAAGGAAGTCCATAATTACGGAGTGCACGTTATACATGTATCCAATTCAGAATAGGCTGAAACCCACTGCAGTATTCCTTGGGAAGCTCTGCTCACAGTGTCAGGCTTGGAGAGAAGTCAATATGCCGTTATGTGGTGTGTATTTCACTCTGTTTATCAAAAGAGTCGAGTCTGATGTAATAATGTCCTTTCACAGCCAGTGGCAACAGCATTTAGTGGTTGTGTCAGAAACACATGTAAAGCCATGTAATGCACTTTGCTCTCCTTACGAAGCCAGGCATGGGAGAGTTGGTGAGTAGCTGTTGACTTTGTGCCATCATCCTCTCCATGTTTGTACTTGATGAGAGAGTTTGAAGTGCTGTGTGGACAGAAAACGGCTCCACCGAGGGTATTACGTAAAAGAAGACTCTATACCTTGAACAGAACTTCAGGTGTAGTGAAAGCTGTTGTTTCTCACATCTCTCTCTCTCTTTCCAGCACTCTCACACATTCCCAGTTGCCTAAACAAAGACAAGACAATATTCGAAGAGTGCCATCCATTCCCCCCGTCCTTGGCACGTGTACACAGTGTAGGGAGAAACGCTCTTTGGCGGAGACCCCATCGTTCTCCCCTCCTGTCGTGAGCCTTGCGACACACATAAGCAGTTGCCAGATTAATAAATAAACAGGCAAATAATTGCCGCCAATTAAATATTGAAATGCAGCAGTTGTTTACAGAGAAATGCTGGAGCTACAAATTGAGGTATTAAGCTCCAGTATGAAACAGCATGTGATCTCATTTGAGGGATTTTGAGGAGCACTTGCCAAGTTTCACCGGATCTTTTCATGCGGCTTGCTGCGATGGATAAGCCCTAAACTATGGGTCAAAAAGGAAGGTTATCTTTTCTTATCTTTGCTATTTTACTTTTGCACTCTCTAGTGGGCTATCATCTATGAAAGTGGAATATATTATAGTGGCTATAACTGGGAATAAACTGTGCCACTTGACCCGACTTCCATTTCAGTTTGTGGTCGCCATTTCGTCTTGGGGGAGTCCTTGAGGCCATCTTATGCCCTGTTCCATTACTGTGTTAGCTCAAATGAAGTTCAGTAGAGGACACCTAAATGTAGACCTCAGCAGGAGAACTTGCCCAGAAACCATTGTGATCTGATACAATTTCCTTTCACTCCCTCACCCCCCGCCACACCCCCCTAAAAATGGCTGACAAAGCTTATGTTAACCACAAGTATCTGTAAACAGCTACTCAATGTACTCATTGCTATCACACCAAAACAGTTCCATGTACAATATGTTCATCTGCTCACAAGTAGCAGACATTTAATTAAATCGTAATTTAGTTTACACTGACCATTAGCCTGCCTTGAATGAATGCAATGTGTCATTAGCATTGTGATTAGCTAAGAACTTACAGCCAACAGTCAATGTTGCCAGTAATATAACATCAGTCAATTTAATGTTTGCAGACTTGACGTAGGACAATACATATGGGCCTAATTTAGGCCACAGAGGATACAAGTAATATCCTTGTGCTAGAGAGGTGCCAGGCCTTACAGGCTCTAAACCTTCTGCCCATAATGCCATTACATGCTAGCACAAAATGCTAATTCCACTGTAGATTTTCATTTATTGTTTTATTTTCATTCCTTCTTTCTTTTCTTTTAAATTAAACTTCAGTGGAAAAGTTGTGCTCATTATGTGTCACTTTTCACATGGTAACCAATCAAAAAGAGGGCCAAAATTGGAGTGTTAACACCAAGTTGAACAGTAGGACATGTTAGCTCACATTTGCAATAAAGATAAGCACACATTTACTGGTATGTCCTGTACACTGTTATCTCAGAGATTTGCTAAGTATTTGAATAAATACTTATATTATGAGACTATATAAAGTCTATACAGGGCTCTACCTTGAGTACCCTTCATCCTTGTAGCTTGGCAAGTAGGGTACTTCAATGTAGGAACACGCTGTGCTTTACTGGTTGTGGTGTTAAGGTACTTGCTAAGGCTTGCTAATGTTTACATGGGCTGAATATGAAGAATTAAGCCTGGTGGGTATTTCTCAAAGTCAGATGTCTCAGTTAGCCAGATAACTTAAACCCAAAAATGAGGGCTGTCTAATAGGAATTTCCCTCAGCTCTTATCCTCTTGGCAGGCTTAAAAGTTATCTGGATATTTTTGGATATCTTCAGTTTATCCATGTAGTGTGTTGTGAAGTTGAATTTCTAGCCCATAATATTGCTTATAACGATCGCCTCCAATCCGTCTCCACTTTGCCAAACTTCTCCTGGGGGATTCTTTCTGGTTCATACACATTTGTTTTTTTGTGGAATACATTGAACCATCAGAACATGTTTCGTCATAGGCCATTTGTCCACTGCACATTCAAAACCCAGAACTGGAATCAATAGAACTTATAGTTTTAGCTCAAGTAATTTGGCACTTATTTGAGAGACAGCTGAAACCATCCTTATAGCCTCGATTAACAATCTTGTTGTGGTTTTGCAGCGCATTTGGCTAATTAGCTATCCTAATTAGCTAACTTATTGGTTGATAACACACACACACACACACATATACATAGAAGTTCAAAAATTTGAGCGAAACCATTAATTCCTAACTAGCTTCCCTTAGCAAATTCAATTATTGCAAAATAATAATTAGGGAAAATAGCAATTGCCACATCAGCATATCATCCTAGTTTACATTCCAGCACACTTATTGGTGATATAACATGGCTTGGTGACTTTATGTTCATCTGGAAGAGTAAAGGATTGGATAAATTGTTGTTGGCTTCATCTTCACCTTAGGTAGAGCAGCCTCAAGGGCCAAAAACCATAAAACTATGGTACTGGAACCTTTGGTTCAGGACTAATGGCCTGTGAAAGAGCCACAGTTCCAGTTTGCTGATGCTAAAGGTGCCAGTATTTTGTGCAGTGTGAAATAGAGCTAAGCTGGTGCAGTATAGAAACTGATGTAAAAATCATCAACTGTCGGAGGCTGCGTGTCACTGTGTGACTCTGCTCTCTGTTCACGGGGCTATTAATATAGCTTTCAGTATGCACCTGAGGGCTGGGGGATCAGGTGTGAGCTAAAGAAGCTTGTATACGCATGTGCCATATGTTAGCTTATTCTCATAGATGGGCAGATAGCATTTTGGTAAATACTAATCTTCACTCGCTCATCCGAGCCCAGAAGGCCAGGTCATAGTTATTTATGGTTTGTAGTCACATCTTGCTTTTGTGTTGAATAGAATATTGACAGAAATACTTGAAAGACTCGAGTGTTAAGACCCGATATCGACTCTCTCCGCCTGTATGCATATGTTGGCCATTGTGTGAAAAGCAAGGATCCATGAAATGCCCGCAATCTTTAAACACCTGACATTTAGCCCATTATCCTTTCCCACAAGCCCAGGCGCCAAATGCCGATATTGTACACTTCAGCGCTAAGAAGCGCAGCTTCCTGGTCTATGGCCTCTCTCTTTATTTTTCTATTCTAATAGGGTGGTCTTGAGTGCTTTGTACGTGCAAGTTAAACAGTGACGATGAGAACCCATAAGTGCCAGTGAGTCCACCTGAGTCCACTTAATGAGTGCAGGGTTACACGTGGCTGAGTGACTTGAAGGAACACTTCAGCCAAAAATGCTAATATCACTAATAATGAATAACTAGCAAGGCTAGGCAGTTAGCATTATGCTAATGTATGTCAGTGTTAGCAGCATTACCATTTTTGGGTGAAATCTATGCACGACTACTTGGCACTTTAGCTTTTGTTGTTTTTTTTTTTTAAACCTTGTCAATCTGTTCTTTCACAATGCATTATCTTGCAGGTCTACTTTTGCACTATAAAGTTTTTAATGTTTTTTCATGGACAACAGATTCATCCAGCTTTCCATATTTAACCACATCTATCTTTGACTTCATGTAGAAAACAAATCTTTATTGACTTCTGCTATGGTGAGAATTAATATTAATTCTAGTATTATTATTAATCTACATTGCTCAAATGAAAGCAAATCAGTTTGAAAGCCGGCTGATGAGCTAGCAATGCAACGGACGGTTACATGCCTCCTAAAGAGGCCGTGGTGTCAGTAGAGAGAGATTTTCCAGTTTAAATACATTGAAACCGGCTTCTGTTAATGTATCTTGAAGATGATAGGAACCTCTGACAAACAGTCCAGCTGAGGTTTTTTGTAAGGAGGCAGCAAGCTAAAATCTAAAGTTAGATGGCTATCTAAATACCTTACCTTGCTTTGGCCTCTCTTGTCTAAAATGAAAGGGTAAAATACTTGTTATGCTCAGTAAAGACAGAATCACATCTTTACATGATCGACCTAAGAGTTGCACTAATGCTAGCTTGGTTGTATTTAGTAGTTATACCTTAATGACTAGACTTGCGCTGCAGACTGGTTGACACCACAGGGATTCCCACTGGTGGTACAATGCAGTTGTATATTCATGCATGCTGGGTACTGTAGTAAGAAAACACTGATGAATGAGAACATGAGTTGCATCAGAGCAATGAGGGCGAGGGATACAAAACTGTGTTACAGAACACCTCAAAACCCAACCAATTAAATATTCAATTCGAGTTTTAGACCAGAATGCCCCTTTCAATTATTCAGCGACAAACTCTAAATACCACCACTGCGGTCATCTGTACCCTGCTTCAAAGCATTCACCTGCTGTCTGGCTTACTCCCAAAATGCCCGAGTGTGTCACATTTATCAAATTAGGCTTAGAGAACACACGGTGATATATTTAGTGTATTTTTCTCACCCTTTAAAATTAACACCTGGCTATGCCACTGGGTACGGGCTTGATTTTAAACAGTGCTGTCTGATAAATGTTATCGTGTTAAAGCATAACAGTGAGGGGAAATGTACACTCAGAGGCTGTTTGCAACTAACCGGAAAGTCTGTATTATGTAAACTCGAATATGAGCATGATACAGTTGTGTCTGCTTTCATGTGAAGGGCTAACGACTTGACACCAAAGCTGAAGAAAGCTGAATACAATGTACCTGTTACCTGTGACACAATGGCTTTTTCCATGATGGCATAAATTACCTAGTGCACTGCCATTCAAAAGTTTGGATACAGTATTCATATTCATAATTCCTATTATTTTCTTTAAAAAAAACCCTTACAGTTATACCATATAATATTATATGGTATATTACACGTTATACTATCTGACATGTTATACGTATACCACATGATACGGTGCCAGAGTATTTTTTAAGTTGTTTTATTTAGTATTAATAAAATTGTTTGGCAACCATTACCAAATGATGAGTAATACACTGTAATTATCTCTTTACAGTCCTTTATAAGTTTTCTATCTTGAGATTTGATCACTTATTTAAACATAATTCTTCAATGTTGTTGGAATCATTATTCTTCATAATTCTTAATTCTTTAGTATGGAATCATATAAACTCTGTTTATCATTCTGGATACGTTTGACATTTCTCCCTTAACTAACAAAGGAGTTGTAGCATCTTAAAGCAATATGTTAATCAAATGTACAGTTTTACGTCTTCCACAGATGTAGTCGATCAGAGACATGTTTAGCATCCAAATTGTGCTTCTATGAGGCCATTGTAGCTATAAGACAGTCTAAGACACTGGAAGACAATAGTCACCCAAATCTTTTCTGTAAATATATTCCCAAAACCTGCTCAAATCACTTCCAGCTCTCCACTAAGGCTGTGCTGACTTGTCAGTGTGGATTAAAAGAAAGTATTGCTTGACTGTGAACTCTAAAAATGCAGGAAACCTCACTTTGAGTGGGGTCAGAAAAGATTTGGGTGACTATTGACCTTGGGTGTTGTTTAGCAGTATTAGCCTGGCAGCTCCAGTTCAGAACTGAAGAAAGCACAATATTTGAACCAGGTTTCTTTTAAAGGTGCCACTTTTGATTGGATTGATGCTTTTTTTGCTTGCCCATTAACAGCCCTGATGTTGTACCTTTAATTGGTGTAGAACCTCTACATTATATTTAAGTTCCTAGAGGTTTAAAATGTTGTTCACGCTCTCACAGCTCATTTACAGAAACAGCTCTTTAGGGGATCAAAGGTGGTTCTTCAGTGGGACAGCCGACCCTTTTCAGCACCTGTATTTTTTAAGAGTGTACCTCCAGCATTGTGCCTGCAACTTCCTCTTTTACCCTTGACCAATATTTGACAGCATTATGCGAGTCTAGAAATGTAATTAGAATTCAGATTAATACAGCATTATTCAAACTGTTGAATATTCCATGGACGTGAGGAGAGAGAGTGAGAGTGAGAGAGAGAGAGAGATAGGATCTTCTCGGCCTAAGCTACGGTGTTGAAAC
The DNA here is from genome assembly GCA_034552555.1 of Semaprochilodus insignis. NCBI lineage: Eukaryota > Metazoa > Chordata > Actinopteri > Characiformes > Prochilodontidae > Semaprochilodus > Semaprochilodus insignis. The sequence continues at coordinate 14,563,318 of CM067495.1, forward strand.
AAGGGAGGGCAGGGGCGCTTTGATCTTCTGTATTAATTATGGCCTAATTGAGGGAATTCTCTCTTGCACACCTCTCTAAGCTCTTTGAAGCTCACCACCATTCAGTTCTTTGAATTCCCATCATCCCTTTCTCCCCCCCC
>CM067495.1:14563466-14604367 GCA_034552555.1 Semaprochilodus insignis
CCCCCAACCCACCCCACCCCACCCCACCCCACTATTTGTAGTATGCTAGCACAGGGCTTGCAGAGAGATGTAGCCCGATCTTTCCATAAACCACAAACAGCCCCAAGAGGAACGTGGGCAGGTCGTCTTTCGGGTCTTCCGAGAGAGATATTGGATGTGACATTTCGGCGACCTCCTCGCTCCACCATGCGGGTTGTGTTTGCGTTAGAGTGAGCGGAGAGAGGTGCCTGGCGCAAGGGCGTGCGATTTTTCCACTTAGAGACGCTATTTTGAGAGCCAAGCTTCGAAAAACTTTGCCTGGGAGCGCTGAATATTCAGCAGGAGGAGAGGGATGCATGTTTGGCAGGCGATTTTTGATGGCATCCAGAGATGACAAGTTGAGTGTGCGGTGCAGATGTCTGCTGCTAGCTCGGCTCCCATCTGGAGACGCAAGGACTCAGAATGAGCGTGATCAACATTCGGCTTCTTCCGGCTCTGAGGTGCAAAGGGAAAAAGTGTGCTCCTGTTGAAAAATGGCCGTGGAAATGGCTTGCATTGATAGGTGTACATTCAAATGATGTGACACTGTTCGGGAGATCTGATGTCTTGAGAAATCTACTTTCCCTTGCTATTTTGACATAAAAGAGTTCTGAAATACTAAGATGGGAATTTACCATCCACTCCTTTAATAAGGAAAACAAGTAGCAAAACAGTCCTGTATTAAATTGGACATGGTGGTCCAATTGGACAGCCATTAACATATTTGCATACATTATATGGTGAAAATACAGCTTGTATAATCTCAATAGGAAAAGAAATGGCAGTAAATTGTGACACTCTGGAGCAGCCACACATGAGCCATGCCACAATGCCGCATGTCAGCTAGAGGGTATAAAGGCCCTAGCACCTGGCTGTGGAGTAGTGGTTCTCTGGAGTAATGGAGTTCCATCCAGTATCTTTGGGATGAACTGGAGCGGCGTTTGTGAGCCAGAACCAATCATCCAGTACCTGACCTCAGTAATACTCTTTTTGCTGATTGCAAACTAGAGGTCTGCACAGGCCTCATTATTAGTGCCTGGACCAGTCCGATTCAACCACTAATCACTTTCACCTGTGCTTGCAATATCTAGAGTGATTCTCACCCACTCCTGCTCACAAAACCTAGCACCATTTTAACTTAGCTGCAATCATACGCTATGCCCACCTGCGATCACCTACTTTGGACTAGGCATGTGGTACTCGTTAACTCCTGCCTGTAGTTGGTGTAATCTGCTCTGCTGGTGTAGGATGTGTCTGTGCAAACCCTGTGACACAATGCAGCAGCCTCCAGACTCATCACACCTCCACAGCTAGCCACACAAATAATGTTGCATTGTTGAAAAATAGAAGTGGATAATTTAAACAAAGTCATGTTAACTTTTCCGTGGCACCCAGCAATGAGTGTCTCATCATGTGACGGGCAGCAACATGCACAAGAAAAACAAACTCGGCCAAAACAGGTTGTGGAAACAATCCACAAAAAGAATTTGTGGGCAAGTTATGTACAGGGTGTTTTATAGCCTTACTGCTTGTGATTATGAATGTGTTTTCTCTGCGGCACACTTGAAGCTCATTTATTGCTTGTCTACTTACTTCCACAAGCTCCTGCAAGTGTTGTTACTGCAGATACACTCTGTACTCTGTTATTAGAGTAAGTAGGGAAAATGCTTGGACAAATGCATCATTGGAGCCTTACAAAGCATTGGAATATCTGAAAAATAGTGGTTAAAGTTAAATTTGTTTTTCACCGTCGCTGAGAATATTTGTCCCCTTAAGAGGTAATGCCTTGTTCCAAGCGTTTTAGCCCAGACTGGCACAATACAGGGCAGCAAAGTCTTTTACATATACCAATCCTAAAAGCGCAAGCTTGTTTGATTCTAAGTGATGAGGAAAGACAACACAATACACAATAAGTGAACTTCAGAGGAAAAGAAATACAATTATACAACATGATCTATTTGATTTACTTTATTTTAACCATTGCTACATCTATTGCAAATGTGCCTATTCTCCTCCTACAGTGTTGCCACAATAGGTGGAAGCAAGGTGTGGAATACAGTGATTCCTGCAGGGCTGGTTGGCTCTGGGACCTCTTAACTAACCTCTTGTACCCCCTGCATGTCTGATAATCAAACTCCTGTGGGTGCCTAAAACTACACTTATGACTTTGCTGTCTGTAAAGGAAAAACAGATGCTCAGATACAAATTGAGGGGAAAGTTACTGTTTAGCTGCTTAACCCATGAAACGCCAAGCTTCTGTCTTTGGTATTCCTACTAAAGATGCAACACTGGTCTGCCTCAGGGTGGTGCAGTAGTAAATTGATTCACTCTGTTGGCCCTGCATAGCCTAGTCACTTTATCAATCTCCGGGGTACCACTAAGAAATACGCTGCAGGAAATTTAGAAAATCTTAAAACTGAGAGACTGGAGTGGAAGAAGAGGAATTGTTCCTCATTTCTCAAACTATCAACAAAAGATGAGATGTGTGATCTCAAGTAATATTTGAAAGACAAAATGACCAAACTAGGAAAGAGCATTTCCAGAAGCTAGCCTCAGCTTCGCTATGATGAGCGAGTTGGCAGCCTGCCAATGCTGGAGTAGTAAGGCAACACGGGTGTTCAGTACATTGGGTTGAGAGGTACTTTCTGACAAACTACAACTGCTTTGGGGTGAATATTTGTTTGTGCTATTTGTGTTTTCTGATGCTGTAAAATGATCAAATTAAATTTTGCCAGGTTCAGACTGTGCCTTCAACATGTCATGGTAGTATAAGGGAAGACTGATTGAGGGAGGCGAGAGAGCTCTCAGAACTTGGGCTGGAGCTCTGGGCGGCTTCTGCCTGAAGCTAGAAGGCCGTGCCACCTCATTATAATTGTGGCAGGGCTGATTCGGGACTGAAAAACAGGGAGGAGATGGGGTGCCAGTGAGGACTGTGAAAACTTTGTCACTAGAACGAGAGGTGAAAATGTGAAGTTATAGGGCATTAAACTGAATGGAGAGCTTTAAGACAAAACTTCAAACTTCAGTTATTACATAACTCCATTTAGTGGCCGTTTTGCCTGGAAACTAATTAAATGAAAGGTTACCTGGAGGTACCGGAGTACAGTATATAGAGTTGTTTGAAGAAGAAAATAAAAGTTTTCCTGGTACATCTCTACAGATTCTTACAATGATGCATTTAATGTGTGAATGTGGTGGAGGATAAACAAACTTAGATGCCGTATTCAATCTGGAAGATGCATGATCCGGATCTAGCTAGTTCCGGCACAAATTAAGCCTTGTTTACAATGTATAATAATTATTAAACTGAAACAGTATTAGTTGGCCACTGCATTAGGGACCAGGCTTTCAGAAGAGTGTGCTGGCTCTCACAGCCAAAAACAACATAAATCCATTAGCCAATGCCCTTAGAACATGGGGAACATCTAATTTCATCCTCCAGTCTATAACTCAGCCCTAAATGATGTTAGGCACTCCCCCACCCTAGAGTTGATAGTTGTGTTAAGTCCAATTGCCTCCAATGTGGCATTTGTCCCCAGTGCATATACCCATTGGCTCACAATTACAGTCAACATTGCACAAACTCCAGGTTTCTTAATCTAATCGTGTTTCGTAATAATGTGGCAAGTCTTTTTTTTGTGTAATTAGTTACCATTGATGCACAGTAATGATCCTCGGAAGCAGTCTAATTAGATTTGAATCATTAATGAGGAACTTATGGTTAATGAAGTTTCATTGAGCATGTGAGATATGTTCGCACACACCCACATGCATGTATTCACTCTGAGGTATCTAAGAGAAACTACCAAACTACTCTAATATTGTAGAAGAGGATGTGTGTGTGTGTGTTATGTAATGCTTCTTGAAGAGGGATGGAATAATGTGTGTTCATGGTTGTCTTTCTGTATGTGTATGAGTGTGTGGTAGCCTGTGCGCTCATATATGCACTTCTACAACAATAAATATATCCATAATATTGGCAGAAATCCAAGTTCTCTTTTTTCCCAAATAATCTCATCTTATCCATCTATCTGTCGCCAACCCTCAGCCTTTCTACTCCTCAATGGCCATTGAGTGCTTTCTTTGTAACATCATTGGCCATTAGGGATAGCATGTCGCTTATTGATCAAGAATAGACTGTGTCCGTTTGTGACCTTGCTTATCTAACACCTTGATCTCAGTCCCTAGGAAGCACCACTGACACAAATGCCGACTGCTTAACAAAGGAAGACATCACTGAAGTAAGCCACACATAGCATGGAAAGAGAACTTAGAACTGCCACCGACTGTAAAGTCATCTCTTGACACTATATGGTAAAAAGTATGTGGACACAGGACAGCTATATGAGATTGCCGGACATACCATTACAAAATCACAAGCATTACAATGAAATTGGCCCCCTTTTGCAGCTAAAACTGGCTCCACTCTCCTGGAAAGGTTTTCCAAGATTTTGGAGTGTGACTGGGAATTTACTCAATAAAACAGGAGCATTTGTGAAGCCAGGCACTGATATTGGATGAAAAGGCCTAGCTCAGAGGGGTTGAGGTCGGGCCTCTGTGCAGGCCACTGGAGTTCCTCCACACCAAACCTAGTTAATCTATGTCCTTATGGAATTTGGAACAGGAAAGGGCCTTCCACAACAACTGTTGGCTGAAAGATGGAAGCATACAATTGCCTACAATGTCTTTGTATGTTGTAGCATTAACATTACCCTTCAGAGGAACTAAGAGGCCCAAACCCTGAATAACAGCCCAGATTATTATCCCTCCTCCACCAAACGTTACTGTTGCCATGGTAGGTCTCCACCAAAGCCAGATTCTTTAGGCCATATAGTGTATTTTTAGGTAAAAAGCCCCAATCCCGTCCCCAGGATGCATTATGATCAGATCACTCAATCCATTGTTGGAGGTGGTCTTAACCACTTTTAACACACTTTTAGTGCGTCTGCTGAGCACCAAGAAGCATGCGAGAAAATAAACAAAGAAATGAAAGATGGAGGATAGACAAGTCATAGTTCCCCAAATCAAGAACCTTCTTCTTCTTGGCCAAGCTTGTTAACTCATATCATAACAGTGCAACTGAAATGACACGTGTTGATATGCTTTTTAAGCAAAGAAAGGATAATTGGACGTCATTTGGTCACACTGGAGACTCATTTAAGTGAAAAATGTTAAGTGTTGATACAACCCGGCTCAAGTTTATCCAGACACTATATGGACACAGAACAGATTAATATACAGGGGAAAAAAAGGTGCCTTGTTTTTCAATAGATGACATCAACATTTTTCAACTCCCCTTGTTGATTTTCTTGGCTATCCTACATCAACTGTGTTTATGTTCATCAACTATGAGACGATCGAGAGTCGATTAAAGCTGACCAAATCATGCCCACATACATACATACAGTGGCAAAGCCAGCAGATTAACCTCATCATTCTCGTTTCCCCAATGTTCTCCTTGTTTACAGGTCACTTCCATTTGCATTCTCTTCCATGGTCATGCTTGGCAAGACTGCCAGAGCTGCGTTTCCCCTGTATTTCTTTTTTTTGTAGAGCTCCTCGCTGTATATCTCTGTTCATATCTGATTGATGCTATGGGCATCACGCGTGTCCCTGCTCCATGCTGGAAAAACGTTTCCATAACCTTCGACCTCAGCTCGGGGCCTCGCAATCATGAGCAATCCCAGGAGGCCCCGCGCTTGATAATCACAGCGCTCTCTGGCATTTCACTGCCTCATTTGCACCCCGATTCCCAGAAGGCAATGCAAGCTTTAACCTTTTGACCTTCCTCTACCACTGTGTGGGATGCGGAAGCATTGGGATGTATTCATAGCTGTGGAACTTGAAGGCCTTTTTAGAGATTTCGTTATGCAATGTGGCAGCTCTGATGCACTTGTTGGATGTATCCACGGAAGAAGCACGTTTCTTGACACGTGAACAAGCCAACGACTCTTGTTCTGGTCCGAACCTTGGACCTTGTGCAGAACTCTGCCTAAGGAATTGTACATGGCGGTGGGGGGGAGTGACAAGGCCGGCTTCCAATCAAATCTGACTTTTCACTTTCCAGCAGATTCCCTCTGGGATGGCGATTGGTAGATGAGAGGGCACTCCCCTTCTGGTGAGCTGTTTCTTGTTCCCAGCCTGCGCCAGCCTGTTTCCGGAGGTATTCGGAGGGAAGAGAAGGAAAGAGAGAGAGAGAGGCAGGAAAGATAGAGGGCGAGAGAGAAAAGAGAAGAGAAACGGAGCCTCACAAATGAGTCTACATCTCCGGATTCTCTGACAGCCAGACAGTGCTAATGATGACCTGCTTTTCTACGTCTCCTGTTCTCTTTTTTTTATGCACACACACACACACACACACACACACACACACACACACAGAGCAATTTGTGGATGCGCTGCCTTCTTTCCCTTTCCTCAACAGCGGCCTGTGCTGGGTGCACTATGTAGGGCAAAATAAATGAGCTAGAGCTATTCTTACAGTGCTGTCACCCTCGCTAGCGACCCCATCCACTGCCCACTTCGCTCTCATCTTATATGCAGACATGCTACCCTGGTGCAAAAAAAAAAATGGACCACGTGAAATGAAATGTGCTAATGTAATGCGTATTCATGGTTGCGGGGGAGGGGCGAGGTTATGGACTGATTGGGGATCTGATGCCATAATGATACAGGCAGGATGAGAGATCATAAACTGAAAGCAGCTGTTTTTCGTGCCATGACTACGACCTTAATAGCCCTCTGTGACTCGCAATGAGGTGACAAAAGCAACAGAGCAGTCCTGAGTAAGATTGATGCAATGAGGAAAAAGGTTTGTGCATAAGGTGCATTTTAAACCAAAGCTCCACCTTCTGGTCATGCTCAGGATCGTGTGTAGAAGAGCTGTAAAAAATGCTCCTCTTCTTCTCTGTTTATTTTGTCATTTGGTTTTAGTGCTATCTGTATTCTTTTTCTTATTGATTTTCATTGCCGGTAATTGACGTAGCATTTTTGTCTGAAACGTGGTATAGCAAGGTGGTTTTCCTGACTTATTCACTGACTGACCGGTTCACTGATTCATGTGTGGAGGGGTATACATACCTGAACAGCATATTATCCATAGCTAAAAAGAAATGTCTGCTTACAGATTAACTTGGGGTAGCCAAAATGCTACTGAAGCACTTATTATTATTTAGCAGTTCTAAATGCAGACCAATATAGAAATAGATGTTACAGTCTTGACACTTCCAGTTCACACATATAATGAGGCTCTACATGTGCAGCGGTTGAGAAATTCACAGATATAAATTTTCAGGCATTTTTGACGGTCAGGTTTTGCTAAAAGTTAGAATGTTTTGCTAACAGTACTCTTCTCCCTGCTTCTTTTCGCAGATGGTGTACAAGCCTTGGCTCTGCGCTCAGTACTTCCAGAGCAATCAGTCCAGCTGTAGCCGCAAGGTCCCCTGTGAGCAGTACTGTCTGGAGGTCCAGCAGAGATGTCCCTTCATATTGCCTGACAATGACGATCTTATACATGGCGGCACCCCCAGTTTTATATGTACAGGTAGGTACTGTTTCTGATGGTTCATTTGTTTTAAAGCAACAGTTTGGTAGTTGATGAGCCAAGTTTGGTGTCCAATGTTTGTGCATATGACATAATATTATTGATCCAAACAGACAGAAGTCAAACTTACATTTGTTCACACTACTGTTATTAAGTATGCAAAATACCTCTATTTTTGGCATGTCAAAAAACTACAATTATTCAAGGTTATTCAATGCATTTTTTTATGCGGTTTGAGGTGTCGATTTAGGCATACAGTTTGGTCATTCAAGAAGCACAGATTTTGTTCCCTTCCAATATTGATATGGATAATACCTAATTCATAAATACAGGCAGAGTACATATACATACAGAGTACAGTATCACAATACTACCTCTATATAACCTAACCATGAAATGACAAAATGGCTGTTTTTGTGTTACATACAATATGATAAACAGTTTCCTTTATTTAATTATATATATCTTGCTGGACAAAAAACTAGTCACCTGTGACTGAAACGTACCTAATAGCATGTAATACCTCCACAAGTACAAATAACAGCTGTGATTGGATTTGGCATGGACTGGATGTAGGACACATCAATGTTCAGCCACTCTTGCATCAAAAATCGTGGCAAGATTTGGTGGATACCTTCCCTGGTACAGTTCTGAGGTTGCATTTCCTATAGACTGGGATGTGTGCCACTGCTGGTAGACCTGTATGACCATACCCTTCATACACCAGATTCAGCTACTTCCTTCACACTATGGCCTTTGGCATGCCCAAATGCTATCACTCCTGTTAGCCAATCATTAACATCTGCTTTGTGATTTATTTCCACACATGGAACAAGTCATTCACTGTGCTGTACCACATGCACGCTGTATGAATCCCGTCACACCCCGCAGGTATTTATAGCCTGATCATCCTTGCACCGCCATCTGCAGGAGCCTGAAGTTTCTACCACCCTAAACACGCAAGGTGACTTATTTTTTGGCCAGTGAGCTTATATTACTCATATAAGCTCACTGAATGTGTCTCAGTAAATGTAACATAGTCAAAAACAGAACTGAACAATATATAGATAAGCCTGTGGCGTGTACACATAAGCACCCTCATTCTCTCTGACTCAAAAAACTGAGCTAAATGTTGTTTCATGTCCAAGTATCTAAAGTCAGGATGAGAAGTTGTCTTATATGTGCAACATTCTCATTCACAGTTGCTCTGAGGGTCTAGTTTAGTAAAGATTGCTGTCAGTTATGCTGTCAGTAGTAGCAGCTTTCAACATTATTTCCACTAAGCTGAAGCAGCAAGCTGCAAGAGTGATACAACAGACCCATGGAACAGGGTAGTTAACATACTTGCAGGCTTCTATGCTAGCTAAAAGGCTAATGCAAAGTTGAAAGCTGTCATTACAGAGACTCTGGCAGTTTCTTTCACTCCCTCAATAACAGTCTGGACTAACTCAGACTGTAAGTGACTACACAAAAGCGATGAGTGATTGAAATGAGTGATTCCTACAAGAAGCTCAAACTCAGCTGTTTAGGTAAGGGTCTCCTGTTAGCAGGCTTTTCCATGAAATACTGTCGTTGCAGATTTTGCCATGTATTTTTATTATTATTACTGCTTGCCATCCCACACAGCCAATTCCTGGTTAAACTCTGTGTACTGGTGCACATGCACACATCAGCGTGTGTGCAAGTCACAAATTGCTTTGTGGTGTCTGCCAAAGGTGTCAGCACAACACTAATGCTAATCATATGTGCAACCTTCCATTCAATGCTGGTTCATCCCCCATGGGGCTCCCATATGCCCACCAACAACATATTTCTTTACTGTTTATTAAATAAGCATATACTTCATTTTGACTGCAGAGTGCAGGGTGCCAAACTCTATGTTTTTCTGTATCTAAAGAAAAAACAAGTATCTCCGTTTTATTTCTACATGATTTGAGCTGGACCGCCGTCCTTAACCTTACGTCTCTTCACGTTAACTTACATCAAAAGTTAAGCATGCTTTTACCCTCCTCTGTAAAGGTCCTATTTTAGAGATTCTTTTTTTCTTTTCTTTGCACAGCAACAATATGCTTGTATAGAACCACATGGCCAAAAACAATGAGAAAGTATACTCTGCACATGCTGATGTAGAAGACTAACAATTTAGGGATGTATGATGTGGGAAGATAAATCAATTGACAGGTTTCCAGAATGGGCAGATCTTTGATGATTTAAGGTAAATGTGTTGCTCTTTTGACAGACCTGCTGTGCATTTATTGTACCATGTTTTTCCTAGGCCTTTTTTGGGACTGTGTAAAAAATGGGCCTCTTGTGGCCAATTCACTCCATATTGTTCATGTCCCATTGCCTATGCAGAAAAGCTAAATTTTGAAGGTAAGGGTTTAGCGGCAAGATGTAGGGAGAATTAAGGGCTATATAGCAAAGGTAAATGTTGTTTTGGCAGAGGAGAAAAATGTAATGTAATTCAGGGGAGAGTAGATGGCATCAGGGCCCCAGAATGCTAGGACCGGCATTGTTTCCATTACTTCTCTTCACTTGCTAGCTACTTTAGCCTCATAGCTCTAGTGCAAGCCTGAAGGAGGACACCAAACACGACTTGGCTGACCTACTACATTTGGAGTAAGGGGAATATTGTGTAAATTTGATTTCTGGCCAAACCATTGTTTTTAGTCTAGAGTTAGATCTATATTGTACCAAAGAGTCAGAACAGGTGGTCCTGTTGCTGATGGATGAATTGATTTAATCTATACCCGCATTGGCAGTCAGAACAGCCAGTGCTGCAGTCTGGAGTTGTACACAGCCTGGGTAATGAAGGCTTCTTACTTCTCATATGTATTGAGCCATAATCTGATTTGGTTACATAACATTTCTATTCTGCTAAGACTCATTCTGGGCTGTGTTGCTAAATAGTTAAGGCTTATGTTCCACATAGTGACCTAGCCAAGTTACACTTAACTCACCTTAAATCCTGTGGGATTCTGCCAACTGTTTTCAAACAAAATATTTTAGGATGCCAGCTGATTTAAATCCAGGGCTCATATGCATCATTTATCTCATCTAAGGTTTAAGAGCTTGGATTCGCTCCGCCTGTACATATAAGCCTGTTTTTCCCAGATGCAAAATGCCAAAAATGATCCTATCCTGGCACATGCTTAAGGACGAATACACAAAGCTGACTGCTCTTCGATGCAACCATTCAAAGAGATGTTCCACTGGTATCTCACAGTAGCAAACAGATAAAAATGGACTTACTAGATGACAGTCTGTTTAGTTTGTTGTAGTATTTAATGATAAGGCCACAAAGACAAACCCGCTAGTCAGGATGGAACTAACATTGGAGCTGCTGGCTTCTAGTTATTTATACATATTAGTTATATATATATATATATATATATTAGTTTAGTATGCTTAAAAATGAATTGTTTGTATCAACAATTATTGTGTCAACATTTACCATTCACTCCACAGTACATGCTGTACATATGAGGAAACTAAGCTGCAAAACCAGCATGTTTTGAATTCATTGTGTTTGGATTGTCACATTTTCACATAAATATACATGTGCAGTTACAGCAGTTTAGCTCCGCCCACTCACACTAAAGTTATAAGGAGTGTTTCAGCCTGAACAGCTTTATGAATGAGACATTGTCTAAGACAGCCAATCAGAACAGAGCTACATATCAGTTGTCTCCATGGCATGAGCAGAGGCTGAAAAATTGGTATGTAAAAAGTAATTCATAAATTAACAAAACAAGCTACCAACAAAAGTCCCAGAACCATGCTGTGAGGGATTTAAAGGGCCTGTGTCCTACTTTTTTGGATGTTGTTTCTTCTCCTTGAGGTTCACTAACATTTGAGAGGTTTTATGTACCAAATATGGCAACAGTTCATTTCACATGATCATTTTCAAACTTCTCTTTGACCCAAAGAATGAAACAAGCTCGTTGTTGTTCCTGTGTTAAGGCTGATCTAAGATAAATGAGGTCAGTATGAGTGGATGGTGCTAAACTGCCGGAGGTAGTGAATAGGTGGATATATGTAAATGAATTGGCAGCTGTGTCATCACAGAAGCAATCACTTCAAAACAGGTTGTTTTTGCAACATAGGTTCCATGTATGGACTGTTGGGACTGGGGAGTAAATGATAAATGTATATACTTTCAGACTCCTTTATTTCAATAAAGTGAAGAAATTAGTTTTTTATTTGATAAGGGCCCTTTATATACTACACAATTCATAATAATGAAGTAATAATTAATAATTAACACTTAAAAATCTAGAATGATAGTAATTATCACAGTCACTTTGCTGTAAATTTAATGTACATTAAAAGATTAAAAATTAAAAACATACATTTATACTACATTAAATAATATATAATGATTATAGTATTTCTAATATGTATCAAAAGAAACAACCATTTACATTCTGTACTGGCAGCTTTGTACTTCCAAATGTTTTGTTTAACATTCTCAGTTAAAAAATTGAAAAGTAAAGTCGAAAGTAAATTATCATAATTAATAAATTCATTATAATAATGTGTAATGATGTAGTGGTACTGTCACATACTGTATTTTACGGTATATAAAATAGTACACATCTATCCTCTCAAGTCACTATTTTCCCCTCTGATACTAATTTAGAACTAAATTTTATTTATTATTTATTAAAATTTTCTTGTACTGCTGTCCACCATACTGGCAATTCATGTCATTATTTGTCAACTTTTGTCATTCACCTTCATATAAGAAAGGATTTAGTAATTCAGTTGAGGTCATTTTAAGGTTGTTAAAGGTTCTTAAATTATTAATAGCTGGCCATTTCATCTTTTTTTGTTCTTTTACATTCCTTCTTAATCTGTACATATGAGCCCCACATGTCATCTCCATGGGGGCAGTTAATGTGTAACATTTCAACATAGATTTACATAATGTGGTTGTTCACACAGAGCTGCTTCCCAGAGTGCCATGAGGCGAAAACTCTGATACAAGATCGATACACAGAAAAACGCAGCATACTGTCAGTGTCAAGTCCAAACCTCAGAAGTCTTTTTTCTGATTTAGGACAGTATGTAAATGCAAATAAAATGCAGACTGTAACCTGTATTTGAACAGACAACATGTAATATTTTACTTTATTAACCTAATTATTTTCATTGTTTATATCATATGTTTTGTGTAAATGACATATTAATGCCTGTAACACATTTGGACATGGACAATTTAAGATTACAAACATCTCAAACTCCAATGACAAAGAGCAAACCCTTACAGATATCAAGTTGGTTTGCTTTGGCCTAATGTCAGACTATTACACACTGTACAGGAGACAGATTTGCTTTTATGTCACCTTCTGGTTGTAGTGGTGTCAAAGTGAAAAAATATACAGGCAGGTGGGAAACGTATTATGAATATACTGTATTTGGGACATGTTGGTAAACCTTTTTAGGGGATGTGTGTGCCATACTGAAAAGTTTTTTGAGGTGATGTGTGGACCTGTTGGCCATGCCCTGAAAAGGGAAATGCACTGAACTTTCTTGAATAACATAAGTAAATACCAATTCATAAAATAGTTCAACACTATTTCATTAAAATTCCTAGAAATAAACAAAAGTACTGTAAAAACAACAGATAAATAAAACATTTAAAGAAAAAAGGTTTGTTCTAGATTTCGTCTGGACCCCACATTGATTTGTTCAGTTCCATCAGCAGCACACTTGATATAATATAATGAAATATCAGCTACTCAAATCAGGTACAGGAGGGTGACTACAATTATACTGGCAGGCACAAGGAGAGGTTTGGAAATCGTTAAACAAACACATTGACAGATAAAATGAGTACCTGTTGCTTTAGCATTATTTGTTTCCTATTTGCATGTGACTTGATGTACTGCTTTGATAAATAACCTTTATCCCCAAGTGTGTTTCTTTCCAGGATGTAGAAAACTGATTCATAATTATTATAAATTGATTTTATGCAACTAAGCAAATGCTTAATATGATTAGCAAACTATTAGAAAATGATTAAGCGTGTATTTATAGGGCCTTTTCATTTGTGTCTGTTTGGAAACCACCCTCAAAGCCACCCTCATTTTGTCTACCTTGTCATGTACCTTCCAGGGCTTTCAGAGACGGCGAACGCTGAGCAGGAGCCACAGTGTTGCGACGTGCGGTGGGAGCTGAAGTCTAGTAACCGTTCACGCGGCACTTTCAAAAGGACTCACCCATCGTGCCAGCACAGCTCATCGGTCACCACCGCCGCCGCCTCTGCTTCCTCGGGTGCACCGCGGCTGGGCCAGGGCAGGCTCAAGCTCTGCCTGCTGGTCCTGGTCCTCCTCCACACGGTGGCCACTATGACGGCCAGCCAGAACTCCACCTGTCTGGCCGGAATCTTCCCGCTGGAAGACAACAATGCCCCCAGGGAGGAGTGAATCAGACAACGGTGGTTGGGAGGGCTAGCGCTAGCGAATTAGCATGCTCCAAAACCATCTCCCGCCAAAAAACATGGCGCCCCTCCGCCAGCGAGGAGCCAGTGGGGTCAAACTGGGTCGAAGCCCCCAGGTGCACCGGCCAGCGGTGGTCTTGCCTGGCCGACCCCTCAGCTGCGCTTTATATGTTCAGTGCTCTTTAGGCCCCAGCTAGTAGAAGAACAACAGGATCGAAAAGAAACACAAGAGGAGAAGAGGAGGATGGTTCCAGGTGAAGGTCCAGGCCACGTCCTATCCAAGACTTCAGCTCTCACACGTTCTGAAAAACATTCACACACACAGACACACATATATGCGTGTTTTCTTTCTCTTTGCACTAGGAGATGATCTGACTTTTTCATTTCGAGCTTCAGCTGACAAAGATGGTTTTTCCTCTGCACACTTCACTTGCTTCAGATCAAAATGGAAATGTACACCGGCAGGGTGGAGGCATGGGAGGCGGGGAGCAAAAGTTATGTGTCCATGTCTCGGTCAAGATTTTTCTATGTTTGTGCCCCATTCTTTTCTATATTCGGAGAGCTAGCATGAATAGCTTCTCTACTCGCTGCTACTGTAGCCGCAAAGATATGAATGGTTGACTGGTCGCGGGCCCAATTACCTTCAGTACTTGTTACCTCCTTTCTTGCTTTCTCAGATATAGACACATTCTGTCCTTGCCTTCTGGCCAAAACAAGATTGATGTAGACAGGGCTATATGTCAGTGGAGCCTCAAAAGAAATCACAGAGCCCAGTAGCATGTGCTATTGCTAAGATATGGTCAATCTAAAAAGTGGGCCTCAAACACAAAGATCATAATGCGTGTGACGCCGTTTGTCCTTTTGTTTGTTTTCAGTGGGCCTAACGCTCAGCTTCTCTGTAGCCTCAGACTTTGTAGTGCTGCTTGGCGGCCTCCATTATATCCCAGTCGTCCTCTCATGACATCAAGACAGAAAGGTGAATGTACTAGTTGTGGACTGCTGACACCTACTGGAGAATGGAGAGTGTGTAAACTGTGGAAGGAACCCGAAACGAATGGTGGCTTTTAGCTAAGGCACCCATTTATTGGTGGTGGAAGGTCAGTAATCCACATGCTATGAAACAAAGCTTGGTAGAAAGCTCAAAAGTCCCCTCGTTTTGACGATTATAACCACCTCAATTTTTTGCATGAATAAGCTTAGGGATCATTCTGCTGTGCTTTCACGCTAGGTTCTCATCAGACAGGTGTTTTATTGAGACTTTAATTAGCCCTGTAGAGCCAGCTTCCTGTTACAGTAGAGTGAAATCTTAACATCACCAGGCTGCAATAACATGATTACAGTGCCTGGGTTAGTCAAATTGCATAATAAAAAACCTGTATGGCAGCCATTCTGTCAAAACATAAGGCAGGCGATTGTACTTCTTTTGTTTGGAATGTGGTTGTTATACCACCTACATTCGTTCCGTAATGAATATTCACACACTTCGAGTGGCACAAAGAGGATCTATTGAAAAACGACGCCATGTTTTGACAACTTCCGCAATGGTTGTTCTTACCGCGTCTCTTCAGCATTCAGCACGGTAGCTTACAGCTGACGAAAAAACGAACCACGAGTTACATAGTAATCATTCGTAATTACGCTGTAATTTTGCCATCCTTTTCTCCTCTAAGCATCCCGAATCATCGTGTAAAGGGCTTAGCAGATAGTGTGCGAGGGAAGGAGTTCTCAAGGGCTCATTCTATACTTCTCCTTCTGTGTGCAGGACCTCCGTCATCGGTGTCCGACCGTATGGGCCGCTAGCTGCTGATGTGCTATTTTGCAGTCTGTTTTTACCTGGTGTTTCATCATGTACCACATAGTTTTGGGAAGGCTTATTTTTAGGCTGAACATTTGCTGTACCTTCCCCATGTCTTTGTAACCCAATTTGGCTGGAGAACATTGTGTGCACGTTTTATCTCGCTACGTCTTTTACAGAGATCGCAGCATCCTTCAATCTGGAAGCCCCAAGGATTTCAACAAAACAAAACACAACAGAAACAGCACCATTTGTACGTTTTGTCCAGTGTTATCGCTACAAAGAAAAAAAAGTGTATAATCTGAGAAATGGCAGCAGTAACAGTCGAGTCCGCTACGAATGTAATAGAGGTCAGACTAGTAATGTATTGTAGCTTTGTGATGGGTTTATTAAGTGGACACGAGGATATGCTTTAACACGTAGTCTTGTCGTGTGTTCCAATACCGAAAGGCTCAATATGCTGTTTAAAGCAGCTTGCCAAGGTCTTACAGTTCAAAGGTGACAATCATTCCTTATTTCATTATTCAGCCATGTTTAAACCATCCTGAGTGCTGATTCCATTCTTACTTTAGTTCCAAGATAGGACTATAACCAATGGGGCAAACATCAGCAATTATGGACGCAACAGCCCCAGTGTTACTACAGTGGCCCCGGAATAATGCGACACTAACCATTAATGAAGTAATTAATAGAATGTTTAAAGGGGAATTTCATCTAAATGTATGCATAATTCAGAGGTGGAGACACAAGCCACACAGAGTGGTCTGATGTGAAATGGTTCATTTGCAGAGAAACATACAGATTTCTTAATGGTGGTGGACATTGAGGAACCAGTTGTTCAGACGTCTACAACACAAATATACCCATTTTATTTACTATCTAGAACCACCAGTGAACCTACCTAGTCGTGATGGTAAAATAATTGTCAATCTGAAAGAACATGCTTTCTTTAGGGACTATTTTGCCTTAGAACTCCCGTCATGTATCCCTCCACAATGAATGGATCAAAAAATATAATCAACAAATCAATAAATATTATAAAAATAATTAAAAAATGTTTTAAACCGAAACTTTGTCATGTCATAAAACAATATCTCAGACATCAGGTGCCATAATTCATAACAATTTCACGTTAACTTTCTGTGAGGGAGCTTTCAGAGACTTTACGCCCCTCAGATGTCTGGTTCCCCTCACCACCATTGTAAACACTTCTGACTCTTAACTTTCTCTACAATCAAGCATTCCACACCAAACCACTCTGAATGACTTTGTTGACATGTTAACCATTTCATTTTGCAGGAAGTTCCTCTTTAAGAAAATTCTATTTGGTTCAGAGAAAAACACAACATATCAACGCTTTAGTCTTAGACTGTTTTTCTTACGGTGGTGTGTAAGCTTGTGCTCATTGATGGGATCATAAACTCCAAAGGCATTTTGGAAGCCAACTAAAGAACCTGCACAAATGATAACATTCTGAAACTATTTTGAAATACCAGCTTACCAAAAATAGCTATTTGGAGATACGACTGGAATTATCTGCTTTAAAATAAGTACAGTTGTACATTTAAATATCTACATTCATTGTTCATTTTATCAGCTCTGTTTACCATATAGGAGCACTTTGTAGTTCTACAATTACAGACTGTAGTCCATCTTGTCAGAGACAATAGCTCATCTGTTGCTGCGCTGCACAGTTTGTGTCACAGGACACTGCTCACAGGACACTGCCCACAGGACGCTGCCCACAGGATGCTGTTGGCTGGATAGCTTTGGTTGGTGGACTATTCTCAGTCCAGCAGTGACACTGAGGTCTTTAAACACTCCAGCAGCACTGCTGTGTCTGGTCCCCCACACCAGCCCAACACACAGTAACACACCACCAACACACTTCAGTGTCACTGCAGTGCTGAGAATCATCCACTACCCACATAATACCTGCTCTGTGGGGTCCTGTGGGGGCCTTGACCATTGAAATACAGGGTGAAACAGGAAATTAATAAAGTATGCAGAGAAACAGATGGACTATGGTCTGTAATTGTAGTACTACAAAGTGCACTTATATGGTCAGTGGAGCTGATCATTTGGACAGTGAGTGTAGATGGTGGTGTTCTTAATGAAATGGTCAGTGGGTGCATATATTTTCACAACATTTTATTTTACAACCAAAATACTGAAAGACAGGACATTAATAATAAAAATAAAGTAATTTTTTTTTGGGTTTGGGTGATCCAACACCGGAGAGATAATACTGAAAGCCAATAGCACCCACACCACCACATCAAGACCCCACAGACAGCTTTATTTTTGTTCTGCTACTGCTCCAAACATGCAGGAGCCAGGCAATTACATGTTCACTTGAGTGTACAAATTAGAATAGAACAAAAACTGGACTTGGAGGCATTGAGAACCCAATATTAATATCGTTTTTCCCTGACACAGCCTACATTATGATAACACATTTTGTTTTGTTTGTTTTTGCAAGTCAGCACCAGCAGTACAACAGACTACACTGCACTCTTAAAAATGAAGGCCTCAGTGTTTTTTGGAATGGTGTCAGAAAAGAACCCTAAAGAACCTTTTAGTCTAGGGGTTCTTTGAAAGCATTTAAATTAAAGGTTCTTCAGGAAGCCAGAATTTATTCTTCTACTGCATCACTCCCAAGAACCCTTTTTGGCATCTTTATTTTCCAGAGTATAGACTGCTGCAAGTGTTGCTACTCGTTTCCTTGTTCTGTCAGACAATATATTTTCCGAACAGGTGAGCAGCTAGAAGTTCCCTAGACTCTTCTACTTGTTTACCCTCTAAATATAGGCCTGGTTCCTGCCGATGCCTGGTTATTGCCTCAGCCCCTGGTTACCCATCTCATATCAACTGCATTCTCCCCATCATCTTGTGTCAGATGTCCTTGGGTCCCATCTTCTTCATCATCTCCATCTCCTGTTTGAACCGCTGATCTTCTAAAATCCTGTTGATCTATGCAGATGTGCCTCTGTCATTCTATTGTAGATCTGTGGTAATGAAGTCTCACTGTTGCCTGTCTTTCTTTGAGATTTCGGTGTATTTTCTCCCCCCTAATCCCTCAAATCTTTGCGCTGTTACCCCTTTTGTTTTTTGTCACATGTAAGATGTTTCGGCTGCATTTTGTTCAACACGTGTCAAAAAAGAAGTGTGAGCTGCTTCAAGTGAATGTTCTCCTCTTCTGGGACGGGCGAAAATTGTTGGTTTCCTCTGAGTTCTGAACATGGACAAGGAAAAGGACAGACATACATAGATATTACAATTATTATTACAGTGTCATATTGTCATACAATAGATGCTTTAGTTGGCTGATTCTCTTTTGATTTTTTTTACACAAAGACTTTGATTAAATATTTATAAATTGGTCTCACAGGTCATGACCTTTTTTGAACGTAAGATGAAAATACAGCTACATTTATGAAAGTTCTGTTCTAAGGAGAAATAAATAGAGATATGTTAACTATTATAAGACTGCTGTCTGGGTTCTTTCACTGTGATATGGTTCTCGGGAAAACATGACTGTGTAGCAGAAACTTCAAGCACAGTTCAAAAGACATAAGACCAAAACATGATCCACCAAAGCTAAAAACTGACACCAGTGTTAGTTGTAGTATTGATTTATATGCATGGAACCTGTTAGAATACTGTTGGGTTTAGTCCAAAAAGAGCTTTTATTGCCAGAGAAAAAGAAGTAATATGTTTTTATTTGTCCACTCTACTACACCTTACAGGCTTTTTACTGCCTCTTCCAGTCTTTTAATCTCAAAACCGCACAGGTACAGATATGTCAAGGAGATGTTTCTAAAGAGATTAGATTTAAAATAATCCATGTGCATAAAGAAGGAGAGGAAAAACTATAAAAAAGTGTATTTCCTGAGAGACCGCACAGCTTAGCAAAGGTGTTGCTAAAAATAAAAGAGAGTCTATAGCAGGAATCAGGGATAATGAAACTACATATAGAGAAGTGCAGGTCAGTATGACTGTCGATTACAGTTTGGGGATCTGCCCTGAGTGAGCCCATGCAGTTTGGTGGCTGTAGGCTAAAAGAAACAATAGGGTTTGGGTAGGGCCAAAAATGAATGGGACTCTATGGGAGAACAAGGGATGAAAAAAAGCAGACAGACGAGTGTGGGTCAGACCAACATTGAATTTGTGCTTGTGGGTATATCCTAAGAAAAGTGTATGTGAAACGGTGTCTATCGGTTGAGTGTACTTTTCCACCCCACTCATTCTTAATGGAAAAAAATTCAGAAAAATCCATTGCTACATGGAAACCAAGCATCCGATCAAAAAGCTGTATGTAACCACGGCATTCCTGATCAGACTGAACACTCTGGAGTTAAAATGGTATTGATTTCTTGAAAACTGCAGGACTAATTAGTGGACAAAAATTTGTACCAAGAAGAGGAATAAACCATTGGATAACAATAGTGTTGTGAATTGCACAATCACTAATAAGTAAATAAAATACGTGCAAAAATGATTGTGTGTCTGTCAAAAAGTCACCGAACATCAAAACTGGGTATCTGAGATGTGGAGTAAGGTTTTATGAGCTGAATATAGAATGTAGCAGAAATTGCAATTTAGAAACAGCACAAACTTTAAAAATATCAACATTAAATATGTGACTCGTATTCTGACTCTACTCTATTTGATTGAATGCATATCTGGCATTATTATGTGAACACTGTGTAGACTTTAGTGTCGAGGATGCAGCTTCCAGCTAACTGGACTAGAAGCTGGTGAATAGGAACCTATACGAACTTCAGCATCGTATTTTCATTAAAAGGGTACAATTTTTTCATAAGGAGATTTAAGAGTTTTATGTACTGAGCTACCTATAAGTGCTACGGAAGGACGTTTTGATGAGTTTAGATTTTTTTTATTCTTCTTCTTTCTGCATCTTCCAACCAGAGCTGTAGCACCACCAAATTCAAGCTGCCCCATCAACCTAAAAATGTAAAATGTGAAGGTCAGTCTCTACAGTCAGTGTGTGGTTTGTCTGTTCTGGGCTACTAGAAACATTACAGCTCTACGTCATGCCAGCCGCTGTTGGAAGATGACCCACTCACATGAAGGGCTCTTTCTAAGATAGCAAAAACATGACTTGTAGTTACAGGTGACTATACACTAAAATAACATAGTTTTGCATATTATATTCCATCATCTCTGCTAATCAAACCCCCTACATCTAGTTTCCAAACCTGGAGTTTTATTATTTAATTATTAAAAGGCCTCAAGAAAATAAAACTCCTAACCTCCAAGACATGATAGATCACCAAAACTGTCCTCATCAGAGAAACAGTATAGCTTTCATCTTTGAGAGAGAGGAGAAAAATCTAGCTCCACTCTTTCCTCAGATCTGAAAGCATCCACAGGTGTTTCTGACCATCCTTCCACTGTGAGAAGAGAACTCAGCTCTATGGGTCTGAAACAGTTTGTAAATGTAAAGAAGCCCTCAAAGAGAAAAAAGAAAAAAGAAAATAGACAAAAAGAAGAACATCTACAAATATAGCAAAAAGGCTGCTGGTGTCTTCAGAAAACTGACCACCCCATAGTCCAGACCTCAACATCACTGAATGTGTTTGGGATTATTTGGGTCATGAGAACCAAAAAATGCACCAACTCCTAAGACAGAACTTTGGAGGTGTGAAAAAAACATGCCTGCAGATTTCTTTGAAGAGCTGACGACAATTCTCTCAGAAACAATGAAGGCTGTAATTAAGGCAAATGGTGGGCACGAAATTCTTTGATAGTCTGTGTAATTTACTATTAAATGTATGTTTTCTGTTTTCTCCCTAAAATAACATTTAAACTCATCATCAAAATAATAGTTGCACAGAGAGCTGCACCCAAAAGGAATCAACCATCAGGACTGAAACTTGGTTAGATTTGACATCATGAGACATGTAGATGATTTAAGTTTCATGCTCAGCCGGACACCTGTGACGTAAGTAAGGACGGGTCTTATCGCTGTACCTGACTGACCCAACAGCCACGATTGTGGAGCAGTGATGCCTTCTATACATCATCCTGTTAGTGCCAGCACCATTGCCAGACGGCTGCACGACTCAGGACTACATGCATGCAGACCGTTAACGATGACTGCCCTTAAAACCACGTCAACGTCCCCAAAGACTGCAATGGTGTCGTGCCAGACTGTCATGGAGTGACTCAGAATGGCAGCGGGTTATGAGTCCCACTTTGGTAATTAAATTAATAATAAAGGGTGGTCGTTGGGAGATTTGGGAGATTTTAAACATTTCTAGCAGAATTAAAGAATATGTCCAGTTTCGGCTTACGTTTGGGAAATAGCCATCTTCGATCACCAGAGCAACATTTTCAGAACTACGCTGTCAGTCAACAAAATATGAATCATGCCATCTCTCCTTGTGTACTAGTAGTAGACCATCATTCAGTGAACAAAGATCTCACTGTACATCCTGGCACTCTCACCCAGACTTTAGACGTGGGAGAGTTCCAGTGCCTTGTTCTATTTGGAGAAGAAAAAGGGAATTTCACCACTGACCCTTAGACAATCATGGAGCTTAATACAGTTTGACAGAAACAGGCCTTTAGAATACTGCAACACTTTAGTTCTAAGACAGAATAAATAGTGCCTCTGTATCAGAGTTCCCACCCATAGATCACTTAGCAGAGGTTATTTTAGGCCTAATCTAACCCATGTAGCGTAGCTCCACTATTCGGATGCTCCTGGCGACCTTGATTAGCTGGATCAGGTGGGTTTGATTATGATCAGAGCTAATCTCTGCAGGGTGACAAAGTTCTCAGAACAGAGCACTTTTGCTCTTCACTGAAACATAAACAGCTGGCATTTGACCTTTTGTCCACTAGATGGCAGCACAACACCATACAGAAAACCATAAACCATCAAAACATCTCAATCCCATCACCTTCCAAATAGTAACTAGAAGACCACAGTATAGCTTTCATATACATTGTACACATGCACACATACACCATTTCAAGTTAAGCACTGATTATCATATATACATTTTCAGGCTACTAATGCCAGCCACTGCTAATTTCCATAGAGTTGCTTTACAGCACTTACATCCCAGATGGCTGACCACAGGACCATAATAACCATGAAAACAAACGGTTCTCAAACTCCAGCATGATAACCACAAGCAAGTTCCTCTGCTTGATAGTTTTACTAAGGCCTTTCTAGAAAAATATATCTGCATCGTCCACAAAAGTGGTGATGATGATCAGACGTCTGAGGAGCTCAGCACCTCTAAAAACCACCTACCACTACAGAAAGTTATTACAACCCCGTTTCCAAAAAAGTTGGGACGCTGTACAAAATGTAAATAACAACATATGTGTTTAGGTGAGTCAAGTGTTCCTAATAAAGGGCTTGATGAGTATAAGTTTAGAGCTTGGGATGGGCTGGTCTGCATCACGTAACTCCCAGCCTGAAAAGTCAGAATGGGCTAACAGCACCCTCATGTCACATTTTAATGTTTGTCACTGGAATATTCTAAGCCATATCTGTTTCTGTTAATTAGAAGCGTTTAGGATCCAAAATGCTGCAATATATCAACTATAAAAAATTACAGAAAAGAAGCATAGAATATGATTTACGTGTATGAACATGCTGCATTATAAAACTTTATGACTGTAAAGATGTCACCCAGAGGCCCTCTAAAGTTCTTATAGTGCCCCTAAGCATTCTCTGATACTAAGAACCAGCAGATATTTAAATCACCTCCAAGAAATTAAACTATAGCTGAACAATTAAAAGTTAAAGCAGCAGAAAAAGACAGAAGTATCACCTACAGTAGTTTTTTTACTAATTTATGTGCTTGTTTTAGCCAACAGAGCTGCTGCTAACTACTTTTAAGACTTACTTGCCTAGTTTTAGAGAATAAAAAACTCGCAAGTGTCATCTGAGTCCACCACATCATCACAAATGTATTTTTAAGTCACAACGTAGCCCAGGGATTCAACAACCGGCCTTAACACCACGTCAGCATCATTAAAGACTACAACGGTGTTGGGCCAGACTGTCATGGAATGACTCCGTGTGTGGTGACACCGTGGTCAGCGCCAAGATGAACGGTTTGTTGTCACATGTCACATGTCCAGACGGCGTGGTGTGGCTCCACCTCGCCCACTACTGCAAAATCTGCAGGAACTGTGTGAGAATATTCAAGCTGCATGGGATGGATTATCACAGGACACCATTAGGAACCTCTATAACTCCATGCTGAGATGTCTGACATGTTGCATTAGCAAACATGGCAGCCTGACCCCATACTGAGAGACACTACTTCTGTTTGTGTAGCTCAGTAAATATTGCCCATATCAGTCTAAATTTATCATCATTTATTGTTCCTGGTAAACTTTATCTTCCTTCCCAATAGCACTACAATGCAACACTTCCTTCTGGGTGTACCTCTTTTTTGATGATGAGTGTAAATTAAACATGGGTGATATGGAAAAATATTATATTGTGATACATCAAAAGTATATGTGGTATTTCATACTATTTCAGACATCTCATCTTTTGGCCCTGTTAAGTGCAAGCCAGTAGAGTCTTTAAGATGTCCATTTAGTTCTGTGTGTCTAAACTTTTGACTGGTAGTGTACACACACACACACACACACACACACACACAAACACACACACAAACCTATATATATAATATATATATTATAAGTTGATCATAATGCAAAGTGAAACTACACCATGCAAAGGTTTTCTAATTGTGGCAGTCAGTGGTTGTACCTATGGCTATTTACACATTTTTATTTGGGGGTGTCAGAGGTGGTCGCCCACTACTTCAGACAAGGCTTCACTACTGATTGCTGACAGGCACTAGGCACTACACAAACAGTGCTAACACACTAACCAATTATGTTTCAAGTCTGTCACTCGCGCTTTATCCTGTTAATGCTGATACGTCCATCCAAGAGGAAGAGAAAGCCCTTCTCTGGTCTGACATCAGTTTGGCCCATGCACAGACCATCCCTGACGGGTCGCCGTGTCACATTAGTGGTTTACTCACTGACCTCACTGGCTAACGAGCACAGTCAGTCCTTACCCGCTCGCTCAGTCACTCTTTCACTCTCAAGTCTTGCGCATATGAGTACGCATACACACTGGGCTGTGACTAGTCTCTGATTCATGCTTGACCCTGTCCTTTCCTGTCCTCTTTCCTCATAGGCTGGCAAGTGTGCTCTCTGGCCTGGGCTAGCACAACTGTGCAACGCAGCATCCAGCCAAACATCTTCCAGCTCTGCAGTCTTCTGTGAGCTTGACAGATGCATTAACTGAGCATCCTCATAAGCCCTGTGTTGTGTGAGAGCGGGGGGAACGCAGGGAAACAGCAACATTGCTGTCACTCAGGCTTACTGTTGCCCTCCGCGTGACTTTCTGAGGAGAGGGCCAGAGATGCTCTGTGGCGTCTTGAGCACTACTTCAGTCCCACTGAACCAGCAATGAAGATGCATGGTGACTTAGAAGGTCTTGCATTTTATTTGGTTGAAAGACATTTTTATTATGGTTTGTATATGCTTGCACAACAATCCTAATCCTATTATTCAGTGCTGCACACTCTGCAATAAGGGGCAATCAAGTGAGGGATAAGCCATGCCTGACTGTGTGGGTATATAAAAATAACAGTGGTTCTGATGCAGAGTGGGATAGAACAGCCTGTGCACCAGCACAAACTCAATTTTCAGCTCAAAAGATATCAGGTGAAACAGATGACATCCGGTAGCTTGCAGCTTACACTATATCAGTTTTGCAGAACTCACTATGTGTTATAGTTGTTATCGTTTTCATGTTCATGTTTGTCAGTGTTTGTCATAAGTATGCAGCGTGTATTATGCAAATACTATACAACCACTGGGAACCCCTGGGTTGTCAGCCTGACTGCTAGCCTAGCCACTGATCTATAGGCTAATACATACAACCAAGCTATGTGGTTATGGTGGTAAGTTAAGATTCCTGAAATGAAAACCAGGAACATTTCCAGTTTCATGGTCAATATATTATTAAAATGTCCAGTGTTTTTATCCATTTAATAAAAAAACAGCTGAGGTTCCACGAGGTTCCGTTTTTCTGAGCATAATAGCTGTTGGATATGTTTACAAACAAAAATGATGTGGTTGTATGGTTGTGGTTAGGGGCTATAATTCACATTCATATTTAAGATTTTGCCAGCAGAAAGAGACCCATGGTTACAAAAGACGGCTGCTATCAACATATGCCGTATGGCATACATGTATACGGATGGCTGAAAAAGTGATGCAGTTTAAAAAAGTGATGCATTATTTGCAGATGACATGGCAGCCTACTTTCAAGTAGATTGTATGCATATATAAATCAAGATGCCTATCTATCACCTGGTAGTACCATCCACCCCTGCTTTTAATCCTTGGGCTACCTTGTGGTTATTCACCACAAAATGTACACCAGACAAACCTATTTACCCTTCAGTCAGAAAACAGAGGCTAAACCTGGAGTATATAAACAGCAGCATCTTTTCCAAATGTTTTATTGTTTTAATGCCATTGAATAATCCTTATCCTCCATTATAAAGGATAAAGACGTTGCCACCATAGATATACTGTAAATACATAGAAGCTGCATTGACTACTGTTATGTCATAGCAAAATGTCAGGGCACCCATTATACTGGAAAGGTACAAACACATGTGTAGTGAGGCATGATGAGTTCTCATGTTTAAATTGCCCAAACTTTCTTATTACTCAATCGATTTTCACCAAACCTTTTTGTTCAAATCATCAGCCATTCATGCGTGTTGTAGATTACTTAAGCACAGCAGGCACAGCCATGTGGAACATTGAGTGCAGAGCATCACAGGTAGCACCTTAGCAGCGGTAAGAGAGACTTAAAACATGTAAATTGTTGTGAATGATAGCTTACAGCTGTATATATGTGCTTATGAGGCTATGATGTTGTGCTGGATTAAGGGGCTGTTTAATGGGGCGGTGGTGGAGCATTTGTGCCTACCATCCTGTCGTAGTGTGAAGGTGCTGACGGCCTGCCTGCTGTCTTACTGTTCAGGAATACCGGGTGGACGTCTCCACTGATGGCGTGTTCAATAAAAGACCCTTAGCCATGTTTCCTGCATTTTCTTACTCTACGCTGACGTCACAGTATGTATATAATCTAGAGTTCAGATGTTAAAACAAGCTGTTTATATGTGCAAACCAGATGCAGTGCAGTGGTAGAGCTCAGTTTGAGTGCTCTGTAGTTCCAAGCAGCTTCTTTATTTTGACAATTTTTGTACAGTATGGAGGACTAAAAATAAATGTAAATAATATACAGTTCTTTTTTACTTCTGTTTTACAGCAGAGAATGTGCTTGCTGGCTGTCTGAAGCATTAGCAATCCTATTTGGTCTGCACCTGGCATTATAAGCATTACCGCAGTTTAGCACGAGCTAGAATAGAGACAGAATTCAGACACATATCAGCAAACCCATCAATGTGTGAAACATATATAAGCATAATTACAAAAATGCAAATTAGATTAACCTTTAGAAGTGTTAATATAATATAGATAATGTAATATATTAACACATGCATCGACTATCAGTATTATACACTAACAACCAGGGTTTATACAAATTAATTGAACTATAGTTCACATCAAGTAGATAACTTGTATAGGTTACAAAATGAAATAAGCTTAATACTAAATAATGGTCTGTGCTTCACCAACCACACAGCCATCTATATCAAAATCACACACAATTGTAAGTGTTAAAAGTGTCATTTGCTTTGTTCCCACCATTACACAATTCTATCCAATCTCCTGAGTATTGTGTTATAATATATATATATATATATATATATATGTATAGTATATACACTGCTCAAAAAAATTTAAGGAACACTTTGAAAACACATCAGATCTCAAGGGGAAAAAAATCATGCAGAATATCTTTTCTCATATGGGCTGGGTAATGTGTTAGGAACGAAAGGATGCCACATCGTTTGATGGAAATGAAAATGATCACCCTACAGAGGGTTGAATTCAAAGACACCCTGAAAATGAAAGTGAAAAAATGATGCAGCAGGCGAGTCCATTTAACCAAAATTCCATTGCAGCAACTCAAAATGGTACTCAGTAGTTTGTATGGCCTCCACGTGCTTGTATGCATGCCTGACAATGTCGGGGCATGCTCCTAATGAGACGACGGATAGTGTCTTGGGAGATCTCCTCCCAGATCTGGACCAGGGCATCACTGAGCTCCTGGACAGTCTGAAGTGCAACCTGGCAGCGTTGGATGGACCAAAACATAATGTCCCAGAGGTGTTCTATTGGATTTAGGTCAGGCGAGCCGGGGGCCAGTCAATGGTATCAATTCCTTCATCCTCCAAGAACTGCCTGCATACTCTCGCCACATGAGGCCGGGCATTGTCGTGCACCAGGAGGAACCCAGGTCCCACTGCACCAGCGTAGGGTCTGACAATGGGTCCAAGGATTTCATCCCTAATAGCAGTCAGGGTGCTGTTGTCTAGCCTGTAGAGGTCTGTGCGTCCTTCCAAGGATATGCCTCCCCAGACCATCACTGACCCACCACCAAACCGGTCATGCTGAATGATGTTGCAGGCGGAATAACGTTCTCCACGGCGTCTCCAGACCCTGTCACATCTGTCACATGTGCTCAGGTGAAACATGCTCTCATCTGTGAAAAGCACAGGGCGCCAGTGGCGGATCTGCCAAATCCGGTGTTCTATGGCAAATGCCAATCGAGCTCTACAGTGCTGGGCAGTGAGCACAGGGCCCGCTACAGGACGTCAGGCCCTCAGGCCACCCTCATGAAACTTGTTTCTGATTGTTTGGTCAGACACATTCACAGCAGTGGCCAGCTGGAGTTCATTTTGCAGGGCTCTGGCAGTGCTCATCCTGTCCCTCCTTGCACAAAGGAGCAGATACCAGTCCTGCTGAGGGGTTAAGGACCTTCTACGGCCTTGTCCAGCTCTCCTAGAGTAACTGCATGTCTCCTGGAATCTCCACCATAGTCTTAAGACTGTGCTGGGAGACACAGCAAACCTTCTGGCAATGGCATGTATGCAAAAATGGAGGTGCTGTTGACATACCTGGCCGAATCCAATGCGACATCTATGTTTGCTTGTCTACGGTTGCTACAGATATATACTTGCATTAGGATATTCAGGGGTCCAAGCATATGGTGCTAGAACATGATTGCTTTTGTTAGTTATCATTATTCTGATTCTGCCAAAAAATTAAATGAAGAGACCAAACCATAGACTCCTATTGGCCTCAAGGCAACACTATAATGCTGTCTAATGTGTTAAACCTTAATTTGTAGATACAAAATTCATTTTTTTTCCTGATTCCTTGGCTCAAGACAACGCATTCTGCAGTGTGGATATTTATCTCTGCCTCTTAATAAATCTCACTGCTGCAGCACCACTGCAAAATCGGAAAATATACATATATTTTTATATTAAACTTTTTTATATTAAACATATATATAACATATATTTTTTATATTATGCTTAAACCTTGAAATATCAGTGTTACTGTGTCCAGTGCACTGAGTTGGCAACATGGTGGCCAAATAAGTACAGCTGGAAAATAATATCTCTTCTCATTCTTACTTTCCTACTCAAACCCAATAGCCTTAAGATAATTCTACTCAATGGCTTCAATAGCTCAGTAACCACTAACCATAATGCAGCTTCACTCAAACACATGCTGACAGTATGCCCTGATGCTCTTCACTTTTAATTACATCATTTCATGTGTGAACGAATATTTATATTTGAAATGTCAGAGAGTATAAGAAGCTTCTGAAGAGCTGGGTCATGATGTGTACTTTCAGAATTGAGCAGTGGGTGGCACTCTATCGCTTTCATACTTTTCGCAAAGTGTGATGGTTGAGTCAGACTTCCCCAGTTTTTTTTTCTTTCTTTTTTTTTTCATGTAATTTTGAAACACAATGGTCAAACTGATTGTTAATGGGCACTAAATTTACCCTTCATTTACTCTGTGCTTTCCGTAACCTAACTTATTATCTTTTACGACCAGTAACAATCAAAAGGTTAAAAATCTACATATTCATGAATACGCTTACATGGTCTTTCCTGCTATAAAGCACAGCAAGGATTTTACAGTGCAACATGAGGAACAAACTGAGCCTGAATGCCCCAGTACCTGGGCCAAAGAGTCCTGCAGAACACATTATCTCCTTACAGCCAACCATTTTCTACCAGCAAATTCAACAATGGTTTTGAAGTAATGGCTACACTTATCAAAATGCACAAAGAAAGAACACTTTACACAATTTTCCACTTACCCTACATGTAGTTGATCAGCCAAGAAAAATTTTGGTGTACAAATTTTGCATCTTCATTTTTGCACTGGAGCTCAAAGGTGTATATTGTTAACAAATACTACAGATCAATAGTCACCCAAATCTTTTTTTCCCCCATACATCCCCAAAACTTCTCCTAACCCAAATCCAGCTGCACAGTTTGACTTCTAGTGATGAATTTGAGTTATTATGCAGGGTTTGGGAAACATTTGGGGATGCATTAATTGAACCAATTTGGGTGACTGTTGACTTGTGGTGTCTGTAAGCAATGTTTACTTGTAGCACTAACATTTTTTACATTTTACATTTTTGTTAAACCATTAGTTTACACACGTGTATTCATTTCAATGTCAAGGACAAGAGTTGATCCTATCACACTTACTTGGGAAGTTGGATAGTAAAGGTTTTAGTTTTCGATGTTTTAGCTTTGGAATCTTAGTTACCTAGATATGATATGACTCCAGAGATAAGATAAGATAAGATAAGATAGTCCTTTATTAATCCCGCAGTGGGGAAATTTACAATGTTTCAGCAGCACAGAGGAAAGAACAGAAGTGTCTGGAAATATACAAATAATAAATAAGATCTATATATACAAAAAATACAGAAAATATAAACAAAAATACTAAAAATTTAAATCTAGAAGACTGAGGCCAGAGGAATTGCACATGGTGATGGCAAACAGATTATGCTATGCATGGTGAATTTAGGTATTGCCCATAGTAGAGCACTAGAGCAGTAATAAATAAAGTAAGCAGTTTTATTGCACATAGAATAGAAATAGACTACTGAATTTTATTGCACATAGTAGAAATAGAAATAGACTACTGTAGAAATAGACTACTGAGGGCTGCGGCTGTTATACAGTCTGACAGCGGCCGGAAGGAAGGATCTGCGGTATCTCTCCTTCACACACCGCGGGTGCAGCAGCCGGGTACTGAAGGAGCTGCCCAGTGCTTTCAGAGAGTGGTACATGGGGTGGGACAGGTTCTTCAACATGTGTTTAAACTTAGTCCTCATTCTCCTGTCTCCCACCACCTCCACTGGGTCAAGATGACACCCCAGGACAGAGCTGGACTTCTTGATGATTTTGTTCAGTCTCTTCCTGTCAGTGGTGGAGATGCTGCTGCCCCAGCAGACCACTCCATAAAAGATGGCTGATGCCACCACAGCATCGAAGAAGGTCCTCAGGAGTGCCCCCTGCACTCCAAAGGACCTGAGTCTCCTCAGGAGATGTAGTCTGCTCTGACCTTTCCTGTAGAGTGCAGCTGTGTTGTCGGTCCAGTCCAGTTTGTTGTTGAGGTGAACACCCAGATACTTGTAGGACCTCACTATCTCACTGTCCATTCCCTGAATGTTTACAGGTACCGGAGGAGAGTGTTTGGCTCTGCGGAAGTCCACCACCAGTTCTTTAGTTTTTCCTGGATTGATCTGCAGGCAGTTCCTCTGACACCATTCCACAAAGTCCTTAGTCAGTTCTCTGTACTTCCTGTCATCTCCATCACTGATGAGGCCAACAATAGCAGAGTCATCAGAGAACTTTTGCAGGTGGCAACTGGCAGAACTGTACTTGAAGTCAGCAGTGTAGAGGGTGAAGAGAAAGGGAGCAAGAACTGTTCCCTGTGGAGCCCCCATGCTGCAGACAACCATGTCAGACTGGCAGTCCTGGGTGGATGGTTTGTGAGGTAGTCCAAAATCCAGGTGGTGAGGTGATTGTCCAACCCTGTGCACTCCAGCTTGTCCTTCAGAAGCATGGGTTGGATGGTATTGAAAGCACTTAGTAAGAGTACTTACTTCAGCAACTGT
The DNA here is from genome assembly GCA_034552555.1 of Semaprochilodus insignis. Taxonomy (NCBI): domain Eukaryota; kingdom Metazoa; phylum Chordata; class Actinopteri; order Characiformes; family Prochilodontidae; genus Semaprochilodus; species Semaprochilodus insignis. The sequence continues at coordinate 14,595,439 of CM067495.1, forward strand.
GTAACTCTTAAGAAGAAGGTGCCACAAAGTGTTCTCTGATCAATGCCATTGAAAAACTTCTTTTGGCTCCCTAAAGAACAGTGTTGAAGGTTGAAGAACCTTTTTAAGGTTAAAAGAAACTCAACATAACAATGGATATTTGCTGGTTCAAGGGTTCTTCCCAGAACTTTCACATTGTGCGCAGGTTATTTCAACTTTACTAAGCTTCTTTACAAATCTCATTGTGTAAAAAAACAATCTAGGCTCTTTAAGGAATCAGAGTGGTTCCTTTCTTTTATTTGTGGCTAATTAACTTTGAACTCAGAAGCCTGAACCCCATACATATATAAATCCCATATTGGGACCATATGTAAAATGTTGGATGTTGCCTCTTTAAGTTGGGACAAATTTCAAATGTACAACATGTCCTACCGCTTTCATAGCTGCCAGTAACATTCAAGGCCGATGACATATTCCATGTAGTCTTTTGTTCTGGCGCCACTGAACAAAAGGATTTATTAAACTGTCAACCATATTGAATGAGAAACAAGGCAGTGAGCAGCCCAGTTGTTTAATTTTAGATCAGTAAATCGGGCAGAAGCCAGAGCTGGAGCAGTTTTTTTCTTCAGTGTTTTCATACTGAGCATAGGCTAATTCGACAACGGAAGAGCACAGTAGCAGGCCGGAGGCGGGAGCTGGAAAAGGCTGGCGGAGATTTCACGCAACCGTGGAAAAAAAAAGAAAAGAGGAAAAGTGTTAAAAAAAGAGGCCCTTCTCTGTGAGCAATGTGGGCTGAATAATTCACAACGCCACTGGCTCCGGTCCGTTTAGAGGGCCGTTCAGTCTTATGAAGTCGTATATCTTATTTCATACTCCAGACCTAAACTGCGGGGCATTTCGAAATGAAAAAGAAGGATGCAGGAATGTACTATATAGGGCTTGGAAAAACTCCTTATTTGCTAAGATATGGTCCTCAAAGCCCTTAAGTGTGTAGAGGGTAGCCCACTGTCAGTTTTCCTGGACTAAAATCGAGGCATAAGGAATGTTTTGTGCTAGTCTAAAGTGAGTTTGTTGAAAACAGATTGTAGTCTACTAGTCATGACCAACTGTTTCCTTTGAAGCACCTATACCATCATTTCAGCATGAGTAATAGGCTATAATGAAGACACAGCGGCCTTTGTAACAAGGCTTCGTTAATGTGAGCGAGAGTGGGACTCCATGGTAACTGCACAGTGTCTCGCAGCTAGCGCGCTAACTTTAGCATCAGAACATCCTTGAACGAAAGAGATGGACGTGGGTGAAGCGGCACAGCAAGCCAGGAAATCTTCACTGTGGAGTTTGCCTTCATACTGGCTTCGCGTCAGACCGTTTCCGGTTGAGAGGCGCAAAGCGCGAGAAAGAGAGAGAGGGAGCGCTCACGCGAGGAGGTGAGTAAGTGCCGTGATAGAGTGGGATGTCGAAAGTCATTGATGCTGAGACTTGAATGGGGAGGCATAGGTCTAGGTGGCTTTCTGATATATCCTCTGTTTACTAAAAGGAAATGTCTCCATTAATCTGTAGTAGGGGTTTGTATAGTTCCTTCACTAGGAATTCAGGTCCTTGAGCTCCTAAAACTTAATTAAAAGAATAATTGTGATCATTTTAATGTGTTGGCCAAATTGCCTCATTTATCAGCAGGCTACTAAAGTTTAAAAAGGCCCACATACTACATTGTCTTGTATTTATTTTAATTTTTTATATATATATAAACAGCCATAATTCATTTTACGTTACCATTTTCCAATCTCTCGTTATCCTGTGGAATTAAACAGACTGTTTTTATTACTGGGCATTTAAGGCTGATTGTATGTAAGCATGTAAGTGAGCTCTGTTTTGATTGGCTGCTCTTCATTGCATCTCATTTAACAGGCAGTCCAGGCTGTAAAGGCATGGAGAGTCAAAGTGATGTAGACTAAACAGGCATATGCTTAGTTTAGCTTAAGTTCAGCATTTAATATAGGGATCAGAAAGTGAAGGAGATGCAAGGAAAACTGAGTTTTCCTTTTAATGCTGTAGTTCTTTAAAAGGGAATTCCAATAACTTTCCCCACATAATTCACCAGCTGAAATGGAAATATAGTCAGAGTGGGTTGATGTGAAATGCTTCATTGTAGAGAAAGCTTTTCAGCTCTGAGCTTTTCAGCTCTGATTATCTTCGGTGGTGATGGAAACCTGGTTTTGATACATCTCTGCCTCCTCAGTACTGTACATCTCAGTGCATGAAAAGCTTAGCACCTGTGTCGTAGTGAACTTAATGGTGTGTGAATTTTGTGGCATGATGTTACATGCCTCATGGACTGAAAATCACATTGCTACTTGCTTAATAGTCAAAATTTTGTTATGAAGATATAGTGAATTGTTTAAAGAATATATATATATATATATATATATTTACCATAAAAGTCTTTTTTAGCATTTAAAGGTGCCATAGAATAGAAAACTTGATTTACATTGTCTTGGTTAAATAAGGAGAGTACACAGAACTGACATAATGTTAACCTCAAACACTCTTGTGTCATCCTTCAAATACAAATCCTGCCTTTATAAATGAGAATGGTAAAACAAGCCAATTTCAAAATCTGTTATGTTAAACTGTTATGTATCAGATTTACTCATTAATAATTATGCCAAAATGTAGTCACACCAGCTCACAAAACAACAACAACAACAACAACAACAACAACAACAACAACAACGCAACAGCAACAAAAGTGACAGACTATGTGCAGATGCTTCAGGCTTTAAAGTTGATGTTGCCACTTTTTCAGCAGGTTGATGTTCATCTTTAAAAGAGGGTGAAATTGGTTTCCTAGTCGCCAGCTTTCTAATCAAATGTTCAGTTCCACCTTAAATGTTACAGCTTGTACACTCTAAGAAATTAAACACAGGTATTGTTTGCATTACATAATTGTTTTATGGTGAAATTACTTTTACTATTTAATTTTCACAGTAAAAAATAAGCACGTTTTATTGCATTAAAATAATAATATGAAATTTTAAGGCTACAAAATACCACAGATTAAACCAACATAACTAGCTCGCTTTAAACGCAAGTATAATATTGCTAAGTAGAACTGTCTTTCCCATTGGCTCTTATCATCATCTATTTGCATATTGTTTTACTTTTTTTACTCACCGTCTTTGTGTTGTCTCTTCCCCTGGCCTGCCTTCCACTGTGTATGCTGCTTTCTATGTTCCACAGTTAACTGCCTAGCCACGTTGATGCTGGCTGTTAGTGCAAGTTACCATGCACCCTACTGCTGAGTATAATTCTATGGCAGCTCAGTAGCACAGTAGAAACCTACCAAAATAACATAGATCTAACTTAAAATAAACTTTTCCTACTTTAATTAGTGGAACATAACCACATAAAGTTCAATATGATTAATACATAAAAATTATCTGTCCAGTCAAAACAGAGTATGAGTGCATGTTACTCAAAAGAGCATCTTAAAAGCTACTTAACACAACTGCATGGAACCACACGGCATGAGATTTTTTATTAAATCCAGTTAAAAAGCACTTAGTCAAATCACTTTAGTGTGACTTGAATCCGGTATGTATGCTTTACTCAATCAAATATCTTAAAAGCTACTTAACACAGTTGTGTGGGACCGGTTGACATAACATTTTTAAGTAAATCCAACATTTCATTTTTTAGAGTGTATAAAAGTCAGAACGTAACTGTGGCACCTTTTAAAGTAGAACTGATCATTTGCAAGATCCTGGACAACTTGAAATCCAATATGTTAGTTGCTCTGCACATTTCACTCTGGACAGTCTCTCAAAGCTTTAACAACATTGAGCAGCTTCGAGGCTTCGTGCTTGAGCAGCTTCAGTGTTTGACCCAGAAGAGACTGAAGAGAGGAGCAGTTCCACCTTTGTTAGCATCACAACCTGTAGCAGTCAAGCTGTCTAATTTTACTTTGTGTTGTTGTCAAGATCAAAAAGAAGTAGTGCAAGCACCATATAGATATAGGTAACCTAGTGTACTAGACAAGACTAGAACCTAGTGTACTAGAAGGCTTATATTCCATCTTTGTGTACACAGAGGTTCATTTTCCTGCTTGTGTCTGTTTCGACATGTTGCTTGTGCATGAGACATCATGGTAAACCAGCAAACCAGAACAGAGCTCTCTGAACTATTGTAGGGTCAAATTAAAGAGTGTAAATGGGCATGTAAACCTGCATGTGGGCATTGATTCACCCCGACCACATACCTTCTATGTAGACATCAATGAACAATTTAAAATGGTAAATAAATGGATCCTACCACACCTTTCGTCATTCTGAAACATTCTGAAAGAATCAGTGGATTCCCCGTTAAGGTGGCCTTATTCTGGATTCCGAATATTTCATCCAGTTTTTACAATGCGGAAACATGAGAGAAAGTACAAGTGCCCGACTTGAAAATTCTATACTAATTGATTCTTAATGACAGAACACATAGAGACACAGGGGAATACGGGAGCTTATTGATATGTTGTGAGTGCATTGGGGCACTTTCACTGATATGAAAGCCAATATTAATTTGATTCCCACAAGCCAATATTAATACAGACCATATAAGCAATCCATTAAGCTTGGCTTGAAATCAATAAGCTTGGCTTGATGACATTTTGGGCTTTTATTCTCCATTCATGCCTGCTTTCAAGATGAATACATTATTTCTGCCTCACATTCAATGCAGAAATAATTAGCCAGACTTGTCTCAAGTCTCACACTCTGCTGAACAAACTGACAGGGGATCAGTCGGATGAGTGGCTGGAGGAATTTATCTGCGTTTATGCTGCGTCAGACTAGAACAGTCAGACAGAAACATTCTTCTAGACGTATCCGAAGTCATTTACACCCAATTATGTAAGCATGAAACACAAGTAATTATAAAGTTAGCTGAACTTCCTGCAAGGTAATGCATATGTATCCATTACACTCAGCGTTGTGACTGCAAATAATATACAATATATAAAGAATTAAGTATCTGTGTTGAGTCCACATTTAGAGGCAGAATGCTGAGTTAAAGGTGTCAGGATTTAAATACTACAATCACTATTCGGGTACATGTTCTGTTTCATCACATGAATACAGAAAAAATAGAACAATTCAGTGCAAAGTTATGAAGCCCAAAGCGCATGCCAGCGGGAGAAACTCTCTCCCACAGAAACCACTGAATTCCAGCCTTTTTCTCTGTTACAAGGTGACATCATCTCGTAACACAATCCTTATTGCCCTCCTACCAGCAAGCTTGGCACACCCTGATACAGTAAAACAGCCAAAACAGTAAAAACGTACCACTCTGAAACATCCAGCTCCAATCTAGCTTGCAAAGGTGGATCAGGACTACTCAACTGACTGAGAAAGTCAGCTGAACTGGGGCCATTGTAAGAATAGCGCAGCGGCGTGAGGGGTGAAATCTGTAGCAGGATGCCATTCTGGATGATCAACCAATCAGAACAGAGTAAATACAGATGAAAAGAATATAGAAAAGAAATATTGTGTTTTGGGGAAATTTGAAGCATGAAAAATCTGTTCTAGTAGACCCCCAAAATATAATTCTGAACACTGAAAATTAGCATAATTGTTCCCTGTAACAAGACCGTAGAATGTTATGGTGCTTGTATTTGGAAGTAGATATGTAAATGATGGCCTAGGACACATTGTTAGGTACGTGACTTTATTGCTAATGATGCAAAGTACTCTAGCTGATGTTAGCTGAGGGTCCTCATTAGCATCCAGTGATGTAAGAGTTAGCTGTAGTTTTAGCTTACATCTGAAGAAACTGCCTCTATTACTCATCCATCCCAAATACTGCCATTTACCATCTGCCTTTTGTTTGTTTACCTAAATTAAAATTCCTCTACTTGCTGAATGTTTGTGCTATTGATTTTTAGCCTGGAACGGTCACCTAAAAAAGTCCTACATTCGTTTCAAGCAAAGTTAGTTTTTTTTTTTTTTTGGATGCACAAATATCAAAAGTAGTCTGCGCTCTTTTAACTAGACTGAAGGAGTGCAAAATGTGTCAAAGTAGCTAGCTAGCAAATCATTACAAACTGCTTTTCCTTAGCAAAAGGTAACGTTTATTTCCAATAAAATGTTTATATTAAATATTTGTTGTTCAGTTCTTTTGACAGACATCTGACAGAACGTTTCAGCCATGTTAACTTACATTACATACATGGGCTGTGTTGTCAGTAGGACAACCTCTACTTAGAGCTCCACATTCAAGAAACATTAGACTGATTTAGAAATTTAAAGTCTCCTAATTAGTCTAATATATCTCATAGTTGTCCCCTCTCTATGAGATAACATCTGGTCCTGGAAGACTAAAGCCTGAGCAGACGGATAAATAAATTTCATAGTTTCCTGGAAACTTTGTGAGTGAAAACCTTGGCATAGTTGTTGTATCAGGTAGTATTGGTAGTATCCTTTACAGTTAAATTTGCAAGAATTTGCTATGGGGATATGATAAACTGTTACTAAAGTATTAATTATTTCTACTTTAAACCTGGGATAGAAGGAAGTGTTGAATTGCAATGCTATTGGGAAGGTAGATAAAGGTCAGCAGGAACAATAAATGATGATAAATTTAGACTGATATGGGTAATATTTATTGAGTTAATGATACAGTTATATGATACAGTATATCTATAAATACATATAAGATTAATGTCTCTCTTAATATTACATAAAACTGGGCAAGTTTTATGTAATTAATTGCCTAAAAAGAAAATCACAACAGAAAGATGAAAAGTCTGGACTGGGCTTTTTTGCTTTTTGCAGTTTAGGACACAATGGTACCTTTTTTGTATCAGGCCTTGTGAACGCAGCAAAAGTCACCCCCTGTCTCTATTATATCAATTATATCAGAAGCTAGTTTTTGTCAGAAAAAAATAGTTTAAAGGTTTGTACACACCTGCTCATCCAGTGTTTCTTCTGAATTCAGTGGTATTGATAGGAAGTATAGGCTTTACGGTGGATGTTGAAAGATGTTGCTGTGAGAATGAATTACATTTAGCCACAAGAACATTAGTTCAGCATCACAAACACCACTCCATCACTTGCAGAGAAACCCATTCCAGTAATCCACAGGCTAATGATGGGTGGCTTTTTACCCCCTAACAGACGCACAGTGACCTTGGCTCAAGTGCGGCTGCTCCAGAGCATCCCCTTTTATTGGCAAAACTTTCTATAGAGATTATACTGGATGCTGTATATGAATGAACACCGGGACTAGTATTGGGTGCCCCCTAAATTTTATTCATTCACTAATTACAAGGGATAGTTTTTGTGCATTTCTCTAGCTGCAGTAGCTAAAGCTAGTGAATCTAAATGATTTCCACTGACAGAAAATTTCAAACAGGAGAGATGCTTTCTTTGTAAATGTTATTCTGTCTTGGCATGTTGATGCCTTAAGTAAAGACTTTCTCTTACCCCATTCTCCTCTCCACTTGCCTTAGTGCACTTGTCTGTCCTACTAAAGCTACCCATGTTATGCTGACCACTTCTTTGGCTGGTGTCTGCTTGCTGTGACAGCTTATTCACTTTGGCCTTTACACTGACCCTCCTGGGCAGCTCCCCAAAGACAGCTCACCATGCGTCCACAGTTTGCCCTGCCTGGACCCATCACTAACAATCAGGAGCCTGGATGTCTCTCTATCTTAATGACTCACAGAGGATTCGAAGGCATGGGGTTATCCTGAGGCTGCTCTGGCCACCCAATGGTTTAAAATCATTTGTTCAACTCCATACATTTCACAGACAAAGTCATACACAGCAGATAATGTTTTGACCATTTTTTTGTTGTAGCAATGTGAACAAAGGGCACAATCTGAGGGTTGACCTGGTCATTTTGCATTCTTGCCAAGAGATGTGTTTTGTGATATCAACATAAATGAAGAAATGTTTGCCATTACAAATCTGTAAATGTACATGCCGCGATTAATTACTCATAGTCTTACAGTGAATTAGTCATAAACTGTTTTGTCAGAGGAAATAATCTGAAGCCAAAATGCAATACTATGCCAAAGTGTGATACCAACAAGTACAAGTTATTTATTTTTGGGGGAGAGATTTCTGAGGAGTTTAGGTAGACGATAATCCATTAGCATAAGGAAGAGAAAAGTCAAAGATTCCAAAATGTATTAACATATTCTTAAAAGTTGTAGAGAAAAGAAGACTCCTAAGAACCACCTGCAAGACCTGATAGACTACCAAAACTGTCTACATCAGATAAACAGTATTTCTAGCTTTCATGATTGAGAGAGAGGCACTCTTATTTCAAGAAAAATCCACAGGTGTTTCTGTCCATCCTTTCACTGTAAGAAGACAGCTCAATTCTATGAATCTGAAAGAATGTGTAGCTATCAAGTGGGCGTTATTCAAAAAAAGGAAATAAACAAAAAGGAAGTAAATCAAAGAAAGAGGTTGCTGGTATTCTCAGAACAATGAACTGAAATCCCAGTCCAGACCTGAACATCACTATTTGGGAATATTTGGATCATATGAAAAAAAATGAAACTTGGTGGCAAGGTTTAACATTGTGAGACATGCGAATGATTCAAGTTTTACACTCAGCTGCATGTGATGTAAACCAGGATGAGCCTTATCATTGTACCTGACTGACACAACAGCCACGATTGCGGGCACCGTGGTCAGCGCCAAGATGAATGGTTTGTTGCTGCGTATATTATATATTGATGGATTAGTGCAGGACACCATTAGAAACCTGTACAACTCCATGCCGAGACGGCTGGCATGTTGAGTTAGCAAATATGGTGGCCTGACACCATACCAAGACACACTTTTGCATATGTAGCTCAAAATATATTGCCCATATCAGTTTAAATTTATCATCATTTATTGTTCCTGGTAACCTTTATTATCCTTCCCAATAGCATTGCATGGGTGAATGG